>CM023481.1:90465531-91065531 GCA_013339685.2 Hyalomma asiaticum
CATGCTACAGACAGCCCTATTGCATTGTAGGCATTGAACATAACATAAAGTCAGAAAAAATGCTAGATGTATGAGCAGGCAATATGCAAGCTTTGATCACTAAAGCAAATATTCGTACATTAAATGATTTTGTTACTTAAATGTGATGGCACTGCAGTTACCTTGCCTGTAAACATATCAAATTGGATTAATTACATGATCGAGTTCCAACTTTATATCACTGTGTTGAAAATATGTAAGAAAGGTTAAATAGAATATAGGATATGCAGCACAAAACACTCAAGTGCTGAAAGAGAGGTAAGTGAGCATGAAGAAAGTCAGAGGGATAACAACGCAGGCCAACTACCGGCAACACTGCGTCAGACACATGCAACATAAATAGATTAGTAAAACCACCAGTAATAGTTAGACAAGGCTTAGCAAGATAAGGATTTGCGTAGGCCCAAAAGTGTGAATTCCTTATCATGTAAAGCCACTGAAGGTTGACTTAAGCATCTGTTGCAGTGTACGTACAGACCATTTGACTAGATTCAAGAACAATTCAAGGATTCTATAGGCCAAATTTAAGAAGGAACAAAAGAAGCTTTTTCATATATTTTTATAAGATATGCATTTTATGAATATTGATATCTTCTTCCTCTTGGTTACAATTTCTCTCTACAGCCACTATGTGGGTCGCCTTTTCCTGTGGCTGACCTGAGGGTGCTGTTTGCCCCGGCTAATGGTGTTAGGTCATTGTTTGCCTTCAGCATATTCTCTCAGACAGTTTAACACTTTGTGGAGCGTGGGCTTTCCTCTTGAAAACAAGCTCACCCCACTTGTTATTTCCTTCAGCATTTCCTTTTTCCTTTTAGCATTCTTCCAAATAATCGCTGTATCGGTGCCTTGCCTGCTGCTTCAGCTGCCTCTCTTCTGTTACCTGCACCACAGCTCTTTACAGCACAAAAAAAATAAGTTGCCTAAAATTAAGAGATAATATTTCAAAATAAAGAGAGCTCTGCTAGTTCTCAAGCTAGTCTTCAAAAGGAACGTGGATAAATATATTCTGATCGCAAGGTGTTCAATATCAATCCACACTTGGTAGGCTTCATCTCACCTGGTTTTTGCTTGTGAACAAGCCAAGCGCACAGGTACAAGTTACTAGTCTGGACACAGTTAAATTTGCTATCTTATTTCCGAATGCTCAAGAGGGCTACTGCAGCCTCTCCGATTGGCTTAAGATGCCATCATTACACATTGCCTAGTCATCACAATTTCTGCCTCTCACCACTTTCTTTAGTTGTGCCCACAAGCTCCTAATCATTCGCAGTTGAGCACGGGCAAGCAAACACCCTAGTTTTAAGGAATTCAAAGAGCGCATCCATTTCCAAGGTGTTTCAAAGGGCCTCGATCCAAGGTCTAAGGATATCAAGTTGCTGTACATACCCAGAGCCACCGAACATTCTAAAATAGTATGCCTCTGAAATTTCCACGTTCCTATTGCAATGACAATCCAATACACACCCTGCTTCAAAATCAGGCTGGCAGACACCACATTTATGGTGCACATCTTGGTTCCATTCATAATGAGGGAAGTTAAGGCACACAAAAGCCAACTGTTACCTGGAGAGGAGTACCATGGTGAGAAAGATAAGACACAAAACTCATCTGCACATGCTCAGGAATGATAGTACCATCTGTCAATTGGTAAACCTGCAGGTATACACAAGAGAAATGTTTAGGTATTTTATCTCTTGCCTACACAAGTTATCAAAGGCTGACTAAGGCAGTTTAATTCACGACAGCTTATATGCCAAGCCTCAATGAATAAACACATTTAATGGTGGAGGCTTCGCATATCAACAGTAGTATAAATGCATGCACAAGTCTCCCTTCACTTACCTTTTACAGAAAGAGATGAAATTACTAAGCAGTTATTGCACGTGCAGACCTGCACGTATACCAATTGACATGTGGTGCTGTCATTCCTGACCATGTGCAGATAAATTATGTTTTTTTTTCCCACCATAGTGCTCCTGTTCAGTTCACAGTTGATGCTTGTGTTATCTACTTCTCTTACATTTATGTCGCACACTTTAACTCCTTTCATTATGAATCCACACTTCAGCTTTCAGTCATGCTCACCTCCGTTGAATGTCTTTCCATCTGTCATGTCATTTTATATTAGAAAATTGGTTACAGATGCATCAGTCAACCACCAGTGGCTTTACACGACAAGGAATTCACCCTTCTGAGAACAGGCATACTTTAACTATGTTAAGCATTGTCCAAGCATCATTGCTGGCTTTACCAGCCTGCCGATGTGACATATGCCTTTGACGCAGTATTTGGTAACCTTTATCACCTTGTGCTTATATGTGCATGTGCTTTTGTGACCAATGCAAGTTAGTTGGTAATTAGTGCTAGTGAGTCTCTCTTTGCTTTCCTTCATACTCAGTTGCCTCTCTCTCAGCACTGAAGTGCTTTGCACAGCATATCCTGCACCATGAATATATATCAAGGAAGTTATGAGACATATTAAATAAGTGGCTAAGTGCATTCATTGCCCCCATGCCCTCTACACACTTAGATAAGAGATGAACAAAAGGATGGGAATGGACTGAGCGGTCATTTTGTCACTCAATACCACAGGCAACCAAAAACAAAATGAAGGAAAGCATAGATGTGTTGCTTGTAATTTTTAAACTGAACTAAAATTGTGACATGAAGGAAAAGTGAGCTCCTTGATCTGCTTCCACCTTTACCTTGATCCAGCAGGGTTGACACCTTCAGCAAACGCGGAAGGATACGGTCATGTGCCATTTTATGAAAGATCATGTGCTCTGTGATGCCATCTGGCAAAAAAACACCCAGAGCTGTGCAGAGGCTGTAGCACAGTGGCAGCATAAGCTAGGCTTTGCTGCGTGCTCCCATTGTCCTTTATTGGTATTTTTCCATTCCTGCTTCTTCTCCCCTCTTCCACTTCCATTGTCTTCTTTTGCTGCTTCCTCTTGTTATTTGCTGTCTGGCAGAGCTCCTTTTCTTCGTCATCATCTTATACTTCTTCGCTTGTTCTTCCTTTTTCTTCACTGTCATCTTTTTCCTCCGCTTCGTTGTCATGGTCACCTTATTCCTCTTCCGTCTTTTTCTTCACTGGCATTTCCTTCCTCGTCTTTCTCACAGAGAAGCTGTTCTAGGTTGAGCCTTCATAAATGTATGTCTGCCATTTGGTGCCACACAGCCCTACATGATAGAGGGCCAACCCCAAAGGCAGTGCACCATGTGATTTGTAGAAAACTTCAGGTGCTGTGGGGAGTGAGAGTGCATGAGTGCATTTGCGTGTGTGTGTCCAGTACGAAGTCGCAGGTTTGACCCCTGCAGCCACGGCTCCATTCCCATAGTGCAAAGTCGAACAAAAAAAAGAAAGAAGTGCATGAGCGGCTACATTGTGGAGCACTTTTAATAAACCACAACTCAACATTAATCCGAAGTGCTCCGTTAGGGCAGTAGGTCAGGCATGCTATGAGAAGGAAAGAAAGAACAGGTGGCCCATTTGGGATGATCGTCTAGGTGTAACTAACACAGCTTTGCTGTTCACATTTTTGGCCCTCTTTTCCTCCTCTTCTCCTTTTTCCTTATCACTGATAAACCCATACATATGACATGTGATGTCCTGAAACTTCACTCTTGCCACATCAGAGATGTGGCTGAGAACACAAGATGTTCAGCCATGTAGTAAGAGTGTGGCACTACCCCATACAGCTGCGTTCAAATCTGCACAGACATGGAGTTCTTTTCCTTGTTGTGAGCGATACCGGTTATGCACAATGGGTTTGAGTGAGGGGTAAGGTCTGTGTTGTACTGGCAGGCCCACACCACAGGGTAGGTGTCCGCCACCTCCCCACAGTGCTGGCATTGTCCGGTGACCGTAGGTCAAAATGTTTAATTATTCCAGGACATAGCAGTGTGTTGGTTTGCAGCCTTAGCAGGATGTGCTCATCGACTTTCTTCAACCCCTTTGCGGGGTAGGGTAGGGCCGATGGCTTTCCTTACAATAATTTAAAATTTCCTGATACCGGAGGAAGGGGTCACCTTCCCCGTTTGTCTCCATCGGCATTGAAGTAGAAAACCCAGGAACGAGTGCTCGGGCAGCCACATCTGCGTGCAGCCTCGTTTCCCCACAATCCCTGATGGTCCAGTGCCCATATTATGTGTTTTAGTGAGGATCAACGTCCCTTATGCTACTGCACAATATTCTTTCAGCTAGGGGTGAGATGTGCCCTGCTATGTAGCTACGGCACGCTCCTCACGAATCCATAATAATGCGTTTGGAATCGCTGTGAGAGGCCGCAAGGGCAATGGCGACCTCCTCAGCCTGCATTACGGACGGCCCTGAAGGTCAGTCCATCCACCCGTGTTCCTCCCTGAACAATGGTGGCCGTGTACCACTCCTCAGGGTACGGGCCAGCTATGTCCACGTAGTAAATGCCTCTCTTTTGTCCGTATTTCAACTCTAGCGCCCAAGAGCGCTTCCCATCTCACTGTGTGTTTGTCTCTGTCCATTTTAGTGGGTAGCAGTCGGATGAGAAGGGCTCTGTGCCACAGTTCTGGTACTTTGTCCCATTCCTGGCGGTGGAACTCATGTTTGATGTGCAGTCGCGCTAGCAAACTTTGACATGAGCTAGTTTGGCTCAGCTGTGTGGAGGAATGCTTTACGGGTGCAGGAATATGATATGGTTGTAAATATGGAAGGCAATATTTAGGATGCAGGCTGCTTAAGAGCACCAATTAAATAACTAAGCGAGGATGATTATGGATACACAGCTTTCATTGTAGTTGTTGACGTGGCAATGATCTCTCAGCAGTAACAAGACAACCAAGTGCTCAATCCACTGATCAAATTCCTGAAAGTGCAAACTAAGAATGTGCTGACATGACAATGTTTTCAAGTGGTTTCCCTTAATTTTGTTTACGCAACAGTGTTCTCTATTGAAAGAACTTCTCTTCAACGGGCAAGAGCCATCAGCTAGTCGCCACTGAAGTCTGCGCAGCGAAATCTTGCAGGCTTGACACAGTGAGGCCACATGTATAGTCACCTCGGCTATGCGGGAACGCTGGCACAAATCCACGACAAATACTAATGGCCAAAGCTTGCAGCAGAGTTCATGCATTAGGTTGGGACCTGCACTGACTGCCAACGTCGTAAAGTGCCACCGACTAAATTGTATGGACTACTGTATCCTATAATAGTGCCAGACGTGCCATTTGACAAGTTGGAATGGACCTTCTTGGCATTTTTCGAATGTCTCAAAGCAGAAAAAAATTGGCAATGGTCACGACAGACTACCTCACCACATACAGAAATACCAAGGAAATTCCGTGTGGCACTGCAACTGAGGCGACAATTTCTAAGTGGGAACACAATCCTGAGGCATGGCACTCCAGCGGCCATCGTAACATACAGAGGAATGGCTTTCACAGCTAAGCTTCTGCGCACTGTGCTCACGCTTAGTGGCACTGCGCATTGAATGACGGCCTACGACATACAAACCGATGAACTTACAGAACGACTCAAAAAGGCTATTGCAGACATGCTGTCCGTGAACATCGATGCGGTGCACAAGAATTGGGACAAGATTTCACCTTATGCCATGTTCGCTTATAATACAGCACGTCAGGAAACAACGAGAATGGTGCCATTTGGTCTCCTATCAATATAACCAAGACAGTGGATGAGGGAATGACACCTGCTGTAGCTCAATTGGTAGAGCATTGCATGCAGTGTGCGAAAGTTGTGGGTTCAGTCCCCACCAGCAGCGAGTTATTTCGTCCACTTTAATTCATTTTCCTATTTATCTAGTAATTACTGTACTTCAGTTAGTTTTAGAAATACGTTCACACTGAGTCCCCCTTTTCAGTATGCGACATATCTGATTCTGACAGGTGGCTTAGAGACCTCAAACATGTACATTTGGTGCATAGTCTATATGAGTGGCAAAATGCTGAAAGTGCTAGAGAAAAATGCGCTTCCCATGGCAAGAGAAGTGAAGAAGACCAAGTACAAAAATGTAGATGAAGAAAACGACAGACTGCTCCAAAATTTAGTTTTAGCATTGTAAGATTTGCTGGAGGACCAGTTCACAATGCATACTTTTTAGTGGTTTTACAGCAAAAATAAGCAAAGAGGAAAAAGACAGGACAAACTGCAGCACTTTGTACTGTCTCATTGCCCTTTTTTCTTGTGCTTATATGTGTTACTAGAGCTAAAGGAAATGAACACAATGTGTTACTGTGAGTAAAGTGGGCACAAAGCTACTCCATTAAACAGATGAGACAGATATGGTGTTAGTCACAACTAACTTAATGTACAGGAAAGCAGTGAAATATGTGGCCATAGTACACGTGTAAACAACACTGCTTCAAACAAATGCCAAATTATATCAGATTGGAGTACATCACAAAACGTTTTGAAATTAGCCGGTATTTAAAAATTCGTATTCATCATTAGCAATGCCACAGATTCCTCACTGATAACTTTTTCTTTAATATATTATATTATATTATAATATTATATGACGTCATGTTTTATATATGAAGAACATGATGGTACATTCCCCTCGAGAATTGAGTTAGCGCTAAGGAATTCATCTAAAGTGTAATATACAGTATAACTCTTGAGGCATGCCGACAAGCTGTTTTTTCCTCTCTCTCTCGCTTTTCGTTCTGTTGGAACACACTGTTGCGAAGATTTCGATGGCACTACTAAGAAAGTAGAAGAATTCCAGTCAGGAGATAAGTATGGATTTCTGCAGGTATCTATTTTACCATATTATTACGCGAAATGAACGATAAGTGATCACTGTTTCAAATATCAGCCGGAAAGGACGCGTCCAAAAGGATTTATTAAATACCACCTACATTAATATTAACGCAGATAATTTAAACAATAAATGTACTATCGGCCACTATCAACCGTGGCATCCCACGCATAATTCCCTAGCAGCAAGCGATATAAGAGCTGCTGGGATTACACATTGCCCCTCGACGTCCCGTCCTGCTTCACGTTTCCGAGCATCGCGTTTAAGTTCCATCATCGGCAGACAGGGAGGCCACTTTGGAGCCGCAACCGTTGATCAGGGACACGACGCGGGGGAACTCCTCCGGCTGCTTCGAGGAAATCCTGCATTGTTGATGAATTAAGTGATCGTTAGTATGAATTGACGGCGATTTACTGCCAAAGCAACTCGAATGCCGATAGTCACCTACCGTCTCTTTAGCGGTTCCTCATGAAGGGCAACCACATCGCGCTCGCTTCTGAAGCAGGAGAAGCATCGGCGGGTCGATGATGCTGGGAGTGCACAGCTGCCATTCGTGCACTCCATTCACATTGCCAGTGCCTCTGCCGCAGCGCTTCATCCAGGCCTAGATTTCCAGTAGTGTGGTGCATGAAAGAAAAAATTTAGTGACACGCTGAACAAGCCAGAAAGAAACTACAAAGAAACTTGACTAGAGCAGTGAACAATGTGCTGTTCAAATTTATACACGAAGCCCAGCTACGTAAACCTGTTGAATAAAATTGATAGGAATGTTTACCTTATCCTTCTTGCCTCCTTGCGAGTAGCGTTCGGGTGGCCTTGACTCGGCGAGCAGCAGCAGCAGCGACGACAACAGAAGGATGGCGGTTGTGCACTCCCCACTTCCTGGCCCTTTGACAACACTGATGGACCATGTGCCGCAAGGCCCGGTTCTTACCTGGTAGTTACAAAACATTTTTTCTAAGTTGCTTCAAGTTAAACTAGAGCAGAAACAACTCAGTTTGTTCTCTTTTATACAGAGTGCGCTAAGAATGCTAAGAATGCTGAGATCATGCGAGTAAATACGGCAAGGCGCTGTACCACTCGCCCATTCCACCGGGATTGCGGATAAGTTTTGATCATCGCCTGGTATTCTTCAAATCACCGCTAACATCAACTACGCGGCTGGGCTTGCACTTCGCGCAAATCAGAATGGGACCACCAGGGCTATGAATCCAACCCACATCTGCGAATTTAGTTGCGAGATATTTTATCTAGTACGCTACCGCTTAGCACGAGCAGCAAGATAGAGAAAATTTTGTTGCACAGATGTCCTGCAGAAAGGAGCGATATATTAGTCTAGTCCAGGGTATAATAGTGGGAGGTATGTACGGAAAAAGTACAACGGATAAGAGAATAAATTTAATACCCCATATGTCCCAGTCGCACAAGGCGCGAATGGAAAAGTGGTGTAGACGAAACAGGGAACTAAATAACCAAAATTTCAGTTAGCTGTACCGTTCAGCAGAAGTTATACGCTGATGTTTATTGCACTCATCTGTTTATGCTTATTATATTAGCAAAAACTAGAAAGCATTGGGCGCTGGCCAATGTCCCAACGCTGGCCAATGAACTAACCAACAGTCAGCGCTGCACAAGTTCTCTCTTCGGCTAGAAACGTTATTTTGCCTGGAAAAAAAAACAAAATTTCAAGATGCCGTCGCTATAGCCTGTCAACCTCACCTGCGCTAACTGAAGTTGCCATTTCGCTGAGTCCCCGTGCCTTCTCGCCTTTGGCCCGGCCATGCCCCGGTGCTCCTTTTGCCGAAGCCTTCCTCCGATGAACTGCCTCTTCGTAGCTGATTTCGGAGGCTCAGTTGACCAGCCGTAGGTTGCTTCGAGGCGGGGTATTCTTGGAACGCGAAGAGAGATCTGAGAGGTCCACGTCATGGAATCTGCTACGAGCAATGCCGAGCTGCTCGTGCTTAGATCGCACGTGATCTTCATCTTCCTCATCTGACAGGGAGGCGCCACTGACGTTGACAAAACAGAAAAGCTTCAGAGGGGCTTCTGCAGTGGACAAGATTCTCGATACTTGTTTCGGTGTATCAGTATGGCTACCCGACGTCATCGTGCCGTATAACACGTTTTTTACTTTTTTCAAAGGAAGATTCCATGGCTTCGTGGCTGTCAGCGTCCTTGGCGTTGTTCGCACTGTGTGTCCACACGCAAGCAATCATCACCGTGAAAGCAATGCGCGCGTAATTCGTCCTTCTTAGGCATCGTGTATTCAAGCGCAAGGCGTGCGCCTTAAACACTTGCCCGTGGTTCAGTGTACGTCCCGCAAAAGATGTTAACTTATCTGAGCCTGATGAACAATTTGGATATTCTACCAAAGAAACAAGTGAAGAAAGAAAGGAAGTTGGAGCGCAAAAGAGACAAAAAGATTAGTAAAAAAGGAAGAAAAGAGAGAAAAAAATCACAATATACATAGAAATGACGAGGGAAAGGAAGACAGCAAGAAGGAAAGGGAGAAAAAAGACGACAGTCAGACCGCCAGGCAGACAGACAGAAGGAAAGAAAAATAAGAAAGGCCCGCATGTACGAGGCTTCAGGATCATTATTATAAGCGTATTTAAGATCCACGGAGGACGAAAGCCTATCCCAGTGATTTCATATATGCGCTGCGTTGGGCAAGTTGATCCCTCGTGATACCGTAGAGGTTGCTCATTTTATCATGGACGGAGAACTTGATTTAACGTCCTGCAGATTAAAGACCCGGGCTCAGGTCTCCCATGTCGGGACGTCGAGGCCTTGCCTTGACGCCGCTTCACAGGCCTGCTGGACTGCCCAGCGCTGGTCGGCGAGCGCGGAGCTGCGCAGGGCGGCGTCCCACCTCGCCGAGAGAACATCGAGGTTAATACCTTTGGCTTTAGCCTCACATTCCCAGAGCATATGCTTAAGCGTAGCTGTGTCTTTCTGACAGACCTTACAGATACTCGTGTGATAGAGATCGGGGTAGATTCGGTGGTATAGCAGTGGATTGGGGTAAGTGTTCGTTTGCAGCAGCCTCCAAGTAGCTGCTTGAGCTCTGCATAGATTGCCATTAGGTGGAGGGTAGCACCGCCGGGCCAAGTAGAACGCCTTGGTTCTTTCGTTGTAGCTCGTCAGTCGGTCCCGGTCCGCGTACTCTTCGACAGATGCGTCTACTCCTGCACGGGTTATAGCATCGCGTGCGGCGGAGTGAGCACCTTCGTTGACGTTGGGGAGGTGCGAGCAGACTTCGCCCATATGGGCGGGGAACCAGATCAAGTTAGCCTGGGAAACCTGGGAGGCATTCATGAGTATACGAAGGGCTTCGATCGAGATTCTACCTTTAGCAAAATTTCGCACAGCTGTGCGCGAGTCGCTGAGTATAACCTGAGTGTCGGCATCAGTTATGGCCAGGGCGATGGCCATTTCTTCAGCAACCTCCGGGTGTCGGGTCTTGACAATAGCTGTATGCGTTGTGGCTTTCTCCGAGTTTATCACAACGACAGCGAAGCGTCCACCGTCGGGGTAGCTGGCGGCGTCAGTGAACCGCGCATTCTTATCATTGCAGTAGGCTTTCAGAAGAGCTGTAGCTCGGGCTTTTCGGCGGCCTTGGTTGTAAATGGGATTCATGTTTCTTGGAACCGGGCAACGTGTATCTTCGCTCGTATTTCTTTAGGTATGTCCGCCTTAGCACCATGCTGTTTGTGGTACGTGATGCCAAGCTCTTGCAATATGCTCCTTCCTGTGTTTGTAGTGGTGAGCCTTTCTAGGTGTGATAATCTTTGTGCTTCAGCTATTTCGTCCAAAGTGTTATGGATCCCCAGTTGGAGCAGCTTCTCAGTGCTGGTGGATTCCGGTAGGCCGAGGGCGACTTTATATGCCCTGCGGATTATGGTGTTAATCTTCTTCTTTTCGTTTTTATACCAGTTGTGCATGGACGCAACATATGCGATGTGACATATGACAAAGGAGTGGATCAGCCTGATGAGGCTGTCCTTCATACCACTTCGTCTATTTGTGACCCTTTTGAGAAGTCTAATGGCGTTGGTGGTCTTGTGAGTAAGCCTCTTGATAGTTTCACCGTTGGCCCCGTTGGACTCGATGATCATTCCGAGGACTCGGATGCGACTGACAATGGGGATGGTGACCCCGTCCTTGGTGTGTAGTTGGATCTCTTCGCTTTGTCTGATTTTAACAAAACCCTTCGGAGGCCGTCCCCTAAGGGTAGGGCGGTACAGCAAGAGTTCTGACTTCTTCGGAGAGCATCGAAGACCAGTGCCAGCCAGGTAATCCTCGACCACCTCAAGGGCCTTCTGCAGGGCCGTTTCAATCTCTCCGTCGCTGCCCTTAATGGACCAGATTGTTATGTCATCCGCATATATCGTGTGACTGACGTTGTTCACGGTCTGCAGCCTTTTGGCAAGGCCAATCACGACCAAATTAAAAAGCATAGGCGAGATGACCGAGCCCTGCGGGGTTCCTGTGCTACCGAGCTCCTGTTCTTCGCATGTGATATCGCCGGCGAGAAGGATGGCTTTTCTTCCAGTGAGGAAGTCTCTGATGTAGTTATAAGTCCTCACACCGAGGTTCAGTTCGGAGATCTGTCTCAGAATGGCCGAATGGCTGACCCTGTCGAAAGCGCTCTCCAGGTCAAGGCCCAGGATTGCCTTCGTGCTGCGAGATTTCTCATCGAGGATCTGGTGCTTGAGCTGGAGCATCGCATCCTGCGTCGATAGATGTGTCCGGAAGCCGATAATTGTGTGCGGATACGCTTCTGTGGACTCGAGGTAGTTGTTGACCCGGTTGAGGACGGCGTGCTCCATTGTCTTGCCCACACACGAGGTCAGTGAGATAGGTCTCAGATTTTCAATACCGGGGGCTTTGCCAGGCTTGGGGATTAGGACTGTCTTGGCCGTCTTCCACTGCACCGGTATGGTTCCTGCCCTCCATCGCTCGTTTATGTAGTCCGTGAGTCTAGAAAGCGAGTTCTCATGAAGGTTCCTAAGCGCTTTGTTAGTAACACCATCCGGCCCAGGCGCCGAGCGTCCGTTGAGGTGATGCAGCGCAGCTCGGATTTCTTCCTTGGTGAAGTCTTCGTCCAACGGCGTGTTGGCCTTACCGCAGTAATCGGCGTGTGTGACAGGTGGACCTAATGGGAGGTACTTATGAATCAGAGCGTCGATGACTGCCTGCTGTCCTAGTGCCGTCACGTTGGTGTGGAGGAGCCTGGCGAGGCATTGCCTCTGGTGGGTTTTGGTTGCTGTGTTGTCAAGCCTCCCCCATTTTATCACTTCACCAAAATTTTTGCTTTCCCTTGAGGAGTTCTCCAGGTCGTGGCGTCCATGCTGTCGTTCTCACTCGCCATCTGTAGTCTGTTCTTCGTGTTAAATTTCAGTCACAGGTCCAGTGCCTTCCCTTGAGTCAAGGATATCAGCTGTAATTCTGTTTCTCCCCTTCGCAATTGCACTGGTTTTGTGTCTCTTAACATTACACCAATCATTTTTTATTCCACTTCACGCTGTTGAGTTATTGATCTTATCTTGAATATTTTCGTTATCTTCCAGGTTTCTGCACCATATTTTAGTACCGGACAAATGTAGTCACAAAGTTAGCTTGGAATTTTACCGGTAGTGGAAGGGATCCTAATTACTAATGCTCTTAAGTCTTCTGGTTGGAAAACAGGTGGCGTAACAATCATAAATAACGCGAATAAATAATCGTGACATCCGCGCTTTGAAGGTGCCTGTATACGATGTGATATGGCACTGACAAAGGTGAGAAGGCCCGTCCTTTTAGCAGTACTGCTACTACGAATGACGCTGTCATGAAGCCGTAATTGCGTATGCGAAGTTGTTAGGCATTAGAGCCTCGGTCGGGTGCACATGGCTGTGGTGCATCGTAAGGCGAAAGCACGCTTTAGGCACTCGTTACTTCGACGGCATCGCTACTGCAAGAGTCAACGTCCACGGTAGTTCGCACATGATTATAAAAGAAAAATTAAAAGCAAGACATTTATCAATAAGTGAGTAAAATTTGTAACCTTTGGACATAAGACATGACCCTCTTGCGCTACAACACGATTCTCGCGAGGTTACCCAATTGCTTGGGCCAGCGCGTCGGTATAGTGTTGTGGTTAAAGTGACAGGTCCGCTAGTTACTTGTATGTCGCTTCGGGAAATTATAGCCCAGAGACGCAGAATGTGGTTTAATTTAGCGTCAAATGGATCAACGGAATATTGTAAATTTATATGTTATAAACACCTCAGGTAGTACTAGGTATGCTTCTTTGGTCTTTCATCACTGAGATTTCTCTTCTTTTTTCGCTTTTTGATAATGGCGCGTACTCCATTCAAGCATGTTTGTAGAATTTCTTGCAACATTAACATCTCATGTTAATCTGGACAAGCCGTCTTTGTCGCGCCATCGTATTCATTATAATTATTTAGTCATCGCCGCTTTTGCGTCGCCGTGGGTACGATCCGCGCCGTGGGTCCCCGAAAGCTTATATCAAGCGAAATGTTTTAAGGAAATATAGCGCACCATTACAATGTGGGTTGTATCACTATAATCTCAGCAAGAACAACGTTCCTAGGAAAAGCAATTGGAAGGCTTTGCTCGAATTGCATGATTTTCACGAGGCGTGCGTGACGTCGTTGTGGCACTGACGACAGGACTAAAACTACATGATGACCACGGTGTGAGAACGTAGGGAAGAAATACCAAAACACAAAAGTTCAGCAATTTTGGAAACAAAGAGCGGATGGCGTCGCATGCTTGTGCTGGATGTTACTTTTAGCCCTGCGTTTCCACCGTGGCCTGCCAGTCCCGTTTCACACATTACAGCATGGTTAAATCATGCAAGACATTATAGGTTCGTATAGTATGCACCACAAACACTGTGTCAATGACCTCTTACCGAGTGAGGGGTCCAGGACGAGATAAATGCGTGGTAGATTTTGACCTACTCGCCATAAAGTCACAACCGTGTCATTCCGGGTGCGTATACGCGCAGGATGCTGTGCTCGCTTTGGAAGAAACTATCGTTTAAACTGAATGCCACGCAAGTCGTAATTTCGGTTTGTGTCATGAATGTTAGCATTAGTCTTGAAGAAAACTGGTAAGAGCTACTCATAGACAAATCGGAGAACAGCACAAACACAGGGCAAGCTTGTCTATGTTCGGTGCGTTCTCTTCTGTGTTGTGATTGAGTCGCACTTACCAGTTATCTCTAATATGACCATACCCAGTGATATGTGTGGTGCATTTGTATTGCAGAATTTCTGTCAGTTATTATTTTGACGCAATCCTTACTGTTATTGATGCTACCCTTGTTGTATTCCTTGCATATATGGAAAGTAAGGGGGAGGGGCTGCTCAGGCACTCTCAAATGAATTTCTTTTCACTTTTTTTGCCCTAGCACCGTCCGCATTGCAACGTTGCGACTAAAGAGAACTTGAACTTCCATTCGGATAAAGTGGACGGGGGCACGACCGCCTTCGTAAATCAACGGCAGAGCATCAGACGGGTTCTCCGAGGGTCGTGGGTTCGGTTCCCATCGAAGGCAGGTTTGTCGGTTCATCAATATATATATATATATATATATATATATATATATATATATATATATATATATATATATATAAACAGGTGTTATGCCTTTTGCGATATCCCTTTCGCAGTAACTTGAATTTTATTCGGCAGGTGAAACCTGTGCCCGAACTTTCGTCATGCGCTCCGCTGCCCCTCCGCTCCTTCGCTGGGGCCGCTGGCCCGCTGAGCCGCTTAGCTATTACTCCCTAACAACGCTTGGGAAACATTCAACTCGCCCAGTCGTAACGTGCGGGTTGGCTAGAAGGATAGAAATCGTACAAACACAAACGCAGGTGCCGACGCAATTGTGTTTCATGAAGTTATGATTATGATGTGCATGATTAAGTCACGCAGTAATATGCCAGGTGCAGTAAATTTATTCGAACGGTGAAATACCACCATTGAGCAGAAGCAAAGCTAAAGCGCGATGCCGGTGAAGGCGTGCCTCGGTTGCTGCGGCGAGGTGCACACATTACCCATGAGCGCTTGCGTCACAATTGTCGCTTGAGAAAATCTTATTGGCACCGTATCCTTAGAAACACGTCACCGGTGGAGGTTCTATTTGCACGTGACTTCCGGCGCTCTTGATGCGCTCAGTATCGCTTTCTTGCGGAGAAAAACCCACGTTTCCTCGCTCTGCAGGGCTGTCGACAAATGTTTTCGTTGTTTTAAAACTGCTATGACATCTTCATCACAGTGGCTTGAAACACGAAATTGAGAATAACCAGCAAAAGTTTATAATTATAAGCGAATTAGCTAATTATTTCTTCATTTCTTAAAGAGTGGTACAGGTTGTTTAATAATTGTTTAAAGAATGCAATTCGTAGACAGAGAGTTTCAGATCACGTGGAACCGTGCCCATCACACCAGGGAGCTGTAAATAGCACAACTAAAGCCACATTTTCAATTCTGTATTTCCATCGGAAATTTTGCGGCCTTCCTTAGTAGTCAAAAGGAAGCCATGGCCCCTATCACCCCCCCCCCTCCCCTTCTACCCGCTTTCTTTTTGTGCAGCCTCCTGCCATTAACGTCACGAGACACTAAACAACTTGCGTTTGGCTTTCTGGAGCCCTCCAGTACTGCGTGCATTTTGTCTTCTTTTCTCGGGCATTTCGTAAGGCTTTTTGGGGGGATGGGGGGGGGGGGGTTAATCTCCAGCCTTTATTCTCACGACGTTTGATACCATCAGTTGATGGCTGAATAGGTCGCCGGCCTGGTTTATAAGAAGAAAAAAAAATAGATTGTCCTCTGCGCAGATCACTTCTGACCTGACATTTGCCGTACTATCATCGTTGTGCCGCCGACCAGGTTGAACATTTCCTGTTCAAGTTGCTCGCCCTACATGCTCTGTGGATGGAATCATCCAGTTCGTGTGCACAAGGTACTTCGAAAACAGTATTAGTCTGGAAACTATTCAGCACTTTTTCTTGATATTAATCGCCTGCAATGAGTCATCGCACTAGAAGCCTAGCAGTCCACCAAACTGATTCGTTAAACTACTCATTGAGATAAAAAAAACAGCACTGATTCCAGTAAACCCATTACAGCATAGTGTTTTTAAGACCGCGGCAAGCATATCGCAGAATTCATGGCTCTATTTGATTTAATATTTTCACGCACAAAATATATTCTTCTGCGTTGTACTGCCGTGGCAGTATATAAGCAAGTACTCAGCGATATAACCACTCAGGCCTTGTCTAAACCACCGTAATGGATTCTTGCATGACAGGAAAACGTAAAGGTAAAATACGATGGTTCATTATACTTCATAAAAAAGCTGTTAACGTGATCTAGCGTAAAGGAAAACGTCTAAAGTCTAAGACACAGTACCTGTTGACGAATGTCAGGAATATTTCAGCTTTAGTCTGCTATGTAGCAAGAAAGCAAATCTTCAATGGCAATTAAGAATTGTGGTGTCTAAATATGTGTGGTCTGCTGGAGGTACACGCATTGTTCTTCCAAGGAACTCGCGATAAGCGAACACTGGTTGAACACAGATGGGACGCTTTACACTGTTTTTATTAAATCTAGCGAATGTTCTTCTTAAAGAAGGTTCTTTAAACTATTAGTGACATGTAAGAAATAATTAATACTAATACAGTGTAGAAATTTCCCTAGCGATACCGGAGCTGCTGGGATCGCGCAATGTCCGACGGAGTCCCGTCCCTCTTCGCATTTCAGGGGGTCGTGTGAAACTTCCTGCATCGAAGGAGAGGGAGGCCACTTTGGAACCGCAGCTGCCGCCAGCAGCGACCAGGAGAGCAGACACTCCAAATGCCACTTCAAGGAATGCCTGCATTGTTTTTAAATTGGTTGATCGTTCTGTGAGAACTGATGGTGATGTTAATCTAAAATAGATCGAAGCCCAATTGCCACCTTCTGTGTATAGGGTGCTCATCAGCGGCAACCACATCGCAGTGGTTCCTGAAGCAGGAGCAGGAACGGCAGGAACATGGTCGCGGGAGTGTGTACCTGCCATCGTTGCACTCCACTGACATTGCCGCTGCTTGTGCCGCTGTCCTTTATGTTGCCCTGGATGTACAGAAAGAGATTGGCGAGCGTGCATGAAAATATTTAGTGGCACAGTGAACCAACTGGAAAGAAACTGTCAAGAAAACTTGAGTGAAGAGGTGAACCACGTGCTGTTCAAATTAATAGACGACGCCCACTTACGTACACCTAAAATACAGCGTTTAGTGCTGCCTTCTTAATTTGTCACCGTCGTTGTGCAATAACAATCGTAGGAATTATTCACCTTGTCGTCCTTGACTCCTTGCAAAGCGGCGTTGATGTAGCGTTGGCTCGGGGAGAAGCAGCGCCAGCAGCAGCGATGGTAACAGAAGGATGGCGGTGGTGCACAACCGGAATTCGAGAGCCTTCTCGACATTGATGGGCCACGTGGCGCAAATCGTAGTATTTACCTGGGCGTTACAAAACATTTTTACCAATTCCGTTTTAGTTAAACTGACGGAGAGCCAACCCAGGTTCTCGTGATACACATGCGCCGAGATTTTTAATTGGTGGTGATACCATACGAATAAATATGGCCGGATAGAGCACCAATGATTGTTCGCCGGTTTAGCCACCCGCTCGTTCTCAAAAGGCGGGGGCCTAACGTATGGTCCTCCTTCACATTTAAAACACACGCAGCATTAGCGCAGAAATTAGGAACAGTGCGTAGCACACTCTTTAGTTGGCGGTAATCGAAATTATGTACAGCAAAAAAGAGACGATCAGTTACGCTCAGCTATGTTTCGCCCTGTATTTTCGAGCAATGTTCCTTTGTTACACCTAGTATTGAATAATTATGCAGCACTCTTTCCTTATCCGGTGGTGTCTTCCGAGTCGCGTCCGCAACGAACTGACTTTTCGGAGAGTTTTAACAGCCGCGGATAGACGATGTCGGGAGCGGACATCTCCCATTCGTGCTCCATATCTAGATTGATGTACGAGCTGTCGCGAACGCCGGTGTTTTCACGAACGCTTGAAAGCATGGGAGGCAGCTTGCGTTCAAAAGAAAAAAAAAACTACAAGCGTATTCATGGCACATGTTTCAATCAATATGTTCCCCACCATTTCTGAAGCAGTTCAATTAATTTTCTACAATAAAATACAAAATGCGCAGTTGACCTAATTTTTTATGCATATGTCAAGTATAACGAGATTTCTAATACACTGGACTATTAAAAACTATCTTAGGTATTTAGGTATGCGGTTCCCGAGTTGTTCCATAGGGCGAGCGTGGAATTATATTGTGTTCAGCCTGCAGGAAGCAGGATATGTGATTGCAACTGACGCTGTATCGACCGTCATACTGTATCCTTTAGCTAGCACCCAACTCCAAGTAAGCTGCTGCGCTTCTATTTCACCCCTATCGCAATGGAACCACTATGGGCGGAAATCTAACCCGCGCCTTCGAATTTAGGAGTACAATATCTCACCTCCTACCATACCGCTTTGGATGAAACGGAAGTTAGCCAGAGAATCTTTCGTCACAGGAATGTCCCATCGAAAAGACGTATGTATTACTCCAGTCGAGAGAGTAAAAGCGAGACGTACACACGGAGAAAGTGCAGATAAGCTCACGAATTTGATAACACTTGTCACTGCGGCACATGCCGCAACCACGCAGAAGTGGTGTAGTCCTTGAAGGGAACGCACTAAAATTGATCGTCACATGTATGTGGCCACATGTCGTATGTATTCAAATAAATATGAGTTAGCTACACAGTTGAGTATTAATTTGATGGCCGTCTTTTACTTGCAGTCGTATCCTCCAGAGACCCGACCCATGTTATACTAAAGCCCAGTTAATTTTTTTTTATATTATTGAATTCATAAGAATATACTGACCATTCTGATGCCATTCTTTAGGTTCTATGACGCTTCGTTCAAAAGTTATCAGATGTGCAATATATTGCACACTGGGACTAAGTTGTCAAGAATACCCATGGAACATGATGTCATACATGCACACTTTTATTGACTTATTGACCCCTCTGGTCTCATTTCTTCTGAAACTGTTTGAAGCAATTGCGGCCAGCAGTCAAGCACAAGAATAGGTTGCATTTGCTGCACCGGAATTTTGTCCTTTCGCAGCAGACGGGGTTCCTACACCTGCTTGCGGATTTTTGGTCGACGAGCTCCGGCATGTGTGAGGCACCCAAGGTGCGCACGGACGGTGACGGAAGTGCGACAACTGCTGGCTTCCGGGGTTCCAAAACTTCGCAGTCGGTTTCATCTGTGGGGAACCCCTTGTCAGAAGCAAGGAAAAAATGGGCGAGCTCGAGCTTGAAGTCTAATAGTTGCATGACGTTTTTTCTTGGCGTGCCCAGCTCTCGGTGGTCTTCCTTGTACAGGAGCCAAGAATTCACAACTCCGACATCCATCATGAAGACAAGCGTCCGAATTGTCCACTTTTTTGTGCGCATGGTTGTAGGGTAGTAGCTCAGCATTCTGTCACAGAGGTCAACACCCCCCATGTGAGCGTTGTACTCTGCGACAACTGCTGGCCTCTTTACAGGCACTTTCTTTCGTTCTTTCTTTGAAAATCTTTTGCATTCATCGACAGGTTCCATGCCCACGTGGGTGGAGGCCAACAGGATCGGTTTATTGTTATACCAATTCGTGACACAAATATTAGAGACAGTGCCCACGCACTGAGACATGGCTCCACGACCTTCCTCCCGCAATTGCCGGTCATCCTTGAGCTTAAGCCCCTTTGGAAGCCGCGATTTCATTACTGTTCCTGTGCCCCTCAGGTTCATTTCGGCCAGTGATTCCAGAAGACGTACTCCGGTGAAGTATCTGTCGAAGTACAACGAGCTCCCACGTGGTAAAGTCACTGCCAGCTTCAGCACAACTGCAGCACCAATTCCATGTTGTTTATTTTGTGCAAGGCTTCCTTTCCCTTGAAAGATTTCGAAATCTAAGACAAGGCCTTGGGGGCTTGCTAAGATAAAGTTCTTCAAGCCTGTCGGGTTGGGTTTTCCAGGAACAAACTGCTTGACTGGGCACTTGCCGGTGAACGGAATAATCTGTTCGTCAACGCAGATGTTCGGTGAGCGTGGCAAAGTGAGGCAAGCGTTTCTAATAATGTCGAGGAGCGGACGAACTTTCCACAGGCGATCGGCTTCTTTCTCTTCGTCGGAAAGTGCGAGGTCGTTGACGACCTTGAGATTAGACCTGATCAGAAAAAACCGATCTCTAGTCATTTTGTCAGCTATGGCAGCGACGCGCGTCTCTTGGCTCCAATACATCCTCGCTCGAGGATAGCCCAAGCAGCTCATCAGCAGCGTAGCTCCAAGGAATACCTTCATTTCTCCAGGGGATGAATTCAACGGACGCCCAGTGCGTTGGTGGTACGAGATTTCTGTCATCTCATGGAGAAGTTGAAATGCTCGTTCATCCATGTATCTGTTGTAATACTGACTCGCGTACCAGCCATCTCTTTCGTCGGCCGAAGACGCTGGTGCATCAGGTAAATCAGGAAGGACGGATTTGTAGGCTTGCTTGCGAGGCCATCTTTCACAACGAGGCGTGGCTGGGTTGGAAACGCCGTCATCGCCGTCACCGACATCCTTGTCCGAATCGTACTGGCAATCCTCCTCCTCCACTTCGTCTGAAATAAGTGTAACCTTTAATATTAGAAGACAAAAGTGGAGTCCAGGAACATGTTAAAAACAAGGGTGTGCACGAAATCTTACCGCGAATTTCATCGCACTGCTCATTCGCTTCTTCACCGTCTGGAGGATCCTCAGAGTCTGACAAATCCAAGTCGGAATTGTCCCCATTTGCCGCGATCTTCTCCAGAATCGCGAGGGCAGAGGCATCGGTGGCATCTAAAGAGATGTTTTATTAGTTGTTTGCGATAAATACGCATCTAACAGCAACAGAGAAGCACAGAAAATCGAAATAATGGGTTCTGCCAAATGTAGCCACAAAGAGTCAACATTATCCTGGCGTGCAACCTGTTGCACATCGAAATTGTGAGTGAAATGAACAAGACGACAGAAAAGGAAACGAATAAATAGCAATAGTAAACGTGACCTTTGCCTTTCGTGAGGTCATAAAGTGAAATTCAAGAGCATCGAAGCATTTGTGAATAAATAAAGAGTATTTACCTTGGCGGCGTCGGTAGAACGCCTCCGTGCTGGCAAGCATCTATTTGTCGTACATCCCACCTTTTGTTATCAGCTTCTAGGTACCTAGGGACAGAATGTATAGGGATTTTCGACAGTAGCGCCGTCACTTGTTGGCGGGTTTTTTTGCATGCCGCCTAAACCGACCGAACCACCGAGTCAGGTGTTCTCTGACCAAGTACCGAGACCGAGCGACCGAGAAGACACGCGGCCGTGCCATGGAGCGTGCACATCTCGGAACACGGCTCCAGTGCTTGTGCGTTTCGTCAACGCAGTCCGGTGCCCCGTAGCGAGTTCGCCTTATCTATGAACATCGAGGGCGAAGATTGTGATGTGCTGCCTTTCCACGTAACTCTAGCCGAGTTACAAGTAGGTCCCGTGCCGATCCCATGCCTATCGCGCGTGTCTAGAGCGGCCGTGCTGACCGCGCGTCGTACAGCTTCATTGGGGCTCTGACAGCCTAGGTAGCGAGCTTTGGTTACCCTTGCCTACTTTGCCGTGGCCACCTTTGACAGATCGACGACATCGTACGACACGTAAGTAATAATCCCCGTTATTCGGAGCTTTGCGCTGTTACGTGCTGTCGCATGTAATAGCCAGAATTTTCATTAGTGACACCTGCAGTAGATAAGTAAAGCATGCAAAATTTACATTTGTGGGACGAACTTGACGAGAGCTACATACATATTGAATTCAGTTGCACGTTGAGTCTTTCATGTATGTGCCCCTTTTGTAAATGTAGTTTTCATCATGCAGTTTTTGCTCTTTGTCCCACAAATGTTGCATCGACTAGCCCAACGATTCATGCTCCTACATGCAAGAGTGGCCCGACAAATTGGAATCCTTGTTGCAGAAGATTGCATTTTCAGCATACATACCACTGCATGCTTGTTTTGGGGGCATTGTAAATCAGGCTGCAAATTCTGTTAATGGTAAATGTAGCTCTGTGCTTCTCTTTATTTCAGGATTTCCCATATAGAGAGACAAAATGGAAGGGTAGACCCAACGGGCAGCAGTTGTACAGCTTCAAGAAAGTGGCAATGTACACCAGGGGCTGTTAATCGTCTTTATTACCAGCACTTTGGAAAATATATGCTCCCGTTATCATTGGTAGTGGTGAAAGAAGAGGCGCCTTCAGAATAATCCATTGCTGCAAGAGAGAAAGGTGGCAGGGTTTGAGTGACATTTGTACCAAAGTTCATGGTGATGGCTGCTGTTAATTTCCTTCATTTATATTTCATACCACTTCTGGCTACAGCACAGTGTTAGCGAACACTGGCTAAACATGTACTGCTGCACCTACTAACTTATCCATCAGCATTACCATGAAACCCGAGACTTTCTTCACATGTGGCAGTGCCCTTCCAAAGTGACACAGCGTGTGTTAAAACGCACTTGCTCAAAACGACACTGTAGTTTTCTAGTTGTGTACAGGGGTATAACACAATTAGTACAATCTGCATGTATCCACTGTACCTTGAAAATCTTAAAGCATACGTGCCGTTGCTGTCCAAGGATGTCAATAAGAGTTTGATTTGTCTTTGCCAGCCATTCAGTCTTATTTAATGACTGTCTTCAAAAGTTTGTACTAGTTGTATTACCAGCATCTGAGCAGCGAATTGCCCCATAGTCATGCTGTCTCCCTCTGCTCGTGTCAGGAGCGAGCAGGAAACATTACGTGAGCCGTCCTCCACTTTTCGTCATTATCTGTGACTAGTACTGCAGTGTGTTGGAAAAGATACTGCAGAAGTGGGGGGGACCTTGCGGGCAGAAATGAGCAATGCCTTTAAATATTGCCACAACCATATTGCCATGCACATGTGCAGGGCCTTGCTCATATTAAAGCAATACGGATATTATAGCCACACGAAAAGACGAAGGTGTTGACATGGCCATGGTGGAAGCACACTAATGCAGTTAAATGCAACAGAGGATTAAATTTGTGCATGAGACCTTGCAAATACTGGATAATTGATAAGATGGTTTTGGACAATGTGTGTGGCATGAAGTAATACCAGTGCCTTGAGTGTGATAATCTAATAAATCGGTAGAGAATACCAGACAGCAACCAAAATGCAACATCTTTACCATTTTCTCAATGAGCCCCTCAACAGGCCTGGCCATTTTGAGGTGACAAGTACATGGCACATTCGTGTTCATATCTGCCTAGAACTCCATCGTTACATGCTGTGGAAGGTGCTCAAATTCCAGAGTGAGTGCTGTTTACCCTCCCCTTGCAAGCGTCATGCACCAAATGGTGGACGATGATGCCACGCACCGTGCGCAGCACGCCATGTCACCACAGTGCGCCTGTGTGTCGCTACAAACCGTCACACTTGTTCAGATCATGCAGTGGCTGCTCGAATCAGTTGGGAGGCACCTGGCTTCTTGGAGAGGATGACCAACTGTGGGCACAGTAGCAAGCACACTTCGTCTTTTTTTTTCCCTTGCTTCGCCACACAGCATTGCCACGTGTCGTATTGACGTGATTCGCCTCCCAATATCCTGGTGTAGTGCCGCATCAAACATTTTTACCTCTGATAATAATGATCCAATTAAAAAAAAAGTTTTTGCAGTAGGTACCCCCCCCCCTTCTTCCTCTTCCTCCCCCCAATGGGGCACGTAAGAAACCCCAGCGTACAAACTGAAACGTGCCGTGCAAACTAAAAGATGTGTGCTGCTGCATCGTCAGTGCATATACGTGTTGCAATATTCTTGTACCACTTGAGTTTTTGTCAAGGAATGGCTTCGCTGTTATTTCATGCATCCAGACTTCCTGTCATCTGCACAATTACATTTTATAAAACCTAGCCCTGAAAGGCTCCTACTTGCAATTGCTAAGCTTTTTCACAAATTGCCCGACTTCATATGGAAGCCTTACTGCCCTGTGAAGCATTGCCACCCTACACTGCAAGGAAGCCCATGGTAGAAGCAAATATGGATATAACACGGAAAGTGATGAGACTGTGTTCTGCTCAGCGAACGCACATTTGCTACTTCTGTGCACAAAAGCCAAAATTTGGCCACACCATGAGATGTCACAACTTTCAAGTTGCGCTTTCCAACACTGGCACTGTGGCAAAGCCAGAAGTAACGTTTCGTCTTATATTTAATGTCATTGTGCTAGGGCACAGCATAGGTAGTGGTCTGGTATTTCTTGTGACAAAGTATTACTAACTACTCCTTCGCACACAAGTATATGTGTATTTGTTTTAAGCTAGCAATGCATGGTCGTTTGTAGTTACACAAGTTTTATTCTCTCAGTGCCAGTGCTAGAGAGTTAATGTACTTCACTACAGCATTTATTTTCAACTTGACAGAGCGATGACTCATTGAAGATGTACTTTTCTTTCAGAGATGGCATAATTTGCAGGGACCTTTTTCCAGGTGGCAAGAGAGTTGAATATTCTTATGGAGATCTCCACATGAGGACTCCGGATGAAGGTTCACCATGCCACTGTACAGGACACACCTGCAATGTTCTCTCAAAGTGTTGGGCAAAGAATATCTTACAATGATACTCACAAGCCTTAGTCTGGCTGGCTTTTCTGAAACAGGAAATTAAACGTCATTATTTACAGCATACAATGATTCGTGATATTCTACTTGATCACAGGCGTCCTGAACCTTAAAAGAGGCTTCAACATGCTTATCCAAGCACGGCTGACATGTTCCAGCTGGAACACAATAGAATGTAGCGGCAGTGATCTCTCAACCATGAAGTGCTCCATTTTGCTGAGCACTGATCCATTAACCCTACGTTATGCCGGCTGATTATTTACTGCGCAAGCTGATATGGGCACGTTACAAGGGCTGAACTTGGTAACAACAATGTCCGCTGTCCCTGCGTTTGTCATTAACAGCCATTGCTTACAATGATAAACTCCATGCCTGTGCAGATTTGAACCCAGCCGAATAGGTGCAGTCCACACATGGGACAACTTGATTTGTGTCTTTTGAAAAATTTGGCATTGTGTAAACATGAAACAACTAGCCCAAGCCTCGGCCCTAGCAATTTCCAAGGAAATTAAAGATGGCTGCACAATTTTTTAAAAACATTTTCACCACGTTCCTCGCAGCTTGCTCTGAGCAAAGTGCCAATAACACCACCTCTAGGCATGCACCTTTGAACAACTATCGGCAAGGCACTGCATTCTGCATGGTAACCGTGCTGTGTCACAAAGTTGCAAAGCATGTTGTAATCCTGTTTTCAGGTGACACAGAAAGAACGTTTGCTCACAAAAAAGCAAGCAGTTTGTCGTGTTGTTCTTGTAGATGGTGAACCCAGGACCACTGTCTGGCCAACTAAAAGTTCGTTATATAAGCAGCTTTGAGTGCGTCAATAGGAGTGCAATGCCAGGCATGCTCAGTAAACCACAGGCCTCCGGACTGCGGGCTCACTGGTCGCTTGAGCTAACCTTCGTTCATTCCTGCCGGTAATGTCATTCATAACCACGTCCTTATCCCGCTCCACAACGACTCGCAGTGATTTTGCTCAAGCCCAATTTGCGAGAAATTACTCCCTCTGGTTGATCAGCCGGCACCAGTGGGAAGTCTCGCTCAGACAGAACCGAATGTTAAATCAGTAGCTATTGATATACACGCTAACCATGTCGACCGGTCGTGCTTAAACACCTAGCACAACAGAACGAGAGGCACACACACGATCGCTACACTCGCAGCTAATTTCTCCCCAGCTGTCGTCAGTGTGCCTCAACACCAGGCTCCGCAGTCGCAATAGAATGATAGCATGGCTGATGTCAAGTGCTCTCGCTCGTACAGGGCAAAGATCCAAATAAAGAGTGAACATTACTTACGTGTTGTGGCAAGGTGGCACATCGCGGCGTATACATAGCGAAGTCGCTACGGGCAAGCATTTCGCATACTACATGGCCAAATGCCGATAAAGCTGAACGACGCGCGATCGGCATCCGTCGCCGTACAAAGAGCAACCCGTCGTCAGCGACTGACGGCAAGTTTACAGCAGAAGCGGCCAACACCGGCCAAAATTAATGCGCACATGGACGACGTGGACGTTGACAAGCGCGCAAGAGAAATTCTAGTACGCTAAAGCGCCGCCAACAAGTGACGGCGCCACTGTCGAAAATCCCTAGACATTCTGTCCCTAGGTACCTAGAAGCTCATAACAAAAGGTGGGATGTACGACAAATAGATGCTTGCTCCGTGCTGAAAGACGCCATTTTTGTTTGTGAGGTAGAACGCCACCTGTCGCATACAGGTGCATGAAACACCAATAGATGGCACCAGTAGTATCTGATGTTGCTTGCAGACTGCGTTTCGGTTTCGTTTTCAGCCCATTTTGTCTTCAGAGCGCTGAATTCTGAATGTGCAATACGTTGCACGCAGGGTCTACGTTGCACACAGGGGTGTAAAAAGATAGCGGCGGGCACTGATACTATGCTGTGCCGGTCAAAAGACAGCGCTGTAAAATTTCTTTGACTGGAAAGATTATTTAGCCTGGTAAAGAAAGTATCCGTTCAAAATGGTGTCGCTGTGACCGCTTAGGCTCACCTGGGCGAACCGATGTTGGCGTTTCGCTGAGCCGCCGTGCTCCTGTGCTTCCACCCTCGCCATGTCCCGCTCCCATGTTTGCCGAAGCCTCCTTGCAGTGAAGGACATCTTCAAAGCCCGTTTCGGAGACTGAGTTGTCCGGCCGTAGCTCGTTTTCACCTTGGGTACAACGGCTGTAATGCGAAGAAACGTCTGAATAGGGCACGTCGTAGAATTTTGATGATGATTAACCTCTTTTATGGCGCTCACCCACTGTGGGGGATAGGCCAACAATCGGGCGGCAGTAGTTAGTCAAAATTGGGTTGTGTAAGCGGGACTTTAGCCAAGAAGAATAATGATGATTGATGATGATTTGTGGGGTTTAACGTCTCAAAACCAGCTCTCATTATGAGAGACGCCGTAGTGAAAGTCTCCGGAAATTTCAACCACCTGGGGTTCTTTAACGAGCACTGACATCGCGCAGCACACGGGCCTCAACATTTCGCCACCATCGAAATGCAGCCGCCGCGGCCGGGATTCGATGCCACGACCTTCGGACCAGCAGCCGAGTACCACAGCCACTAGACCACGTGGCTGGGCAAGCCAAGAAAAATAAGAACAAGAAAAAAAAGGAACTACGGTAAGAAAGAAAAAAACTGGACGGTCAATTAGTCAGAGTAACAGATGGAATATAAGGAATGCAAAAGTAGCCAAACGTTTCGATTTGAAGACTACGAGAATCGATTTTGGGACAAGATAGATTTGAACTTACAAATAGAATTAGCAAAGAATTATTTTTGTTTCCTTTAAGAAGGCGAAGACCGCGGAGCAGACATCCCTGTGACATTATCCGAATACAGTGGCTCTATATGATAAAATCGCAGGGATTTTCATTTCTAACCCCACCATACGAAGTGGAGTTTCGAGGAACCTTTCTCTATGGGGCGAGTATCTGCGACAGAATAAAAAAAATCACTGCATCTCCACTAATGTGAATCGTGACGAGTGGCGAAGCACTGGGTACCTTACCGGTATATCACCATACGTCACTGGCGCGCAGCCACTGCGAATGTGAAATGAGTGACATAAATTTTATATACATACAAATGTACTGATTTGGTTCCTCTATAATGCTGTTGCATTTTAGTGCCCTTGTTATAAGTCGTATATCGTCTTGAGTTCAGTTCTGTATGCACATACACACATATGTTTCGCCTATATAGCAACGGATTTCTATGTACCGTGACAGCGAGAGCCGACTCCAGCCTTTTCCTTTAATATTGATGCGTCTGTTGCTACTATTACTGATGTCTAGGTGAGCATGATAATCCTCTAATTGGCTGTTGAAATATCGAAAAAGCAGTTGTTTGGCATTTGGAAGGAAAATGTAATAAAAATCAATATGTAGGCGTAATCGGCAATTTAATACTGCTGCAGTATATCTTATTGTACCTTTAGAGGCTCTAGCTCTGCTTGTGCAAGTACAATCTGAGGTCCGGTGTTTTCTGTATCGAAAGTTGGTGGATATATGTTATGTGTGTGGCAAACTTAGACATCGGGCAGATGTGTGTCCAGCGGCCGACTGTCTGGAATGCCGAGGATGCGGGGCCCTGAACCCTGAAGAGGATCATAACTGCGTGTCTTTTTGCAAGCTCTCTGGCAGCCGACACCTGACGGCTGACAAACAATACAGACAACGGTACCAGCTTCCCTACGTCGTGCGTGTTCGACGACAAGAAAGAGCAAGGGCGGAGCTAGTGCCGGAACAGGAAGCAGCCGAAGCAGCGCAGCTGGCTCCCCGACGCTCTAAGGGGCGTTCGCGCTCCCGGAGCCGTTCAAGGTCGAGGCAGCGGCCGGCGACTGGGACTCCTGCTACCAGAAGCCGCTCCGTATCTGCAGCTGGTGGAGGTGGCGGTGCAGTTGAAGGCCATACTACCTGGGCTGACAAGGCCGTGGGTTTCACCAACACCGGCCGGGCTCGTGAGCAGCGCCAGGAGCATGTGAGTAGTAATAAGTGTAGGATAGCGCAGTTGGAGAGAGAGAATCATAGCCTAAGAGCAGCCATTGAAGGGCTTATAAAAGAGATAGCTGAACTTAGAAGCGCCTTACCGTTCGGTAACAGTGATAGCTTAAAGGGCCACTAAACAGGCTCCTACTTTTTTAAGCCGCCCAAACAAGCTAACTCAATCATAGAGAAGGTCGCGGCGATCACATTCTGCGAATATGACAGCGCTGCGGGCCACACAGACGCCGTATTTCAAAAAACAAATCCCGCGCGTTTTTCATGCGATTGACCAGTCGCGCTCGCATCCTAGGTGTCGTCAGGTTCTACCGCGAACAACTTTGCGTGGTTGCAGCTCGTTGATTGGTCGGAACCACACCTATGTCAGATCCTGTGGCCATCCCACCGCGTGAGCGCCGGAGCAGCGCTGGCCGGAGCAACCGGTACTGCAGCGCAAGCGTCAATGACGTCAATTGCTCACGACATGTCACGTGTCAAAAGTGGGCGGAGTCACGACGGCGCGCCGCGCCTACCCTCTCCTCTGCAGAGAAGGTTGGGGAGGCCGACCGAGAAAACGAAACCGACGCAAGCGGCCACTTAAACCCGTGTAACTTCTTTATTATTGCACCTATTCGCAAAATTCTTGCGGGAGCATGTTCACATCGCACAGGAGCGCAGTTATATCTTTAAAACAAATTTTGGACCTCGGGGTTGTTTAGGGGCCCTTTAAGGGAGGGTAGCAAACATGATGACCCGGTTGAGGTACCTCGGTCTGTGTAGGTAGCAGAATATGGCTGACGAGGAGACCCCGGCTCCGAAAAAACGGGCCCTCTCCTCGAAGGTACGGACTCATAGTAAGGTGGGTTCGGAGCTTAAATAAATGATGTTGACATTGCAAGAAAGTGTAAATAAGGTCATTACTAGGTTGGAAAAGATAGTAGAGAGGGAAATGAGCACGGACCAGAGATTAGGCAAAATCGAGGTATATCTAAACCAGGCGGTTGTCCCTGTTATGGAGCGCAAGTGCTCTCAGCGACTTGTCCAGCAGGGTAAGTCGCCGAGTGAAGCTAAGCTCAAAATAAGTACAGCTAATTTACATGTTCAGGATGGCTCTATTGAATGGTCCATTTAGCATTTGGCAACCTTCGAACCAGGGACCTTTAGAGACCCGGGTTTCGGCACCAGTGTAAAGTCCGAGGACTTCGATGAATAATAAGTCAGGCTTCGAAGTGCGGCGGACGACAAAACGCCTGAAGAGCTCCGAGCAGCGAGACGCTACGATGCCGTTTATTCTAAACAGAAAAACCAAGAATCCACGTGCCACGCGCTCGCCATCTTACTTCGTATTCTTTCGCGCCCGCTATTCCTTTTTTCTTGTTAACAGTCGCCACCCAAGTTTTTCAGCCTAGTTCAGTGAAGTTTCAAACGTAAAGATAGGCTCACAAGAGAAATGAACTGTGCCACGGCCTTTTGCAGATGGAAACGTTCAGACCTGACGCATTTTTGTCCATCCTTCTCGAGCACCCCATGGCTTATACCGATGAAAGGACTCAAGAACAGCAGACGCTCCGCAGTTACCGAAGACATAAACACGGAGCCACTTTGAAAAGGTCATATGACGATTTTGTTTGCTTCTGTGATTGGCTGGCGGAGTAACACCGAAGCGCTCGGTCCGTCGGCCCCTGTTGCCAACTGCTGCTTTCTTAAGTTGGAGTCCGACCATACCTGCTTAACCTACAGTAGCCCCCGGGACATGAAGCAGAGTTTCAAATCTCTCTTGACCAAGGCAGCCAATCTGGCTAAGGATGCATCTTTGCTCATTGGCGGTGACTTTAATGAACCCCATTATGCGTGGAAGTACGTTTACAGCACTATTAAGGGGGAGAGACAATAGCCAACATCTATAAAGATTCTACAGCCACCCTGCTCCTCCATAAGAAAAGCAGAAAAATCCCAATACAGAAAGGTGTCAGACAGGGAGATACAATTTTTCCCATGCTATTTACTGCATGTTTGGAAGAAATCTTCAGAAGGTTAGACTGGGAAGAGACAGGGCTCAGGATTAACGGCGAATATCTGAGTAACCTGCGATTCGCAGATTACATAGTACTCTTTAGCAATGATGGCGACGAATTGCAAAAGATGATTGAAGACTTAAGCCGAGAAAGCGCTAAGGTAGGATTAAGGATGAACATGCAGAAAACAAAGATAATGCTAAGTGGCACGGCGAAAAAACGTCTATTCAAGGTCGAAACCCATACATAAGAAGTCGTAGAAGAATATCTGTACCTAGGACAGCTACTTACTGGAGAACCCACCCATATAAAAGAAATCCACCGTAGAATTAACATGGGATGGCGCGCATGTGGGAGACATTCACAACTCATGAACGGAAACCTACCACTGTCACTCAAGCGGAAACTATATAACTACTGCATCCTGCCAGTACTGACTTACGGATCAGAAACCTGGAGAATTACAAAGAAGCTAGAGAGGAAGTTAAGAACCGCGCAGCGGGCGATGGAGCGGAAAATGATAGGCGTTACACTAAGGGATAGGAAGACAGCCGAGTGGGTCAGAGAACAAACGGGGGTCGCCGACATAATGAACGATATTAAGAAGAAAAAATGGACATGGGCAGGCCACGTGATGAGAAGGCTAGATAACCGATGGACAGTTAGAACGACGGAATGGATACCAAGAGAGGGTAAGCGCAGCCGTGGGCGGCAGAGAGTAAGATGGGGGGACGAAATCAAGAAATTCGCAGGCATCAAATGGAATCAGCTCGCGCAGGACAGGCAAGGATGGCGAAGATTGGGAGAGGCCTTCGTCCTGCAGTGGACATAAAATTGGCTGCTGCTGCTGCTGCTGCTGCTGCTGCTGCTGCTGCTGCTGCTGCTGCTGCTGCTGCTGATGATGATGATGATGATGACTATGGCAGCAGGCACTCGACCTAAATTTATCGCTGATTACGGATCCTTCGTATCCCATAAGATGCGGCACATCGACATGTAGATATTCTACACCGGATCTCACCATTCTTCGGGGGGTGAAGGAATCGTCCTGGTCCAATTCTAATATTGATTGTGGTAGCGACCATTGCATACTGATGATTACTTTGGTTGTGGCTAATAAAAAGGAGCGCACATTTAGGGTCGTTGACTGGGATGCATTTAGGACACGAAGAGCGCAGAGAATCGGTGATGAGGACAGAGAGGTGACCCTGGAACAGTGGACTAGTCAGCTTAAGAGTGACGTTGAGGCGACTACTAAGGAGGTTAATACCCCTGTCACACGGGCACTTTCAAGGTCCTTTGAACTAAAGCTTCTTTACTTGAAAGGAGCGGGCGCTCTGTCACACGGGTGCACGGAGGGAGCATTAGTTGAAAGGAGCTTCGAGCTGAGGGAGCCCGCGTTCGTCCTTTGAGGCTCTAAAGGACTACCCTCGTTCGCAGGTGGCAGACGGCAGAAAAACATGTTTTACCTTGGAGCCAATCCAACGTCCCTTTATTCAATAAAAAGCACTTTTCACGGAAACTTAGAAGTTATAAATCATAAAATCTCTGTCGATAGACACAGTTTGTTGTCGCCCGAAAATCGCACAGATTGAGGGGGGTGCACTGTAGCGGTGACGTTGTGGCCAGCTGCTGAGGTAGTGTGGCTAGCGGGGCCTGGGTGTCAAAATGTCTGCTGCGGGCCGGGGTGTCTTCGGCATATCTTTTTCTCACCAACAGCGACACGTTTTTCTACTGCAAATTCGAGAACATATGTCGTGTGCCCGTGCGTTTCTAGCTGTTGGGCAAACGTCAGCTAAGCAAATGAACGTTGTTTTCGGCTTAAGGTGATACCAGAGAGCATTTTTTTTTCCTTTAGAAGATTCGACACATGGGCTAAACTGGGCGCTGCGATGAATATTTTATCCTCACACGCTGAGTGTCTCGTCGCACATGTTTGGAGACGTTGCTATTCAAAAACAATTAAGAAGAGCAACAAAAACGGAATCGAAGCACGCATATTTTGCCGAAGCCGGCAAAATACGGTGTACACACGGGCCCACTGCTACCCACTGTACACAGGGGCCCACTGTTGTTTTATTAGTGCAAAAAAAATCACCGCCCAAGCACTCCGTACAAATGGTTAACCAGCGAAGCTGAAATGTGCGGCGCCGGTGTTTAGCAGTGGGTTCAACCCGACACAGACGTCGCAGCCGAAGCCAAAGTGCCTCCGGAGAAACTCTCGCTGAAAGCGGGCGTTCGCCCCGCGAACGCGCTCCCGCAATCATCACGTCGACGCTGTTCTGCCCGCAACGCCGCTTCTTCGGCGCGCCGTCGTTGCAAGCGTTTCACGTCGCGAGCTAACATCCGTGGCTTACCCATGTGGAAGCTCTCAGTCGAAGCTGATGCACGCGTGCTCGGCGCCACGGCTGCGACGGGATGGACGACGTCACTCACGGGCCAGCCAATGGCACGCGCGCTTTGGTACGGCGCAGAGAACGACGTCACTGGAAGGCGCAGCCAATGGAGACCGCGCGCGGTCCACGGACGAGCGGTTTTTCGTTTCTCGTAGCCATAAACAGCTTTCGCTGTAAAACAAAAAATCAGAAGAAAAAGCAAAAAAAGCACGAACAACTAATTTATGGGGCATCGGAGCCGTATTATTTTTCTCATTTCGGAGCGATAGGAGCGCCAAGCGTACGTTGTGGCTTTTGCTAAAAGCTTCAACGGAAACCGTGTAGCACCGACACAGCTCCCTTGAGCTAATGTTCCTTCGGAGTCGCTATGCTCCTTTACCTCAAAGGAGCTTTGAGGTAACGGCCCGTATGACTGGGGTATTAGACAGATATTGACATTGAGGAAATGGATAGTCGCCTAGCGCATTTGTTGGAAGCGAAGCAGTCAATGCTAACGCGATGGAAAGGTCACAGGTTGAACAGAAGGCTTAAAAAGCATATATCCATGGTCAATCGGGAGATTGAAGGCCATATTGTCGTGTATTGTCTAAGCAGCAGTGGGATGAGCTGTGTAATTCTATTGATGGTCGCATTAAAAGGGGGGGGGGGGGTGCCTGGAATTCGCTCAGACATTTACTGGATCAGACAAAAACTAAATCTAATCAAAGGACGCTGATAAGCAAGCTGGTGCATCAGGCGTGTCGGGACGCCACGAAGGAAAAGTTTGTGAATGATTTGGCTGACAGATACCTTCCACTAGAGACGTCGCAGGATACGCGTAATGTTCTGGAATATAGCGGGGGTGAGAATAAAGTTATGGATGAGGAATTCACTCAAAGTGATATAAGGGTGGCGCTGCAAGACCTTAATGGTCGGTCGGCACCAGGGCCGGATGGCATCACGAATAAGATGTTACGCAATTTACACGAGGGGTCTCTTAATTGCGCTTACGCGGGAGATAAACAAGCGATGGAAGGAAAGCTTTCCCGGAAGAGTGGAAACTTGCGACTACTGTTTTTATACCCTAACCTGGGAAAGCCGTAGGCATCAATAATCTCAGACCTATTTCCCTGACATCGTATTTGGGGAAAGTCGCTGAGCATGTCATTTTAAATAGGCTAACGCGTTATATTTAGGGTAATGAGGTCATCCCGATAGGATTTCGGCCCGGCCTCTCAACTCAGGATGCTATGATCAGGATTAAGCATCCGCTACTCGATCGGCGGACAAGAGATACTACGGTAATATTTGGACTTGATGTCGAAAAAGCTTTCGACAATATCCATCGTTCTTACATTCTACAGATGCTATCGGACTTGAATCTGGGGCAGCGGCTTTTCCATTTTGTCAAGGCCTTCCTTTGGATAGAAGGACATGTCTTAGGTTTGGGGAGCTCAAGTCGGAAGTCTATAAATTGGGTTGTCGAGGTACGCCGCAGGGATCCGTATTCTCGCTTATGTTATCCAATATGGCGATGTCGAATTCGGCTAATACACTGGACACTGTCCAGGGTATTGGCTGTACTCTCTACACGGACGACGTTACTATATGGAGTGCCGGTGGTGTCCACAAATAAATGCACAACACAATACCACCCCTAGCATATTGCTCATTCTACCGTCATTGATTAGCGCATAAAGGCAAATAGAAGAGACAATCAAGATACAGGCTATGGTCACTTAGGCAAAAGTCTGCGATATAAAGAATGAACACTGAATGAAGTTACCGCTGAGCGCGTCGTTTCGCGCTATCCTGTTTGCAAGTGTGCTGCTGAAAAAAAAATAATCCAAGAGTAACTGCGTTCCTATTCAGTAGTTTTTAAAATATTCATTCGTAAACTTTTTTACAAGGTGTGGCAATGGCGATTGTACCGCGGGTAAATGATAATCATGGATTGAAGTGACCAAGGGCTCATTAGAGCTAACAATATGACCATCTCGGGTTCATTAGCGTGAGCCCAAATTGATGTACTTGCATTAATTCCAGACGAAATTGGGCTGCCATGTCCGGGCACCGGACTTGCTTCCTCGTGCTAAGCAGTTCGATATCTCACCTGCTATAAGTTACCACTGTGTGTCGACACCAAGTTAGGCAGAGAATACTTCGATGTTGAAAATTCCCTCGAACAAATGCGATGCCTTGGGGATAATGGCGAAACATAACTACGCGACAAGTACTACAGATGTCTTGATATCATAAAGTATTTTACAAGCGCCTGTGCTCCTCTGGCATATTTCCCATTGCCGCATTATCGGGCTGTCCAAAAAGGAAATATAATGCAAAGTTTACAACAATCACAAAAAAAAGAAAATGCCTGCATCCCAACCTGCGAAAGTGGGTGTAAAGCGAAGACTCTTAGAAAAGCACCACTAGCACACTTCACATGAGATAAATCTCACCATTTCAGCATATAATAGGCAACCAATACCACAACCCCTCTTCCAACACTCTCTTTTTTTGTCTCTTCTTATATAGCTTCGCGGCGACTGGCCGAAAGGATAAGCGCGAGCAAGGAAGCGGCAGTCGCCGGCAACACGTAAAACATAAACAACACGTAGACAGTTCAAGAAAGCGCCCAGCGCGTTCTCGAATTTGCTTTCGTGGCCGCTTGTATCCTTACTGCTTCTCATGGGTCCTAAGTACGCGTGGCCTACGCACACTCGTAGCGGTTCCGCAACAAAGGTAAATATTTGGCTAGAACGATGGGTGACCTACCCATAACTGTATGAGAGTTCCGGTCCTACTTCAGTATCGTGTTTTGGAATATCGTGTTTTGGAAAGGCTCACCTGCTGGAGTTGAAGTTGGCGTTCGGCTGAGTCGTGGTTAACATTAACGCTTGGGAACTACTCAGCTCGCCCAGTCGTAGCATGCGGGTCTGCTAGAAGGATAGAAATCGTACAACAATAATTGCAGCTAGAGACACCAAACGTTCATAATTAAGTTGGGCAGTAATATGTTGCACTTTTCCCAATTTCCTCGAGCGCTGAACGTTGCCATAGAGCAGAAGAAAAGTTCAAGCGCGACGCCATTGAGGGCCCGGCTCGAGTACAGCAGCGACGCGCACGCATTTCCCATGAGCGCTCGCGTCGCCGTTGGTGGCGCTCGCGTGCTTGAGAAAAGCCCATTGGCCACCGCAACCTTCGAAACACGTCACTAGTGGAGGTTGCATTTTCACGTGAATTCCGGCACTATACATGCGAGCACTATAGCTTTGGTGCTGAAAAGAGCACAGGTTTTCTGCCGCTGAAGGACCGCAGAGGAATACTTTCATTCTTTGTTTTTAAAGCTGATGTGGCATGTTCATTTCGGTGGCTATGAACTCGCCATTGAGAATAACCGTCAGAAGTGCATAAATTATAACGTTAATTATATAGCTAAATATATATTCATTTTCTTTAGACTCCCTGACGCCAACCCTAGTTGAATGTATCGTTCTTACGCTTTACAGTCAAAAGCAATTTGATTTCAGTAATTCCTTGGAAAAACAAATTTAATTGCAGTAATTTATTTGCTTTTAAGCCTGTAAGCTACGGTGTGCCTTAAAGGGTCCCTGAAACGTTTTTTAGGGGCGAAGCTCCTTAAGGCGTGGGTCGTGCGTCCCCGATGCATGTAGTAGTAGTAGTAGTAGGTAGCCACCGGCGCGTGCCTGCCGGGAGGCACGCACGCGCCGGGGGCGAGCGCGTGGCTCCCGGCAGGCACGCGCCCGCGAGAGACAACGTTGGCACAGGCAGCGTCTCCTAGCGAGTTTCTTGATTGAGAAATACCGACTGCTCGCGTTGGAGAAGCGTTGGAGAACCGCGAGCAGGAATTATCGGTTACCTTGCATTATTGGTTACCTTGCGAACGGAGCAGGAATTATCGGTTACCTTGCATTTCACGGACCACAAAGCAGTCATAAACAAGGGACCACGGAAACCAGGAATAAAAGTTTGATGACATTTACTCAAGTGTTTCACTTTAATTGTGGGGCGAATTGCACGGAAGAGTTTCAAGGTCAAATAGCATAAGCTATTTGCCCTTCCCTCCACCCCCCCCCACACACACACACGCACATCTCTCGTGCTTATTTATAAGGCTATTTAAACTAATCGAACACAAATTAAATGGAAAACTGGGGAAGATTGTCTCGGTGGCTGTAACAGCGTTAAATAATCCCGTTTGCCGTGTAGTTTGCAACGGTCTCGGGGACTTAAAAATCTCATATTAGTCCGCCCTGCATAAGTCACGTTTTCTCTCGTACCTGGATGAGACAGCTGTCTGGTGTTGGCCTCCTAGCATTCCGGAACATACTTGTCTAGTGGTGCACTGAGACAGGGTCTCTTTGACGCTCTTGAAGACTAGCAGGTCGCCACCAGCTATCGGGAACAGCCTTCTTCCATGCCCAGTGTAGCTGCCACGAGCGAGTCCCTCGACCTTGGTCCATGGCCTCACCACAATGTCGACGTTCTTTGGAATCATGGCCTCGATGAGGAAGATGTCGGGCACGTCCGGCAGGACATCTGAGGCTGCACCCGAAGGCGTGACGAGATGCATAAACCAAGGAGTCTCGTTCGACAAAACGGCCATGTAGAGAGTTGAAGAGCCGCGGAGGAGGATGCTGCCGGTTGCGTGGCACCAAGATGAATCGATTCTCGCAGCTGGTGGTAGGCCTAACGCGTTGGGTAGCTGATGACTTGGCATCAAATGCGTCCGGTGCGATGAGCTTCGCGTTCGGAAGAGCGATGACGATTCCGCTACGCAGCGTGAACCTTCGCGTGAACACGCGAGCGCATGGCCCCCCTTGTTGTTGATGATGATGATGATTATCCTTCAAATATGGCGCATACCCACTTCGGGGGATTGACCAAGACCTGGAGTGCTGAACTTTTAGCTGGTATATTGCGCGAATACCACAACATGATGAGCAAAGGTCGTTCCTTCTTTTTTTTCCTTTTCCTCTGCTGAATATTTATGTTCGTGCAGCGAGAGCCTTACGAGGTATTTGTGGTCTGCCGCACCCCGGCTTAAAAATCAGCTCAGATTGGAATATTGCGCACAGAGGGCCCAAACAAATAATTTTGGTTCAAATCTAGTTTCTTTTTTATGTAATAATGTATGTTTCTTCATGTCTTGTTTGCTTTGAATCATGTAAGTGCCAAGTAGATTTTGCTGAGTCAGAACGTTTACTGTTAACATCTATCTATCTATCTATCTATCTATCTATCTATCTATCTATCTATCTATCTGTCTGTCTGTCTGTCTGTCTGTCTGTCTGTCTGTCGAGTTTACGTGCCAATGTTGGAATATATTATTATGGGGCGTGCACTAGTGTGATGCGCCAGAAGTTTAGCCACGCACATGGTGTTCATTAAAGGGCTCCTAAACCACGTCCAACACTCTTTTTAACATTTGAAGTTAACAAACGCACCGAGTTGAGAATGCCGTGACGATGAACGATGCCAAATGCGGCAGCGCTGTGCACTGCGTCAGCGAAAAAAAGGAAAGAAAAAAGACACCAGTCCCCTGCGCCTCTCCGTGCTTTTCCCGCAACGAGAGTTAGCCTTGACGTCGGCAGCGTCTTTTTCGTGATGTCAGCAGGCACACTCACACTTTAAATAATTCCATCCACATTACCGCAGCTAAACTCATCTTATACCACATAAATCCCCCGACACCTAAGGGTTCGTTTATTGAAGGCCTTCCTTTCGATTCACAGTCGCGCGTTCGAGCCCGACAGGATGATTGACGCGTCTACAATCACTAATCAAGTAACTTTGTTAGGAAGAGTAAGGTGAATTACCGTTGGTAGTTGCGCAGTTAATCCTGACGCTGTCCTATAGGTAACATCGATGACAAGTAGTGCACTGATGATGTAAGCGCGCACACCTCCGGGCCTAAATGTGTGTGGCCATTGGAAACAAAGCTTCGGAGGAGCGAAGAAATGCAGTGATCGCGAGTGCACGCGACCGAGCCAAGGCGCGGAGCGATCAAGCGCGGCGTCAAGTGTTTGCTGCCAACAGCCCATGGTAGTCGCGCCAAGTTATGCTTTCATTCGGCCACTCTGATACGATGTTGCAGCCTGGTGACGCAAGGCGGTGGGCGGGGCAACATCAAGGGCATAAGCAACCGTCTTTCAGCTATATATGTGTACCTCCGTGGGTTGGCTCAGTTATACTCGGAAATTGACAAACACGCTGATGGGCGATGCTAGCGGCGCTTTTCCCACCTCTTTCATGGTTTAATTAAGAGCACAATTTATTTTTTAGGGTGTAAAAGCATGTTTGTTCCCGTGAATATGACGCACGATTTGTAAAGTTTTACACCAATCTAAATATGTATTCCTAGCCGTAGACAGTTCCCCTAAGGTCATTCGAAGCACAGAAGACATCAAAAACACACTACACCGTAAGAAATTACATTTAAGCTGAAATTATTCGCTTGTTTCCCGTCGGCAATGTTTCACACCAAGCTCTTTTTCAAACCGGGATAGGCAGGAGACCACAAATACCTCGGCAAGTCGGTCCTTGCACGAGCATAAATATTTACCAGAGGAAAAAGAAAAAGAAGGACCGACGCAGAGGTCACGCACTCGCGTGCTCAGTGCGCGAAGGTTCACGCGGCTTGCCAGATTCGCCATCGTTCTTTCGAACACGAACATTATTGCACCAGACGCACTTGATGCAACCTCATCAGGTACCCAAAGCGTTAGGCCTACTCCCAGCAGTGGTAGTCCACTCACCTATCTGCCGCGCAACCGGCAGCGTCCTCCGCCGTTGTGCTTGGACATTCTCCGTGGCCGTGTCTTCCCACGAGACGCCTTGGTTGACCCACCTTGTCACGCCTGCAGGTGAAGCGCAAGAGGACCTGCCGCACATGCCTAACATCTTGGCAATCGAAGACATGCTCCCAAGGACCGTGGACATTGTGGAGAAACCGTGGACCAAGGTCCAGGAGCTCGCCTCCGACGTTTACACTGGGCATCGAACTAGACTGCTCCCGGGAGCTGATGGCGAGCTGCTGGTCTTCGTGAGAGTCAAGGAGACCCTGTCTGAGTGCATCACTAGACAAGCGTCTCCCGGAAGGCTAGGAGGCCCGCTCCAGACACCCGTTGCATCCAGGTACGACGGAAGACGTGACTTAATACAGGTGCAGACCAATTTGAGCTTTTTAGGTCCTCGCGACTGCTACAAACTACGTGGCAGATTTGAATATTTCACCTTATTGCAGCGGTGGAGAGAATTTTTTCCGGTTTTCTGTCTTTTTGTCCTGCGTTCAAATAGTTTACGTAGGGGGCGCGCGGGGGGGGGGGGGCGGTGGTCGAGGGGGACACGACACACGGAGCGCCAACTACCAATTGATGATATTAGGAGCCGCCTTGCCATGCTGGGCATGCTTCCGAAACGTGTGGCAAAGACACCTTTTTTTCGCTATTCAAAGCCAATATGTGCATGTTTGACATACACTTGTAGTCAGAAATATAAAACCAGCTTTGTTGCCTCATTGACCTCTTTTGCGCATGTGGTAGTATGACAAGGTGCCCTTTTTCCTTTCCTAATTTAATCTGTTGGTACTATGCCCTTTGTGTGTTTGTCCCTTATTTCCTTCGTTTCAGCGCAATGCAATCATGTGTACTATTTCGCAAATTGCCCAAGAAGCAGTCGTATTAGTTTGAATAGTCTGATGAGTGCGTAGATGAGGGGTAGGGGGAGTGAATAGTTTTGGCGTTGCGATTACTGATGTTGTTGGATACAATGTTTCCGTATTAAAATAATTAATTCTTCTTAATCCTAACTTGACTACTTTTTCTATTTCTGACAACTTTCGTAAGCGCTTCAATTTCTTCAAGGTTGCACATCCATTTTGGATGGACTAGGGTCACATATATTTTTTTATCTGCGCCTTCACTGAACATGCTTCGGAGACGTGTGTGATTACGAGCTTTCGAAATTTCCATGTCCATGCATATGGCTAAAGCGATGAAAACGAAAATTAGTATTCTTGATAGCAGGGTGACTGGAAACAACTTTAGAGGTACTAGAGCCCACATAAATGCCCTGAATGCGCTAATGACAGGTGCGCTCGACCAAGGACCGGGCTGTTCTCGGATGCTAGGTGTGACTCGCTCATCACGGCAGTGCTCGAAAAGGACACCCGGTGGAATACCCGCAACGCTCAAGCAGCATGCATCAGCGAAGAAACCCACCACCAGGAGGGGGCCAAAAGAGCTATAGATATCCAGGGATATACAGGTACATACTGTTGCCTTCTCGTTACAGGTACAAACATTTTAACGCTTATTCATCGCAGTAACTTGCGACGAATTCCCTAAAGGCACGGGTTCCGCGCGGTGTAGTCGTTCTTTCTTTTTCGACCAAGGCGAAAATGCTAGAGGCCTTTGAGTTGCGGGTAGCGGTGGAATGGAAATAACCCGAAGTGGTCAATTTCCGGTTCCCTATACACTACAGAGTGCCTAATGAGTTGGCACGCTAATTCAGAGAAATAATTATAATAAATACGAATATTGAATACTCGTAAGCACGACAGACTCGAGTGCAGCCATACACTACCATATTCACCTGGATTTTGTACTGACCTTTTGACGGCCGAGGTTGTTCTCTCAAAGTGATTTACCTATACGGAGTGTGGTTGTATCGGTAACCATGCGTTTGTATTGCAATGCAATAGTTTTATTGGCGCTCAGTAATATTTCCTGGAAGAAGCAAAGCTGTTTATCGCAGGTGCAGACCTTCAAAGAACCAGATAAGATGCATGACAGGCGCCTTACGTATGTTTATTTTTAGCAATACCACGCGAGGAATGTTCGGATAGCATGGCTTCTATCCCAGTCGGGGTAGTTGCTTTTGCTATGCAGGGGAATATGTTAGATGCGTGTGCGCTATAAGTAATCAGTGGACATTGCATAACCCAAAGTAGTTCATTTCTGGAGCCCTACACTAAGGTGTGAAACATAATAAGCAGGGGTAAGCCCTAAGCAGTTGCTATATAAGGTACGGAGAATGAGTAGTAACAACAACGCCAAACTCGACAGTTGACATAAGCTGTGACATTCGCTTAAATTTGTAGCCACCGCTTGATGGCCGAGAGTATGCTCTAAAAACCCGATACACTACTCAGATATACAGCATCGTCGGATTAATATCGTTGCATTTATATTCCTATTGAAATATTTTAATCGAGCTCAGCGAGATTCCTCAAAGTCTAGTTATACTTATCAGCCGTAGTTACACGAATTTATGACTGGTGAACATGTAGAAAGGGCGAGACCAGAGGTGTAAACGGCACCTTATATACATATGGTTATGTGATGTAGTCCACTGCTAAAAATATTCTTTTTAACCATTCGTTTCGTCGTAGTAAGATGCATAGGCAACTTCCGCGCCTTAGCGTTTCGCCAATGCCCTACAAATTAACTTGGTGTGCGTCTAGCCGACCACATGAGACTCGTCAGCCGCGAGACAACATCACTCCTTAACATATCTGCATACATTTCATTTTGTCTAACGCTGTCAGCCCACTGTATCACAGGAGTCGTTCAGTTTCGTCATAGTAAGGCGCCACTTCCTTACTACGTCATATTTACACCAATTTGAAACAATGGGTTTTTATTTAGCTAACGTTCCGAATAGGATGTTTTTCCAATCGAAAGCAATTCAGTGTTTACACGTACTTATTTGCTCTTCAGGTGCGCATGCTGTGGTGGTGGTTGAAAGCTTATTCGAGGACACGTGATTGTGAGTTGTGAATGCGAAAGCATTCACAACCGAGCCAGCAATTAGCGGCAGCCTGTTGTGCTGTCACTGCTTCCCACCTGCGTCCAGGAAGCAGCAACACCGTCCATGAAGGATGACAGGCATCGCAGATGGCTCGCAAAGCCAGACAGTATCACGTGTGCCCTCTGATTTAGTGCTTGAACATGGATGCAAATTTACACGGCCAGTTGAGCTGTACGAAAGCAGTGAGCTCGGAATTTCACTTCCAGGGACTGACTGAACTGTGTAAATGCAAGACCCAGCATTGGATTGCTTGCCTAGGTTAGAAAGGCATGCATATTTCTGAGTTTGAATGCGTCTCTTTTCAGGTTGTCTTTGTCTATAATGTACGTGCCTTCAATCCCTGCTTCCACAATGGAAGCAGTAAAGAAAAAAATATAAATTAGCACGATGTCATATACCAGAGTACACGTGTACGGGCGCCGACTGTTTTAATCTCCTGGGTAAAACGCATGGCCTCTGACCGTGGGGTCGTAGGTTCGAAACTCGTTACCGCTAGCAATTAGCCTTTCCGTGTTATACGTTTTCTTTATGCAATATTTTTCTGTATTTCGATCACCGAGGCAGCGTCAGAGCGGAAACAAAGGACTTCCTCAGAAATGGAAGGTATAAACAGACTCAGCCTGGTTGGAGAAAGGGTGACGTGCCGTAGTTGCAGTGTCATAACGCAACATCTGTGCCGATAGCGCCGTAGCAACTCTTCCCATTCCTTTTGTGTCATGCGACGAGGCGCGCGTGTGATGTGGCTAAGGCATTTCGGAAGGGGAAGTGAAAGGGGGGGGAGGAGGAGGTAGAGGCGGTGGTCATTTTTCCGGAGGATCCATACTTTCCCCTTTCAGACCGTTTACGTGGAAATGAAATATTTGACAAGAGCTATAGTTAAACTTTCAAAGTGATGGCTGTGCGACCCTATGCTTTGCAAAAGGCCGATGATCAAATGGACGTACAACGGTGGCACTATGGCCGGTCAGTATACGTACGTAGGTACAAATATATTATAGCACCGGAGTTCTTGTCTGCTTGTATCTCGTTTTGCTTCACGATGGGAGCGAATGCAGAAATATCAAAATTTGTTTTTGCAGCTATCAAACCCGTTTTGCCATTTACTCGTTGTGCGCAGATCTTTCGTGCTTTTTAAAGTGTGCACCAATGCAGAATAAGCGAATATGCAAATATGCAAATATAATAGGCTGAAACCAATTAATACATTATTCTATGAGGTCATTCAATTATAAACATTGATAAAGTATTAAAATGTATATAAATATGACTTCCAAATATCGAGAAAAAATAAGTAATGTTCACAGCATTGAAAAACTACAATACCCAGCTACGGGGGTCTAGTGCAATGGAACTCGGCTGCTGTTCCGAAGGTCGCGGGATCGAATTCCTGCCGTGGCTGCTGCATTTGGATTTAGGAGAAATGTTGAGGCCCCTGTGCTGTGCGGTGTCAGTGCACGTTGAACATTCCTTCAACTACGGCGTCCCCTATAATCATATCGTGATTTTACGGGACGTCACGCCAGAAATCAATAAAAAACAAACCCTCCCCTTTAAAAACGTTCCGGGGAACTGATGTCCCACAGCAGCCAATAGGAATTGCGGTGCAGTTTGTTTTGCACGGTCACACATCGGTGCACTTTTTTCCTCGGTGAGCAATTGAGGCGTTTGTATAAAAAAGGACTCTTAAAAAGTTACTAAATAGGTAGTAGTGCAAGGAAAATGTAGAGCTATATAATCACCAAATTAGCAACTAAAATATACAGTTATAACGCTTCATAGTGGCGCTAGCGTCCCTGTTTCCTTATAAACAGCCGAAATATTAGGCCGATTAGGTGAAACGATCAAAGTGTAGCAAGGCTGCAAGTTTATTCGGCCTAAATCGCACGTATTCTATGCATGTTTTTTTTTTCAAATTGCGCAGAACATTAGTTTCCTCACTGGCACTATGTGACAGTTCAAGACACCTGGATAATATAGAGGGGGCTGCGGGTGCACTGTTAAAGCGAGTGATCTCTGTAAGTGCTGTGTATTTGTTCGACGTGCTTGCAGGTGTGTCTGCATGTGTACCTTCGCGCGTGCATAGGCTACATTCCTTCGGGGTAATGTTACTCTTCACATGTGACAATATGTATACGTTCGTGAAATCAAATGCTGCTTGGCTCCTAGCGTAAATCGGGAAGCACAACCTGCATTTTTTTTCTTTTTTGGTTCGTGGGAACTGGTTCCGCAGTTCTTTCTGTATACATATAGTGTTCTACCGAGACCGACCTTTCGACCATTCAGGGAGGTGCAGGGTACCAAAATTGTAAATGAAACTGAAAAGAGGGAAGGATGGGTTACTAACCGCAGTTAGCAAACGAGTAGTACCTGCTGCTAACTACCGTTACTAACAGAGGAGGGCCTCTTAAGAACTGTTCATAAGAGGGCCGTATCTATTACCAACACTGTGGCTTAGTAGCGGTAATACAATAATACAACCTTCTTTTCTACGAGTGTGTGAATGCTCACGTCGTCTGATGTGTTGGCTTTACCGCGTGGCGCTCGCGTTTTCCTTGAATTATTCTTAGGTGGCTTTCCCCCAGGGAAAAAGCCATGATGCCATCGTCAGCGCGCCGTAACTTTGGCGATAGCGCCCGTGTTCTATATTAGTGAGTTTTAGTATATCGGAAAGCAGCAAACGCAAAGATTTAGCGTAAGGCTAACGTTACCGTGGAACACACCGCGCATGCGCAGAACGTTAACGTATACGATACCCTTACGTGCCTACGCTATTTTCGGAAGATGTCGTTCAACGCTAACGCTCGCAAAGGCACCCGTACGGCTGGCAAGATGGCGGCGTCAGTCGAAGTGAGACCGCTCGCTTCCGATCTGTCGTGACATCGGCCTGCATTGTTAAGCTCATTCATTACCCGCTCATGTTCTTGTTTGCCTTAGGTTTGCCTAATTAAGCTTCGCCAGCCGTGTATTGGCGACAATGTGTCGCCGTGTTCAAGATACGCACTCAGTAAGCGGCACACAAGGCTTAAAATGTGAGTGCACTCGCTTTCACGGCCTTCGAGACTGCGCGTGCCGACGTCCAAAATCTCAAAGGCCATGTCGCTTTGCTCACGTTTACGGTAGTCTCGTCGAGATGGCGGCACTGCCACCGGGGCCTTTTTCTTTTTGTACATCGGCTGTTTCAAGCTACAACCAATTAAATAAAGCCGAGACGAGTAGTGTGGTGCACCACTGTATGTATAATGCTTGAAATGAGAGTACTGTTTGGCGAAGTATTCCTTCAGTCACAAAGGCGACTTGGATAAGCCAGCCTTCGCAGACACATGCACAGATGCGCACCCCCTGGGCACCGGAAAAATGTTGCAGAAGCTCCGGGGCACTGATGACAAGGGGAAAGTCCGCCTTCTCAATGCGGAAATGTCAGCGAAATTTCTCGTATATACGGCATAGCCTCGACGACATGGACTGCCTGCGTAGCTTCTCTGGTTTCCAAAGTATAAAATAAGCGCTCCTATGCCATCGCAACTTCGAAATGACAGGCAGTACGGGTCAGAAAGGTAACTCGATGGCGGCATGTTGAAACGAAGCGATGTTTTTCGGGTCTGCCGACACAGCACTAACAACACACTCAAACGATACTGGCTCAATGATTTTGTGGTGCACTTAGGGATTTAATAAGAGTTGTTTTAAGGTGTAGATGTCGCCGTACATGCCTTTGCGTTAGCTTTAGCGTTTCGCTCTCTTCCGCTATACTAAATGTCTAGTTTGTGCCGCCAAGTGCACCCAGCTTTACCGTAACGTTAACCTTAACGCTAAATCTTTACTTTTGCTGCTTTCCCATATACTAAAACTCACTATTCTCCCGGTGTTCCCGAGGTAGCACCACATGGAGGCGAGGAATAGTGGGACCACGATCGAGGAAAGCTATTCACTCTGTTTGGTTCAGTGGTTATCTTTGGACAGTAGCGTCCTTTAGTTAACCGATCCTCGATCTCCTGTTGCGCACGGCCGACTATCGCTCACTCGACGGCCCGCGGACGAGCTCCCGTCCACCGATGCGCCTGTGTTCAGGAGACATAACTCGCCAGCAACTTAGGCTGGGCTTTCTGTCCAAAGTGCTTAATATGCAAGAGGCACAAATAAATGCCCTTTTTGTTGATTTTCTCGATGCAATTTGTACCATACCAACACTGACGTTGACATAAATATTTGTAGGGTGTGTTTCACAGTATGTTCCAGGGGACGCCTGTGCTTAGCAGATACTTAATTCGTGCTTTTGCGCAGGTGCAGTGCCATATCCTCCGGTGGTCGTCCTTCTCAGGAATGCAATGCAAGACATTCCTCCCGAAACAGAGCTGCACTCGCTTGACGCCTTCACGGTGAGGGCCGACACCGACACAGTCAATATTGGTGAAGGAGAACACCACTGCCGACCACCGTGCACAGGATCGAGCGATCAAATCTGCCAGATTCACGACTGCCTCCCGATCTGGAACGAACTGCTTTTCGACATCCTCCTGCAGCTTCGTGAAGAACGTGGAACGTCCATGCCCTTGGTAGCGTGTGCAGCATCTAGCGATCAAGTATGCCAGATTAACGACTGCCTCCCGATCTGCAACGAGCTGCTTTTCGACATCCTCCTGCAGCTTCGTGAACAACGTGGGACGTCCTTGCCCTTGGTAGCGTGTGCAGCATCTAGCGATCAAGTATGCCAGATTAACGACTGCCTCCCGATCTACAGCGAGCTGCTTTTCGACATCCTCCTGCAGCTTCGTGAAGAACGCGGAACGTCCATGCCCTTGGTACCGCGTACAGCATCGAGGAATCAAATCTGCCAGATTAACGATTGCCTCCCGATCTGCAACGAGCTGCTTTTCGACATCCTCCTGCAGCTTCGTCAACAACGTGGGACGTCCTTGTCCTTGGTAGCGTGCGCAGCATCTAGCGATCAAGTATGCCAGATTAACGACTGCCTCCCGATCTGCAACGAGCTGCTTTTCGACATCCTCCTGCAGCTTCGTGAACAACATGGGACGTCCTTGTCCTTGGTAGCGTGTGCAGCATCTAGCGATCAAGTATGCCAGATTAACGACTGCCTCCCGATCTGCAACAAGCTGCTTTTCGACATCCTCCTGCAGCTTCGTGAACAACGTGGGACGTGCTTGTCCTTGGTAGCGTGTGCAGCATCTAGCGATCAAGTATGCCAGATTAAAGACTGCCTCCCGATCTGCAACGAGCTGCTTTTCGACATCCTCCTGCAGCTTCGTGAACAACGTGGGACGTCCTTGTCCTTGGTACCGTGTACAGCATCTAGCGATCAAGTATGCCAGATCAACGACTGCCTACCGATCTGCAACGAGCTGCTTTACGACATCCGCCTGCAATGTCGCGAGCAACGTGGGACGTCTTTGTCCTTGGTATGTCTTAGCACGTCCAACACCAATACAATTTCTGATCAAAGCGGAAAGTCGTTCCGGGCGAATACATTCCTTCGGTGGCTGCTCATAAGCCACGCGTGCGCAACCAACCTGTACCTTGCGGTTATCGGAGCAGAGTTCGACAGCAGAATAATCCCGAGTAAAAGGCAAGGAAGCTTCAGTGCGGTGCTCACTGTGAGCTTCTACGAGAATGGCACCTTACAGACACATCACGACACTCCTTCGCAGTCTTCCCTATCTGGAAGAGCTCACATGCTGAGGACTACGACCTGCATTACTTCTCTGTATTTTAGCGCGCGTGCGACTACTCTCAGTCGCAGAACACATTTATGGACGCACTGTGCACCACCTCGGGAATCGAATACCCAGAGCTCTCTGCGCACTGGACGACGGCCGAGCCGCCAGGGGTTCCAGGGCAATACGTGAAGAGTAATCGATTACTCTTAAGGCTGACCGTTGCCTGCCATGACGCGGATCTGCTTATCGCCGAGTGACTTTTGTTCAACTACACGCTCTCTACGCTTCATATTCTAGATGTTTGTGGCGACAAAACGACCGCGCGTTTCCTTACGGGGATAATCGAAGAATATGCAGTTGCGAAGGCCGCCGCATTTGAATGGGGACGGAAGGCAAAAGGCACCATTGAACCTTTATTCACACTTTGAAGAACTCCACGTGTTCAAGATTACCCGGGAGCCCTCTTATACGGGGTGGCCCTGATAATCGTAGCAGCTCTTGGCACGTAGAACCCATTTATTTCTAATGAATAAAAAATAATCATTCAATATTTCGGAGGTGTGCTTGAACAAAGTTTTTTAAACAGCGACTATACAGGAAACATATTTCTAGCATGCAGGAAATATTTTTATTTTTCGTAGTCAATGGAAGAAGTTAGGACTCTGTTTAACTGACTGCGAATATTGCAAACACAGTTTTGTAGAAGCCACTTGCCCTCGGCTTGATGGGTTGCGTCAACGGTATTTCGCCATCGCGTACAGTGCGGCAGGATCACCGGCGTTCAGCCTCGTCACCTTGGGCGCCAGGTTACAGAACCACCGACGCGGGAGGCTGCTCTACTGTTCGACGAAGCTGAATACCATCCAGGCTAGAAGGAGCGACGGAAGGCTCGATGCCTCCAAGTCCATGCTATATGTGTACATGCCCGGTAAGCCAAACTTAAGTAAAATATTAATACCGAAGGTTAAGCGCTTAAGGATTCAGTTTGCCTGAATTGAGCTCATACGCTCAAACGAGGCGCCTTGTTGATGCATTGCCCTAATTTGGATCCGCCGGTGCAAACACCACCTTGAGGGTATGGACGGTAGTATCTGGTGAAACTTCAATATGTTTGCGAGTATTATGTTGCAATGCGTAGGGCTTTTCTTAGTACTGCGGAAGATAAGAATTTTCGTGCTTTCTCAGACATAACACTGGTCCATATATTGTCGCAGTGGTTTTTAAACTCCCTTCATTGAGTAGTTTAGAAATAGTGCACAGAAGGGTGTTTCAGAGAGCAATTTCAATACTCCTTAAAAATTGGCTGTTTGAAGAAACCAAGAGCATTTTAAGATAAATTGCAGGGTGCGGGGAATTTCACGACGTCTCAAGAAGGTGGTTAATAGCCATCACATTAATTAATATTTACCGATTATCTTTCTTATTAACGGTATTTTGAGTGTACAGATCACTGAGATTTTGTCGGACCAGATTATCTCATACCAGGAGCTCATACCATAATGATGTAGTCATTTTCTAAAGCCCTGAAGCACGAGAAAACCTGGTTTTGTTTTGTTTTTCGCACCAAACCGAAAGTAATCACATGAAGAGCGCTTGTAGTCACTTGCAAATGCAGCGTCCTCTGGTGACGCGGTGCAAAGATTCCTATGACCAGTGCAAAATTTACGATGTGCTGCCCTAACTGAATCTATAGATACGGCATAGGCAGCAGTCAGCGTTACCTTCTATGTATAAGCCCGGAGTAAGAAAAAGGCTAGTAAGCGCAAGCTACGCGGCCGCAGGTTTCGAGGGCCCACATTGTTCGAATTGGCCGACGCAGTAAATGGAACGCGTCGCCAGTAGTCTTTGCCTGCCCGCATGACTTCCAGCGCTTGTTTTGGAGCGGGTTTCGATTTCTTAACGTACGAAATGCGAGGTTTGAGCAGAGAATCAATGAACGAATAAAAAACAAACTAATACGGCATCATTTCTATTGCTACGAACTCGCCATCGGCAATAACTCCTGCTCATGAGAGCTGCTTTTTTTTTTCTCCGAAATCTTGTCCATGGGAATTCTTGGAACTGTTCGCTGAATCACTTTGTTATGCAAAACATTAAGCCATACGACATGTGATACAACTATAGTAACGGCGAACAGATCGCTAAAAACGATGTAGAACAGGGAATGTTGCAGGAGCCAACGTTTCCACAAATGGACGATGGTCTTCGTCAGGACGGCGACTGGCGAGAGAGAGAGAGAGAGAGAGTAAAACGTTTATTGATCATTCCAACAGAGAACGGCGACTGGCGAGGACAAGTCCAAGGCAAGTCCGCAGCACCACTAGTAGCGGCGGAATTTACCGCAGAACACTGGAAATTTGTTATTTGAGGAATCTCGGATGTTCTTACAACTGTTTATTGCAATAAAACGTAGAAGACGGCGCAGTGCTAGCCTGCTTCGTGTCTGTCACGAACTCTATTTTAGGGGCGAAGCACCTTAGCGCTGAAACTTGTTGTTGTTGTTGTTGTTGTTGTTGTTGTTGTTTTTGTTGTTGTTGTTGTTGTTGTCGTCCTCAATTTTGGCACATACCCACCCTGGGGGATTGGCCAGGATGTGAGAAGTTGAAAGAGTTAAGTCATAATTAGTGTGAAGTGCCAGTCAGAATCGAATAATCAGGATGGAATTAACGGTGAAGAGTACGAATTTATGAACAGAACCGGCCTGAATCAATTATGCATTTTTCAACAGCAGAGCATACATCCCTGGGGCAATGCCGTAATGAAGAGGCTCCCAAAGACAAAATATTGGAGGCGGAGAATTCCAACCCAATCCTATGAAGAGAATCTTTCAATGTGTCTTTTCTTAATGAAGATAAGCGAGTACATTTTAAGAAATAATGGTAGGTAGATTCGTCTTCGCCGCAATATGGACACAAAGGCGATGGGGCCAGGCCAGCTCTGTGCATATAAAAGTTTAATTTAGGAGTGCGGCAACGCAACTGCGTAAAAATAACTTCTAGTTTTCTGGAGGTAAAGGCATTTCTATACCAAGGGAATAAGAGGTGTCGATAGCAATTCAAATTAGTTAATAAGGTATGACTAGATTCTTGCCCAATCGCTTCTAAATCTTGCAGCAGTTATGAGCCCTGATGCAGGAAGTAGTGAGACAATTGGACCACTAAAAGATGCCCTCGCCAAGCTGTCCTCCATTTCATTCATTATAATTCCTTTGCGACCTGGCACCCATACCAATCTAATCACCGTTACGTGACTAGGGACAAGGGAATGAAAAGTACGTAAGATGCGTGAATCACTTTTAGCAGTAAGAGATGTACATAGAGATAAAGAATCAGTGACAATTACGACTGATTAGGTCGCTGAACTTAATTGTCGCAGGGCCATAACAACAGCTAGAAATTCTGCCAGAAATATAGATAAAAAATCAGGAAGTCTTAGTGAAAATTTCCATTTAAAGCTTTCAGAAAAAACGCCAATTCCAGATATTTCGTCTATTTGTGAAGCATCTGTAGCAATGACATCTTTTATGTGCAAGTCATCTAAACAATTTTGTAGTAATCTGTTTAATATATTCTGCGACAGATGTCTAGCGTTTTTTGGATATATGTTATCAAAGATAATTTGTCTCTTTGACCAATGGGGTAAACATCGTATAACCGCACGTCTAGGGGGCCAATAAGTGCCTGCACGTATACTACTGAGGAGTGCGAAATCGAGGCCAGTAGGACTAAAAAAATAACTGAGGCTGATATATGAAAACTATTTGGAGTTTTATAGGGTATTCGTAGATTCTCAAGAACGTCTGAACAGTAAGTAATCGGAATCTGCACAGAAGCGCAGGCAACCGAGCTTTTAGGTAGACAACATTAGTAGCAACTGATTTTGGTAATCCAAGGCATAGACGAAGATCCTCCCTTTCCAGGAGAATTAGTGGATGCGATTTGTAACTGGGAGCGCCTGAATACAGCACGCACCCAAATTCTAACACAGGGCGCCCGTACATCTGATATATCATGATAAGTGAGTCTCTCCGCATACCTGAACGATTGTTGCTAATTTTGCGCAGGACGCCAAGTGCGCGCACTCCTTTTTTATTTATATCTATGTGAGCGCGCCAGAGTAGATCACTATCATAAATTACTCCTAGATATTCCACCGTGTCCAATTGTGAAATATGCTGAAGGTTGCAAGTAAGGGACAAGGCAACATTGAGGGACAAGTGAATTACTTTTAACCAGTCTTCTGTTGCGCACATGTAAGTTTGCAAATGATTATACAGAGAATGTAAGTCGTAGTCTGATGCAAAAAATGCGATGTCATCTGCGTACACGTAGGTGTGTATACCTTCATGGCTGGAGATGGAACTTAGTAGCACATTAAACAGTAGAGGGGAAGTCACAGCCCCTTGAGGAACCCCGCGTGACTGTCGATGACGGGGAGAAGAATGACCTTTCAAGGAGCAATAAAATTCTCGGTCGTTTAACAACATATGAAACCAGCTCACCAGATAATTCGGGAAATTGTAACTCTTTAGTTGGTGTAATAATATGTTATACTCGACACTGTCATAGGCTTTTGATATATCTAGTGGTACCAGAGCAGCTACTCGTCTGCAGAATCACGCTAATTTTATTCGGCTTTGTAAGTCCACATGAACATGCCATATGGAACAGCCGGGTCTAAAGCCAATTTGATGGGGGCTGAGAAGATCGTTATCATCTATAAATTTTCCCATACGAGCACAGATAATTCTTTCTATCAATTTTACTAGATTAGAAGTTAGAGCAATCAGGCGAGTATTGTCAAGAGTGTATCCTTTTTCGTTATTTTTAAGAACTGGAATTATTTTAGCTAGTTTCCAGTTAGAAGGAATACACGACCATTTTAACCAATGATTCACAATTGCTAATAAATCATCTGAGGACTCACTGAAAAGAATTTTTAACATGTTTGACGTGATTCCATCGCCACCAGGGGCTGAATTTGGAATCTTTCCCATAGCCGTAGCCACTTCGCTAAGCGTGACTACAGTGAAGTCATCCGCCGACTTATTAAATCGGCTACATGGGGAGAATAGGGATGAGAATCTCCTTTCTAGACCTTCTGCTATATCACTTAACATGCGTTTCTTCCTCAGATAAAGTTCATGAGTCTATATTATTTGGAAGCGGAATTATTTTCCTTCTACGTAGAAATCTGAAAAGTGCGTTCTTGTTATTTTCTTTAGATAAATAATCGAAGTTTTTGTTGCCATAGTATTCTTTCGCTTTATAAATCGTACGTTTAAATGTGGCTCTAAAAATTTGCAATCGCTCCAGTTTTTCGGGCACTGATTGCATAGTAAACTTTTCCAGGCTGCTTTTCGTTTTCTGTAATCGCGAAGCAAGAAGTTATTCCACCACGGGCTGAAGGAATTATTCTTATTAGTGCGAATGGTAAATTCCGATTTTTTTCTGGAGTTTTCAAGAGCCTTACAAATTATCTTTGGCTTTTGTTCGAAAGAAGCGATAGATAATGACGCGAATTCAGACCTTGAGGAATTCTTGAATATGCTGTAGTTAACAAAAGTAGTACTTTGTTCGCCAGCGTATGTTACCTTACGGGAAATGTCAAAAATTCCTGGAAGATGATCGCTATTGCTGGCGCAATCAAAAGTAGATCATGAAGATAGAGAGAAGCTGCTGCTAGCGAATGTTAGATCTATTGTGGAGCGATGACGTCCTCTGACAAAGGTACAAGATCCGGAATTGTGACACGAAAGCTTTTTGTTTAAAGACCAATGCCACAACCGATTACCGTAAAAATCTGTCTTTAAACACCATTACACATGATGCGAGTCCCCGGCAATTCAAATGTCGCGCCCACAATAACTTAACCCCCTGTCTACACAGACAGTGTCCTGAACTCCATGAGGAAAATAAGTGTTTTAATATATAGCGGATCGCACTGATAGAGGTGCAACTCCCCAACCAAGATTTCACACTGAGGTTCCATGAGTTGGTATATGACTTTAGCTTTATGGCATAGTTGAGCAGAAATAAATGTAATTAGACCACCACCTCTGTTGGGATGGTCTAACCTAAAAGCTCTGTATTTGTTCAAATGAAAGTTTTTTTTTTCAGATGATAACCGAGTTTCTTGTAATAGAATTATATGCGGATTAAGTTGGTTGGCAAGACTAGAGAGATCTGCAGAAGCTGAAAAATTGAGCGGCAATTCTACTGTAGAACTTTGAACTCTCCTATTTTGAAGGAACTACTGTTGCTGAAATCGCTTTATCTAACATACCTCCTTTCAAAACAGAGTTAGAAGAACTTCTCTTTGATTTCGAATGGGGCCGAGTATACTTCTCGTCACTAGACGATGGCACAGCTCGTTTTTCGGCATGAGCAATATATTCTGCATCTGTCATTTCTAAATCTTGGAATGACCGGTCATAATAACTAGTGGGAGCTGCAGCTGTACGCATTGACGCAGAGGCTTTTTCAGGACTATGCGTACCTCTTTGTTCATCATGTATGTACATTTTTATTAGGAGCATTAGGTAGGATCCCTGAGGGGCCAGGAGAGCACAAAATTGAAGCTTGTATGATGTTGTTCATCTTGTCAGAAATAGCCTGCGAAATGCTTTCTCCCAGATTTGCTGATAGCTGCTCCATTGCCTTCGCAACTGCTTTTTGCACGGCTGCTTCTATAATTGTAGTGAGGGATACGTCGGAACCCATTATTTTTAGCGGCCACTCCTGCATATCCATAAGCCCTTTCCTTAACGATGTTGATAGCTCCTCTCCTGGAACAACGTCGTTTATTTGTAATTTCAACTACCTGTTCTTCTTGGGCACGAGCTAAACAACTCGAGAAGTTAGCTGGATGTTCTCCACCACAGAGGCAGCACCGTGCGTAATTTGAAGTACAGTCTTTTTGGGCATGGGCTTCCCCGCATGTGCAGCAGAGCCGGTTTGACTTACAGTCGCCTGAGCTGTGACCAAATAGCTAACAGTTATTACACTGGAGCGGACGAGGCGCTAGAGGATCTACTGTGAATATCAGCGGCTATACTTTAATTTCAAACGGACATGTAGTGCCTGCAAGAGCAGCAATAACTGATTTAGTTGGCACCCGAGCATTTTCGACAACTCTATTGCAGCGGTATACCGCAATGACACCGGCCGCAGAAAATTTCTCCAATGTTTCCTCTGCTGAGAGACTAGAATCGACACCTCTTATTATTCCCTTAGTGCAAGCAAGGTTAGCAGGAATAAATGCACTCACCGGAGTATTCGCAAATGTCGTGCACTTGAGCGAATCCACAACATAGTTCTGGTCTGGCGATCTGCACACGATACGTCCGCGACCAAATTGCCTCACATCCGTTATGGCCTGATACAAGGGAATGATAGTATGTAGAGATTCTTGAGTAGCCTGGGGGTTATCCAGTCGAATGGAGCCTCCGTTGGAAAGTACCAGAGCCACCGGGATGCTGGACACTCCACTGCGAAGGAAGAATTCCAAAGGTACATCACAAGACTGCAGAGAAGCCATCCAAGGGGAAAAACCCCTTCCAGGAGAATTTCTGGACACCAGCCTAGGCCGAGATCTTTAACCAGAGGAAAAAAAGAACACGCTACAAGCTACCAAGAATTGGCCAATCCACGAGAACCAAGCGAGAAAACCCAGGCACCTGAAACTTGTCCCCCGCTCGTCGTCGTTGTCCGTAGCTCTGGTTTGCGTGGAGTCCACTAGGGGCGCTGCGGTGCACAAGGGCTATGTAATCGCTCGTTCCCAACGCGCGCTCTTAGGGGCGAAGCACCTTAGGGTCGAGGCTTGTCCGTTTTCCGTGCTCATGGCACAGCACCGTTGCTGTAGTGCTATAGGTGTGGGTCGATCCTGGAGGCAGTGCACCCAAGAAAGTGTTGTTTGCTGCATTGAGAGAGAGCGAACGGCGCGCGTTGACTATGGAAACGCTTTCTGCGACTTACAATGCCGACACCTGCCCAGGATGTGGTGCCATCCCCCCAACATTCCACGTCACTGTTGAGTGCACCGCTGCTTCCTTCCCTCCCCTCCCACCAATTCTTCGGTCCACCCGTACCACAGAGCAGTGGGAAGGCACCCTTCGCGACGGCGCCCCCGAGGTCTGCCGGGCACCTGTCCGCCGGGCCCGCGCTATCGCAGAGGTTGTCGCAGGAGTCCCGGAAGAGGGACGCTCTCCGTTTCTTTTTTTCATCAATAAAAAATGTTTTCATCATCATCTGCGATGAATGCTGTACCGGCTAGGGAGGAACGAGAACGCGCCCTCTCCCACAAGAGACAAACCGACGCAGGTAGCATCTGCTAGCGAGTTTCTTAACTGAAAAAACCGACTGCTCGCGTTGCACAACCGTTCACCGACCACCCGTATATGTAGGCACTGCATCTTGACCTGCAATGTAGTGCCGGTGGGAGAGTTCTCTACGCAGTTGAACCATAAGTATTCGCATCGTGCGCGTTAACTAATAGCAATCCGGAACTCGGCACCATCTACGATGTGGGAGTGCAGGAACCTCATAATGCCCAGGAGTCATTATGAGGTTCCAGGAGTCATAATGAGCATGAATGACAGCTCATGTGTAAATATACACACGCGTTGTCACTCATTTACATGCGTGAGCGGTCACGGGGGATTTACGGTAAGACCGAACGATCTCCAGTGCTTCGCCCATCGTCATGATTCATTTCGTGGAGATGCTTCGATTTTCCCCCGAGGATCCTTAGTACACTTTTGTTTCACTTGCTCATTTGTGACATTGATTTGCCAAAGTGGTTTTCTTTCTCATGCCTTAATTTGACTTGATTTTTATTGTATTTCACACTTACAGTGTGCTTCCCATGGTCCCTGTAAGGCATATTGAAAGAAATAAATATCACGTTGCTCTTAAACGAAACGGAAAGAATGTCAGAATCTGTTGAAACCAGACTGCATTGGCGTAGCCACAATGTCCGCTACGGAGCTTCAGCACCCCTCGAAATTGATTCGTGCTGTCGTGCACCCCCAACCAATCAATGACGTTGTCCGGATATTGACGTGCATTGTGGATGGAATACTTCCCTTTGTAATTTTTTTCACGCTCATAAATATTCTTTCAATGCAGAGCTTTCGATACTACCTCTTACAACCCAAAGCTCCCGTTTATGGAATCCATACATCGCTCTAAATGTGTTCGCCCCTGCAAATGGCATGAAGCGCGCAGAATTACCTCGAAAGCTTCAAACTTTATCTCGCGTTTTATGAAACATATGTATCAGGTATCCAGGATTCATGCACGGTTCCAGTGAAGCAATTATTTCAACTTGAGTATTTATTCTCGCCCGCTTCTCTCCTGCGCCCTGATCCACACCGGCTTAATATCCTATATACGACAAAATTTACAACATCACGAAGAGTTCGCAAGAATTGGGGGTTTTTCGGCGAGACACAGGTCGCTGCAACAAAATCGTTCTGCACCACAAAAGCAATAACAATCGTCGATACGATCATATAAGAGAAGCTATAATATTGATCCAGTGCATAACAAGTTACACGGTAATCCACTTTGCGGCATAGCAACCCATGAAGAAGCACGAGAAGCACATCGCAAAGACGCTGTGGTTCCCTTCTAAATATAGAAATAGTATATGCTGTGCGTTATAACGACCACATCTCCCGAAATGTCTGGAGAACAGGTGTCCCAGAAAGTAAACTGAACCGGCGACCACCAGCTAATCTAGATTTCCCGCCACTAACAGCGGGACCAATTGGTACGATGCACGCGAAAAGCAAATTAGGCTTATTTTGATATGCTCTTCAATCCCTCCTTAGGAACGGCTCAGACAAAGGATCGCTTGTTGGAGCAATCTACGGTCTTGGAACTGAGACGCGTTTGTAGCAAACATTAGATTTCGCATTGTTCACGGACACCGTTGTCACGCTATGATGCGATGATTCTTCCCTAAATTCTGCGCAAACAAATAAATCTCATGAAAAAGTGACAAAGGTCGCGACTGCATATCAAGCAACGCTTCTGAAAAGAGCTCCATGCAGCTGATAAACTGTTGTGGCAAGCTCGAGAACGTTAGCATCATGCGTCGGAAGAAGCACTGCGTCGTTAGAGCCGCCGAGAGGGCTCCCTTCAAAAACATAGCGCATGCATGTACATGCGCGTCCTATTTCGAAGCCACTGCTGCCGAGTGCACGGACTGTGGTTCGGACACAGCTCGCACAACCTTTGTTTTCTCGCTCGCCTCTACGTGGTTTGATCAAAATTTTGATTTCTGATTATTACCATGTCGATCCACTTGTTAAATTCAAGATATTGCTCCGTTTAGATAGCGGTACGGAAACCCTCGTTCGAGGGAGTGTCGAGAGACTATTAAGTGTAGTCGTCATGCAGCCTCTAGCGATCGCCTCTATGCGAGCTGGGAACCTGTGTTGCTGAGCTCGGCCCTTGCAGATAAAGTTTGGGCTATCCAGCAAGCCTAGGAATCCGCCAGGGCTCAAGAACCCCTGGCCCTTGCTTAGATGGGACCTTTCTCCGGTCCCAACAATCGCGGGACATTTTAATAGTTATTTCACTGCATGACTAAACCAACTAGTCGAAAGAACGTAGGCTAAACTGAACATGAAAAAAAAAACATTCTATAAACGTTGCTGACAATACATTCGCAAGCCCTACCGATCAAAGCGTTTCGCTGCGCCAAATGTCCGCGAATTTACCCGAAAGCGCTCAATCGCTGAGTACAGGGCCTACCCAGCAAACGGGATCGTTTGAACCAGGAAGGCCAATACAAAAAGCTGCGTCGTCAACTTGTATCGGAGGACGCTTGCTATTGAGGCGCGCTAAGCAAACGAAGAGTGTAGTGGAAGGCAGGCGACATTAATTTAAAAGCAATTTCGCTCGCTAAAGACCTTTTGTTTAACCAGACATCTGTTAGATGTAAATAGTAAATCAGTCTGGTGAAGATATAAGGCCCGTTTGTATCACGCAAGCCCAATGTGGTGGTGGTGTGATCAGTAGTGCTTCCAGATGCTATCGTCATATCCGGGATGGTTTCGGCGTCGACTCCCAGCTGCAAGTATTCTTTTCTTGTCAACTCTCTGTTGATTTTTTTGTACGTCCCCTTCCGTGACGGAAGTAGGTCAGTGAGTTCTTGGTGGACCCCTACATAAAATTACTTTCGTGTTAAATAGTACCGCGTTGGCGGTAACCCCGCTACTAGTAAGACGTTGCTACCAACTGAACAAAACCAAGGTACACGTCTTCATACCACCTACAAGAAGGTACGCCACTTCCACTCCCGCGCATGCCGCAACACTAAACACAAAAAGCGGCAGCCGTTGGCAGCAGCGGGTGCGGCTCCCACACCAACACTTCTATACAACTACGACTCCATAGAAACAAGTTCCACTGTGGCTAACGCGGCGGGTGACTGCGGCGTCTGCTCACGACATCGGCCATATACCCTTACTCCCCGCCTGGCTTTCGCACATCTCAACCGAAGCAGTGGTCTGGTGGTAATGGCGTTCGGCAGTGCACACGAAAGACGCCGCTACGATGCAGGCTGCGTTGGTCGCATCCTCAACGAAGGCGAGAAATCTAGAGGCCCGTGTACTGTGCGTTATCACTCTGCATTAAACAACCCCATTTGCGTGGTAAAAGCTTCCAGCGCGGTACATCACGGCATGATTCATTATGATGCATCGTGAATTTAGCACGTAAAGGCGCCGCACGATTATTATTATTATTATTATTATTATTATTATTATTATTATTGTTGTTGTTGTTGTTGTTGTCGTTGTTGTTGTTATAATAGATAGATAGATAGATAGATAGATAGATAGATAGATAGATAGATAGATAGATAGATAGATAGATAGGCAAAAGTTCGGGCTGTCCAAAAAATACTTGGCATTTAAAGGGACAGTCCAACGTCCTTCATCGCTCTCTCGTGCTTTGCCTCAATAGAAAGGGTACCTTTCGAAAAGTGATTAGGAGTCGCTTCACACAGAGTCGCTTTACACGGAGTCGCTTATTCTCCACGTGTAAAAACGCCGACAATAATAATTATTTGGCGCGATGGCAACTGCAGTGACTTTGAAGGCTACAAACCAGAAGCACATGCGGTTTATGCTGAATCCTGAATTATTTCACATTACGTTATTACGTCAACAAACATTTTCAATGTGCACATTTTCGCTCAAGCAAAGCATTTGCTTGTGCGTATCAGTCTGTGGTTGTTTTGGTACTGCTGTCGCAATACAAGCAAAATAAGTTCAAGAAAGAGCACTAACACTTCAGCTGACAATGTTGGGCACGGTTAATGTCGTCATTCGCTTAAAATCACTATAGGATAAATCCGATGCCTGCGGGAGGCACATATTTTGGTTTAAATAAGGCGCTTGGGAATGACCCTATACTTCTGAGAACCCGGTGAGTTAAAACAATTTCAAAGTGAGAAACTTCGATTTTTCTTCCCGCCTTTCAGCGCCAAAGACTGGGGTAGTAGGTCTGTACACCGCATGTGCTAGGACATCAAAGCGCAAATTTTTCCGCACACTTTGAGAGCGTGTGCTAAATCAATTTTTCCAGTACACGTTCACGACGGTGTTGCAAATAGCTCTTCGTTAAGTAGTTGCGTTTCCAAAGCGATGTATAACGCATGCATGAATATATTCATCTCTCGATGCGTTAGTAAGCACAGCAAACAGAATTAAGATGTCACTTTTCATCGCACAGTTATACCAGTAAACGTGGGTAAGGTTTCGGTTTTGAAACTGCTCTATGTTAAGTCGCCTATTTTTTATACCCTCTTTGTCGACACACATTTTTCGAGAAGGAACAGTTGTGCTGTCGAGCCGCTTTTGCGATCTCTAATTTTTTTCAAAGGACGCAGGTACACAGAGGCGAGAAAGTGCTTGCGACATATTTTAGCATAATCGGGCAAACTGTACCAGAAGGCCTGACGTTGCCTGACGGGAATATTATGAAGTGAGACGCGTGAAGTGTCGCAGTGACGATGCATGCAAGCATTCGCATCGCAGCGTGTGAAAGATATCCTGAAAACAAGATAGCCCTGCTAGAGTTAAGACGAATGAAATATTTTAATACCGAAACAGTGTATCCACCTACATTACTAATCTCTGAAGCAAAAGCTACATACTTCCCCCCACCCCTCCCCCGCGCTCTTCTACTCACAAGGCAATTTGAACTAATGCAACTTCACGCTTGGCAGCCAGGTGCGAATTAGTCCATATGATAGATTTAGGTGTTAATTAGTCCATATGAAACAAGAGACGTAAGGCAGGACATCATCATCATCATCATCAGCCTGTTTAGGTCCACTGCAGGACGAAGGCCTCTCCCAACGATTTCCACTCCACCCTATCCTGAGCGAGTTGGTTCCACTTTATGCCCGCAAACTTTTTAATTTCATCGCTCCATCTAACCTTTTGCCTGCTTCTGTTGCGTTTTACCTCTCTTGGTATCCATTCCGTCGCTCTTACAGTCCATCTGTTATCTTTCCTCCTCATGAGATGTCCTGCCCAGGTCCACTTCTTTCTTTTAATTGATATAGTAATATCGGCTACTCCTGTCTGTTCTCTGATCCATTCTGCTCGTTTTTTATCTCTTAGCGTTACCCCTATCATTTTTCTTTCCATTGCACGTTGCGCGCTCCTTAGTTTCATCTCTAGTTTTTAAGGGCGAAGCTCCTTATGGCGTGGTCCGAGCGTCCCGTCGTAGGTAACCGCCTCTCGTGCATGCAAACTGCAGTTGGGTGACGATATACTAGATGGCGCTGGTCGTCATCGCCCTTTCTGTGAATATGCCGCGGTCGAGCTCGACGACTCCCCCTCTCTCACCCCCACTCTCTCCCTTTCCCTCCCTCTCTCCCTCTCCCCCTCTCCCTCACAACCGTTCAACGGTACCCCCCCCCTCTCTCGCCTCGCGATGCCCACGCAGGCAGCGTCTGCTAGCGAGTTTCTTGTTTCCCGTATATATGGCACTGAATTTTGACCTCCAAGGTAGTGCCTGCGTGCGATTTCTCCTGTGCGTGATTAAACAATGAAAATTCACAGCGTACATGTAAAATTAAAGTGAGCTGCAAGTCACCATAACTCTCATCGACCCTTTAGTATAAACGAGCGCGATCTCACGTCGATGATGTACTGGGCAGAATTCACGGTTTACCGATGAACCTCCGCAGCTTCGCCCACTCATCATCATTCACCCCGTGGATATGCTGTGATTTTTTTTTCTATCCTCCACGTTTCTGCACCGTACGTTAGTACTGGGAGAATGCAGTGATTGAATACTTTTCGCTTTAGTGAGAGCGGTAAGTTTCCAGTCATGATTTCGTAATTCCTTCCGAATGCGCTCCAGCCCATCCTTATTCTACGGAGAATTTCTTTTTCATGGTTAGGAGTTCCTGTTATTAACAGTCCCAGGTATACGTATTCCCTTACACATTGTAAGGGTTCATGGTCGACTTTAAACTCCTGTTCCTTAGCTAGGCTATTGAGCATAACTTTGGTCTTTTGCCTATTCATTTTTAACCCAATTTTAATATTTTGCTTGTTTAGGTCATCAATCATGTTTTGTAGTTCGTCTCCATCATTGCTAAAGAGTACAATGTCGTCTGAATATCTTAAATTGTTGAGATATTCTCCATCTATTCGAATTCCCTTGTCTTCCCAGTCTATACATTTAAAGATTTCCTCTAAACATGGAGTGAATAGCATCGGGGATATCGTATCTCCCTGTCTCACACCTCTCCCGATCGGGATTTCTCTGCTTTTCTCATGTAGGAGTAGTGTGGCTGTGCAATCTTTGTATATGTTGTTTATGGTATTCACGTATACGCCAGGTATACCCCTTGTCGTCGTAGAGCTTCTAGAACTGCTTGTATTTCTATGGAGTCAAATGCTTTCTCGTAGTCGATAAACGCCATGTAAAGAGGTTTGTTATATTCGGCGTACTTCTCAATTACTAGGTTGATAGCGTGGCTGTGGTCCATTGTCGAGTAACCTTTCCTAAAACCAGCTTGTTCTCTCGGTAGGTTAAAGTCGAGGGTTTCTCTTATCCTCGTAGAAATTACTTTTGTAAATAGCTTGTATATTACTGGGAGTAGGCTAATTGGTCTGTAATTCTTTAACTCCTTTATGTCATCTTTCTTGTGGATAAGGATTATGTTAGCATTTTTCCAGCTGCGCGGTACACTACATGTCCTGATACCTTTCGTGAAGAGCGATGCAAGTTTTTCAAGTACAATATCTCCTCCGTCTTTGATCAAGTCGGCTGTTATACCATCTTCACCAGCTGCTTTACCGCGGGACATGCCTTTGGCAGCTTTTTTGACTTCGTCAGCGGTTATACATGGAATTTCGGTGTCCTCCTCTGCTTCTATTTCTATTAACGTTGCATGGTCTGTCTGGGAGCTGTACAGTTCCGAGTAGAAATATTCTGCTACCTTTACAATTTCGTTGAAACTGTTGATAACGTTACCTTGTTTATCTTTTAGCGCATGCATTTTGTTTTGTCCTAAGTGCAGTTTCTTTTTGACCGATTTAATGCTGGTGCCTTTTTCTACTGCTTTCTCTATTTCTCCCATGTTAAAGTTTCTTACATCTCTTTGCCTGGCTTTACTGATCAATTTTGATAGTTCTGCAAATTCTATCTTATCTTTTGATGAAGTTACTTTCATTTGTTGGCGTTTTTTTATTAAGTCCTTGGTAGATTGGGACAAATTATTTGTTGTTTGCTTTGCTGTTTTGCCCCCGAGTTCTATCGCTGTTTCAAGGATTGTTTTCGTTAAAGTTTTGTTTATTTCTTCTACATCGTCACCATTTTCGCCTAAGGCCTCGGACTTGTTGCTTAGGGGGACTTTAAATTCTTCGTTCTTCATTCTGATTACCTCTAGATTACATTTTTTTCTAGTAACTAATTTACTTCTTGTTTTCTTTAGGTTAATACAATCTTTGCTCTTACTAATCTGTGATCGCTGCATTTTATCTTCCCCACTACTTCTGTGTCTTGAATTATACCTGGTTGTTCGCCCATTATAAAGTCGATTTCATTCTTTGTTTCCCCGTTAGGGCTGTTCCACGTCCACTTCCTAGTCTTGTGTTTCTTGAAAAACGTGTTCATTATTCGGAGTCGGTTTCTTTCGGCAAATTGTACGAGCATATTCCCACGGTCATTTCTACAGCCGACGCCGTAGTTGCCAATCGCCTGCTCTCCACTTTGTTTTGTCCCTACTTTGGCGTTGAAATCCCCCATGACTACTGTGTATTGTGTGCGTACTTTCGGTATTGCTAATTCGATATCCTCGTAGAACTGCTCCACTTGTTCGTCGTCGTAGCTCGTTGTTGGCGCATATCCCTAGATTATCTTAAGTTTATACCGCTTATTTAGTTTTACTACGACGCATGCTATCCTTTCGTTAATGCTGCAGAATTCATCTACGTTGCCCGCTATATCTTTGTGAATTAGGAACCCAACGCCATATTCTCTCTTCTCGGGTAATCCTCTATAGCAGAGGACATGTCCATCGTTTAAGACTATGTAAGCTTCACCTGCTCTCCTAACTTCGCTAAGGCCAATGACGTCCCAACTAACTCCTTCTAGTTCCTCGAGTCGTTCCGCTAATCTAGCTTCGCTGGAGAGGGATCTTGCATTGAACGTTCCAATGTTTAGCTTCCAGTGGCGGCCTGTCCGGGTCCAGTGATTATTACTGCCCTCTGCTGGTTCACAGAGCTGACCGCCGCCATGGACAGATGTTCTGCAGCTGCTGGACACTGAGGGCGAGGGTTTAATTGTAGACATCGTGTGGGAGGTGGTGGCCAAGTACTTCACCAGGGAGGCCAATTCCTGTTCTGGTGTAGGAGTGAGTCGTAAACGGCAGTTGAACGACTGAAAGCATTTCAGGTACCCAAACGTCGCCAGGCCCCCTTCCGACGTGATTTCGAGCAGTATAATAATAAACCCGCAAAGAAAAAGGACATGCAGAGCGCCTAATACCAATAGATTTTATTCAGAAAAAAAGGAGGGCGTCTTACCATAGTAGCACACACGCAAAACAGGGGCAATGTTGCAACAAGGATGTTTGTATTTTTGTTTAGAAGTGTACTTTAAGCAAGTGGATTAGGCATTAAATAGCGAGGAGGAATTATCACTAACACAGGTTCACGAAGGATGTCCAGTATGGCGGCAGGCTCCTCATGAAATCATTTGGTAGTTCATGCTCTGTGCGTCTTTCTGCCCCCCCCCCCCCGCCCCCAAAAACTCCCATGTGCCGCGTACTTTATAAGCGTCGTGAAAACTTAAAGAAGCTCAAGTTAGTGCGCACCTGTATAAGTGACGTCTCCGGTCGTAGCTGAATGTGGCGGGCGCCTTGTGCGGGCCTCATAGCATTACGCAAGACGTATTAGTGCAGCGCTGAAACGGGGTCTCCTTGACGCTCATGAAGAATAGGAGCTTGCCATCAGCCTTCCTGAAGAGTCTTGTTCGGTGCCCAGCATAGCTGTCTTCAGTGAGTCCCTCGAAATTGATCCACGGCTTCACCACAATGTTCGCGTTCTTTGGGAGCATCTCCTGGATTGCCAAGACCTCGGGAGCTTGCGGCGGGTCCTCTTGGGCTTCACCTGTAAGCACGATGAGATGCATAAACCAAGGCGCCACATGGGACGACTTCGGAACTCGTACAACTGCAGCGCCGAAACTAAATTTCGACCTCTGGGCGGTTTAGGGGGCCTCCAAAGGGTGGTTAAAATGATGGTTATGAGGAGCAACACTTTAAAGCACGGAGTAACACTTTAAATTTAAGCATTGTAGATGTACTAACGTGGACAAGTGCGCAGGACAAGGAATCGAAGCAAAATCTGATTTTTCGGCTGGCGAACACCGCTTCTAAACAAAGTTTTCAGTTTGTCGCTGTTTCCGCCTACGGACGTCCGTTAAGTCAGGGCCATGCAACAAAGAGGAGGAATGCAAATGTGCTCTGGAGCTCGTGTCCTGAGGTCGCTTGTACCCCCGAGAGTGGAGGTCTTACACCAGCTACGTTCGCGTTCGAGAACTAACGGTGCAGCAGGTACATTAAACGCACAGAAAAAGCACATCGTGTATTTTTTGCTGATTACCACTGCAGCAGGTAGTTTTCCGGGAGGAATAGATTAAAACGTCAACGGGAAATAACAGACCTCAGCAATTCCAACATGCAGAGATTATGTGAAAACGCGACGTGTAGTCACTTCTAAGCCCCGCCACGGTCGTGTGTGGTTATGGCCCTCGGCTGCTGATCCGAAGGTCGCGGTATCACATCCAAGCCGCGGCGGCTGTATTTCGATGGAGGCGAAATTTGAGGCCCGTGTGCTGCGCGATGTGAGCGCACGTTAAGAACCCCAGGTGGTCAAAATTTCCGGAGACCTCCAGTACTACGTATCTATACAAATTAGAGCTGATTTTTTACGTTAAACCCCACAAATCAAATCACTCCTAAACCGACTTCTAACCAAAGAGTGCTACGGAGTGTACTGCAACACGAAGCTATACTAACACCCGATGTATTCGGACAGGGGTGCACAGTAGGTGTGTTTTGATGCGACGACCACGTGATGGGCCAACGCTACTTTTCTTGGCGTGTATTGTATCGGAGACGCCTCTTTGTTATCTTGATTTCCTCCATTACATATTGTGTGCAAGACAATGGTGCGTCACCGCCCCCCCCCCCCCCAAAAAAAAAAAGTTTGATGCTCGATCCCCGCTAGCTCATTTGCATTAGAGCGCAACCAAGTTCACGTTTGTGCAGCACAATAAGAAAACTTTATGCCAGTGCGTATACATATTGCGGTGGCAGTGCTTCATACTTCGCGGAAGGTTAACGCTGAATAGTAATTTGGCCAGAATTCAAACACTAAGCTTATCCGTTCTTTTTCGTCATCCCAGTCATTCTTATGTCCATGAAGTAAGTTTTAGTTGACCCAACTCTACCGTGGTTTCCCCGATTTCATTCTGTCTCTCCAGGTATACCGGTACAGATTACGCCAAACAACTTTGAGATATGCGGATTTCTTGCAAATGAATTTGGCTCACCACTATAGTCTACGCATGCACCCACAAGCGCGCTAGGATTGAACAATCAGGCCTGCCTTCACTCCAGTGTTGCCGCACTAAATTTTACATCTGCTTCACATTCTTCGCCTCCCGCCTAGCTAAAGTGTTCTAGAAGAGGGTAGTGGGCTCACTCTCCGGGGAGAGGGCACGTTGCCGCGGCGCAAAAAATGTAAACAAGTTTTCGTTTTCCTGAGTGCCCGCGTGGCGGCGCTACTATCGTCAGCAATGGGAGCCTTCGCCGTTCCTTCGCCCCTCTGCTGTAGTGCTGCTGCTGTGTTTCGTCGTCGCTGCACGTTTTCGGCCGAGCATTGCTTCGTCAATACGTTTCATTTTTCAGTTCTTATAGTTGTGAATAATGTAGATTGGTAGTAAACACCTCGCGGTCATCGACTCTTCGTGCGGAATGGCACCACGTCGCCAGAACCATTGCTATGCGCCCGGGTGCCAGACGTACCATGAACAGTGCGATTAATATGATCTTCCAGAATGCCAGTAGCGCTGTATAAAAATGCATGCGTTATTTGAATGGGAATGTGTCTATTATTTGTCATTTTTGTTAGTATTTCTTCTGATTCAGTGTCTTTACTTATTGTGTGAACAATATCTGTTGATTATTCATGTGTTTATGTGAACTTTTTTTTTAATTTATGCTATGCCAAGTATGCTATCGAAATTATTTAGCGTCTCTGTGATTATTTGTAGTTGTGAATATTTTTCTAGCATCTATTGGGCTGTTTTAGGAGACATGCTTTTTGCCGCACACGCTGATAAGTACAAAATTGGGCAAGGCCCTCTTCAAGCTATTGCAGCTTTTTTCTATCTGTTTTCACTTTAAGAAAAAAAATGAAAGTGATTGATAGGCTGGATCTTGTGGAGTAAGGTCATTGTGCTGCCCCACCAAACAAACTTTTCACTTATTTCTGTGAACGATATTGTTGTCTACATTTTTCCACACCTTCATTACAAATTCATTTTTTCTAAATACACGAGTGTGGACAAATAGTTCTGTAGAAAAGACTGCAAATGAACCTTTCAGGTATATTATAGTGTCAGCAGAATTGCTAACTGGATTTTACACTCAACTGATAGCAGTGTTTGCATGCAATTTCTTACACAAATATAATTTGCAGCATGTGAGGGGTCTTCAAGAAGCAAAATTTGATTGCATGTGATGCTGGGTGGTCTACCCTTACTTTCGGTCTTTCATTTCTTGGGCGTGATTAGTATCGGTCTTTCCTCCTGCGCACTCCCACACATTTTCTTGCACTTTTCAGGAGAATATATCAGCTGAGAGCGTGTAAGGTGCTTAAGTTTGTAGTAATATTGTTTTATTTAGTGAGAGTACGACCTCACTAAAGTTACTATCGAGTACAAACACTAGCATGAAAATATTAATCTCTTTTATCTAAAGGCAATCGATGTCAGTGCCCTTTAAAGAACCCCAGGTGGTCGAAATTTCCGGAGTGCTCCACTATACGGCGCGCTTAAGAATTAGAAAGTGGTTTTGGCACGTAAAACCCCATAAATTATTTAATTATCGAAAGGCAATAGAACTGCGAGATCTTTTTTTTTACGTGAGAGCTCGCTACCGCAATACAAAACTGGCGGTTTACAGCATAGATTACATCCCGCGCCCGCTGATGGCGCGCTCATGTTAGGTATACTTCATGCGCCAGAACGACGACCAAAGCAAGAATATGCTTACGCAAAAGAAAAAAAGCAACGAAAATGGCTATGAACAGGGGTTGCATCAGTAGCGCACCCAGGATCTCTGCCGGGGGGGGGGGGGGTTCAATTTTTCAAGAAGGGCCGGGCATGCGGTTACACAGTTGTTGCTTGTGTAAAAAAAGTAAATAAAATGCCAAATAATAGTAGCATCAATGATGATGATTATTTTATTATTTTTTCGGCGTTTTGCAGAGACATTAGCGCCACATTCTTCTAGGACATAGCAGCAGTTACGGAGTGGGAGGGGGGTTAGGTCGGCCTCAGGCGGGGTTACAACACCCGAAACCCCCCCCCCCCCCCGTCGGTGCGCCACTGGGTTGCATGAAAGTAGTTTGTGCTTGAAGCGCCGGCAAACTAACCACGCTCAGGGCAGCAACGCGTCGCTTACATTGCAGATGGTGGTGGCGCCATCTACCAAATGAGACATAAAGTGCGTCAGTGCACGGCCTCCAGTCAGCCCACTACCCATTTCTAGAACACTTTAGCCTAGCTATATCTACTAGATGATCGGGTTCAGACATGCGCTTGCGTTGAAGCGAACGCACGGACGGACCCACGGTGAGACAGAGCGACCAAGTGACAGCCGTATATGATCACCTGCTCACGTGGACCGCCATCCGCGAGCACGCGAGCAATCGCACTTGTGATGGTTTTCCACGTGGGCTCAGGTGACTAGTAGCGAAAGCTCGTCGCCTGGCAAGACTGAGCGAAGTCGTTCTCGTGGTGTTGGGAATGTGATTCTGTTGATCCAACCAAGCGCCGGCGAATCAAACGTTTATACCCGTCAACATCGTTGCGAGCAGTTTTCTTAGTCGGTGCAACCACACTAGCCGGCCTGGAAACGCCGCTGGGCTGGCTACTGCTACATTATCCTCGCATAGAGGCGCAACACGGTAATACGACGCGAAAGGCAATGCACGTAGCTGCGTTGTCACCGAATGCAGTCACTGCGAGCAGCACGTTGCAGTGACAGCGGTCCAGCGGAGGCAGCGTCCGCTACGTTGAGATTACGGGAGCGATATACTGTATAAGTGGTTGTGAGTGCCATGCTTCAGACTTCGCTTAACCGCTTCTAGATGGCAACACCGCCCTAGATGCGCACACGTGGAGGCGAACGTACGCATAGAGGGGGCAGGGGACAGACATATAAGGATCTGAGGCACATTTGTATACATTTTAGCATGTGCGTGAACAGCTCAGTCAAGCGCTCGCGTCTTTCGTAGTGGAAGGTGCGGTCGCTAGTTTGATTCGCAGCGCGCAAGCAAAAACCTTCTTTCTTTTTTTCTCGTTTATACCTTACCTGCACACTTTACTGCGCCATATCAGTTACAGGAAATATCCGTTACGTGAGGTATTGGTGGAGATTTAACACTTTCGTGTAGAGATGGGCAAAGCGGCTCACTTGAGTGAACGGCTCAGAGCGGCTCAGCTCACTTCAATGATGCGGTTCATTTCAACGGCTCACCGGCTCACCGGGTCCGAGGGAAAACGCTCTGGCGCGAGGGAAGAACGGGACCGGCCGGAGTGGTGGGCGGCAGTTCGGCTGCCTTGCATTAGCGTCCGTGGTTTGCCCATATCACTGGGGGCCCTGTTAAAGGGGCACTGACACCAAAATTTTCGTCTGCAGTTTTTTCGCTGCAATACGTAGCTGGGGACCTGTTAGCCATAACAAGGCACATCATTTGCTCCAGCGCGCGTCAGATAATTATTTACGGCCTGTTTATTACCCACTAGTTTCAGTTTTGGTTTGGGAGAGCTCAAAAAACGACGAGGCGCCCGGTGAAACTGGCGCCATCTAGCGCTCGCGATGGAGTAGACGAGTTCGCACGCGTGAGCACACATAACTGTGACGCACTTCCGCACGACAGCCGCCGCGTGCTCGTTTTTTTTTCGCCTGTCGCACGTCCTGCGCGTTGTTGTCGCTGTTGCTGTCATCGTTGTTGGGTGGCAACTATTTTCTTGAGGTCTGGCTAGGGTGGCTAGAATGGGGAGGTGTGAGCAACGGCGGCGCAAACGTGACCCCGAAGCGCACCGATGCCGCAAGGGGCGCTGTAGGCATGAGCGCGGGGAACGGAGCAGACGACGCACTGCGACGCGCTCCTCGCACACTAAAAGCTGCCTCCAGTTTAGAACCGTAAATGTGTGTGTGTGTGTGTGTGTGTTCTTTTTTTCGTTAGCGACTGTACCAACGTAGTCTGACCGCACAGTTTTGTTCTTCGGTGATGTCCATTAAAGCACTTGCACTCAACAGAATCAGTGGTGCACATACTAGGGAAAACTGCATATATGCCATTTATTTGATGAAGCCTCTCACTAAGACTTTTCACAGCGTAGCACTTCTCAAAGCAGCTTAAATGTAGCTTTCTTGGGAAAACATTCAGCTGAAAAATGTTGTACACACGTGTCATTTGTTAAGTCGGTCCACTTAATGATGCTCTCGTCTTTGATCATATGTCCCCATAGTGTTCTCGTAGTTATTTACTAAAAGGAGGCTTTTTTTTAGGGTGCCGGTTCCAATGTTAAATTTTATCGTAAATCTCCCACTCACTCTTCCCAGAGCGGTAAATATACTCCTGGCGGTGTTTTCTATATTTGGACGTTTATATTTAATATTCACTTTTCTACTTTTTATGCGGTACCTGTTATACCTTTTGCGGCTCAGGAACGGCATTTACTTGTCCTGTATAAGAGTACGCCATCTTGCCTTCTAATTAAGTACTGATTTTATATCGTGCGGAAAAGGCGCATGCCTCAAATGCCACATTAGCCACTTCAGCAGTTCTTGACATTGGGCACACAGCCGTACCTTTTGTAACGACGAGGCATGTCATTTCGTACTGATACAAGCAGTTTACTATGACTGCAAACAGTGAAACAATAAATGTGGTTTTGACGTCGTTCATTCACAAATGGGAAAAAAAAAGGAAAACTGTCGGGAACATTGGTCTATAATACGCAAGGTTTCAGTGTTCGCTCGGTCGACAACGCCCGAGATGGCCACATATAAAACGAACTTCGAGACCTTTGCGCGCATATTTTCTACAAATAATATATCTCGCTCTCACTGTCCTTATCTTTTAATACCTATTGCCCTCTCGCTCCATCTTCTGTCAGCTATGACATCAGTTACTGCTGTCTCCAGTATATATTTCCTCGAATGAGCAACCGCTGCAACAAATTGCCAAGTTCTCCTGCAACACCTTGTCAGCCTTTGGCAAACGCTTGATTGATTGATTGATTGATTGATTGATTGATTGATTTCTGGCGTTTTACGTCCCGAAACCATGCTATAATTATGAGAGACGTCGAAGTAGAGGGCCATTTCAAGCACCTGGGGTTTTTTAACCTGCACTGACATCGCATAGTATACGGGCCTCAACATTTCACCTCCATCGAAATGCAGCCGCCGCAGCCGGGATTCGATCCCGCGACCCTCGGATCAAACGCTTCTTTGCAGGCAGGGGCACGGAAGAGAGAAGCTTTTTCCGGTGTTTTTCTGTGTCGCAACCAGGCACGGAGCACCAACGTTCAGTTTTCTTTTTCGCTCTCGACTACATCTCGCCGTCAAACAGTCCAAAACTGGCGACGAGACCGACCAGCTCACATCGGCGGTAGCGTAGGCGAGGCCGGTGCTACCGGCGCAGCCGCAGCTACCCCGCAGACTTTACCCCGCTGGAACCGCCAGCGCCACATTCCCCCTGGTGGCATCGGTGCGAGGAGGGGTCACGCGCTGCCGTAGGCAAGCGCCGCCGGTACTCACACCTCCCCATTCTAGCCACCCTAGTCTGGCGTCGTCGGCAGTCTACTAACGCAGCCGCAGCGAATAAGCAATGGCGGCTATCACGTCATCATTGCTAGCTAAGCTCGGCTGCCGTGGTGACGTCGCGGAAGTTGGGGGTCCCCTTCAGGTCACCTTTGCTGCTGTCGATGTCGCGATGTACGGCGTCTAGCGCTCGATTGCACATGCGAACTTCAATATTCATTTAAGTTATCTTCGGAGCTGTGTTCGCCATTGAGATTTGGTAGATGACATCTGTATGTCCACGAAAATTGATCTCGCAGGCTATCTTAGCAGCGAAATTTTGGTGTCAGTGCCCCTTTGACATCCCTGCTTAAGGCAAGCGAAGCACACATAACTTCCGCGTATATGACTTCCGCACAATTCAACTCGGCGAGGTACCTTATATTGCAGTGATCGTTCTACACGTAAGTATTAAGTATAATATGCGCTAACCATTAAAAAACTAACTGCAGGGTATGTGAGAGCTTTTCTCTATTTTTGTTTCCGGTTCATGCAGTTTTGTTAGGAGAGACACATTTTCATTCGCTGAGGGGTGAGGTGGGTGGCAGAAATTATGAGGCGCTTAGCAGATACTAACATGCATAATAATCTTATCTCACAACAATACCACAAAACTTGATTCGACTTCTGAAAATCATATAACCAAGAAAGTTGAAACGCTGCGCGCGTGTGTATGAGTGTCTGTTTTCTGTCTGTGACTCTGTATCCAGTTCGTGCTTTCTTATTCTTTCTAGAAAGTATGCCTGCCTCCGCTTCATGGAATGGCATACAATCAGCCTTATCGGCGCGGTACCGGCTCGTCTACAATTCACCACGAATCCGGTCGCCATGCATTTTCCATCGGCACATTTCGCTAGAAAGAACGCGACATGTTCTTGCTGAGAACTCGGTTTGTGCACTGGACTGGAGCGCGCCGCCCATTATTAGATATTGCTACCCTTGACTCTTGACCATCGTGAATGCGAAGAGGGCAAACAAAAGCCCCTGTTCCTGCGCGTCAAGTGTTGGCTAAGTCCGTATTATCCACGTGAAAGCGTGGCATCGTCTGCTAATCCTCCTCGTGGAGGATTAGCAGATTGTCACTAAATTTATTTGCTGTGCGGCGCCACCGTGTACGGACATTGTGAATATATGCACCATCATGTCGAAAAATAAGAAAATTTGTAACCTACCCCTGTTGTCGTCCTTTATTCATCTTGGTTCTGTCAGAATTTTGCGCTGCTTTTTCCCTTTTGTAACAGCAAACTCCTTTTCTTTCTCTGAAACACGTTCACCTTTCGACAAATCACATTACTGCTAAAAAAAGCGGGATTCCTGAGGTAAAAAAAAAAACTACGCGGCACCGTTCCAAATTGGCCCGGGTTTTCTTTTTCAACGGAAAAAAAGAAGCACCTCCTTTTTGTTCTGCTGCACGGCAGTGCAAAGAAAGGGTCGTTACTTGGAATGTGCGCTTTTGTGGCGCCGCGCATATTTACAACAGTTCCATAAGTAATTACAGCCGCACCAAGGGAGCGTTAAAAGATACAATGAATTCCCCACGCTGTGTGCGAGACAACCCCCTTCACGTTTGAAAAGTACATGCGGGATCTGCTTTGAACTATCCGGAAAGCAGCACTTGCCGTGTTTCACTGTCCCGTGTCGGGACCTGTCTTAAATCAAGCACTTAATTTTAACGTGTGTCACTGTGAATGGACGCATTTCTGGAAAGCGTTCATTTACCTAAAATAGGTTAGAGTGCCCGTCAGTCTGGGTGCCATCATGATGTGCCGTAAATTTGAAGAGGCGTTTTGCTTCCGTCACCCATTGGCACAAACCATAGAGTTTCCTACTAAAATACTAGAGGGAAAACTGGCGCTAGTGTCTACGGGAGTTTCAAACAAGGCGGTTGAGCCAGCATGGGAATGATGGGTATGACATGGATTTGCCTAGTCTTCGTTTTTTTTTTTTTTTGGATTCATATGGCTTTGCCACTTCAAAAAAATAGGTCGTTTACGGCCAAATAGTGCACTAAAACGGAAGATTTGGGAATAACTATGTGCGTGCCATGCACTAGTTGCTTTTTCGCGGTTATAAAAATACTGAACGCTCAGAAATTTAGCAATATTGTGCGATATGGAAATGTTGCCTCCTCTATTTGCGCCCATATTTAGCGGCATTCATGAATGTTTAAGTACCAGATATAGTTGTGTTCGAACTTAAAATAGAAATTCTTGCTCTTGTAAGGAACGTGCTAATGTTTTCAAGTATGTAAAAAGTAGGTGCGTCTTCTAAATCTAACAAACGTGCTTTCACTCGCTTCTTTAAGCGCAGTCAAGTGCTCCACTGCCTTTTTACAAACTCTATGGGTCAAGCCACTGCGCGAGGCCGTAGCAGAAGCGCAGTATCACCCATCGTATCTTGGTTAGTTTTGTGCAAAAACATGATGCTAAATAAGCCACCGTGCCGTTAAACTCCGTCATAAACTGCGCCTGAGCCTTGATCTGAACTGACTTTCTCAGCGTCGTCTGCAGGCGCGTTTGCCTATCGCCAAATGGGTGTCGACTACGCACGATAAGTGTGCATCTGCTTGGCGCATTCGATCAGCGTTGAATTAATCGGACAGCGGAATCGAAATGGTGTAGTACAATATATACGGACAGCCTTGTCACAAGGGATGTATGTCAGCCGTGAAAGCTACCCTACGCTTACAGATTCTGTCGCACCTGATACAAAAGAAAAAAGAAACAGCAAAATCGCATCGATAAAATTCGCGAGACGAAGCGCAAATATTTCTAAGGTTAGGTAAAATACCACTGCAGATAATGTGTAGCCATCCATCAACAAGCACAACAGACTGCACGGCACCCCATCATTGCAAACGACTTTAGTACAAGCGAGTCTGATGATTTCTAGCGGTAAAGCGTACACTACAGCCGCTGCCTTCGTCGCGTAATGAAAAAGTGTAGTAGTGTCAGTAATGTCACTCGCGTCATTGACGCTAAAAAGCAGGAATAAACAAATCCACCAGAACGTTTGAAGCCGCGGGCACGAAGACTAGACAAATCCATGTCATACCCATCATTCCCATGGCATCTTCACGATCGCAGCGCCAGTTTTCCCTCTAGTATTTTAGTAGGAAACTCTATGGCACAAACAAAGACGTCGAACAATATCTGTGCAGCCCATATAGACAGATGAAAACTCAACGAAGTGCGATCATGCCATGATTTTTTTTTTGCAATATGCGCCACGACGACATTAGATGAAGCCCTGACACAACACGGCGTGTTATTCGTTTTATTGATGTGCTAAAATACATGCTCAGGAATTTCAGAGGACTGGATGATATGGGTGACATATTTATAACTGTACTAATGAGCACTAATGAGGACGTAAGCTACTTGACCTGTTGTCTTTAATGACACCAAATACCCTTCTAGACCTGGAGTCCGTCTTCGAAGTGTTGCACGAGCTCACGATGAACTGCCTCACGCAGCGCACACAGCGAGCGAGAGGCGAGTAGCGCGAGTCAGCCCGCGACGGCCAACACTCGTCGCCGCCGTCGAAACGAAAAGCGATCCAGGTACTTCAGCACGGCTCACCACGGCTCATTGAGCGAGAGAGCATCGCCTTCCCACGGCCGCTCGATTAGCAACACGTGCGTTTTTATCCAGCGGCCGTGGCCTTCCGCTCTCGGCTCTTTGAGCGAGAGAGAGCCCCAAAGAACCGCCGCTCATTTCAGGGGCGAAGCTCCTCTTAGTCTAACCTTGTCAAGCGTCAGTCGTCAGGCGTAACCCGCGCGCCTCCCGGCACGCGCTCGCCCTCGGCGCGTGCCTCTGCTGTCTTGTGAGAGAGAGAGAGAGCGAAAGGCGCGCGTTGGATGGTACAGTGGCTAGAAGAGGGAAGTGTGCAGACCGCGCCGCCGGCACTGACGCCACTCAGCGATGCGCGGGAAAGGGAAATCCAATGGGCGCTGAAACCCGTTTACGCGTTCGCTCGGTGCGAAATCGTCTGCTCGCCGCGCAGAAAACATATAGGCCGAGTTTGGTGACGTGCGCTTATGCACCGCAGCGTTCGTTCTGTTTCTGTTTTTCTTCTACTTGCACATGTATACATTTTTATTCTTTCTTTTTTCTTTTTGCTTTTGTGGAAACGAGCCCTTGAGGCTTGGTCCTTGCCTTCCAATACGACTGAAGACGTTCGTGGAGCGATTATTTTTCTTCCCGTTGTGAATTTTGTTCTTGCAGACAATTTCGGGTGTCGTGCTTTTTTTCATATAACGCGTTTAATCGCAGGTGCATTGATATTTGTGACATTTAGCCGAAGTGGTGTAGTGGTGCCGGTATCAAAAGTCCCGGCGCTTGAGAAGGAACTGCCGAAATATGATCTGGTGAGAACGGCGTGTCTGTTTAAATGTTTATCTGCTTGAGTTGTTTATTTGGCTACGTTCTTCTATAAACGGATAAGAAATATTTTTATTCCGCACATGACTCACAATATCAAGGAATTCTTTTCTGAGTACATGCTCGTACAACCTTTCTTATAATGGAGCATATTCAAGAACACATAGGAGTATTACAACGGGAACAAACAGCGCTAGACACGGGACGGCGGGGGAACGACAGACAGGATGCCTTAGAAGTATTTCTTAAAGGGATGGTCGGTAAAGCAATCAATCAATCAATCAATCAATAGTTTATTTTCCACTTCAGGAAGGGGAGGGCATGGGAAGAAAAAGCTCATGTGAGCTTGACTGAGCTTCCCAGCCAGTTACAGTTCAGCAGGCAGTGAACGGCATACAAGAAATTCGCGTACGTAAGTATAGGCACAAGAAGCATACATTATTCTTGCACATGATAACCGAAAGAACACAACATGTACACGTAATTCAGCGAGAAAAGAAAGGAAACATGAGGAAAAAAAAGAAACACTACATCAAAGATCGAGTTCAAACTGACATTTTAGATATCATCGCACGAAGAAAGCATGAAGCGCAGGTCTGAAACAAGAAATATGAAAACCATTTTGCGATAAAAGGTTTAACACAGAGGGCAAAGTTATTCTTAGCATCTGGGCCCCGTAGTTTGTGCGTGGTGTTCTTGTTTCGTATTTTTTGACGAGCCGTAAGGGATACGAAGAAGAGTATTCGGCTAACTCTGCCAAATCTTCAAGCATTGGAATATTGTTCTTTATTTTATATTTATATCTAAGAACAAGGCGCAAGTTATATGTGTTAAAAACTGTTGGGATACCGGCAGCTTGAAAGAGTTGTGCAGAAGGATGATCTCTGGCTAAGTTATGCAGTTATGAAGCAAAGTCAAGAAAAGGGTCCTTTCCTATCCGGGTTCGAAAATCCATCTTAAAGCATGTATTTTGTTAATTTTCTCCTTACGACAGATGCATAGTAGCTTTTTTTCTTTCCGGGACGTTAAGGCTTCCGGTCTTTCTCTGAAGAGCGGCCGATTTTTCAACCTTCTAATTCTTCGTTTCATATGCAAAATTACTTCATCCAGCAGCGTCACTTCGCCCTCCAAGTGCCGCACATCTTGAGTTTCAACTTTTACGTTTCCAAAATCATTTGGTTCTTTTTGTTACATTTTTCATTCCTCTTTGCAACATTTTTTTACTTCTATCAGGATTATTCCGAGATATTTGCAGGCTAAAATTCCTGTGCACTTTTTGTGGTGAAGGCTTCTAATGAAACACACAAACGAAAACGCGATATCCTGCCCCTGAAAATACATGTCCATACTCTTACCAGCCTGGGGAATGAATGGTGAGTTGGGCGTCCAGCCTTGCCAGGCAGTGGCGAGGCTGGACTTTTCTGTCATTTTTGGAGAGGGGGAGGTTTTTTGGGAAGGGGGTGCAATAATGGCAGGCACAACACCAAACAAAAGTCCCAGCCTCCATTCTCAAGGCGCACAGCTTCGCTGTCATGTATAGTAATGGTCGATATGGCGTGACACGAACTGTTTGCTGAAAGGAAGCTCGCAATATTGTTCTTGCGCTTATGTCTCTCTGCCCTTTAAATATTTCATTCATTGTTGCAATACTCCCTCTCTTTTCGGCACAAGGAACAACTACTATACCTATTAGGAGGAAAACCTGATATATGTTTGGTTTGCCTCCATGATATAATTTGTGCAGCGCTTACACAAAAGCAAAAAAAAAAAAGACGATCAGATGGGTACAGCGCCCGCACCCAACTGTTTCTTCTTTTATGCATTACATTTACACTTTTCGGAGCTACATGTGAAATAGCAACTCTCGGCGCACTGTCACTGCTCAAGGCAACAATAAATTTGCACAAAAAAGAAAGAAAAAAAACACCAGGAGCCCGCGTCACGCACGCAGATGAGTATACAAGTGCATTTCGCGCGGCGGCCTGACGTGGATGGATGGATGGATGGATTGATGGATATTAGGAGCGTCCCCTTTATAACGGGGTGGTAGCCGGGCCACCAAGCTCTAGCTTTATTTCTGTTTTCTCTACAAACAATTCTTTTCCCGAATCACACATATTTTCACAACTAATTTTTCTCCTCGTTTATTTATTTTATCTATTATCGTTCCGCTGTGATGTAACAATCTTACCCGAACTACCTTGCGCTTTTGTTTGCTCCATACTTTTGCGCCACCAATGCTCTAAGCGCCTTTTACTTATCTCTATCGCCGGCATGTTCAGCTTTCCCCTGTTACTCCTGAAACCCATGGCCTCCTGTAGGGTAGTGTCCACAGATACACCTGGGTGGACATCTGTACATTCAATCAAAATATGATCTGTCGTTTCCCTAGCTTTTCCACAGCACGTACATGTATCCCCTTCTTTATTGAATTTCGCTCTGTAACTTCGGGTTCTCAGGCAACTGGACCTTGCCTCAAACAGCTAAAGCGCTTCCCTTTGAATTATCGTAAAATTTTTCTCTCTTGATTTCGTCTTTCCCTTTTCGGTAGTTGTTCAATGCCGGTTTCTTCTCCATTCTTGCTATCCAATCCGAGTTCTCCGCCGCTCTGACCATGCTCTTAACGCTCTTTTTCGTCCCATCCGTTTCGTTACTGGATGTATACTTACTGGTAAGCTTCCTAGTTCTCTTCCTCCGTTGTGAATCAACGTTCTTCCTATACAAATACCTGAATACTTTCGCTGCCCATCTACTTTCTTTCATATTCCTTAATCTCTGTTCGTACCTAATTTTACTCTGAGCTTCCCTTCCCTCAAAGTCAGACCATCCCATATCCCCCTTAACAGCCTCATTTGTGGTCTTCCCATGGGCGCCCAGTGCGAGACGTCGGACCGTCCTCTGATTCACGTCCAGCCCTGATTGTACCTCTGACCTCATGCACACCACTGAGTTTCCGAATGTAAGTGCTGGCACCATTACACCTTTCCACAAACCTCGAATTACCTCGTACCTGTTGTAACCCCGCAGCGCTCTGCTTCATTATTGCGGAGTTCCTCTTTCCTTTAACTATCATAGCTTTTTCTTGTACTTCCATGTATCCATTCCCATCATTTATCCATATCCCGAGGTATTTGTACTCTCGTACTCTGGGTATCTCCTCGCCCTGTATTGATATGGTCTGATCGTTGCTGTCATTGAATATCATCCAGCCGCATTTTGTCACACTAAATTTTAGCCCTAAATGTTCACTTTCCCGACCACATATACTAACCAGACCCTGCAAATCTGTTCGACTGTCTGCGAATAGCACAGTATCGTCTGCATAAAACAACCCGGGGAGCTTTTGTTCTATCTACTACTAGCGCCCTCGGCTAAAGTTGCGGCCGAAACTGTCAACGCCGCTCTCCCTCCCTGGACAATGCGCGGCGGCTCCACGCAGCAGGCCGCACCTGTGCGCTTTCATCCAGCGGCCGTGCCTGGCCAATGTGCTGGCAGATGCGGCTGTACTTGGAGCGCGTGCTGCATGAGACACGTTCGACACCCGCGTTTGGTACTTGACCGGTTGTCTTGCGCGGACTTCTGAGCAAGGTTCGACTCTTTCGTCAAGGCCTGACCAATTCGAGGTAAGCTGCGGGCTGTTTCTCCGTTCATTTACGCTTAACAGCCCGTTCGAGGCGCCATGATATAAGACACGCGCGGCGCATTCAAAAACTAAAAAAGATATTTTCAAGGCCGCGCCTATAGTGCCGGCAGCCGGCAAAACAGACCAGCAGAATAGTTGCCGGCAGTTTATCCCTGCCGGCGCATTTCCTGTTATAGCTATTTTAAGCGTGTCCGTGGTTCGCCCGTGTCACTGGAGGGCCCGTTGACATACGTTGCCGCTTCGCGGTGCGCCTTCGGCGCTCTCACTATTTTGCTCGTGTCACTACTGCCAGAGCCAGGAGCGTCAGCGACGGGCGCGAGCGCGTCCGCCGCTGACACCAACGCGATTCTGTTTTAAAATAGCATTACGGCTCCTTCGGAGCAGTTATGTTAGCGTTAATAGTTCTTACAAAAAAAAATGAAACACCGAAAGAAAAAAAAAATTCACGAAGGCTGCCATTCGAACCACCGTCCTACAAACCACTAGCCAGCGCGGCACGCTAACCCACTACGCCACCTAATTTTTTTCTTTCTTGGCCACTACACCACCTAACCGCGCCGTTCTTCACTGAAAAAAATATCGAGGGGCCGGTGAGGCAGTCATCACCGTGCTGCCGACAAGTCACATGGTCACGGGCGCCCAATAGGCGGGAACTGCCGGCAACTATTTTGCTGGTCTGTTTTGCCGGCTGCCGGCAATGTAGACACTACCATATATGTACTGCTGGCTGGCTGTCCCAGACGCTGTCCTTTGATTAAACTTTGCATAATTTCTTGCCGAGGCATCTCTGTATGCGAACAATCGCTACATAACTTGGTTTCGTATTGCTGTCTTCAGTGTACACAGCTGTGACGGATTCACTTGTCATGTCAACTGTCGCCGCAAAGCGTGGAAAGAGGAAGAAGCTCGAGCCAAAGCTTTCGTTTGGCTTCTCAAGCGGTGCCCTCGCTGACCTGCCATCGTGAGTATATCCTTAAAATTGACGTTTTTCTTGTTTTTGTAATGTCATCGCTGCAGTCGAGTTGTTAACAGGTCTATTCGATTCAGCCAAGGTTCCCTGCACCTTCTGCACCTTTTCGCGGTGCACTGCACCACCGTCCTCGATTCCTCGCGGTACAGCGGCGCCCGTTGCACCTCCGTCCTCGATTGTGGCGGGGTGCAGCCAAGGTGCCGCCGCAGTGCCGTGCACCTTTGCACCTCCCAGCTTGTGGGTGCAGCGTTTTGGTGCAGCCTCGCTAGCCCGTCAGGCGACGCGTGCAGACGACGGCGTCGGCTAGTCTAATGGAAATGGTTAGGACGCACGCCGCGGCGAAATCACAGCAAGTAATTCTGTGAAAGTGATAAATATTGGACATTTTTCTCTGAACACGCGTGCATGATGACGGCTTGTTTTCTCGTTCACTTTTTCTTTTTACAAATGGTAGGATGCAGATTGCATGCACTGATCGCGTCGTTCGTGTCGGCAAATGCGTGGATGCGTATAATATAAATATCACGCCTTGTTTCGCACGCCCGCGCGCAGGTTTTGTTGTAGCATAGCACAAGCAGGCTACTAGAAGCAAAAATTCAACGAGCTGGCCGTGCAGCAGACGACAGGCCTGCACCCCAACGCTCGATTCACACATTTGGGCGGCAGCGGACGGAGCTTCTCCACCGCGAAAACGGGTGCCGAGAACTGCTGCACCGGGTGTCGACACCACCTGCACCTGCCTGTGCGTGGTTCCGTGCACCTTTTCTGAATCGAACAGACCTAACGGTAACTTGTCACAAGTTGTTGTGCCGGCACGAAACATGTCAGCGCTATTATTTAGTCTTCCGTTTCCGTTTGAAAAACCTTCTCTAGGGAGTTTAAAAATGCTTTAATTTATTCTAAAAAGAAAAGTATGCCCTAACCAGATTCAGCCGTTTGTGAGACGTAAAGCAATATAAAGCTAACGTCGACATGTGTGCTTGCACGTTATCTTGCGCTAATTTTAGCGCTTGACAAATGTTGCTGTTGCTACTGTTCTGTGTCGTAGCTACTTGGAGCTGATATAATATTCCAAAACGTTTACGCCCAGGGCCTTTCGACAGGTCACCTTGAGCTATAATTTCTTCAACATCATTACACCGCCTTATTTGTCGTAACAGTGGGCCCATCGGTAGCCCATCAGCAGCCTGTCAACAGCGTAACCAGAGAGGACCGTGTAATACAGGCCAAGGACTCTCACCCCCCCCCCCCCTTCCTCCAGTAAACATATCCAGTGTTTATAGCATCTCTACGAAAGTTGTTATAATGTTAAAGAAATATCTAGAGGATGACCATTTCAAACAGAGTGGACATACGTTTTTAGGTGCAGGGACCCATGCAGCAGCAGCATGTACTGGTGTATAATAAGTTCAACACTCAATATCACTGCCTTTATGAAAGAGTCAAATTTATTCAGTGACTGGGCAGAAGCTCGTGTCTTTCAATCTTCATCTGCGTTTTTTTTTTCCCGATGTCTGCAGCAGGCGTTGCAAAGACACTTCTCAGGCGCGCTGTTATCATATTTCGTGTACTTCACCACCTGTAAGAGACATTTACATGTAGTCATTCCAAAAGCATGCAACTTAATAAACCAGAGTCACAAGCCTCTTACAAAGCATTAATAAACGTGAAAACCTTCACAAAAAGGTCAAGCGTCAGCCTTTCAATGTAACGTTAAAGTCGCGATACGTAACTTATTCTAATACACTCGGTAGACTCTTGAAAGAAGCTAAGCGCGCCTACTTTGAGAATGCAATAATTAAACACAAAAATGACACTCGTAAAACATGGGATACGATCAGGTCATTTCTTCATTTGTCTTCACCTAGCCGCAATCCTAATAGACTGAATACAGGAACAAGGGTGGTAACGGAAGCCACTGACATCGCAAATGAGTTCAATGTTTTCTTCTGTCCTACACCTGATCATTCACCCGACAGTATACCACAGTCAACACTCAATCAGACCCCTTATTCATTTTACCTATATCCCACATCACCGAAAGAAGTATCCGATGCAATCACTAGTTTACGGACTACTGTACCCGGTCTTGACGATTTACAGTCCTCTAAAATCAAATTAATATCACCTCACATTGTCGACGTGCTCGCACATATAATTAACTGCATGTTTAAAACAGGTGTTTTTCCTAATGAGTTAAAGCACGGTAAAATAACTCCCACATTCAAAAAAGGTGACAAAGAATTAATATCGAACTATCGGCCAATCTGTATGCTACCCTTTTTTAGCAAGATCATAGAAAAGCTACTTGTTAACCGCTTAACAAACTATTTCCAAAAATTTAATCTCTTATCACCTGAACAACATGGGTTTCGCAGAAACTATTCCACTGAAACAGCTATTTTATCATACACTGACGAAATAAAGCATGCCCTTGACAACGGCCATATTGTCGGCTCAGTATTTGTAGACTTTAGCAAGGCATTTGACACCATTTCTCATGACATCCTATCTCATAAGCTAGAAGCTGTGGGCATTCGCGGCCCAGCACTTTCACTCATACGCAGCTATTTAACTAACAGAACGCAGATTGTAAGTTTTGAAGGTTCACTATCACATGTTAAATCAGTCATAATGGGTGTCCCACAAGGCTCGCTTCTAGGTCCCCTCTTATTTCTCGTATACATTAACGATCTTCCCAACTGCCTAACTAGCACCTCATCCATTTTATATGCTGACGACACCACTATATTTACTTCTAGCGATTGCATGAATACCATAATAACCCGACTCAACGCTGACCTGAGCAACTTATCTGTTTGGTGCAAAAATAACAAACTTCGTATCAATGCATCTAAAACCCAATTCATGCTTTTTCATACAAATAAACGTGTCATCCCATCTGCACCCCCACTCATCCTTAATGATCATGTTCTTTCACCTGCACACGAAGTCATCTTTCTTGGGGTCAAGCTTGATCGTCATCTTAAGTTTAACCTGCATGCTGAAATGATCTCAAAAAAGATTGCTTTTGGCATCAGAGTACTAATTTTAACACGCTCGTTTTTCCCACAGCATATCAGAACTTCACTTTATTACGCATTTATACATTGCCACCTTCAATACTGCATTTCTGTCTGGGGAAACACATATACCACGCATTTAACACATCTACAACATTTACAGAATCAGGCCTTGCGGATCATAAGTTTTTCTAGCTACATGTCTCATTCGGTACTAAATTACACTTCATTAAGCATACTACCACTACGCTACATGGTTCAGCTCAAACTGGTTTTACTAATATATCGCACACTTAACTATGAAATCGCTATCGACACATTTCATGCATCTACTCTAACTAATAGTAACAACACTAGATTTTCATCTAACAGCAACATTTTACTTCCCCGAATAAACACTAATTATGGGAAATTCACAGCTTTATTCACTGCCATTCAATACTGGAATACATTGCCATTAGATATTAAAACATGCCGCACAACAATAATATTCAAAAAACACATGAAGACACACCTACTAACAACATTGCTCGCTATCGATTCATTGTGATTATATACCTAAACGTAAATCATTTCATTCGTTTCGTTATAATACCACTTCTATAATATGTATCACAGAATTGTGTTGAACTTCTTTCTCCAATTTTTTAGTTTCTTGTTTCTAGAAATTTAAGATTTCATGTCGTTAAAATCAGTTGCAAGCATGTTTCATTTATCTATATATCAATTGTACACCGTGTTCTTTGATAAACCCTTATGTTTATATAAGTTATGTTGATTGCAATTTTTACCGCTTATAATGAGTTCTGTACTGTTTGTTCGTAAATTACGTTTCTTGTAAACACTTACCTTTTGTTGGTTCTTTCCATTATTGTTCTTTTTTCCTATATGCCCTGCTTTATTATTTTCTCACATCTTCTTTTTTTCTTTTTTTCCTTCTACTCATTAACTGCTTTCTGCCATTTTATGCAATTTATTGATATTGACAAATGACTAATAGGAAGTCCCCCTGACAGTTTTGTAACTCCGGGACCTCCTTCTGTACTAATGATGAATAAAGAATTGAATTAAAGTATGATACAATGGGACATCTCATAGCACGTCAGGGCTCACGTCAGAGCTGACATGAAAAATATCACAAGTTACCTTATGCACTACCATACCTTGACCAGATTCTATGATGTCGAGTCAACAGTGTTCTTTTTCCTGGTATTTTGTCTCGCACACCACGTCAACTACTGCCAGCAACATTTGTCAGCAACTTCAAGCAACATTTCATGCAAATAACCCTCATGCCGTCAACATTCACATACTGAAAAGCGGGGTTCTCAGAATAAACACAGACATGCACACATGCACTGAAAATTAGTGTTGAAACAGAAAGGAAAAAAAATAATGTAGTTAACTCCAAATAGTAGAGTCATCTGAGGATCACCATGGCACGTAGTACAGAAAGAAGCGACCTCTAACATGCAGCAGTCGTAAGTAGTAACAGCTCACGTGCACACCTGTACCAGAATACAGGTAAAAACAAGACTTACACACCAATTCTTCTTTTAAATATTGCTGATTCACTGTACAAACATGCACACCACTTTGACACAACTCTGTTCGACACCACCACGGCCGCCATGACACATGTCACGCTTACGAATCTGCGGGGCTGAGGCTGTCCCGATTACAATTTCTTCTGCATCTGTAAATTCTTCTCTTTATTCTTAACAGAATTTACATTTCTGAGAGAAATAACAGTTTCATTGGTTTATATAAGTTATTTTGTGCATAAAATAATGCATAAGAATGTATGTACGTGACTAACGCTGAGGCAACAGCGCTCTTGGCAAGCAACAAACATGGCTGCTACTAAAATGGTGGCTATGGAAGCTCTTGTCACTATTTTGGTGCTCTCTACTGTTGTGTTTTAAAAGCAAGTTCTTCGTATGCCTTATCATGATAAATACCTGTTTGTTCGACATCTATAACGTTGCAAGGCTACCAACGCATTGCACGGAGGGCCTTGTATACAATCTGCCAAAAGTTGAATGAAAGTGCTGACAGAACAATGCTACCTACTTGTGTTTGAAATGTTAAACCATGCAGCAACACAGTAATTGATCGGAGCATCAGAAGTGAGGGCGAGACAACTAGGTGTATAAACATATTTCCGAACAAAAAAAAAAAACCATTGCGCGTCCTATTTACTCATCCTCGTCATTGTTGCACCGTTTTTTGTTTTTTCCTTGCACTTCTTGAGATACGATATCAACGTTTCTTCATCCCAGCCAATCTACTGCTCGCCAGTAAGCAACATTCCAAACACCAGCTAGACGCTCTAAAGGTTTGCATGTTGCAGCAGAACACTGAAGGTTTCATTGCACAAGGTAAACTTTTCAACAGTCAACCATTAGAACCACATTCAGTTAAAAAACGACAGCTGAATTAAATTGCACCTGAAAAAGTGGCTGAACTGGATTCTGTTTCCTGCTGGAAACTCATATTTCCAGTTGTTTCCGGCAACAGCAGCAATTATTCCAGCTAAACTGTCTATAGCAGGCCCATACTTCCTAGTGTTTGCAGCAGGACAAATGGCAGTTTAAATTTTCAGCTGTAAATTGATATTAATTTTGACTGGAAAGGCAGCCAGAACATGTTTTTCATTTTCATCTGGAAGTTCACATGCAATCATTATCTATATAAGTTACGCTGTTAGTAAAATGTCAGTAAAACATCCACAAATATGTTATGAATATCCACTACATGATATCTAAATACTCTAGTCTGCTCATATCCACTGAATATTCACAAATAATTGGACATTTAGACCATTGATGGACATCCTCTGAATATTGATGGTTGGCTGGGAATGTGGACCCCCCCCCCTTTCCCAGTAGTTTTCTAGCTAACCAATAACTCTGTATCCGTGCCCCCCTTCGCTGTCCCAAATTTGAAATCCTAGATAAGCCCCTGCTTATCTGCATAGCGTAAAATATGATTTTTACAGCAACCTATCCAGCAGTACTATGAAAAAAAAACTGCCAACCTAATTAGCTTCATAACTGTCCTCAGGTGCTATGTACAAAGTCCTACGGCATGTCATGTAGAGTGCATTGCACGTGAGTAAATGACACTCTAGCCGCAGTTTTATGTGGCACAGCATGTACTGTATGTAGCGCAGTGGCTTTAAACCTGCATCTGTGCTTGTCATGTTCACAGAAGTTTGCAGATGTTCATATCTGCATCTGAACAACTCCATGTGCTATTATGATTACTGACAAATCTGTTGTGTGGGTACTTTTAAAGGTTGGCTCCTGCATAAAGAGACATGAAAGGTCCTCTAAACTTTATGCAGAAGCTTTTGTGCTTATTTGAAGTATTGTCTATATTTTGTTTACTTGCAAATAAAATTTTCAGATTTTCGCAAAGGGTAGCAGTACCTTTGTAGGATTCAATAATTCCACTAAGGTCAACCTAGTCAAGGCACTAATAACCTTGTTTGCAAGATCATTAACAAAAGCAAATAAAACCAGAATACAGTAAAACCTTGTTAACACGTAGTTGGCGGGGACGTGGGAAAAATACGTGCTAACCGGTCGTACGCCTTAACCGAAAACCACGAATTAGCCGCGACTTACCTTTCAAAAGTGAAGAAAAGGTAATGAGTAATATTCACAGTACACAGCTTGCTTTATTCAGAAGCAATTGACCAAAAGTCGGTCAGTGTCAGTTGCCTCCATGAAGGCCTTGCAGCGACAACAGCATCCTCGAATTCCGAGAGGCTGCGGGCCAACCTCGCCATGAGGCCTTTTTTCTCGGCAAATGCCCTCATCACAGCCACGGCGTCAGCAACTGCCGTCAGAGACGGACTTGGATCTGGATCCGCTTCGACGTCATCACCGTCGTCATCGGCGTTCTCGTCATCTTCAACCTCACGTGGCACAACAGCGGCAACAATCTCACTGTCTGTTAGGTCAGGAGATGTTGCCACGTCGCTGTCTAGGTCACGGAAGGATTCAAAGTGCAGAGCCTCGGCACTACCTTGACGCTCCAACACCTCTGTGAGCAGGCTGTCGCAGTCGGCAGCACACTCTTCGCTTTCACCAGTGTTCTCGCGCACCATGAACTTTGCTCGAGTGAAGCAGTTCTGCACTGTGGTGGACTCCACCTGCTGCCACGAGTAGGCTAGCAGGTGTATTGCACCTAGCATGTCGATGCAGTATGCCTTGCCGCACTCCATTGCGAGCAACATTCTGCATAGCAAGTTTTTTTTTGTACAAATGCTTAACTGAGCGAATGATGCCCGGGTCGAGGGGTTGTGCGAGCGCCGTGGTGTTCGGCGGCAAGAAGAAGAGTTCGATTGCGCTCAAGTTGTCCAGCGCAACGTGTGCCGATGCGTTGTCGAGCACAAGAAGAATCTTTCTTTTTTCTCCTGCAAAACGCCGATCCAGAAGCCTGACATATTCTTCGAAAAGCTTTGAAGTCATCCAAGCTTTTATGTTGCTTCTGTATATGACGCCCGAGGGCAGGTGGGCACCTTTAAAGCACCTCGGTTTCGCAAACCGCCCAATAACAAGCAGTGGCAGCTTTTGGCTTCCTGTCGCGTTGACCGCGAAAGCAACCGACAGCCTTTCTTTGGCATGCTTGCCACCAGTGCAATTTTCACCCTTGAACGCCAGCGTTCTGTTGGGCAGAAGTCGGTAAAAGAGTGCCGACTCGTCCAAGTTGAAGACGTCTTCCATGGCGTACTTGGCTAGAGTTGCCGGCAGCAGCCCATTCTGCCATTCTGCGGCACCTTCGCGGTCCGCATGTGCTGCCTCTCCGCACACCACCCTCACACTTACGTTGTGGTGCGCTTTGAACCTTGCTAGCCAACCATTGCTGCAAGAAAAGTTATTGCAGTTTATTTGGCTCGCAAATATTTCTGCCTTTTCGGCGAGCAGGGGGCTGCTGACTGGCAAGTTTTGCGCCCTGGCTTTTTTCAACCACAACATCAAGGCCTCTCCAACCTCAGGAAAGGCAGATCCCCGCAAGCGCCACCTCTTAATGTTCGATGCAGCACCGCTCCGTAGCTTTTCGCGTAATTTCCATATGCCGCAAACTTTTGTTAAGGGCAGTCCCCACGCATGCGCGACAGTGGTCTTCGTAGTTCCATTTTCAATACTACGAATGATGTCCAACTTTTCCTTCACGCGTAGTACACGATTCTTTTGTCCAGGTTTTGGCATTGCTTCCTTTCTCCGGACAAAACCTCGCGAAATATTCTGTCGATGATCGACAAGCATGAACGGCACCACTATGCACGCAACACTCAGGACAAAGTCACTTGCGCGCTCCGGTCACTGATGACACACGTGCAATGCGGTCACATGTACAATCCAGTTGCGAAGCAGCAATATGGGCAGGTTGGAATGCGAGAGTGATGGTTGCGGCGATGGGGCTTTTAGCTACGCTGCGGCTGCGCTCCCCGCGTTTGGAGACCCATCTAAAAGAGGAAGCCCTATCTCCATCACCATCACCAACATGGCGCTGTCCATAGCGCCGTCGATACGCAGCATCGGTCGGTACACCGACTGAATTGCGGTTTCCGCGTTTCTTTTAAAGACTATAGTCTTTCTTGGGGAACTTCAACGCAAAAATTTCGGTCTGTCTGTGTGTGTATGTGTCTGTCCTGCTGCGAAAGGTTAACCCCATCCTAAACGACCGCCCATCTTGCGACCACCCAGTTGCGTTCATACTTGTGATCACAGTCGGCCAAAAGGAAATATTACGCATATCTGAGGCGCAACCTCAATACGTAAGTATTAGACGGTGTGTTCCTTTAGTAGAAAATACATAGATGCGTAATTCTAAAGGCCCTAGTGCTTGTTAGGATGCGCAAAAGCGGACGTTTCCTACGCAGTTCTGCGTACTACGCAAGCTTCTTGTGTTTCCCGATATAATGGCCAGATGGCGCCCATATCTCACGCTTGTGCCGAACAGGTAGCACAAGGCAGCGGAACGGCCGCTTGCCACTCCGGCCGCTCCCTTTCTCTCCTCGCGTCTCTTCGTTTTCCCTCTCGCTTGCGCGAGTCCTCGGGGAAATAGAAACATGCGAACCGGGACTCATGTAGTACGGCCGGTAGAAGGCTATCGTGTTTCGACGACATTTGCAGCGAAGGACGGAGATACGCGGCCATTTTTTTCAAAAGTGAAAATAAAAAAAAACGAATTTGCAGCGCAACATGCTGTTCGCATACTGTGACTTAGTGAAAATGGTACGTGCAAACCGGTACGCATTCTACGAGGCACTACGCCATAAGTGGTCAGTCAATACATTGGTTTCAATGGGGCTTCGGCCGGGGAACTCTAGCAACTACGTTTTAACCGTAACTATGTCGTAAGCGGGTACATATTAACGAGGTTTTACTGTATATAGCTATAAATGAAAATGAACTGAGATCAGTTTAAAGCTTGACAAGTAATTCTAAAGATATCTTCAATTTTGGTGACACTCTACTTGCCCTTACAGAATAACCTGAGCAAACTTAATTGTGCGCTGCTTAAATGGTCACTCAGCTCACCAGGCCACATGGGTAATTTCAGTTATACACATGAAGTTTTAACTGCACAAGAGGGAGCATTCTCACTCAAGAGTTTTGTAATTTTGTTCATTGTTAGCAGAGACAAAGGTGGTGCTCAAGGTGGTATGAAACCATGATTTCAGGGGCTGAGACCTTGCTGTTTAGTGTCGCTGCAGTGCAAAGTCCACATTGTTTTGTTCACACCAGCCCGTCCTCTCGCAGTATACCACCTCCTCATTGGTTGGAGCAGGTAGCCATACACTCAACAAGTGTTGGGTGTCACCATGAGCATGCCGGTACTTGGGTTGAGCACTTGTGTGTCCTCTCCACCTTGGAGCGCGGCATCCACATGGTGCCTTGCTGTGTAATTCTTCGCAAAAAGGATCGCGAATACTCAGTGTATGCTTTGCGCTTGTCAGCTCAAAATGGCTAGACCTGGTGAGGGGCTCTTTAAACGAGGTCTCCCCACTCTCGTTGTCATCAGATGCTTTGCACAATGTGAAGAATGTGTGGTTGGTGAGAAACGTTTATACCTGCCACTTTGTAATGGTGCTGTATTATCATTACTGCATGTTAGCCTCCGTTCATTAGGAAACTGGTCAATAAGAAATAAGATAATGGGCAGCACCCTGCAGCAGCAAGCGGATGCATTGTTTGCCTCTATAAGACGAAACCATGCTGGTGCTTGCTGACATATGCAAGGTCTTCTTTATGTGCCCTGCACCTGCTGCACCTCAAGTAGAATGGCAACTTGTGTCAACAACCAACGTGTGCCAGCTCTCACCCACTCCTGTTACAAAGGCCAGGCGTCTTGGTAGCCACAGCTTAGCTCATGCATATGAAGCTATTCATAGCGGTGAAAAATTTGCTATATGTGTTTGGTAGCTTTTTGTTGAATAAATAAATCTGAGAAGCTACCCAGAAATGCCTGGCAGGGACAGGCTTGTGCACAGGTGTGGGAGCAAGCACAGAACATTGAGCATTGTTCACTGCTTGGTCATGTGTCTAGTAAATGTTCTGCAATTTGCAATTCCAGCTAGTTAATCGTTTGTTTTTAGCCTATATGTATCCTGGCCTGAAAATATAATACTATTGGAAGTGAGCAACTCTCTTTATATGTCTTGTCCTTCGATGAGAATGGTGTGCATATGTGTTGGGCGTTGTGGTGACAGTTGTGCATAACTTGTCGGGCACTAATAGTGATCTTAAACAGCTGAAGTTCCCTTGCCGCTATGACTGATCACCATGCTCGCACCACACATTGACCAGTGCAGGCTCTCGCACAAAATTTGTGCATGTGTAGAAAGATGAGGTTGTGCACTTTTGTCTTTTAGCAAAGCCAAATAATTACCGAGTAAAGTTAGCAAACTTAATTATTTGCTTCAGCTACAAATTTTCTATATGAAACCTGTAGACATAACCTAGAGTCGCACAGAAGTGTATGCAGCTAAGTACCTTATATGTGCCTTTGAAAACCCATAAAACAAAAGAATAACCTCATGATGGCACCTCCAATTCAGCGCCCCCTGACTACGGACTGCAGGATGTTTGCTTGTCCCTGTGTCTGTCGAAGACTAGTTTAGCATTTCCAGTGGCCATAAGATCTGCAGTGCGATAAATTTGCTTTTTTCTTTTTTGTGCGTGCATGCTTATGGTTGTTTTGTGTTTGGGCTTCATTTGACAAGCGGAAGCGAATGGTATCTTTGTACCACATCACGTTGAAGGGCAACATACTTTCATTGCTAATCTCTCCGTTTCAGATTGTAAAAACTCCGCATATAAAAGTGCACGTATAATTTTTTGATAATTCGTCTAGTGCTTGAATTAGTGTTGCTATCATGTGGTTATCTTGGTTTCGAGGGCTCTCTTTACCAGCACATAGATCAAATCAATGATGCTTTTCTTCCCAAACACTTTCATATTGACGATGTCTTTCAGAGGGAAATAAGTGCAAGTTTAGCTAATTAGGTTGTGCTAATTAACTGACATTACAAAACAAGGAAATGCCCACATGATCTTCAATGTGGCTGAGCTTGTTTCAACTGGCTAGCAGGCTCAGTTATTTTTAAAAACTTGGTTACATTTAAGTAGGGCACACTGTGTAGCTGAGAAAATATCTGAGCTTTTCCTAGGAAATTGTATGGTGGAAGCTAGTCATAAGCAGGTTAGTAATTTTTTGCAGGGCAAGTCTGCAAACATTAAGTACCAAGGGATTTGCTGTTAACTAAGTGTAACGCTTTGAATGACTGCATGGAATTGTTCCATGAGCCACGCATTGATTACAGTATTGGATTGGTGCAGCGTGCAGTTATGGGTCGTTTTGTGGTGGCAAACAGATCTTTTTCCTCACAAAATCATCAGCCTGTCTGTGCCCACTACAGGGCAAAGACATCCCCCATCGATGTCCACTTATCCTAATCCGGTGCTAACTGCAACCGCACTATCCCCGAATTTCTTGATCTCATCTGTCCGCCTAACCATCTGCCATCCCCAGCCACACTTGCCTTCAATTACCCTCAATTATCAACGGTTGTCTTGAGTTCACCCTACATGCCCTGCCCACACCCATTTCTTACTAATTTCTGCCAATGTCCTTAACACTCGTTTGCTCCCTGGTCCACACCACTCTCTTCTTGTCCCTTAATGGGACATATATCACTTTCCGTTCCATTGTCCCTTGAGCAGTCTCCAGTTTAATCTGTATCGTTTTAGTGAGCCTCCAAGTCTCTGCCTCGTAGGTGAGTACCGTTAATACCCCTGTCACATGAGACAACTTAAGTGCACTTTGAGAGAGTGCACTTCATTACTAGTGTCATTCGCACGCTGTCACATGGGAATGTTTAGTGACGCCTGCTGAAAAGCGCACTTGCAGGCGAGTGCGTTCGCCGAACTCACTTCGCGGTGACAGTGCGTAGCCTCAGTAGCAGTGGCTTGCAAACAAATACGCTAATGCATAACGCATATTTTTAAAACATTGTTTTCAATATTAGAAATATTGCTATGTATTAAAACAAATGATATTTCAACAAAAAGAACCTCGCTTTTCTCACCCTTGGGCAGTTTGCGGCAACGTCCGCTAGGGGAATGCCCATTTCCCAACTACACTTCTCTTTCTCGTGTAGCAGCACATGAGCGCAAGTGCACTCTGTGAGCGTAAGTTCACTTGCTCAAAGTGCACTAAAAGGGCCCTTAAACCACCCAGAGGTCAAAATTTAGTTGTGGTGTTGCTTTTGTGACGGTCTCAGCAGTGAACACGTAGCCGCAAGAATTTTTCTTAACGGTACTGAAATAGCAGAGTTACACGCGTTTGATTATTAAAACACGGTGCTGCCTTGTTGCACTCTCTCCTGCGCTGCACCGGCCGCTTTCCGGTGCTCTGAATGTCACGTGACATACATCACCGATGACGTGCCTCCGCTGAGCTCCCACGTTTGCACAAGTGTTTCGTTGGTGCTGTGCCAACACTCTGTGCTAGCGCTATCCGCCATGTTCTGACAGTTCATGCAGTTTCCAGTCGGCTGTACCTGACTTGCACTTGTGTAGCATAGCGCAGTTACGAATTCACAAGTGTGCACACGTGAACACCAGATGAACAACACATGATGAGGAAAAACAAACAGGCAGGGAGTGCGTGCATTTGCTAGCAGACTAAGCGGAAGTCAAAGTTCTCCTTTGACCAATCAGTGGAGCTCGGAATCTTCTGATGTCACCAAAAACCACAATGTTGTTGCGGCTAACCTTGGTATGCCGGAAATGTCCAGCGAGGTGCACAGGATTGTTTTTCAAGTTTGTGGCGCGGCCGTGGTGCGTTGTGCTGCCGCATTCAACACCGTTCATCGTGGCACCATTCTCACCTTGATGTGAATGTTAACTTGAAATGTTAAAAAAAATGTCGGGGATGGTTTAGGAGCCCTTTAAGTTGCCTCATGTGACAGGGGTATAACTTGCAGCTGTTACATTTTCCTCTAAAAACAGACTATGGGCGCCCTGAATGGTTGTTGCGGTAATGTAGATCATGTCATACAACTGTCTGAAAATGCTTCAGTGTGAATATATATCTGAAGTTGTGTTATGTTGTGTTATCTGAAGTTATGCTACACAAGTGCAAGTCAGGTACAGCCAACTGGAAACTGCATCAACTGTCAGAACATGGCGGATAGTGCTAGCACAGAGTGTTGGCACAGCACCAACAAAGAGCCGTACATTCTTCTTGGGCCACTTCCAGAGAGCTGAGAAGTACCTTGAAAGTATGAAGGCGTTATATGCCACCTGAAGCATAAAGTCCAGAATTTCTCTGACAAGCTTTGGCATTGAGAGCACATGGGAAGAAAACTTAGTGGCCAAGTGGCAGCACTGTGTCGGCTTTAATACCCTATTTGAAATTAGAGCCAACCAGTGACCTGGCCCAGTGCGATAAAGGTTGGCTTGGCCGACTCACTATTTTCTTCGCTGATTTTAAGCACATCACCAAGTGATCATGTCGTGTGACAGACATGAGCGAGAAATAACCTTCTTTCTTGGTCATGTGCTGGAATAGTAAAAGTGCTGGAAGGATAGCGAGAGAAATAGTTTTCGATGACAGCCATAGATAATTCTGTGCTGTTCTGGCATGCAATAAGTTTTCACTTTAGTTGAGGTCGAAGTGTTGGTTAGTTGTTGTATATTTTGTACAAGTGACTTTATTGCAGTCTGGGTGCATTGGGCTTCTTTCCTGACATCTGAAAGGCTGGCTTTACTTGTTGACACATACTGCTTTGCGCAGGCAACAAGCTCATAGTGAGGCGGCTCAGTACGAGGCCAGTGGCAGCACAACAGGGTGGTCTGCTCACAAGTACTCACTGTGAGTCCCCACCCCCCAGATAACTTTTTGCACGTTGCAGTGAATGTAACTTGATAGAGGCAACATGTTGAGGTGCGTGTACTGTGCTATGTCAGTGCATGTTTAAGAACCCCAGGTGGTTGAAATTTGCGGAGCCTTCTTGTATGGCATCTTTCCTAATGATATCGTGTTTTGGGACATAAAACCCCAGAAATAATTAGCCTCATGGTTAGGATCAGGGGTCACTCCTTAGCCTAAGTAGATAAATTCTACTGCTTTGCAGCCTATCTGAAACAGAAGTGTGGATGGTGTCAAAATTTTAAAATTGGTTTTACAGTTTCTTATTATAATTGCTGGTATTAATCTATACAGAAATGGAGGCTAGTACTAGACTGAACTGAGAGATATGTGCCCCATATTTCAGCATACATATAAAAATTTTAATGAGCTGAATATTTTCACCAAGTTTTCTAGTCTCAACAATATTAAGGTGGCAGAATGAGCCCCGTGAAATCCTGGAGTAACCTAATTCTTGCTTTTAATTAGCTTATAAATGAGGTAAATGGAAATAGAAGTAACCCAAGAAAATCGCGCTCTCTCTCCGTGTAGGAGCTGTAGACAGGCTGCCAGATAGATCTTAACTTTTGGTGGCAGATGTAGGTATCTATGGTCAATATCTTTGGCACATGGTGAAATGACGTGCCTTGCCTGTTAACTTGCTTCCTTTTTAACATGTTTGGCAAGCTTTGCCTCTACTTTATGCAAAAAATTTTTTTGCTTTGCGTTGTTTTGAAAGTTTTCGTTTGTGCTTCGCAGCAGCATGAGAGCATGCCTATCACACCTCTTGGCCATGCTTGAGATGCTGTAAGTATAAGAAGCTTCATCGAATCTTTTTTTTTTTGTGTGTCTGTGTGTGCTATGTTATCATGCCAGTACTACTGTCCCTGATCATCTCGGGAAACTAAGTCAACTACAATGAGATTTCACTGCCTAAATTCATTGAGTGGCTTGTATTATATACTGCAAAAAGCAAACTTAGCAGTGTCTTGGGGCTGCTAATAGCATAGTTTTCTTATTAGCACTTTTAATATTCCACTAAAACAGATAATAGATGCCCTGAATGGTTGTTGCTATAATGTAGATCATGTCATACAGCTGTCTGAAATGTTTCAGTGTGCATATGTATCTGAAGCTGTGTTAAAAAGGAGTCATGCATTCTTCTGGGGCCATTTCCAGAGAGCTAAGAAGTACCTTGAAGGTATGAAGGCATTATATGCCACCTGAAGCATAAAGTCCAGAATTTGTCCAAAAAGCTTTGGCATTGACAGCACAAGGCAAGAAAACTTGGTGGCCGAGTGGCAGCACACTCTTGGCTTTAACACTCACTTTGAAAGTGGAGCCAACCAGTGACCTAGCCCATGCCATAAAGGTCGACTTGGCCCACTCATTATTTTCTTTGCTGAATTTAAGCACATCACTAAGTGATCATGTCATGTGACAGACATGAGCAAGAAATAACCTTCTTTCTTGGTCATGTGCTGGAATAGTAAAAGTGCTGGAAGGATAGCAAGAGAAGTAGTTTTCAATGACAGCCATAGATAATTCTGTACTGTTCTGGCATGCAATGAGTTCTCACTTTAGTTGAGGTCGAAGTGTTGGTTAGTTATTGTATATCTTGTATAATACCCCTGACACACGGGCACGCTAAGGTACTTTAGGTAAGGGGACATCCGCCGGAAAGCCGTTCATGCCCAGTGACAAACGACAAAGGAGTATCTCCTTCCCGGTAAAGTTCCTTTGCAGAAAGGTATTTCGAGCGTAAAGGGCGTAGTCTCGCTGACAGCGTACACGGCCAGCAAACGAGATAGAACTTTTCACAAAGTTACAACACCCCGCAAGTATTTTCTTGCCTTGCGTATAAGCTTTAACTTTTAGCCGTAATGAGATTTGTCGGCCGCAAATATTTTTGCCGCACTCTTGAACGCTCACATCGCCGCCATGCGGGATTCCTGCAGTGTCATTTCCTTCTTTGTCGTGGCATGGATTGCGCGTGAAACGAACAATCAACATTATTAGCCATCAGCAATAAAAACGATGTTTTTACGTTCCGGAATTGCTAAAGGTAATTAAATACAGAACTTTATAAAAGTGTTCACTATCTTGCTGCTTTAACAAGCAGTGCCATTTTCTGGCGGCCTTCGTCTTAGGAACCATCTAAAGAAGTTCACGTGCTGCCGTGTGTCATCGGCACAAGTACTTTCTGCAGAGGGTCCTTGAAAGTGGAAAAAGGAGTTCACTACAAAGGACTTTACTTTTGCTCATCTGTCAGCAGTATAAGTGGCTTTATTGCAGTCTGGGTGCATTGGGCTTCTTTCCTGACATCTGAAAGGCTGGCTTTACTTGGTGACACATACTGCTTTGCGCAGGCAACAAGCTCATAGTGAGGCGGCTCAGTACGAGGCCAGTGGCAGCACAACAGGGTGGTCTGCTCACAAGTACTCACTGTGAGTCCCCACCCCCCAGATAACTTTTTGCATGTTGCAGTGAATGTAACTTGATAGAGGCAACATGTTGAGGCGTGTGTACTGTATGATGTCAATGCATGTCAATGCATGTATGATGTCAATGCATGCAGAACCCCAGGTGGTTGAAATTTGCGGAGCCCTCGAGTATGGCATCTTTCCTAATGATATCGTGGTTTGGGACATAAAACCCCAGAAATAATTTGCCTCGTGATTGGGATCAGGGGTCACTCCTTGGCCTAAGTAGATAAATTCTACTGCTTTGCAGCCTATCTAAAACAGAAGCATTGATGGTGACAAAATTTTAAGATTGGTTTTACAGTTTATTATCATTGCTGGTATTAATCTATACAGAAATGGAAGCTAGTACTAGGCTGAACTGAGAGATACGTGCCCCATATTTCTGCATACATATAAAAGGCTTTTAATGCGCTGAATATTTTCACCAAGTTTTCTAGTCTCGACAATATTGAGGGGGCAGAATGAGCCCCGTGAAATCCAGGAGTAACCCAACTCTTGCTTTTAATTAGCTTATAAATGAAGTAAATGGAAATAAAAGTAACCCAAGAAAATCGCGCTCTCTCTCCGTGTAGGAACTGCAGACAGGCTGCCAGGTAGATCTTAACTTTTGGTGGCTCTCTCCTTCTGTGGCTCTCTCCTTCCTTCCGAAGCTCTCTCCTTCCGTGGAGAGAGCATCGTCCCGATGCTCACATGCAATACTGTGAGTCTTTTGTGGCACGTCACTCGGAGGAGTATGGTTTCATACGCATAATGTGCACAACGTCGGGTTTAGGAGAACACGTTCTCGAAGGGCTGTGAGGTACGACCTCGTAGTTGACATCGCTGAGTTGTCGGACAACCTCGTAGGGACCGAAGTATCTCCTCAGTAGTTTCTCTGAGAGTCCTCGTCGGCGAATAGGAGTAAAAACCCACACTTTCTCGCCTAGACGATAGGTGACATATCGGTGGCATAGGTTGTAACGTTGTGCGTCCGAGTTCTGCTGCCTAATACGGACGCGCGCAAGCTGTCGTGCTTCCTCCGCACGCTGAGTGAACACATCTGCGTCTGTATCTGTGTCATCGCCGTCGTGCAGCAACATTGCATCAAGCATCGTGGTCACTTCAAGGCATAGAGAAGACTGAATGGAGTCCTTCGCGTCGTTTCTTGCTGTGTCGTATTATAGGCGAATGTAACGTACAGTAAACTGTCCCAATTTTTGTGGTCAACGTCAATGTACATACTGAGCATGTCCGCAATAGTCTTGTTCAGAAGTTCTGTTAAGCCTTTAGTTTGAGGGTGCTAGGGCGTCGTTTTGCGGTGGGCTGTGCCACTGAGATGAAGAACTAGCTTGAGGAGTGCTGCCGTGAAGGCAATACTTCTGTCTGTTATTATTACTGCAGGTGCACCGTGCCTCAAGACGACATTTTCAACAAAACGTGCTGCCTGCATAGCAGTACCGCTTGGTAAAGCTTTTGTCTCGGCATAGCGCGCAAGATAATTGGTGGCGACTATTGCCCACTTGTTTCCTGACGCCGAAGTCTGGAAGGGTCCCAGAAGGTCCATCCCAATTTGGGCAAAAGCACGGCAGGCACCTGGACTGGTTGTAAATGTCCAGAAGGCTTCAAAGGTGGATTTTTCCGCCATTGACAGTCCAGGTATGTGCGCGCATAATGTTTTACGATGGGTTCAAGCTTTGGCCAATAGTACTTTTGTTGGATTCTTGCCATTGTGCACGTGTATCCCAGGTGACCGGACGTTGGTTCGTGACAGGCTCCAAGTATTTCCTCAGGCATAGACGTTGGGACTACAAGCAAGTAGGTGCTTCCATTCGACGAGAAGTTCTTGTACAGAACATTGTTTCGCAAGCAGAAGGATGGCAAGTTTCTTGCGAAAGGTCGAGGTGCGCTTGTAGTACGGCCTTCCAGAAATTCAATAATAGGAAGCAGCTCGTCTTCGCGTTGTTGACCGGAAATAGAAGTTGTGTCAAGCACCCCTATGAAAGTTATCTTGTCATCATCATTGGCTGTGTGCTCGATTAGTGATCTTGAGAGGCAATCAGCATCGGAGTGCTGCCGTCCAGATTTGCAAACCACCGTCGATATCAAATTCTTGAAGCCGTATACACCAATGTGCTAGTCGACCAGATGGGTCCTTTATGTTGGTCAGCCAGCACAGTGAGTGATGGTCACTGACCACGCGGAAGGAACAGCCATAGAGATATGGCCGGAACTTCATAACAGCTTATACGATGGCAAGATATTTTTTTTCTGTCATTGAGTATACCGTATTTTCCGGTGTATAAGACGCACCTTTGTATAAGACGCACCCCCCACTTTTCGCAAGTTTGCATGCAAAAATTAATATATAAGACGCACCGGTGTATAAGACGCACCTATATTCACTCACTTCCCGCAAAGAAACTTCATAACGTGGGGTTGAGCGAGCCTTGTAAAATGCCATTACGTTTCCGAGCACTAGTCCGTAAGAAAACTTCTACTACACCAAACTTGCGAGAAAAAATAATGCACACCCACTGAAACGTTCCGCATGACTGCAGGAAAAACATTTTATTCGTCGAAGCCCTCAAAGTCCTCGTCCTCCGATGCGCTTTGGAATACCGTATTTATCCGCATAATTTGTGCACCCCTAATATTTAGCCAGCTTTGCAAAACAAAAAAAACCTCGCATATTTTGCGCTCCCCGTTCCCAGCTCGCCGGCGCGCACGCACGGACCAACAGCCGCGCGGCCACGCCCCTCGCTGCGCAGGCGAGCGCAGTCATACGCAAAAGGGCCTGCAAGTGCAATACCCCTTTTTCCGATTCTTTTCTCCGGAAGCCCCCGAAGCCCAAAGTACGGTCGCTAGAATAAAAGCATGCGAGTGGGGGCGAAGAAAACGGCTGAAGCAGAGATCAAACGAGCCCGGCCTATCTCCGTCGGTCCGAGGGCCGATGTGATAACATCACCCTGATTGGGACATCTGCCGTCGATGCGGGGAGGAAAGGCCCCTCCAGTCTTTAACGAGCATGAAAAGACGCGGGGGGGGGGGGGGTAGTGTCGCTCGGCTGTCGGCTGCCGAGATAGCGCTATCTTGGCAGCCATCAGCGGCTCGTAAACACTTCTACGTGCTGGGCCTTCCCTAGAGCAGCCGTACGTTTTGCAGTGTTACGTTAGATCGTATCCAAAAGAGTTACCGCGCTAGTTGCATTATATTACACGTTATTACATGATACACTTCTTTTTTTATTTTTCCGTTTTATGTACTTTGGTTTTGTTGTGGAACTGTAGTACTGGCACGTTGAGTCTTCGTTATTATAATTATGATGCATCATTCACGTCGTACTGCTCTAGTCGTTAAAAAAAACTCATCAGCATCAACACGAGTTTCTCCCAAAAGAACTACAAAAAAAGTATGTATAAGACGCACCGTTGTATAAGACGCACCTCCGAAAATTTTGGAAAAAAGCCACATCTTATACACCGGAAAATACGGTAATTAGCTTCAGCGTGCGTAGGCGTTCTGCTTGCGTATGCAATCGCTCGTTCTGCTGATTCCAGCCACTGGACGAGCGCAGCGCCCAAGCCTACATTGCTGGCATCCGTGTGAATCATGGTAGGCGCGTCCTTGTCAAAGTGAGCCAGTACAGGAGGCATTTGTAGGTGCTGCTGGAGTTCGTCAAATGCCGCTTGTTCTTCGCCCCATACAAATGGAACGTCTTCCCTTGTAAGGTGTGTTAGCGGCGCGACGAGGTGTGAGAAGTTGGCTATAAACGTTCGGTAATATGTGCAGAGGCTCAGAAAATGCCTGACTGACTTCTATCTATTGGTGCTAGAAATTTTGCGATGGCCGCAATCTTCTCGGGGTCAGGACAAACGCCGCTGTGGCGTACAACATGACCTAGGAATTGGAGTTCCTCAAAACCGTACTGGCATTTCTTTGCTTTCAGTGTCAGGCCGGCGGACCGAGTCGCTTGAAAAACCAAAAGCCTTCTTAGGTGCTCCTCAAAAGTTTCTGAAAAGATGATGTCATCGAGGTACACCAAACACATCTGCCATTTCAGACCAGATAGAACAGTGTCCATCATTCTTTGAAATGTCGCTGGAGCTGAGCGTAATCTGAATGGCAAGACCTTAAATTCGTACAGCTTGTCAGGCGTCATGAAAGCAATCTTTTCTCTGTCGCGTTCGTCGACCTCAATTTGACAATAGCCACTTTTCAGGTCCATCGATGAGAAATACTGTACATTCCTCAACCTGTCGAGAGAATCATCGATTCGCGGTAATGGGTATACGTCTTTTTTTGTCACCCGGTTCAATTTGCGGTAGTCCACACAAAAGCGTAGGCTGTCCTTCTTTTTAACCAGCACTACTGGCTATGCCCAAGGACTATTTGATGGCTGTATACCATCATCGTCGAGCATCTCCCTCACTTGTTGACTCGTTTTGCGCTCCTTTTGTGCGACACAGTAAGGGTTCTGTCGAATTGGTCGTGCTGTCTCATCTGTTATAATACGGTGCTTTGTCAGTGGCGTTTGGTTGACTCTCGAGGTCGACGAAAAGCAGTCTTGAAACTCGCGCAGAAGATTAAGAAGACGATGTCTCTCCGGTGGTGGTAAACTTGTGCTCACGTCAAGAGGGGGTGCTGCTAAAGTATCTGGCTCACCATGCTGTACCGCAAGGCATTCGCGGAACTCTGCAACTTCGTCGAGGAAAGCAACTGCAGTGCCTTTGGTAATATGCCGTCATTCATTGCCAAATTTTGCCAGCAGAACCTCGGCTTGTTCATGCACTACACTAACGATACTCTTGGCTATAGCCACACCTTGAGTGAGCAAAAGTGTGGAGACATGTTCAGCGACGCCGTCTCCATTGTGTGGCGTGGCGCACCTGACCGAAACAAAGTGGCAAGATAATGGTGGCACGGTCACATCGTCCAGAAGACGCAAGGGCTTGCGCTGTAGCTGTGCACTTGGATCTGTTGAAAATGTAAGCATACCTTCCGGTATATTGATGACAGCACTGTATTCATGCAGGAAATCCATACCCAAGATGGCCTATTTGAAGCACTCAGAAAGGATAACAAAAGTGGCGATGTATGGCGTGTCCCCTATATTACCCTTGCAGTGCACTTTCCAGTAGGTGTCAGCAGCCGGCCTCCAGCTCCTCGAATCTGTGGCCCCGTCTATTCCGTTCTAACTTTCCTGAGCTTATCCACCTAGTGTTCACTAATTATCGAAAAGTCTGCTCTAGTGTCGACCAGTGCCATCACGTCATGGCCGTCGATCTTAACAATGATCTCTGCGCTTACGATTTTGTCATTCGTCAAAATCGTCGGAATTCGCCAGCTCTTCCTTTGTTTTCAAAGGGGGATTTTCATCTTTTCGGCGATTGGCAAGATTGCGTCATTTAGTTTCCTTGGCAGGGGCTGGGGGATCTCCCTCTGGCCAAGTCAGTGGCACTTGGCCGAATTGGTGAAGAACGTGCAGGAGAAGGCGAGCGCGACCGCAAACCAAGGTAATCGTCACGCCTACTAGCTACGTTCGCATCGATGTAAGGTCGGCTGTTTGGGCGACGAGGAGCAGATGACGGAAATCCTTGATAGCCTGCTGTACGATAAGGACAATAGCGACATATGTGGCCAGCTTCTCCACGATGAAGGCAGAGTGGCCTGTAGTCGGGAGTGCGCCAAATGTCCGTTTTTCAGAGCTTTGGTCGCGTTGGAGCTCCCCGGTACTATCAAGATACTGTCAGCGGTTGCTGCTGGTAGTACTGCAGCATCGGCATGATAGGCGGCGGTTGACAGGTGACTTTACATAGCTGGGGCTGGGATTACACGTTTTCATATTCTGTTGGGGGGCGAAAGCGCTTGCCTTATCTCCTGGTGCACTACTTCAGAAACTGACGCAATCGCATTCATTTGGAGTGACAAGGAGTTCTTCTTGAACGATTTGGCATATCAGTTGACGCAAACGCTCATCACTTGGTGACAATGCTGTAACACCTGCAGCGCTCGTTGGTCCACTATTGTCGACGTGGTCGTACTGGCGGTAGCGCAGCTGTAGTGCGCGTTCGATGGCCGTCGACTCCTTTAGAAATTCGTCGACGCTCTTTGGCGGGTTTCGCACAAGACCGGCAAACAGCTAGCTGCTCCTTTACACCGTGCATGAGGTGGCTGAGCTTTTTCGCATCGGACATATCCGGGTCGGCTCGACGAAATAGACGGGTCATGTCTATTCACTGAGCTTGCTCTTGCCTTTCGGTGCTTCCAAACATGTCGAGAAACTTTTCGGTGAACTCTTGCCAAGATGACCAGTTGCCTTCATGATTTGTCAACCACGTTCTGGCGCCGTCTTGAAGGGAGAAGTAAATGTGTACTAACTTCAGTCCTGCGCTGACATTCCACCCATTGACACTGGCGACGCGCTCAAACTCCTCGAGCCAGTCTTTGGTGTCCATTGCCGGCGTTGCCATGAAAAGTGGGGGAGATCGAGGATTCAAGACAGTCACCTGTGATGGGCCTGGGTTTTCCATGCCTTGAGTACTCCGCTTGGTCACGGTTGCACTTGTTGGTAGCGGACCGCACTCTGGGCTCAGGCCTAACAGCCGGCGGCTGGCACGGTGAACCGGTGTTTCAACATGTGGAAATCGTTCTGGACTGCTTGAAGGGCTGCGGAGGGGTGTCCCAATCATTTACCCAGCACCTCCACCAGTGTTGCGACGCAGGAATAGCAGGAATCGGGAACCGATTCCTGCTGAAAAGATCAGGCGTGGACCTCGTCGTCGTGTTCTTCGAACTGTGCGAGTACCTCTTCCTTTGTATGCCGCAGATTCCACATGGCAATATAACAAATTTTGTTGGGGAATAAAATTTAATTGAAGTAGGAAAAAAAAGATAGGTGCATGACTTTTCGATTTACTCTCTGGAATGCGGTTATTTCGATATGTACTGCTGTGTGGTGAAATGCTGTTTCGCCTGCCATTTGTTTGGGGTACGTACAGTGCATAATATTTGCAGTAAGTGCATGCTGCCACTATAATGAAATATTGGTTGTAACGAGTAAGTTGTGATGCCTCTCCAGTTTTATTATAAAGAAATTTAACTTTATATTAGCAAGGTGTGGGTTTGAGCTGATTGATCCTCATGAAAGAAATATGCAGCTGCCCTCTTGTAATTGTCACTGCTTTAATAAGCATTCATCACGCTGATTCAGAAATTTTGCTGCAATATTCTACATAAATTTAATAACTCCTTTTTGGAATCCTAGCATTCTTGCCCTCCCGAAATGACCATAGTGAGTAATAGGCACTAGACAGTGATGTCGCCCGAAGATATTTGAAAAAGTAAACATATTCTCAACATTTGCTTGCTGGAAAATATTATTTTTATATGAAAGCTATAAAGTAGGAATGTAGTTCTGTCAACTACATCCCTATGTGGCACTGCTGTACGGACGCAAGGCTGGAGCATCGTTATCCCATGGCCCTTGAGAGTGCACCAGTCTTGGAGGCTGTGGTCGTGCCTGAGATGACAGCTAGAGAGTTGACGGGAACTGACACTGTGAACTCGAAACAATGCTTTTTCTGAATCAACCCACACTATCCATGTAATTCTGTCCTTGCTTACCTCGAGCGCTTCAGGACATACAGCAATGCCTCATTATAACGAAGTCAGCGGGACGGCGAGAAAACTCATTATAAGCAGGAATTTGATATAAGTGACCGCTCATTTGTGCTTGAACGTGGTGCTTGTGTTGTGCAATTTCAAGGCAGTGATAATGCAATTTGCCAGCAATGCCTATTACTTCCACGACTGATTGATTGATTGATTTGTGGGGTTTAACGTCCCAAAACCAGCTCTGATTATGAGAGACGCCGTAGTGGAGGTCTCCGGAAATTTCGACCACCTGGGGTTCTTTAACGTGCACTGACATCGCACAGCACACGGGCCTCAACATTTCGCCTCCATCGAAATGCAGCCGCCGCGGCCGGGATTCGATCCCGCGACCTTCGGATCTGCAGCCGAGTGCCATAACCACTAGACCACCGTGGCGGGGCATTCCACGACTGTAGCTGTAAAGACATTAGGAACAGCAGTTTTCAGCAATGCGAATGATACTGGTGACATTTGGACATTCCTAGTTGCGATCGATGCTAATGCCAATTAGTTTTCTTGATCGGCATCAACAATTGTGGATTGCTGCTGCGCAGTCTCAACACCAATGTCACAGAGGCCTTTTTAACTGCAATCATTGCAATCGATATTCTTGAGGCACAATAGACCCTTTTCATAAACTGTAAAGCTAGCTTCCCTGCAATGCAACTTGCCCTACTAATCGCGACAGCTGCCTTTATTTAAATGCTGTCAAAATTCAAGTTGCACATGCTGTGACCCCCTTCTATAGGAATGTTTGTATCAGAAGGGCTGCGTCGACGTTTTACATGCCCTATCACAAGCAAATTGCACTTGCACACGTTGTTTGCCGAAGTGCCAATGCTGCCATTAGTAGGGCAAGCTGCATTGTAGCAAAGCTAGCTTCCAGTTTATGAAAAGGGTCTATCGGTGCCATGCCCTTGATACCCTCCACAACTATATCCAGGTTTTATCTGTACTTGATCACTTTGGCGAGGCTGCTGACACAGATGCCCACGGATTCCACCAGTGCCGACATTGGAGCTGTATCGGTGTAGTCACAACACGTATTGGTGTAGTCACAACACGTAGACTGCTTGTTGGTTGAGTGAACTTGGGTCTGTGCTAGCATTGTGCATGGTGTGCAGAGCAGTATGTTTGCCCATTCCGTTTACCATCATTTGTCGTTGTGGTGACCGGCTCCATGCCCTCAAGCGCAGTTGCAGCAAGGAAGAAAAGTGGTTGCGGCGGCTCGCGTTCACTTAAAAATGGTGCCCGCCGTTAGAGCTCGTAATGGCGATGGCAAGGGTTGGTTCCACAGTGCCATGCCACTGTCGAGCTACGCGGCCTCGCCTTGCTAGTTCACTCTAAGTGCTGCAAGCTACTGACATGCTTCAAATAATGCAGGCTAAAATATATGGATTTGGGTCGGGACCGCAAGAAATTTCTGGTAAACCGATATTTCGAGTGAAGTGATTTCGTTATAATGAGGGATTACGGTAGTTCAGCAGGTGCAAGAATTAATGCAAATCGAGTGTGTGTGTGCCCAACACGACGAAGCCAGTGCTAGCTGTTGTCATCTGTTATGAGTGCTGGGATCTTGTGGCGTGCTTTATGTGGGGTATCTGGATCGAGGGATAATCTTGTTCCATGCTGTAAAACTGGAAAGTGGCATTTTGATGGTTAGTGACGGGGGCTTTTTTGTGGGGGTGGTTGGTGTGCAGGAAGGACAAGTTCCTCATGTATCCCAGGACGACTCGGAGCTTGCCCAATAGTGCTGAGTCGTCGTCTGACAGCACCACACTATTGGATTGGTGAGCAGCTTCATATTTAGTTGTTCGCTCACTTTTGGGTGACACACTGACTTGTGTTATGGGAAGGATAAATGCAACCTTTTATGGCTGCTGTTTTCTGATGTCTTAATCATGAAGAGTGGCATAAGAGCAGTTTGGCAAAGTAGGTGTGTGCTAGTGCTGTACTTAAGCCATGGAAGTGGGTGAGCAAGCTTCTGTGCAGTGTAATGACCTCACTGCTATACATTAGCAGTGGCACAGGCCCTACACTGTACAGTAAAATCTCATAATTTGACCCTTGTTAGTGTAGAATTTTGGTTAATTTAGATGTGGCGTCTGGTCCTGTGTAAAGTGTGCATTTTTCTGTGACTGAAATTCTCATTAATTAGGACAGATTCGACCCCACTTCAATTAGTTCAAACTGCCGACCGAGGTCAGGTCTTGCCTGGGAAGTGGCAGCAGATGCCTCCATGGCTGCTTTGGATATAATTTGGATGCACAGCCGAAATTGGCAGTGCATCTAAAGAACTCCGAGATCGGGTCGTGCCCTTTGGGGTTTAAGATGAGTTCTCATCTCAGAGGCACACTGTTGTGTCTGATGGAAGAGCAGCCCAACGAATGGTGAGGTTTACTGGCATAATAAAACCTCAGTTTTATTATGCCAGCAACTAAAAACGACGGGGGGGGGGGGGCGGCGAACGGCCCGCAACAATGTTACAACAAGGAATGCCCACGCCAGCTACAATTCCGGCGCTATTTAAGCACAGGAAGGCTGGTAACACATGCGTGGCCGTGGTGCGGGACACACGGCCAAGCCTTGTCACGCAGGCGCACAATGTATCATCTCCCCCACTTGCTTAGTCCCGGGCGGGGCTATGTGCCATAGCGATCGGAAGCTCAGCGTTCACGCTGCAGATACCGGCAGCCTTGTTCGGCGGCTTGATTACCAGCCAATGGCTGCTCTACCAGTTCAGTCGTGCCGGTAGGGCTTGTATTCACCGTAACGGGGGCCTTGGCGCGAGAGTCTGCGTCGGTAATCACCAAGTCGTCGAGAGTCCGGGGCACGCACTATATGATTCCGGTGACGCACTCACTCGCACACACCACAAGGAGCCGCGACACTCACACGATAGGACACTGGGCCGGTGCTAGCAAGCACGGTAGCACTTAAGGCCCATGCACACTGGCAGAAAAGCACGCAGGGCATGCTGTCGGCAGAGAAACGCTTTGGTGGCTACACAGCCACACTGCTCGTGGTGAACCGTGGCGGCAGCCCAGTGAAATCCTGCTTATTTCGGGCGAACAAGCGTGAGAGGCAAGCGAGCCACCGCACAGGTACGAAACGAGTCCCTGGGCGGGCCCGCATGACTCCGCGATGGAGCGCGTACATCACGGACGGGGACGCTCTGATTGGTCTCCTGCCCGGTGGCATGCGGCGAGCCATGAGAAACCGCGCACGCACCGATCGCTCTTGCAGCACGAGAATCCTGCCGCGCGGCAGCCTCGGAGGCTCACGTTCTCGCGCGGGCAGTGCGCCATGTGCGTTTTTCCGCTAGTGCGCACACACCTTTAACCACTTCTGCCCATGGCGGAAGTTGCAAACACGCACGAGGTTGCCTTCGCGAAACGTACTCTTGTGGCGCCTATGGCGACTGGCTTCCCGGAACTGCTTGTGGCGACTGTCTTTCACAGAAGGCCTCACGAGGTCCAGCCTTGTTCTGAAGTGCCTCCCCAACAGCAAAACGGAGGGTGCCTCTGCCGTAGTTGCTAGCGAAGTGTTGCGGTACGCCAGGAGGAAGTCTGTGAGATCCGACGGCGACATGGAACGGCTGGACTTTCGAAGTGCGGCGTTGAGTGTCTGGATGAAATGTTCTGTCAGATCGTTGCTGCTTAGATGGTAAGGAGCTGTTCGCACGTGCCGGGTTCCTACTTGCTCCAGGTACTCCTGGAAATCTGCAGAAGTAAACTGAGTGCCTTTGTCCAACACCAAAGTTTCGGGGAATCCAAATCTGCAAAATAGTTCATGTAAGCATGAAATGGTTGCTTCAGTGGTGGTTGTGCACATCGGAAACACTTCTGGCCATTTTGAATGAGCGTCCACCACTACCAGGTACATCACTCCGCTTATTGGGCCGGCAAAGTCTACATGCAGTTGCTGTCACGGGTGCGTAGGCCAGGCTCAAGGATGCAAAGGCGCTTTAGGTGGCAAATTGCGATTGGATCCACACTCCGCACAAGATGCGGTGAAGTGCTCAATATCATTATCGATGGTAGGCCACCAAGCATAGCTCCTTGCTAGTGCTTTGGTGCGCACAACACCTGGATGTCGTTGGTGCAACTTGTATGAGATGAACGCGCGACATTTTTTGGGAATGAGTATGCGCACCCCAAGCATAATGCATCCTCGATGTATAGACAGTTCCAGTCATCTATGGAAAAAAAGGCTTGATCTCGTCAGGGACACTGCGCGGCCAGCCTGGGAGAATGTACTGTATCACTGTATGCAGTGTAGCACCACTTTGTAGTGGGAGAGTGTCTTCGGGGCACTAGAAGCGAAGAAGATGAAGAGTGCGCGCTTGAGCACGCGGAACGTGATCCGCGTCGCTTCGGTGCTTTGTAACGCCGACGGCGGATCGAGCGTACCAGCGGCCGAGCGGTGGCACGTTCAGCCCAGGAGAACAGACGCACCGAGCTGGTGCCACCAGACCAGCCGGGACGTACCGGGCGTTCTCCTGTGGCAGGTGTCCTGGACCTTGCTGGCTGTTCCTGCGGTGGACGAGCGAGCGGGCCAGTACGAGCGGCTGGAGCAGTGGTGTGGCCGGGACCATCTACCGACCGTGGTCACGGTGCCACGCAGGTTCGAGTCCGGCATAACCACCTGCCGAGAGCGTGGTCACGGTGCCGCGCAAGTTCCAGTGTCGCACAACCACGTGCTGAAAGCGTGGTCACGGTGCCGCGTTGCCGTCTGGCGCAAGTGTTGCTGAGGGCGTGGCCTCGGTGCCACGTCAGATATGCATTCTACCCCGACACTCTCCTGAGCGGGTACCTCAGGATCTGCTTGTGTCCACGCACGACTCTTCGTACCTCCTCTTCTGATGCCAGCGTGCGCCGCCTTGAAGATCCACGGTATTGTGAGTGGTGTCAACAGACCTCTGACGTCACGTCAGGCAGGACGCGCCGTTAGTTTCTTGAACGTAGCGTTCAGACTGTGTTGCTTGTGCCGCGTTGTTTGTCTGTGAAAGGTATGTGCTGTCTCGTCCTGTCGATAAATGTTCTCCTTGTCTGTGACCTAGCTGTCTGTGTCTGAGTCCTGGGCCCACGAACCACCACACACGTGAAGTTTCGCAAGCTATGTCATGGCTGTTGACCGGCATAGTGTGGAAGCGAAGGTCATAAAACGATTCTTCCTGATCTTCGACAGTCGGTTGTGCGACTGGCAGCCTTGATAAATAATCTGCGTCAACGTTCTGCGCAGAAGGCCGAAACTTTAATGAAAAGGAATAGGCGGACAAACCAACTGCCCATCGTAGCAACAGCAATTGGTGGTGTGCCCGTTTTAGGACCAAAAGTTGTTGCCAATGGCTTGTGGTCCGTGAGCAAAACAAAATGCTTTGCATACAGGTATTAATGAAACTTTTTGACACGGAATACAAGTGCTAGCACTTCCTTTTCTAGCTGACTATAGCCCTTCTCAGCTTGGCTCAGGGTGCACGATGCATAGGTTACTGGCCTGATCTGACCGTTCGGGAAGACATGTGACAAAACTGCACCTACCCCGTAAGCAGCTGTAGGGGTAGGCCTGGATCATAGTGCACCAAGATTGGAGCAGACGAAAGCAGCTGCTTGATGTGCTGAAAGGTGCGCTTTCAATCTTCATTCCAGTCCCAGGCTACATTTTCTTGCTGGAGCTTGTTTAAGGGAGAGAGAACAGTGAATAAGTTTGGAACAAACTTACCATAGTAATTGATAAGACCAAGCAGTGACTGAAGCTGGTGCGTACCGGCCGGTGCCGGTGCCTTGGCTATCAAAGCCAGTTTCTCGTCTGTTGGATGGATGCCGTGCGTGTTGATTACATAGCCTAAATACGTCAGCTTGTCGCGAAAAAATTCGCAATTCGTTGGCTTTCTGACAGCCTGACATTCTGACAGCCTTTTTAAAACTGCATCAAGGTTTTGCAGATGCTCTTTTCTTGAGCGGCCCATAATCAAGGTGTCGTCAATATAGCAAAACACAGTTTAGTCCTTTCAAGACATTATCCATGATCTTCTAGAAAATTGCGGGTGCAGACGCGATCCCAAAAGGCAGACGATTTACGGCGTAAAGTCCCTTTGTGTGTTGAGCATGAGGTACTGTTTTGATAGCGGGTCCATTTCCACCTGTTGGTAAGCCCTGTTGAGATCAATTTTGGAAAATTGCTCTCCCCCAGCTAGGGCTGCAAACAACTCATTGGGCCTAGGCAACGGGTAATGTTCTATGTTGAGTAGGGGGGGGGGGGTTGAGCGTCAGCTTGTAATCCCCGCATACTCTTATCGACCCGTCGCGCTTCACAGCTGGCACTACCGGAGTGGCGTACTCACTACTTCTTACTGGTACCAACATGCCCATCTGTACCTGTCTCGACAGCTCCTGCTTTACTGGTGCTTTGAGAGAAAATGGCACACTGCGAGCTTTGAAAAATTTGGGTGTCTTGCATTCTTTGAAAATGAGAGTTGCTTTCTCGCCTTGGATGGTTCCTAGCTCGTTTGTGAAAACATCCTTATATTTGTCAAGCAAGCTTTGCAACTCAGGGGGAGGTTCCGCACTTAGTGATGGCTCAGACAACTGTTTTAGCCCGCGGACTTGCTTCCAGTCAATGCGAATGCGCTGAAGCCAGTTGCGCCCAAACAATGCTGGACCACGTTGAGGAAGCAGGTATAGCGGTAACCGCTGGCACTGATCGTTGTGCTCAACTTGCAGAAAAGCAACACCACATTGCTTCACAGGTTCCCCAGTATAGGTCCTGAGCGACAGGCTAGTCCTCCTTAGCGGCACTGGCGGAAAACATGAACGGAATTGACCCAGGGATATTACTGATATGGCGGCTCCCGTGTCGAGCACCATTTGCAGAGGACTACACTTCAAAGGGGTGGTTCCAACGGCTGCAAAACACGAGCATGCGAGGCTGTTCACTTCCCCTTATGCTGCTGCTTCCAACGCCAGCACGCTTTCTTAATATGCCCTTTCTTGTTACAGTTAGTATTCATGTGCGAACATGTACTGGCCTTGTGGTTTGAATTCCAGCGGATTCCTTCGTCGGCAACTGATGAACTTTGAACTCGCTACCAGGCTTCGAATGAGTAGCTGTAGCGTTAACAAGCGCAGCTTCCAAGGCTGTAGCACGATCAACAGCTCGTTGAAATGTGAGTTGCTTGTCCTCCAAAAATAAGTGTCTTTGAATGTCGACTCGCAGTAAACAGCAAACAAATCTGTCTCTGAGTGACTCACCGAGAAACGCACCGAACTCGCCCGTAACTCTGCCACGTACTGCGGTATTGTTTCATGTTCCTTCTGCATTCGATGATGAAACTTTGCTCGCTCGCCTATGAATGACCGTTCAGGGGACAATGTTTACGGAGCAGCTCGCACAAGCTTTCCAGAGAATGTGAGGACGGCTTTGTTGGGGCGGTAAGTGACTTGAGAAGCGAATAAGTCTGCGGACTGTGATGAGTGGAGTGCACGTATTTAAAAGTGCGCGCTTTAAAAATGAATGGACGAAGACGACATTGGCACGAGTGCTAAAAAAAATAAAATAATGAAGAAAAGCAGTACCAATCTGAGAAGGCCACAAATATAGCTCGGATCAATAAGAAGTCAACACGAAGGCACAAGAACACCAATAGGGAAGGCCCTCGATGTAGATGGGCGATCAAAAGTGCCAAGCAAACTGGCGGGGAGAGAGACCAGAGAGAGACCAGCGGAGAAGACCGGCCACGCTACTGGGCTGTCAGGTTACGGACCCGAGCCACGGTGCCCGCCTGAGGCCTGCGAGACCTGGGGCCAGCCATCTGATCAAGGCCAAGTCTCCGCAACCTGCTGCCATTGCAAGACGTTCCCGTGCCCGTGGACAGGCTTGAGTTGTCGAGCTTCGGGCGTGAGCTCAAGCGTGGATGTCCGGCCGGGACGCACCTTCAACGCCGGCGAACCGTCTTCTTCCCTGCAGCCTGGAGAAGCTCCCCGAGCTACCATCGGCCCTCGTGCCTGTGGACGCCGACTGTTGCGGCGTTCCTCAGCAGCTGCCACGATTCATGCCAAGGCCTGCCTACGAAGGCTGACCTTGGTGAGACGAGCACTCGTGCCATCTCTTCACTCCGCGATCATATATAATTAGGAACTGGCAATTTAATTAGGACTTAATTTAATTTAAGCCATTCTGTACATTCTTGTTAAGTCTTTAAGTTGAGAATCTATATAGGATGTCTCTTTCGGTGTGTGCTTGTGTTGTGTGTTTTTTAGTGTGTATATTAATTGTGGTGTGCAAACGGCCTCGTCGTTCTTTGAGTGTGTCTTGAGGCGATGCTTCGGACATCTCAAAGGTGAAAGAACCTGCACGTTTGGGGGGAAACGCGATGTTACCCCGTCACACTGTCATGGGAGAAGTGCGCGCTTGTTGCTTTTGGCGTTGCTGCGAAGGCACCATAGGAGAAGAGGCCACAGAGAAATGCGGAATCGGCACGCGAGGCGATGACGAAGACGACGACGAGAGGTTGCGGCACACGGCCGCAAGGAGAAAACACAGAGTGGCGTGTGGAGCGTGCACGTGAGGCACCGTGGGGGGAAGCAAGGCGGCGTTCCACCAGCGCGGACGTGGCACAGGAGCTCTCCGCCAGAACCACGGTCGAGGCGTAGTCCCGAGTGCCTGGCGGGCACCAAGAGTCGGAGTGTACGGCTTCGCTTGGCACCGAGCTGCCAATGCTGTCCACGGAACGCCTGACGAGCCGCCCGTGCCACCAACAGCACCGTCGGGTGAAGGCCCGAGTGCTGTTCCACTGGCCTAGAACCTCGGGGCCAGGTTCACCAACTCTGTGGGTCCTCAGCTCCACCGTTACCTTCGTGGAGTCAAGGAAGGCCACCACTACCCGCAGCACGGTCGGGCATAGACCCGAGTGCTGCCCTGTTTCTTCAAACCACAAGTGGCAACGCAACACTTCCCGTGACTCCAGTGCCCGTCGTGCTCCTTGTCTCCGTCCCTGGCCCGCACCTCAGTAGCATCAGACGTGACGCAGCACCATTCAGCAAGCGACAGCGGCGACCTCATGTCCGCACTGACGCCTCGCCTGCGTGGACTTCTTTCACGCGTCAGCCATGCAGCCTCGGTGAGACTGTTTTGCGATGGCTAAACTGGCGTGTTCGTTTGCATGCTCGTCTTTCTTTCCTGCTCGAGAGTGTTGCGGTTTGCTTAGTTGTTGTGTTGGTTGTTCTGTGTTCGTGTTCATTTGTGTTTTCATAAAGTCTTCACAGAAAACAGCCTCGCCGTATTCTTGAACACGTTGCTGTCGTAAGACGCACCGTGCGTTCCCATCTAACTTCAAAGAACCCCATCACACACACGGACCTACTATGCTGATGAACACGTCTACCTTCCGTTCATCGGAGACATCGTTGGCTCGATGATAAGCCTGCACACCCTCCTTGTAGCTAATCCAATCGCTTGTCGAGTTATCAAATGGCTGTACTTGCCCCAGCTGAAAACTTGAGGTTGCCTTCGCCTCGGCCCCGTCGCCTTGGCCGGTTGCCTTGGCCATGTCATCCCCAGCGGCTGCTTCACGTCTGCGTAATCTGCCAGCGGGTTCCAGTTGCTACTATGCCGGAGCTTGTTCCATGCTGGTGGATCCCATCTTTGTCGCCAGCCTTTGTCGTGTCTGACGGAAGAGCAACCCAATGAACGGCGAGCAAAAACTGAGGCTTTATTATGCCAGCAACTTAAAACGATGGGGGAGAACTGCCCGCGACAATGTTACAACAAGGGATGCCTGCACCAGCTACAATTGTGGCACTATTTAAGCACAGCAAGGCTGATAACAGTTTGTGCTGGGCCATGGCGCGGGACACGCGGCCGAGCCTTGTCACGCAGGCGCACGACATATCACACACACAAAAAAAACACGCATGGTGCTGGTTTACAACCAAAATGAAATGCTGTGCATCACTATTGTTATCAACAACGGGCAACCAATGGATTTCCTTTTTTTCTTGTGCGTCCACCACATCTCCATTGCAGTCGGGTCTGATTGCTCTCCTGTAGCATGCTGTTGCTTTTAAATTTCATCTTTGTGCATGTAGTGCCGTCCTCAGCCTTTTTTTCTTTTTTTTGAAAAGGTTGTGGGTCTTTTATTTCGTTTTTATCACTGTGGTTTTTACTTTGTTCGTTGTCTACTTTACATGCTTGCACATCACCACCACGCAAGCGATGCCAGGATGGCATATCATGCGTGTCCTGCCCCAACCCCAGTAGCTTAGAGAATAAAGTACGAAGCGGAGGAAATGAGCAACTTTCCTTGTATATCTTCTTTTTCGCTGAGTATTCTGTGCACATGTCTTAAGCAATGTGGTTACAGTTGCACATCACTTGTCGGGCACTAAGGGTGGTGTTCAACAGCCGAAGTTCCACGCCTACCTGTCTGATAACCATTCTTGCACCAGTTTATTGAGATCTGGGTGCATTGGGCTTTTTTTCTGACATCTGAAAGGCTAGCTTTACCTACTGACACATACTGCTTTGTGCAGGCAACAACCTCATAGTGAGGCGGCTCAGTACGCGGCCACTGGCAGCGTAACAGGGTGGTCTGCTCAGAAGCACCTACTGCGAGTCCCCCCCACCAGATAACCTTTTTTGCATGTTGCAGTTAATGTAACTTAGGTAGCAGCGGGCCATAGCGGCACTGCATTGTAATTTCTTGAAATGGTTGTATGCAAATGCAAGTTTCTAGCTTGGATGTGCATTTTTTTGTGAATGGAATCTAGTTTACGAAGCGCAGATGTTGTAAATGAAGTGTTGAAACTGGAAGAGGTTTTAATACAGTTAACGCTCATCACAGTTACATGGGCTATATCAAAATAATACATATAATGAGCAAGTTGTAATTCCCTTGGAAAGTCAGAATGGAAACCATTGTATTTAAAACCTTGTTTCAGTGAGGTAAAGTTTGCCTCCTGCAGGATATAACAAATTTTGTTGGGGAATAAAATGTAATCGAAGTAGGAAATAAAATAGGTGCATGAGTTATCCATTTACTCTCTGGCATAAGAGCAGTTTCACGAAGTAAGTGTATGCTAGTGCTGTATTCAAGCCATGGAAATGGGTGAGCAAGCTTTTGTGCAGTGTAATGGCCTCACTGCTATATATTAACAGTGGCACAGGCCCTGCAAACATTCTACACTAAAATCTCATAATTTGACCCTTGTTAGTGTAGAATTTCGGTTAATTTGGACGGCGTCTGGTCCCGTACGTCTAAAGTGTGCATTTTTCTCTGACTGAAGACTCCCCATTAATTAGGACAGGTTCAACCGCACTTCGGTTAACTCAAACTGGCGACCGAGGTCAGGTCGTGCCTGGGAAGCTGCAGCGGATTCCGCCGTGGCCGCTTCTAATGTAACCCAGGTAGGCAGCTGAAATTGCCGGCGCATGTAAACAACTCTGAGATCGGATTGTGCCCTCCGAGATTTAAAACGAATTGCATTTCGGAGGTACACACACGCCCACACACAAAGCAACCACATGGCGCTGACATACAACCAAAATGAAAGGCAGCGCATCGCTACTGTCAGCAGTAACAGGAAACCGTCGAATATGCCATTTCTTTTTTCTCGTCCGTCCAACACATTTCCATTTTGGTTGAGCCTAATTTTATCCTTGTGCGTGGTTAGTGCCATCGTAGCCTTATTGTCTGTTTGTTTTGAAAAGTTTGTGGGGTTTCTTTATTTGTTTTTATCTTCATGGCTTTTGTATTGTTTGTTGTTCTTGGTGCGCGTGTGCAACGCCAACACGCAAGCGCTGCTGGGATGGCGTCTACTGCCCTAGCCCCAGCAGCGAAGAGGTTGAAGCAGAAGATTTGGCTGCAAGAGTGCAAATATTGAAGGCGTTGCTAGTGGGAGCATCTTGAATAGAAGCCATGGAAGAGTTCTACATCAAGAAAAGCACGCTGAGTAGTTATGTCATGAACGAAGACCAGGTTGTGCAGGTTGCAGGTGTATGACTGCTACATGTTTGGTGAAAGAGTAAGAGGCTTAGAAAGGCAGCGCACCCCAACTAGAAGTGCTGTTGCGATGAATTGCCATATCATGCAATGTGCAGTTGCCCTTGAGCGGCCCCCTTATCTGCGCACAAGCAGAGAAGTTCACACTGATTATGAACATTGACTGTTTTAATGCATCGGAAGGGTAGTTTGATCGCTTCAAGAAGTGATGTGGGCTGCTGCTCCGGAACATGTGTGGTGGGAAATGGGCCGTCGACGACTGTTGTGCAGGGCTCGGAGTTCAGACTTTCTGCTTCCCTTTCGACGTATGAACCGTGCAACATTTTCAGTGCTGCCAAGACAGCGCTGTTCTTCAAGGCTCTGCCTGACAAGGCCATCACATTTAAGGGAGACCCATGTGTCGGTGGGAAACTAAGAGTGGGTGATGGTTCTTCTGGCTGCAAACATGACCAGCACAGAGCGACTGCCGCTGCTGGTGATATGATAGGCTGCGAAACCAAGATGTTCTAACAACATTAGGCAGCTGCCTGTCAACTTCCACTGTAATCGAAAGGCTTGGATGACCACCAAAATATTTCAAGGCTGGCTGCATCAGCTAGGCTAGGCCAAGGCTCTGAAGGTGCTGTTTGGGCTGGACAGCTGCAGTGCACACACGGGTGTCCAGGCTCGAAAACATTGAACTTCTATTCCTGGCTCCGAACACAATGGCTTCCCTGCAGCTAATGGACGAGGGAGTTATATAGTTTGTGAAAAGCCGCTATCAACGACAGGTACTTGCGCGGATGTTGCTCTGCGTGGAGGCAAGTCTACTTCAGCACAATCCACATGCTCACGTATGTGTGGAATAACGCGCCGCCTGAAGTTGCCACCAAGCACGACGCTGCTGACCCGGATATGGTGGCCAGTGTTGAAAGCGAAGCAGTGGAGAGCAAGATGGGTGCTATGTTAACATCATGGTAGCTGATGTGCCCCTGTGCGATTACTTTGCAATACACAATGATGTCGTTGTTGTGGGCAAAGTGAAAGACAGCGATATCGTTGCTAGGGTTTTGGATGGCGAAGGCGAATCAGCTGATGAGGACCGAAGTGATTTAGTTGAACATCCACAGTGCACAGTGACTGAGGCTGTGCATGCATTCGCGATTTTGGAGGACATCTGCATGGATTCCTCGGACAGTGTGCATGGACTGAGACACCTACAATAACTTCGCAAAATCCTCGTACGTTTTCTCCTGTCACACATTTTTTTCCTGTCAGAAGTATTTTTCAAGTGTTTTGATCATGCTTACGATAATTCAGACCTCGGTTAATTCGTACATTCTCTCCGGTCCCGTGAAGTCCGAATTAATGGGGTTTTCCCTCTATGAGCAATAGGGGAATTGATTAGTGGAAGGGTATTTAAGTGGGCACGTGATTTGGAAAATGATGAATGACTGTATGCTAGGCATTTTTTGTTTGCGCAGAAAAACTGTTTATTAATCATAGTCTGTCATGAACAGTTTTGCTGTTGCCTTGAAAAATGTTGGCTTTTCTGGAGGCAGAGCTCACCCACTGAAATTCCTGTTCTGATGTAGCGGCCACATTAGACCATTACCATTTGCCTAAGTTTAGCCTTTGAAGAATTGATTGTGATTATTCAGCATTCAAGCATTCAGATCAGAGCTTTATGACAGTAAGAGCTTCAGAGCTTTATACTGGTAAGATACAGCTGCATTATTTTACTGGTACTCACCTACGGGGCAGAAACTTGGAGGCTAACCAAGCGGGTTCAACTTAAATGGAAAATGGTAGGTGTAACCTTAAGGGACAAGAAGAGAGCGGAGTGGGTAATGGAGCAAATCCATGTTAAGGACATATTAATGGAAATTAACAAGAAGATGTGGGCGTGGGCGGGCCATGTAATGCAATGACAAGACAACCATTGGTCATTAAGGGTACAGAGTGGATTGCTAGAAAAGGCAAGCGTGGCAGGGGTGGCAGAAAGTTAGGTGGGCAGATGAGATCGGGAAGTTTGCAGGGATAAATTGGGCCCAATTAGCACAGGACAGGGATAACTCGAGATCTATGGGAGAGGCCTTTTGCCCCGCAGTGGGCGTAGACCAGCTGATGATGATGATGATGTGGTTTTTCATTCATTGTGTGGCTTAATTTTGCCTGTTATGTTTTTTTTTAATTCTGAATCTCTTATGCCACTGTTGCAAGTGATGTACAAGCATGCATTGCCTATGCTTGGTATACATACTAATGTGGAATAGTCATTGGAAATCATTCAGTTATTCTTGGAGGGCGAAATACGCAGTTACGATCATACCCACATACGTACAGCCCAAATGAAATTTATTGATGTAATCATAATATGAAATACAAAATATGGTGATCTGAAGACTACCTAAAACCCATCTAAACACTACATGCCTCTTTCAGTCTTTCTAAACGTGTCTAAGCAGAAGTTTACTTGTTTCTTGTGTAGTGAAGTTATAATACTGGGAGGGCTTTTACATTCTTTCATTGTTGTTGTAGTCATTCCAATAGCCGACACCTTCAGGTATGCATTACTGAACATCGGTTAGTTCTTTCAGCAATTACAGTCGAACACAGATACATCGAGCCCACATATCTGGAATTTTTGGCTTTATCGAACAATTAAATTATCCCCTTGAAAGTCCTTTATAAAAATATAGAAATTTGCACGTTTATATCGACCGGGTTTTTTACCCATCATCTGATATATTGAACGCCACGTGAGCTGGAACGTGCACTTCGGCACTCGCTACGCCTCGCTACCTTCGCCACCTCCGCCGACACACATGAGGGTGAGAGGTGAGGGTGAGAGGGCACAGAAGGACTGTACTCTTGTTGGGCGCGTTCTCCAACTTGCGGAATGGCTTTTTTTTCCTTTTTCACTCTTTCTCATGCTTTCTCCACGTTACCATCTGCTCGGAGAGCAGGACCGGAGGAGACGGCGGCCTCCTCCTTTCGCCTTTTCTTTCTTTTCTTGTGTTGCTGTTTTGTGAGTTCTGATCAGCCAACCACAGCTCGCAACCTTTCCTACATTGCTCTTGCCCTCGCAGGTAGGCTGGGTAGCCATCGCCACCATTGCGACTGATCGTGAGTGCTTTCTTGATGGAGTTCACTTCCATGAGTTGTCGCATACCACCGCATTCCTCTTACGCATGCGTGCTGTGCAAGCTGCGCAAAGGTGCTGTGGATTGCTTGAATTTTGGACTTCTCGTGTAGCAATGGCCAGCGTCAAGAAGCACAAGAACCTTGACTGTGCGATGAAGTGGAAAGGCATACAGTGTGTTTAGGCTAGTAAAAAAAGTTCCAACGGTGGCGGACAACATCGGGATACACGGAGCACACTGAGCACCTTGTTGAAGAACAAGGCAGATATCAAGGCAATGGCGGCGGAGCAGCGAACGTCAAGAGCCTGTCGTGTGCGTGCTCCTGCCCACAGGAAAGTAGAAAAGGCACTCTATGCCTGGTTCTTAGAAATGCACGCAAAGAACATTCGTGTGGATGGCCCAATGCTGATGGCTAAGGCCAAATTGTTTGCCGCTGCACTCTGTAAAGACAATTTCGCCGACAACACTGGGTGGCTTCAACAATTTAAGCAACGCTACGACATCGTTGGCAAAACCATTTCTGGTGAAAGCGAAGCCGTAAGCAGCCAGGACATCCAGTAGTGGATGACAAAGGAGTGGCCGGAAATCTCAGTGAAGTTTTCGCCCGCGAAAATCTTCAGAGCCAAACAAGACCGGTCTATTTTGGCAAATGCTGCCGAGCAACTCTTGACGTCCGGGGCAGCATGTGTCATGGCGGCAAAATGAGTAAAGTCTGTGTGAGCGTTCTGCTGGCAGCCAACATGGATGGGTCTCGGAAGCTCCAGCCCTTTGTAATCGGAAAAGCAAGGGCACCACGCTGTTTGAAAAACTCTAAGCAGCTCCCTGTTTGCTATGCCTCGAACAAGAAGGCATGGATGACGCGTCAGCTGTTCACAGAATGCCTCCAAGTGGTGGACGTTGTGGGTGGTGCGTATATAACGCTAATACGGCCACCACCGTGGGTTCGGGCGAGCGAGGCTAAAGGGCCACGTGGGCCGTCGCCTAACTTGCACACCGTTGCACACTTGCGTTCCGGACGCAAAGGCGTCGAGCGCAGCGTGGCAGTGACACAGTACTGCTCTTAGACAAACCGCAACACTTTATTGCACAATGGCGACAACTCATACACTGCGCACCGCCTGTAGTAACAGGCGGCGGGAGAAGCAAAGGCTTCGCCTCGCCAAGGGCAAAATACACTCAAAGGGCGCCGCAAGCACGTCACCACGGGCAATGGCTTGCGGAGACACGCCGCGAAGGGAAAAGTGGTCCCTTGCGACTATGCTGCGCACTCGTGCGATCGCAGACCAATGGGCCCGATCTTCCGAGTATGGGCAAACTCCGTTCGCGTTCGCTTTCAATTAGTGCCCTCGGTGTAGTAAGACCACGCACGAACACGGGCACAATCTACGGCGTAGCGTACGGAAAGGCAACGTAAGGGTAGGCGTTCGCGTTGGCGCACAGGCACCGCGGCGGACTCCGTCCGAACGAGCTCAAACAAAGGAGCCGGCGGACCAGGAACGAACTGCGTGCTTACCCTTCGACTGCCACAGAGAGAGAGACCGTTAAGACCGTTTCTTCACCGCGCCCTCCTAGCTCGGCGCGCGGCGCCATCATCGCGATCCGCCGAGGGGCGCGCGCGCGAGTGGAGAGAAAGTGGAGAGAACGGTGAAGAACCGGTTTGGCGCGGGAGAGGAAGAGGCAACCGCCCACCGCCCGTGCACTGGAGACAGGACAGAATGCCGCGATCCCCACAACGTCGAGCTGAACAAGTCAGGGTGTCGTGCTTGCCTGCTTGTGGACAGCTGCCTGGCCCACCCACCACCTGCGAGCTCAAAAACATCGAGCTAAAGTTTCTGCCAGCCAACACAACATTGAAGCTGCAACCGCTCGACCAGGGCATCATCAAGTCTTTCAAGGTGGGCTACAGGAGGCGACTCCGTGATAGGCTGCTGGTCAACCTCCGCATGGGCACCGAGCTGAAGGTTGACCTGCTTGGTTCCATTCAAATGATGACGGGTGCCTGGCGAGACGTGAAGATGGACACAGTGGCCAACTGCTTCCGGAAGGCAGGCTTCGTGACGGCGGAACTTGCGGAAACTGGTGAACACTGCGATGAAGAGCGCATAGACGACTCGTTTCGTGAGTTGTCGTCCCTCTTCCCGGCTGCCGTTCCACCCGAAGTGTCTGCGGATGATTTTGTGGAAGCGGACTGCAGTGTTTAGGCTGTTGCAAGCCTCGCTGACGAGGACATTGTAGCTGCGGTTTAGGGACCCAGGACGCCCAGGCCGACAGCTCAAGTAGCGACGAAGATCGTCTGAATGAGGCAGCGGCTACACGCACGTACTCATTTCAAAGATGAAGAAGCAGGCCAAGATAAGAGATTCTTTTTCATGCAAATAAAACACTGTTGCATTGTGTGTTGCACACACAATGCAACAGAGTGTGTCATTCTTGAATGCACCGATTGTAGGTGATCATCAGCCACTGGTAAGGTCTTGGGGCCTGTATTTTTTTATATCGAATTTTTCATATACCGAACTAATTCGTGATCCCCTTCGAGTTCGATATACTTATTTCCCTTGTAGCAGACTTGGTGCCTTTAGGTAGCCTGCAAGGGCTTATTGGGCAGCAGCCATCTCATCGCAAGTTATCTTTCCATGTGACGCCTCCTGGCAAGAAAGTGTGTTCCACAAACGCTGCCATGGCTACGAGTGGCGCTGCCTAGCCCTCCCAGTGTAATATGTACATAAATACCCAACAAAGTGGATGGGGGGGACAACCTTCGTAGCTCAGTGATGGGTTTGGTTCCCACCAAAGGCAGGTTTGTCTTTTCGTTCACTTTGATCCCTTTCTACTTACTCCACAATTACAACACTACAATGAACTTCCCCTATGCTTTGCTGGGCTTCATTGTCTGCTGGCTCATTTTCAATGTGTCGTGTGTGTCACGGGGAAGCTTACTACAGTTAAACCTGCTTATAACAAACCTCCATATTACGAATTCCTGGATCTAACGTTTTTCTATTCCCCACAGTTACTCCATAGAAGCACATGTATTTGAGACCTCCACATAACGAAGTGGCAGCAGGAGACACCCTCGAAATAATGAATTTTCTCCGCCGACAACCTAGAGATTTTTCCCCAAATTTTGTCACTTTTGCACGAACAACAACCGGAGGCGCCTTCTCCACCGTGACGGACTATGAAGCAGCAGCGTCACACTTAGCGCGCTCGAAGGCACGGCGACTGCGAGGCGAGAGTGAGTGCACGTGTGTGTGCATGCGAGCGTGCGCGAGGCGGGCCTGGATCACTCGAACAAGCGATCCTGCTGCTGCGGGCGTGTCCTTTCCTCCTTCCTTGAAACCTGATCCCACTGCTTGCTGCAGCTGGCCTAGCCTGCCAAGCTGGCACCCTCCTTTTCCAGTTAATGTTGCCGAGCCGCGCCGGCTTAAGAGAGAAAGGGGAAAAAGCGAGTTTTCGTTTTTTGTTTTTTCAACGTACTGGCAGCGCCACTCTTTGGTTACTGCGCAGGTCTGCACTTCATTTCGCTAACCTGATACTAGGTGATAGCACTTGTTAGGCCTGGCTCGCGGCATCTCGGGCAGCGTGCCTCACTGTAAGCTTACCCTTGACAACATAGGGATCGGGTGCACAGGAAATCGTGCTCACAGGGTGATTCAAAAGTGGCGTGCGTGAAATGATTAAAAAAAGAACTGGAGACAAACAGCGGTAAACTGGAGGACACTGGCACGCGTTCGCATCCAGGAGTGTTCGCATTCCTGGAGCGTTCGCATCTGACAAACGGCTGTAGCAGCATTCTCTATTGCCTTGGAAATCCTATCCTCGGGGAGCCCACACGTGAAGCAACGCGGTCTTTTTTTCCTCCGCTCATTGTTCATTCGTTCCGCGCTCCTTCCTCCTCCACAGCGATTCGCTGTGCTCTTTTCGGGCAGCACACTTCCTTTGTGAAGCATGCTCCCTACCACAATTGTCCGTGGGATTTCCCGGCAGCAGCATATAACCAGCGCTGCACAATAACCGGTATGCGTATACATTAGGTCCTATGGGAGGGTAAACGGAGGTCAGAAAAAAGCGCATTTTAGCTGGTCCTACACTATAAGCGGCCACATTATAATTTGTTTGAGCTGTAAATGTTTTCGCATCCAAAATAAATGTTTTGGGTTGGTTCTGCCATCTGTTACCTTTTTGCTTACTTAAGCCGTTTTTTTTTAATTTTCATGCTGAACCTGCATATAACGAAATCCTCTTTATAACGAAGTTTTCTGGGAATTTGTCAATTACGTTATATCCAGGTTTAACTGTATAGCAGATTCAATATTAAGTATGTACAAAATATGCATGCTGGGTGACCATCCATATTTCCAGGCATTTGCCTTGATCTTCTTCCTTCATTGCTTGCACTGCTCTTGTTTATTTGACGTGTAGGATATCAGATTTCCAGGGATGCGAGTGACCATGCATGGTTCACTTGGAAGTGTGCTTTGGGGTGGACAATGGTGCACTTACTTTCCTGTAGACAAAATTTGAGCGAGAAGAGAAAGTGTACTCCCTCCACCCTGCGCACATGCACTCATGCATGCTGTAACACCAACGCAAGGAGATGTGGGGCTTTAACTTTCTGGTAGAGGGGAATGCGCCCTCCACAGTTACACATCTCCTTTTGCCTGCCTTCAGAGTCTGTTGATCTTGTTGGTGCCTAGTATAACACACAGCTTGAGACTTCTTTACTGTTCTCCTGCTCGACTGGCACATTTTCACTCATTGATTCTCTATTCCTACTCTCTTCTGCAGTCATCTGCATGGGGTCTTGCAGGAGAATGGCCCATCACTGGAAGAAGACCTCCTGCAATAATTGGAGCCTGAACAGGCTTGCCAGGTGCTGGCTGAGTATGACGTGTCAACATTCCTTCTTGGACCGTCATCCATGGATTCAGGCAGCTGCATGAGGGCCTTCATTCATTTGTCTACTACAAGGACCCTGATTATGGCATTATTTAATGCAAGACATAATGCAATTCAAGATGACATAATGTGATGCAAGACACATGCGTTTTGTCATTTCTGTATGAGCTGATAGTTCTGCTTGGGGCGTGTAGTGGCATCCCATGGATGGGCTTTCGTTACTGCATACGACACATGGATTCAGAGATTCAACCCTGGAGATCAGCCACTTGTGTTTATGCTCGCTGTGTAGTTTGCCAAGCAGAGAGAGTGGTTTTTGGCTGTTTGACATACTTGTTTGAAATACTTGGCTTGTAAGGTTAATGTAAATGCAATGGAGTTGCACTGTGACACTCCAACTGACTTATAACAATACTGAAGTGCAATGAAAATTGCATTGTCAGAAGAGTTACACAAAAAGAAAAAGCAAAAAGAAAAAGAAAAAAGGGGACCTTGGAGCTTTCGTGTGTGCACGTGCATGTGTGTGAGGCGGGAGGAAGAATGGCTAAAGGTGAGGGGGTGTGCAAACATTAGTATAGTTTTTAGATAGTGCTTGCTATTCATTTCAATTTGCACCCACCTTTTACTGTTCAAGCTATTCGAAGTTTGTAATTATGGAGCAAATCATTCTAATGGCCCATTACCGAGTGCAGTATGTTTTGCCGCATACAGTGATGGAACTGCTGTGCCACTTGTTCCAAACTGCGCCAAGAGAGAAATGCATTAGAAATATGTTAGTGCCAAACAGCTGTTTTTCGGGTGTATCGTGCCATGGCTGCACCGAGACCATCTGGATTGGCCTCCACCGGTCGAACCTGTGCAAGTTCACTACAAGTAGAATTGTAATCTGTTCCTTGACAAAAACAGCGTTGTTCTAAGCGCCAAGTTAAGCCAATCTTCAGCTGCTCTAGTGGCTTGGGCATATGCGTGCAGCATTCTGGAATGGGGTGGTGCTGTCATACTCTTGTCTACCCGGTTATTGATTCATTGAGGTGCGCAGTCACTGAAAATAGTGCTGATTCGCAAACTGTTGTGGCTCAGGACACTATAGTGAAAGAAAAGTGCTCTTGCAAAGCGCCCTTCAAAGTGCATACTTTGGGTCACCAACACCTGTAGCTTCGTGTTCTTGGGTATGAATGCAATGGTTCAAAATTGCAACTGTGCGAGTCTCGGGTAGCATTTCTTCTGTTTTAAGCTTCACTATATATTGCCTTTTGCCATTAACTTTGTGCCGTCACTGACACATATAGCGTTGTCTTTAATTATTGCTGACCACATGAATTATGGATGTCACCATTTATCATTAGTTTGTCAAGCTAGAATGCCAAAGGATGAAAATAGAAGAGCAGAACGCGTGATCTTGGTAATTAAAAAGTGACCGCACTTGACACATTACTGTTGAATTACAGCGCTCTGTATCGTCCGCCATTCCTTCACGACATTTGACAGTCCCTTCCGCATGGGCATCTGCTTCTGCGAGTGTTTGTGTGTGTCGACACCACGTACCCAAGCCAAGGGGGTTACAACCCCCCAACCCCCTCCCACGTGTAGCCGTACATGGCTTAGCCGTGTCTGCGGAAAAGGGGATCCTTCGCATTTGAGCTAATGCTGGGTGTTTTGGATCTTTGAGCCCCCCCCCCACTGGTGGCGGCAGCGGCAACACACCCCTTTGGCCCTGGCTTCATGTAGATGGCACCCCCGGAGTGACCCACCTGGGAGAAATTGGTAGTTACCTTTTCCTGTCTCCTCCATATGCCTTTTTCTTTCCTCCTGCTTTTCATCTGTCCTGCCCTCTCCTGTTCTCCGCTTCCATTTTTCCTGGTGGCAACGGTTCACCTTGTGTGGGTTCCCTACCTCAGTAACACCATATTAGGTTATAACAGAGGCATACAGCTGGAGCCTGCAGGATCTGTCCTTTACAGCTCCTGCAGTGCCCCCTTGTAGTGCTCTATGGTGGCTGATAGGTGCCCCTGCTGATGTTGACTTCCATTTGATGGCAAGACTGCTTTCTTTACACCCTGATCGCCCCATTAAAAGGAGGTGCCCCGAACAGCTTTTCAAGTTTGTTGGGTGTCAGACTGAAAACTTTCTGTGACTGTATTGAAATGACACACAAAACAGACAGCTATCTGCTTTGCTAGTGGCTAAGTGCCTCACTGACACCATAGGAGACAGGTATAGGCAACCAGGCTACCTAGTGGCGATCTACTAGAACTGCTCGAAAAATCCAAACATGGTAATATTAAGACCGTGGTCAAGTTTGGGGGCTTCCCCCTCGTCATAGCACCGCACCGCACAATGAACTCTGCCAGAGGTGTCACCGATGACCTACCATAACAGGTTGCAGAATCGCAACTCCTGGAGGGATGGCAAGATCAAAATGTAACAAACGTAGAGTGTATTAGTGTATTTAACTTCAGAAGGACAAAAAAGAAATTGAAACAAAATACCTGATTCTCACATTTGCTTCAAGTGTACTTCCGGAATCTGTTGAGCTGCGACCTACATTAAGCTGCGAGTGAGGCTGTAAATGCCGAATCCTCGTCGTTTCAACTGCCAGAAATTTATCCATAGTTCCTAAGTTGCCGAGGCATCTCGTAATTGGAGCTGGTTTTGGGACATAAAACCCCACAAATCATCAAGTTGCCGAGGCAAGCAAACATGCGCCAAGTGTGCGGTCCGTGATCACTCCGCTGATGATTGCCAAGGGTTGTCCGCTGTGTAAACTGCGACGGCAATCATCCTGCCTACTCTAGATCTAGAGAAATTTAGAAAAAAGGAAATAATCAGTATCAAAGTCAAAGAAAACTTAACATACAGAGAGGCCCGGAAGTGAATTTGATTTGCATTAGGGAAGGGTCCATCTTCTACCGAAGTGGTGCGACAGGTGGCAGCGCCACAATGGCTCTCGGTGGCAGCCTGCGCTCTGCAAAGCGATAGTGCAGGCCTGCCACCTCGATGGGTGCAGCTGACGCTGCCTCATCCTTCCTTGAACCTTTGGCCACTGCTAGCGCTGGCGAAGGTCAGTGCGGCTCCAAATCATAAGTGCTTCCTTCGACATCCGGGCTGGTTGGGTCCAAAGTCTGCCTCTTCAAGGTGAGACCTCCACTGAACCATTCTCGTTTGCAAGAGTGGGTTTCCGACTTGTTGGGAGATGCGATGGACATCACACCGATCTTGACGGTGCATCCAGTGCCTATGGGGCTGTGAGCACCTCTCAACTGCTCCACCAAAAAAGGGCCTGTAAAAAGCTCTGTGTAACTTAAGGCAGCATTTCCTTCTTTGTAAATGCAGTACTATTTGATGTCCAACATGGCTATTGAAATTGTACAGTGGAACATAAGGAGGCCTTAGGAACCTTGATGATGTTCAAGAACTACTCCACGAACACAAAAGCGCTGTGTGTAGAGGAAACACACTTGACTTTCTCCGAGAGTATGTTAAGTTTTGGAAAGACCGCACTGATGCCCTCTCATCATGAGGCAGTGTTGCCATTATAGCTCATAAAAATGTTGCACATCAGCACCTGCGGCTATAAACTCCCCTTGAAGCTGTAGCTGTTTGAACTGTACTTTTTAACAAACTCATTACTGACTGCTCTATCTACATATTTCCACATTACCCTTTACGCACACCAATTTCAAGCTTTTATAGATGAATTCCCAGAGCCATATGTCCTCCTTTTAAATTTTCATGCGCACAGCAGTTTGTGGGGATATTCTCGTATTGATGCACAAGAACACCTTATTGAACAGTTCGTTTTTGCCTCCGGTGCATGTACAATACAGTCCAGCGAACAACACTTACTCTTCTATTTTCTCTAATATAGTCTCATTTATATTCACTGAACTAACATGGGAAGTTATCAGAGATCCTTAAGAAAGTGACCATTTCCCAGTGGTGTTGAGAACACCAAAAGAACATAAATCGCCACATCAGGCTGCCCAGTGGCACATTGATTCAGCAGATTGGGAGAAATACAAAATCTTTACCGCTAGCATCTCATGGACCGACATGTTGTCCTTGGGAATCAATGGGGCTGCTGAGTATCTTAGTACTTGAATAACCGATGCACCGTCTAAGTGCATCGGTTGCATAGGTGCATGCTACTCGTGGAATGAGGAATGCAGGAACACGTATAGGAACGTGTGTGGAAGCTGCTTTGCGACTCTCCTACTGCTGAAAACCATGATAGTTTCAAGAAAATCAAGTCCCAAGGTAGGAGAACGGGCAGACAAGCTAGGAGAAATGGCTGGCAAACTTTTTTATCAAGTATCAACTTGTACATGGATTGTTATGACCGGGATTTCTTACGAGAAGAGCGCACGTGGCTCTACCTGCATTGTAGTGTCCCCACCAGAGTGTGTGTAATTTGGTCACCAGCCAGGCCATCGATGATGGGCCTCGACACTGCAGGTGCCTGTGAGTGAACGTTCCTGGGAGATGTACCCGACTTGTCTGGACTAGGTGCGTCCGTGATAGCGTGGCACCGCCAAATGATGCTGCTCATCTGCTGTGTGTGTGTGTGTGCGTGTGTGAGCGCTGTGACTTTGCACGCAGAATTTGAGTGCTTTTGCCCCCTTTCGGTCAAGGCGGACATAGAGAGGGGGTGAAGCTTTCGCCCCCTTAGTGGTGGTCACAGTGGGGATTGGAGGGACGACCCCCTCGAACGGACCTTCGTGCGGTCATTGGACCACTCAATGGCATGTTCCCTAACAAGGGATTTGAACCTGTGTAAAATGAGCCGCCGAGCTCACTCTTGGCGCATTTTCCTTCGACATTCCTTCCTACTGTAAATATGTAAAATAAACCTCTGGTAAGTTCTCTTGCCCTGTCTCTGCTCCCGTCGCCCTGAGTCCCGGTACGTGCACTACCCACTGCAACAGGCCAGTCGTAACAGGATAGGGGCAAGGGTTTGGAACAAGGTCAATGAGGTTAAAGGACGACAGTTGAAACCACTCCCCTTGGTAAACCTGCAGGCAGACAGCCTTGAAGACGAAGCTGACTTCCTGGGTGCACATTTCAAACGTGTGTATACCGTATTTACTCGAATCTAGACCACCCTGGATTGCAGGCTGACCCTTGAAATTCGCAAGGCCAGAAAAAAAAAACTTGCCTCGGATGCAGGTCTTTTTTTAAAAAAGAAAACGCCATTTTATCGGTAGAGAACTCAGCATTTTTATTGCAGAAGTGCACACTCTGCGGACACGTACTACGTCAAAAGTTTATTCATCGTCGTCCACAACATCACTGTCCTCTTTGTCGCCGAGTTCATCCCAGAGGGCATCGTCCTCGCTTCCATCCACCGCGTTGGATATACAGCACTTTTTGAAGGCTCTGATGATCATTTCATCTGGAATTTTGTTCCATGCCGCGGCGATCCAGCTTGCCAGCTGGCCGAGCGAAGCACGCTTGATGTGCCCGGTTTGAATGAGCTGGTGTAGAATAAATCATGCCCGTTGTGAGAGAAACGATTGTATTTACTAAAAAAAAATGCCCTAGATCACTGCCATAGTTCTCATGGCGAACGCTGTCGCTGGTCTTCATTTTCTTCTTTGTGCCGCTATTTTGACACTCGAGCTGGGGCAGCACAAATAATCTTCGTATGACAGAGCCGTTTGGTAACTTCACTGAATAGGCCCTGATGTTTTGATCACACCCTTAATGTCGCTCGATGATTCTTCCAGTCTTCCAAAGCTGTCGCGGTGCTTTATCTTCGTAAATGAGCACTAAGTCACCATTTTTAAGACTGCTGGAATCTTGAGCCTGAGCACTCGCATGATGTGCAGAACGGAGACTCAACAAGTACTCTTTTCGCCGTCGTCTCCAAAAATGCTCAATTAACTGTGTGCGATGCATCCATCTTCTTGTAACTGTGGCATACGAGCTTGAAAGGTTGTCCTGTTGTTCGCTGTAGGGAAGGCTTGTGATCCTTTTACCACTAATGAAATGAGCTGGTGTCAATACTTCGATTACTGCTGTTGATGATGAGAGGTAAGTAAGGGGCCTGGAATTTACCACGACCTCCACCTCGTACAACACTGGTCAATTCATCAGGCTTGAGTCTTTGCTGACCAAGAAGCTTTTGCAGGGTGGACTTCAATGTTCTTATCATTCTTTCCCAGATGCTTCCCCACCATGCGGCTCTTTCGGCAATAAATTTCCACTTTAGCCTTCTTTGAGAGCAGTATTCTCGAAATTGACTGCTAAACAGCACACTTGATAAAGATATTTCCTTTGAAGTCTTGAAGGTTCATGCGTTGTCCGTGTATATGACATCAGGTAGCCCACGACGGGCCGTGAACTGTTGAAATGCTAGCATGAAGCTGTCTGCGGATAGATTGCTGATCAGTTCTAGGTGTATAGCTGTCGTGACCATGCAAGTAAACAGAGCTATGCAACTCTTTAAAGTCATACTGTCCGTCGCCACGTAAAGCGGACCCACGAAATCTATCCCCACAGTCTGAAACGGATCAGAGCGACACACTCTTTCCACGGTGCCACAGGAGCACTCGCTGGTTTAGCTCTGTACTTCACACAAGCGTTGCAGCCTCCAATAACTTTTTTCACGATTTGCTGGCCACGAGGCACCCAGAACTTCTCTAACTTCAGTAAGAGTGTCTTGCACGCCTCCATGAAGAATGCATCGATGACAGTCGCGAACAAGAAGTTTAGTAAAATCATGATGCAGAGGCAAAAGAACAGGATGTTTCATTGTTTCTCTTTCTTCCGTGAATTGTAACCTGCCTCTCATACGCAGCCGACCTTCCGCATCCAGATAAGGATCGAGTGTCTTTAAACTCGATCGGTGATTTAACGTTCTTCCTTCTTCAAGTTCGTCAATATCCCTTAAATACACTTCTCCTTGGACTACCCTAATCCAGTAATCTTCAGCTTTGTTCATGTCTTTATCTGTTATGCACAACGATTTCCTCCAAAGCAGTGTGTTTCTGCAATTCCTGATGAATATAAAGACCCATGCAGTGATTCCTAGGACCCGTGTGAGGTTAGAATGTCTTCTCAGATCCAGAATTGGCCAAAATGTTCTGACGTACAGAACTTGCATGACACTTGGTTCAGTGTAGTCTGCTTAATCACATCGTGTCTCCAGTCTGTTCTTCGGCCATGCTCCTTCATCCTTGTGTAACCAGGATGGACCTTGCCACCATAGTTCCTCGCAGCTCAGTAGATGCAAAGATATGCCCCGTGTCGGATAATCTGCGGTTTTGTCAGACCCATGACAATATCGCCATTGACCTTTGTCAAAACTTCGTTGAATTACTGACACCCTGTTTCCAACAAATTGTTGCTGATGTGGTGGTGAACCTCATATCCAATGCAGAGCTACGGTTGAATCTGTCCAAGTCACGTCTATATTCGGTGCAAAGGCATTGAGAGACTTCACCAGGAATGTTGCCAACCTAGTTGCAAGCACCACTCCCAGAAGTTCTAGTCTGGGCAGTGTTATCTTCTGCAAAGGTGCTACTCTTCGCAAATAGAAGGGCCGTAGAGACTCGATTATGTTGCCCAACATATCTCAAGAATGCGCAGGCTCCATGAGCTTTCTGGCTGACATCGCAAAACAGGTGCATGTGTAGCTTGATCTCTTTTCGAGGCATCCACCCAACGATTGATTGCCATCTCTGGAATATACTGCAGTCCTGAGCACCAGTTTTTCCACTGTGTACCAAGATCTTGTGGTAGCTTCATTCAGTATTTGTCATGATAGTGGTGCGAAATTTAAACAGTTGAGTGTTTGCCGTGCGGGGGCGATGACTATGAAGTGTGCTCGTGTGGTGCGTGCGGTGCGTGCTGTGGTTCCTGCTGCGCGGTTTGGAAGCCAGCTGATTCTCGCTGGACGTCCGGTCCAGAGAATCTGAGAACGACCGCTACAGCGTACTGCATCGCCAAGGACCTGCGTTCCTGCTGGGCAACGGGTCCAGGGAGCCGGACGAGCTGAGGAACCGGTGCAGGCAACCTCAAGGCCTGTGTTCCGTGCTGGGCGACCGGCCCAGGGAGCCAGATGAGGTGGCCGTGTCCTCAGCCACTGCAGCGACAACCCTGCTACAGGCGCTGTCACTTCAGCCACCAGTGTCGGCAAACCCAGATGCTGTCTGACTACCACGGCCTACCGGCTGCCGTGGCTGCCGAAGCAGGCGCTGCAGCGTAAGGGCCGCTGCTGCGGCCAACAGTCCCGTGGGTGGACCCACGTTACCAGTAGCCTACCGACCACCTCCTCGTCAACGACGACACGTCAAGCGTCGACGACACGAAGGAACACGGCAAGACTTACCTTCTTTTGTGTGTCCGGGATATAATATCGTGGTAGCTGTAGGACTACGTATATAGTCACCGTGACACTAGGTGCATGCGTGATTGTCGCCTTATACTTGTAATTTCTTGGAATATAGATTGTGTGTGTGTGCTCGAGTATCGATTGCATTCCTTGGTGAGTGGTCCTGGCCCCAAACCGGGAGCAATTCCATCACAATCTGGTGAGCCTGCCAGGATCCCACTCGTAAAAGCATCGAAGGAAATTATCGTATCTCGAGCGCACCCTCACTGAAGCTAGTCCGATCATGGATACGGAAAGATTAGTCGCTGTCGGATCGCAACTGGGATTGTCAGGCGCAGAATTGCGTAAGTGGGTTGAGAAGGAACAGGCAAAGCAAAGAAAGGAACGTGCTGCGGAGAGAGAGGCGAGTAGGCAAGCAGACGAAAGAGCGAGAGATTCTCGAGCTGAAGCTAAAGCTTCAAGAAGGAGCCATTAATGGAGCTTCAACTGCAACAACCAACTCTGACCCATTGTCTCTACCGAGCGGCGTCTCTTCTGTACTTAACCCACAAAAACTGCTGCCGTTGTTTGACGAACGACGCGATGATTTACACGCATACCTACAGAGATTTGAGCGCATGGCCACAGGACAAGGCTGGCCCCAAGAGAAGTGGGCATTAGCTGTAAGCATGTGCTTGAGTGGTGAAGCGTTCACGCTTCCAGGTTTCGAAGCTGGTGTCGCTCATTTATGGCCGCCACGTACGGGGACCCCTGACGGTGCTGAAAGAGCTGTGGAGCAGAGAGGACATCGACAATGAAACTCGAACCACATATACTTATCTAGTCGACCTTCGGAACCGCCTTGAGGAGGCATGCGAACTCGCCCATAATGAGTTGGAGAAAGCCCGTGCAAAACAGAAAACTTACTTTGACCGAAAGAGCCGTCCGCGGAAGTTAAACGTCGGTGACAAAGTACTCCTTCTCCTGCCGACAGACTCCAACAAATTGCTAATGCAATGGAAAGGTCCATTTGAAGTCGTCGAACGGAGGAATGAGGTTGACTATGTTCTGTCAATAGGTGGGAAACAAAAAATCTTCCACATAAACATGCTAAAGAAATACGAGGACCGCGAACCTTTATCAGTGCACCAGGTTTCCGTCATAACCAAGGTCGACCAAGGTCCATCGGAACTGGATGAGACGCCGTCAACCGAAGGAGGTTCACACGAGATTCCTTCCCCTGGGCTAATCCGTACACAAATGCCAGCCGATGTCAAGTTGTCTAGTAATTTGAGTACCAAACAGCGATCAGAGGTCCTTGAATTGTTCAAAGAATTTGATGTCATCTTTTCTGACCTACCAGGAAGGACTGAACTCGTGGAGTGCGCACTGCTCTTGACGTCTGATAAGCCAATCCATGTTCCACAATACCCTATCCCACTCACGTTACGGGAAAGCGTCAAGAAAGAAGTGCAAGAAATGCTTAAGCTGGGAATTATTGAAAAGTCACAGTCACCATACAACGCTCCCACCGTAGTCGTCAAGAAGCCTGACAACTCGATTCGCTTATGCATTGACTTCAGGGAGCTGAATAAGATCTTGCTTGCCGACAGTGAACCAATACCGCGCATAGACGTGGTTCTTGCCCTTGCTGGTCAGTGCAAGTTTTTCTCAGTTTAATTTCATCAAAGGCTACTGGCAAGTGCCCATGTCGGTAGATAGTAGAGAAAAGACTGCATTTTCCAGTATGTCTGGGTTGTATCACTTTGTATACATACCGTTTGGTATCAAAATAGCTCCGGCTGTTTTCGCACGTCTCATGCGAGCCGTTCTGAGTGACCTCAAAAATGTGTACCATTACTTTGACGACGTCGCCATTGCTACCAATACGTGGCATGAACATCTAGTCACTCTGCGGCGTGTGTTTGACAGAATAATACGTGCCAACTTAACGATCAAGCCAAGCAAATGCGAGATAGGAGAGCAAACAATTTCTTTCCTTGGCCACCGAATAGGAGACGGTAAGGTTGAACCTCCCCTTAAAACCCTTGATAAGATCATAGATGCTAAAAGACCAAAAACGAAAAAAACCCTCCAGTCTTTCCATGGCTTAACTGGTTACTATCGGAAATTCATTCCCAACTATGCTGAGATCACCAAGCCTTTGACCGACCTCACACGGAAAGGATAGAGCAATACCATCGCATGGGGACCACCTCAAGAAGAAGCTTTCACCCTTCTGAAGAGCAAGCTCAGTGAGGCACCCATCCTGCAAGCCCCTAACATGACAAAGGAATTTGTCCTCCGAACCGATGCCTCGAGCACTAATATTGGCGCCGTCCTACTTCAATTAGGAAAAGATCAAGTTTTGCATCCTGTTGCATACGCTAGCCGCAATCTCTTGCCTCGAGAGACCCGCTATTCCACCATTGAACGCGAATGTTTGGCGCTTGCTTGGGCCGTACAAAAATTTCATTTATATTTGTACGGCAAACACTTTGTTATACAATCCGACCACCAACCTTTACAATACCTGCAATCCGCCAAACACGTGAACAACAGAGTTTTGCGGTGGAGCCTACTCTTGCAAGAGTACTCTTATTCAGTTTCCTACATCAAAGGGTCGGACAATGCTGGAGCGGATTACCAAAGCCGTGTGTAGTTGTGATACACTGCTCCATGTTGTGTAATGGTTGTGTGAACTATACAACTGGACCATTAGTGAATTCTAGGGCTTTGTGACGTTTTTTCTTTATTATAAACACGAGAAAAAGTTGTGAACAACTTTCTTAAACCGGGGGTTGTCATGATAGTGGCGCGAAATTTAAACAGTTGAGTGTTCGCCGTGCGGGGGCGATGACGATGAAGTGTGCTCGTGTGGTGCGTGGTGCGTGCAGTGCGTGCTCTGGTTCCTGCTGCGCAGTTTGGAAGCCAGCTGATTCTCGCTGGACGTCCGGTCCAGAGAATCTGAGAATGACCGCTACAGCGTACTGCATCGCCTAGGACCTGCGTTCCTGCTGGGCAACGGGTCCAGGGAGCCGGGCGAGCTGAGGAACCGGTGCAGGCAACCTCAAGGCCTGTGTTCCGTGCTGGGCGACCGGCCCAGGGAGCCAGACGAGGTGGCCTTGTCCTCAGCCACTGCAGCAACAACCCTGCTACAGGCGCTGTCACTTCAGCCACCAGTGTCGGCAAACCCAGATGCTGTCTGACTACCGCGGCCTACCGGCTGCCGTGGCTGCCGAAGCAGGTGCTGCGGCGTAAGGGCCGCTGCTGCGGCCAACAGTCCCGTGGGTGGACCCACGTTACCGGTAGCCTACCGACCACCTCCTCGTCAACGACGACACGTCAAGCGTCAACGACGACACGAAGGAACACGGCAAGACTTACCTTCTTTTGTGTGTCCGGGATATAATATCGTGGTAGCCATAGGACTACGTAGATAGTCACCGTGACACTAGGTGCATGCGTGATTGTCGCCTTATACTTGTAATTTCTTGCAATATAGATTGTGTGTGTGTGCTCGAGTATCGATTGCGTTCCTTGGTGAGTGGTCCTGGGCCCAAACCTGGAGCAATTCCATCACAGTATTCTTTCCCCATCTCAGTTTGGTTTTCGCTCCGGCTTTTCAACAAATCTGGCTCTTATATCACTTACCGATTACCTGAAAAAGGCGATTGATCAAGGTGAATTTGCAGCATCCATATTTACAGACCTGTCTAAGGCCTTTGATACTATTAATCACCCCATTCTGTTTGGTAAACTTGAGGCTATTGGAATAACCGGTCCGCCTTTGCTCCTTATCCGCAGTTATTTACAGGTTAGAAAACAAATCGTCCATATAGCTGGATCATATTCCAAAGAAGCCACTGCTAACATAGGTATACCGCAGGGGTCCATATTAGGTCCCCTACTCTTTTTCATTTATATCAGTGACTTGCCGACTAACCTCTCCTCGTCTAAGTGTATTCTTTATGCAGATAACACGACGATATTTAACTCTAGCCACTGCATAGCTACGCTTATTAGTAAACTAAATGATGATCTTTTGAAAATCTGCATGTGGTGTGAACTTAACAAGCTGCAAATTAACCATAGTAAGACTAATTTCGTCATCTTTACTTCGCATCAGTGTTCCTCTGACTTTTATCCACTCATTTCTATCAACAATCACATTATCTCTCCAGTTGATCATTGTACGTTTTTAGGAGTGGAACTTGATTGCCATCTTAAATTTCATCTTCGTGTGTCTAATGTAAAAAAGAAAATGGCTTATGGTATACGTGTTCTTATCAACGCTCGATTGCATTTCTCCTTTTTTACTCTCATATCTCTTTATTACGCTTTCGTTCATTCTCATCTTAACTACAGCATCGAATCATGGGGTAATACGTATAACAGTCACCTGACATCATTGCAGGTCATTCAAAATCGAGCCATTTGTCTAATAACGCTGTCATCTCGATGTGTTAACGCAAATCAGTTGTTGCATTCTCATATTTTAAGTGTGTCAGATCTTAATAAATATAATCTCGCCATTATCGTTTATAGGACACTGCACAATAATCTTCCTGTATTCATAATACCGAAGGCATCCTTGGTGAACACCAATAGTACTAGATTTGCTAGAAACAATAATTTCATTTTGCCGATAGTTTGCACCAACTGTGGCAAGCAATCATTACATTTTTCAGCACTTGCTTTTTGGAATTCACTGCCATCTCCTTTAAAACTACTAAATGCTCATAGGTTCCGATCCGAACTCAAGCGCTTTCTGCTAAATTTGTCTTATTCTGGTTCTTTATTGCTCTAGATGTTGCTTATTTTCTCTTTTTTTCTTTTCGTTACTTTTTTCCCTATCTTACCGTCCTCTCGCGTCTTTGAATCTCTTTTCAAAGATTTACCTTATTTGCATATTGTACTTTGTTTATTTGAGTTTTATTATCTCGTATACTGCATTACTGTTTATCATGTTTTGTCTCCCACCCATCCGTGTTATTTTCATTGACTAAGGCACATTCCTTCACTTGTTCCATGCTTTTTTGATAACGCTGTCTTCAGGTTAGTTTCTTGCTTGTATCACATTAACTATCACAATTATTAATTCCACATATTGCCATTTTTGTATTATTCACCATGTTATCACGCACAGGAGGTCCCATGTCAGTTTGTAACTACGGGACCTCCTTCTATATATACTTACCATGTATTTTCTTCTTTCTTGACGTCAAATAAAATAATTCTGAAGCTTATCATCCCAACCAAGCTTCCTTTTCCAGAGCTCTTGAAATAGTAGCTTCGCTTGAATAATGAAAGGAGCAAGCATGCCCAAGGGTTCGAATATTCTTGACACAGTCTGTAGCACGATCCTCTTGCACGGCTTTCGTTCTACCTGCAAAAATCCAAGTGCTGACTTTGAGGCAACCGTCATAACGTCTGTCACCGGATTCCATATAAGTCCGAGCACTTTCGCCGAGTCTGAACAAATGTCGGTTTCCCCTTTCACAGCGAACAGTTGACGTAGTTCCTTGGAGTTCGACGACCATTTCCTTAGTCACATACCTGCCGAATTTATGATGACGTTCGCCTCTCTGTAGATTTGCTGAGCTTATTTCTCTGTGTGAGCTCCGATGAGTAGGTCATCTACGTAAAAAGATTCAGCTAAAACCTTGGCTGTAGGCTGTAGTTTACCCTGTACAGATGTCAAGTGTTGTCATAAAGTGGCATTTAGTAGAAATAGGCTAGCTGCGGTTCCAAGGGGAACTCTGGTCATTCTCCACTCCAATATCAGGTTCAGGATTTACTGCACACGGTATGTCTTAAACAATGGAAACGGAAGAGCATTTCTGTCTTCTTTCCTGATACCAATCTGTAGAAAGGCTTTCTCTATATCTGCTGTTAAGGTGATTTGATTCATCCTAAAGCGTATCAGAAGAGCAACCATGTCACTCAGAAGGTTAGGACCTTTTTCTAAGTTTTCGTTTAGCGACGAAGAGTCAGGTCCATGTGATGATGCATCGAAGACCACACGTGCTCTAGTAGTTGTAGATTCACTTCGTACGATGGAGTGATGCGGCATATAATAAATCCTAGATGCTTTCTCTCAATTTCTTTCAGGATCTTCGGACACTCGTTCAGCATGTCCCATCTTCATATAATTTCTTATGGTCGAATCATATTCCACGACGAAATCCCAGTTAGACTTCATTTTCTTTCTGAAGGACGACAACCTCTTTAAAGCTTCTGCTCGATTACTATCAAAGGTTCCCCATCTTCTTTCCATGGGAGGGCAACCGTCGACAAATGCAAGTTTTCTCTGAAACTCTTCCAGGACTGAAGCCCTGAGTTTCGGTACGGTGTCGTCCTCTGTCATAATTCCAATGGTCTCAAGTTCCCAGAACTTGCGTAGAACTGTGTCGGTCGTTTCATTTTAGGCGTTCACACGCAGTACGCTAAATTGCGTAGCCATGTTGACTGTTGTACTCAAGAATACAGGTCCTTGAAACATCCATCCGAAGGAAGAACCAAGGGAGACCAAGTCTGTTACCGAACCAACGTCTAATCTTGCCTGTCATGAACTTCCACAAGTGATCCGCTCCAAGCAAGAAACTTATTCCAGGCACAGCGGTCATATCAGGTGAGAGTAGCTTGTCGGCGATTGGGCACTCCTTCTGTACCTGTACCACATCGTTGCAGATGAAGGGGATTTCTACAGCCTGTATCAAGTGCACCAGACAGTCGTACTGACTATGCAGGCGAAGCTCTACGACGCGGTGCAGCCTTGAATGAGATCCTATCTGCCCAAAGATGTTGACTCAGATTAATTCTTCCTATCTCCTTCAGGTCCTAGCGTCTTCGAGACGGCTTCATGTATGAAAGTGCGTTGGCCTCCACTGTCCGCAATCGCACGAATGTAGGCGCATTTCGCGACTCCTATAGCCCAAAGTTGAAAGGTCTGCAGCAAAATCTCTGAGCCTAAGCTTGTGTATGAGCTTTTATAAAGACTTCGTTGGGAGTGTACTTGCGGTACTGGGCATTTGTCTTCTTAGGCCTTCACTTCGGGTCACACACTGATGACACATGTCTTCCTCGGCATTTTCCGCATTTTACATTTCTGTGGCACTCTTTAGCACGGTGGCCTTTCATGGTGCAACGAAAACAACGGCTTTCGAAAGTGAGCTTCTTTATCTTTTCTTCTCTGCTTATATCGCACGTAAACCTCGTTCATACGTTTTTTGAAAAATAGCGCGACATTCTACATATTATCCGGGAAAACGTATGATCCAAACGTACGGAAAAGTCGTGTAGTTTCGCCGGAAATGCATACATTGTTATAAATAATAAAGTATTTTACAATTTCACGTAATTCAGGCAATAAAACGTCATGAAATAGCAATAAACGTCTGTTTATATATCTACTGAAGCGTGTTGGAACGCGCCCGAAGGCACGGCAGTGACCGCGAGCGCTAGCCGTCAGTGCTGAAAGCGTCGGGAACGGAACGCACGTGTGTTGTCCCTTGCTTCAGTGTTTTAACTACCCCGCATCTTCACGAAAATTATATTTAACATGTAACAAAATGGCTTACGTCGGAGGAACACCAGCTATTGAAGATTATTTGTGCCGCTATGTTCGCGCTCGCTCTGGGACAGCACAAATAAGCTTCAATAGCTGGTGTTCCTCCGATGTAAGCCAGTCGATATAGTGCTTGCGAAGCCTGTCCCTTGCTTCAGTGTTTTAACTACCCCGCATCTTCACGGAAATTATATTTAACATGTAACAAAATGCGCGCGTTCGCATCGTCATTTTCCCGCGGCCTACCCAAACCGCGCGCGCAGCTATCAATACACGGCGCGGACGCACGGGCCACGTTGTGCCCAACGGCGCGCACTCTGGTACATAAGTCGTGCGCACCAAGAGCACTAGCTTTTCATCAACAGGCCACATGAACAGGCACATCACGCGCGTCTCACGGCCCAAGCCAAGGTCGCTGGGCAAGCGCATCGCGTGCATGTTGGCCGTCAGAGCTAGCAGCTTAGTCTCTAGACGCTACGAAGTGTTCAGCAGTTTTTTTCCTCTCTCTTCCCCCCTCCCCCTTTTTATTTTTTTTAACCTGCGCTTCCTCGACGCCATCACCGCAACTTACCAGCTGACAAACGAACGTGCAATCTATCGGCGGTTCCCGGCTGTTCAAGTGGTGCGTGAGTGCAGCATGCGCCGAACGCGACCCGCGCTTTTGCTCGAACACAGAACCGGCCGAAGCACGCGCAACGTATGTAGTATGCTTGCCAACGCGAGGTTACGCTTTTCACGCACCTACTCGGTACAGGATTACATGACGCAATGCGTTGACTTCTTCGGTTCGACGCGATGGGATCACCCGCGCGATCTAATCACTGGCGATATGACCTTGCGATAGACTGCGCCCGCTCGCTCTCTGTAAAAAGCACAGGATGCGCTCCGTATTCCGTATGCGTTATCGGCGTTCGAACTTGCTTATTTTTGTCTTTAAGTAATGACCGTCGTCTCGCAGATCGGTAACTTGCGATCAGAAATGGCAGGTTTGACAATATTTTCGAAGCAGTGCTGGTTTGTGCACTAGCTATCTAAATGTGCCAGACATTTTTATTTGCGCTTTTTGGGTGTGGTCACCGAAGGTGAGATGAGCGGAAACGGGCAGTCGAAACTTTCAGCTTTCAAACGTCATCAAGATGGCGGTGCTCGGTGGGGGAAAAGACGAGAGACGACATGGGGGGCGATCGGAGATGGTATTTTTGCGAAAGTGTTCGGAATCGCCGCACGCGATTGGCCAGCGCCGCTCCGGTGTCGTCATCCGCGGGGCGTGCCCACGGAACACCTACCTATAACCAAATTAGAGAAGAGAAACTGTACCTTTCACAGTGCAACGAAAAATAAGGGTAGCGGTGGCGTCCTAAACTAAAATATAAGGTCAAAAGATGGTGATGCGCATGTACGATCATCATCATTGTTTAGATGTAATATGGCCGCTTTGTTTCTGGCGCCTACGCCTTTTGGCCTTATTGAGAGCCCCTAGTAGGAAAATTTCAAACTAAAATATGGGGTTAGGTTAGTAGTTCCACTCTGCGCGCAACTTGATGGAACGTGCCGCGGTTGTTTTTTTTCGCCACCTGTAGCGACTTGTGGAACCTCGAGCCTTCCGGGGCCCCGAGATTTCGGCGTCGTCAAATTGACGTCAATTCCCTGTCAATCATTTTCAAACCGAGCGTGTCGTCTGCTATGCGGAGAACGATGCCCGAGGCCGATCGCTCAGCGAACGGTTTACGAACGATTTACGAACAGCGGCCGCGGCAGCGGCTCCACTTGGATTGAAACGGCGGCTGCGGCTGCGCAATGTTGCGTCACAGAGGGAAATGGCGGTCCACTTGGGCGCTGAGTCCTCGCATTGTCGTCGCTGAAATAGGACGCGGAGCAGCTGGAGGTTCGCGATGTATTTGGGGATTTGACAGAAAGTGAATTCCGGCGTCAATTTTGCCTGTTGAAGCGAACAGTACGTTGGCTGTGCGCCGAACTTGATCCCGAGAGAGAGAACAACTTTATTTTAGGAAAAAAAAAATCCTCGTCGCCACCTCCTCTGCTCATCTGATGGCCTGGAGTTGTTTCTCCAGGCTTGAGTCGCGGAGGACGGTGTCCCACGCTTCAGGCGAGGAAGTACTCAGGAGATCGGAAATGGGTGCCAAAGAGCCCGTGGAATGTCGACGGAGAGAAAAGAGCTGTGCATGTTGATGTTCTTTGCTACTGGAAGTTTCCAGCGCGCTGTCGGTAGTGAAGAATTTGTCGGGATTTCACAGTTGGGGTGCACCTCCAAAAATGCGAGAAGGAGCTCCCTCTGCCTCTGAGCACCCGCGGGCCGAGATGCACGTTTTTGTGCGAGGACATGTTAGCAGCAGACGACGACACGAAATTTAGATATGACTCCACTTATTACGCGCACGCCACTTACGCGCACGCGTGGTTCTACTGTACAGGTTGCAGCACTATGCCGACTGGCTTACGTCGGAGGAACACCAGCTATTGAAGATTATTTGTGCCGCTATGTTCGCGCTCGCTCTGGGACAGCACAAATAAGCTTCAATAGCTGGTGTTCCTCCGATGTAAGCCAGTCGATATAGTGCTTGCGAAGCCTGTCCTTAAAGGGCTTATTAATGCCGACATCAAGCGGCTGGAGCTGGCTGGTCATGCCACCAGGGATTATGGCGATGTCGGTCCCAGCACGAGAAAGTGTGGTCTTCACGCCGTCAGTCAGGTGGCCGTGGTAGGAGTCGAGGACTAGAAGTGACTGCTTGCACAACGCAGCCCCTGGACGGCGTTCCCAAGCCATTTTCACCCAGTCCTCCATCAATCCGCTGGACATCTAACCTTTGCCGTGAACGCACACGACAACATTTCTGGGGAACTTTTCACCAGCTGGTACAGTTTTGCGTTTGAAAATTATGTATGGGGTAAGCTTTCATCCATCGGCGGTGCAGCACAACATTACTGTCATTCGCTGCTTTTTGTAGCCCGCTGTCCTAAGCTTGACTTCCTTCGCACCCTTTTTGTTCATGGTGTATGCCATTGGCATGTCGAAGCACACCAGGGTCTGGTCGGGAGTTGCAGTTTGGCCCAGTTGGTAGCCCTTTTCCCGTCGTTTGTGCATCACGTATCGCTGAAACTTCACAAGCTTCTGCTCGAAGTCAGCGGGCAGCTTCTGACACACGGAGGCCCGTCATCTCAGACTGAACCCGAACCACTTCATGAAGCGCGTTGCCCAGCCCCTGCTTGCCTTAAAATTGGCTCGTGCTACACCCTTCACAAAGGCAGCTTCCCTGGCCTTCGCCTGAATAATTTCTGTCGTCACGGGCATTCCCGCTTCCCTCTGTTCCCTGATCAAATCAGCAACAACTTCGTCCACCTCATGGTGTTGGCCCGTCTTTGGTCCAGTAAACGCCATGCGGGTTGCTGCGCAACTGAAGAGTTCGGCCCATTCTTTCCGTCATCGTCGCACATTCTTTTCGTGCACACCGAACTCGTTCTGCGCTTGCAGGTTTGATGTTTTCTCAGCGTGGAGAACGACCTTTCGCTTAAAGGCCGTGCTGTAGTGGCACCACTTGGTTGATGCCATCGCTTCTGAAGCACAGTTGGCGCAGGCGTTTCGCGAGCACATGTGTGAGGCACCACTACGCTGCATGATCGCTTCCAGAAAACTGACCAACTCCACGCTCGTGCTGATCACCTGCTCACGCCTCTGCCAATCTCCGCGCAGCGCCACAGGAGGAGAGAGGATATAAAAGTGCGTGGCATTCGCCACCACCGTAATCACGTGACCCGATCCACCTTTGCCGGCATGAAATCTCGCCGGCTCGACGACCCTCGCTGCATGAATGTGGGCCTGCGAGATTTTGGAACAGTGGACAGTACGAAGCAGACGACACGGTTGGCCTGAGTAGCCATGGGGACCGCCGCTCTACCTCTGAGCCTGAGCGACCTCATCACCATGCAGTTACCGTAGCATATCGTGAAAATGAGCCTCGGACGCGCATGCAGAGCCGTCTGCATATGGTAGCCTGAGATTGGCGCATGATAAGCCGCCATGCCGCTTGCGAGGCCGGGCCTTTAGGTAGGTGGTGGCTGCTGTCAAATTATGGTACTCGAATCTAAGCCGACCCCCCCCCCCCTACTTTCACACATCGTTTTTTTTTTCGAAAAGAAACATTGGCTTAGATTCGAATAAACACGGTAGTTCTTCACACTTCAATCAGACATTTCAAAGAACAGCAATAGGACAGAAATTACAACGAAGATGCACTGGAATCGAGACATACAACACTCCTTTCATTTTAGCGGAACCACAGGCATCGCTAAACTGCAGCAACAAACAGGACCCAGGTGCCGATCACGTAATGTATGAGGTGTTCAATAATCTACCATCGGGTGATGAAAGCTCTCTTACACTTGTACAACAGTGTGTGGTCTTCTAGTAAAATCCTGTCTATCTGGAAAGGAGCCATTATTATACCCATTCTGATGCGTGGCAAGGGCCCATATGTTTAGCTTCAAGCTACAGACCAATTGCTCTAACAAGCTGGTTATGTAAAGTGTTCGAAATGATAAACTGCTGATTGGTACATTTTCTTGAATCAAACTCCATGATCCCTGCCAATGTGGGTTTCGAGAGGGGTGATCAACCACTGACCATCTGATCTGCATACCTGCCAAGTCTCCCAGATCAGAAGACTTCTGGATTTTGACTGTTTCTCCTGGCTGTACACGTAACAGGAAAATCTCCCGGAAATTCAGCTGTGCCCCGTGTCGCTACTGGGCCATTCCGTGCCAGACGTCCCAGACATTGTGCTCGACCCTCTCTGACGTTCTAAAATATAGTGGACAGTTGCATTATTGTACCATTTACTATTGTGAAGTATCTTTGCGTGAAAAAGTTGTTCTTCCCCTTACAGTGTTTTAAATTTGCCGTGGTGGGAGAAACATGGGTTGCAAAAAAAAAATGCTCACGAATATATTTCTGCGCAGAATGCCCGTAATAATGTTTCCTAGAAAACGAGTAGCCAGGCACGTAGGCAAGGAGGGGCCCAGGGGGGCCGCCCCCCTCCCCCCCCGAAACTTGTCAAGTTAGCCATTAATGCAGGGGTACAGAGGCACAAGTAGCGCCGTGCGCATTTAAACAAATTAAAAACAAACGATAGTCAAGGAACTCACTGAAAACAGCTACCCAAGAACCTTTATTCCGAAAGCACTTCAATTCCAAAAGCACGGCTGCGCTTGCCGAGAATTCAGCGTCCGGCTCCTGAATCAACAGCGCAACAGAAACACCACACTCTCCCATATGTCTGAGGCATTAGCGAAATCATCGGCCGTATTCTCAGAAAAGGCATCCGAGTGACTCACAAGCGTACGAACACATGTTCTCTACATATTGCCAAGGCGGTTCACCGAAGGAGAGAGCCCAAGGCACTCTATACAAATATGCGATGTGAGCTACATCGGCGAAACGAAAAACCTCAACGAAACATTTCGACAGCACAGGAATGACCTCTGCAATTTTGCAACAGATCGGAACCCGATAGCCGAACATTCCCAAGGTAGCGACCACCGTATCAATCTTCCTGACACAACGGTCATACCAACTTAAACCAATTATCGGAAACAGTTACTGCTTTATGATTGTGGAAAAGGACAGAAAACTTCACAAGGCGGGAAATTTTAATATATGTAAGACAAGCTTGTTGGAAACGAAATTACCAGAACGAACAAAACGTTGCCATATGGCCTTGAAACGAGAGAAAACGACGTTATCTGGCCGTACTTCATGCGCCTTTTCTTCGTCGCATCGGTTATGTTTAGGAAGGTGGTTGGTTGGTTGTGTCGGGCTTTCTGGGAAAAAGCGACCATGGCTATATATTGCGCGAAACGAGGATTTTCATCTACCGTTCGGTAGTTGGATTGCTTCAAGGAACAGCGCAATCAATGACTGGACATACGGAAAAAGATAGCGTTCACTCCACCGGTGGATTCCCTGAGGAAGTGGCTTTCTTAACGAGAGGAGCGGTGTATTGCAAACGGTATATTGCGGGCGTCATTTTTACAGTCGCGTATAGTGGCGGCAGTATAGGGAGTATTCAGGTGCTTTGTCTGATAGCTGTGCGGCATGGGAACACGCACGCGTACGGCTTTGCTTTGCCGCAGACGCAGAGTTTTTCCACAACCGGATGGCGGAAGCGAACCGAAAGTTTGGAAAAAGGGACTTTTGTATGGAAAGCGACGGCTTCGACGACCCATTAACCCATTCAATACCCCTGGCACCTCTGCGAACCCCAGCACCCTTTATCCGCAGCCTCTGTCGCGGGGGCAGGAGCCCGCGTGACGGAAGGAGTAAAAAGGGTAAACAAACAAGGTAACCAGGGTCGCATGCAGTTCCGTGGAAGGGTACTGTGAGTCATGTTCATTCCATAGATAGATGACCTGAAAGCTTCCTCAAATGGCACTTCGCAAACCATCGCAAAACACTGCAAAGTTTGCAATTTGTGTCACCAAAGCACGCCTGCAAGGTCAAATTTTAATCTGTTCAGCCAGCCTTCGATTTTTGCCTTAGAGATATGATAACAGCGCATATCGTTACGCTAAAAGGTGAGCCATGCAAGGGAGCAACTTCCCCGTTCTGCGAAGGGCGCTTTAAAGGGCCCATGACAGCTATTTTTTTGTTGGATACTTTTATGTTCTAATGAGTAGAACAGCGTCTTGTAATCACGGCATGGAGCGGCAAATTCTCCAGCGTGAAGTCTAATTAGTCACAGCATCGTTAATTTTGTTCAGTTTTAATGAAGCTTCGAAACGCGCGCCAAAAACTGCAAGAAACTAGCGCCGCGGGTCTAGCGCGGCGGCTGTCGGAAGTGAGCGCATGCACTGATCACTTGAGCTCAAGATTCGGTGACGTTGCGGAGAGCGCGAGCGCCAGACCAGCTCGCCACACTCGCTTTGCATCATAGCGTGTGTGCAATGTACGCTTGAGGGACCAACACGGAGAGGAAGCAGAAAAATACGGCTTTTGGCGTGGCCTCCGCGATCGGCTGCGAGAGCCGATCTTGGAGGCCACGCTCGGAGGCCATAGCGCGGCGCGCCCGTGTCTCTCTGTGACGTCACGATATCGACTTACAAAAGTGAAACGTCACAGATGGCCCACAAACTACGTCATACTAGTGACGATGTCGCGAGGTGCCGCAAACCCAGATGAGCATTTCTGGTCACTTTAAATACATATTAAAATATCTTAACGACAACGTTCGCCGTTAATACTTGGCCACAAGTGCCTTCAGATGTTCGACAACCAAACAACACAAACATATCGGGTTTGAAATTTTGGTGTCATGGGCCCTTTAAGATGCAACAAAGCCCTCTTGCCGAACGTTCACACTCAAGATACTGGCGACAATCACAGTGAGTACACCTGTTGCAGAACGCCGCTTCTCGACACTGAAAAGAGTAAAAGCATATTTGAGGAACCGAACAGCTGAACAGCGGCTTAATGACCTGGCCCTTATGTCAGTTCACCGGATGGAAGTCAGCGTCGACGAAATTATCATTGTGTTTATAGAGAAAGCGCGACGCATAAAAATTGCAGCATGAACCGCTCTTTTCGGCCAAGCTGCATGGTTTTTTTTTCTTTTGCATTGACTTTTACTATGATGTAAAAACACTCGCAATGTCCTTCTTTAATATTGCTTCCTAAAATGAATGTTAGCGTTCTGCATGTTTTGCGCGATGAAAGCATCCGTGTTTTGGTTTTTTTGGTTCAATAAAATTGTTTTCGCGAATATGTCTGTTTTTTTCTTTTAAGAATTGCTGTCATAAAGTGGCTGACGTTCTTCTCGCACGCCTGTAGTTGAGACAAAGTGTGAGGAATTGAGTAGATAAAGCGTCCGACAAATATTTTTTCATTTCGTGCACTCCGTAAGTGGGCGCATGATTGGATTTCATTGCTTTTATTATTTTTTTGGCACTCCTCTTTCCGTCACTGACTCTGTGTGGCCCTTCTTCGTCCAGATTACTTGGTTAGAAAATATTCTTTCTCGTACACACGCACTAGCTTTACTGTGTTGTCAAAAATCTTCCTTTCCATCTCGGATTAACTCACCTCTTGGGCCGCATTGCACTCTGTTCTGTTTCTCGTCTAGTAATTCAGCGCCTTCTGTATTTCCGGGCAAGTTCTTTTTAAGCACTTTATAATAATGACCGTGCTGTTTTGATGCTTTTGTTCCCCCCACCCCCCGTTATGCGATACACTGAAAAGGGCCTTTAAGGGTGAATAAATGATGACGATGATGCTTTTGGGCCCACCCCCAAAAAAAATCCTGGCTACGTGCCTGCGAGTAGCACTTCATTATTTTTCATTCGTCATCGCTACTTTATCTGACGATGTGCCTTGAGGTGAAGCAAAACAGCAATTTTGTGTCATTTTTGAGAATTTGTTCTTTAAAAAGACAAAATGGGTATCTCATGGCTGGATGCTTAGCATGTTAAGCTTGTCAAAAAAGTATTGAAGTCGACAATCAAGCAATATTCAAGTGGGAACGGTGCACACATTGGAATGTGTGTGAAATCCCCATGTTCAGGTGCGTTTAGATAGGTGTGGTGGTCCAAGCGGAATACACGCTTGTGCTCATTTGGAAGAGTAGGTAAGTGAAATTTATTTGTGAAAGCTGCGTTGGAGTGGAGGGGGGGGGGGGTGTTTTGTGTTGAGCGAGGAAAGAAACTTGTGTGAACCTCCCCCGTGTCCCCGGGCGCCAGCCCGCAAGTCCGGTTCATTGCACATCAACGCATCACTGGCTCAAAGGAAATATGCGGTGGCCACACTTTTGTGATAAGATGGAATGCTGCTTTAAGTTTTCATATTGCTAAAAACTTGAAAACAGTGCAGATGGCGGGCAGGAGGTTTCAGAATTGCACCAAAGCCTCAGAGGCAGTAATGGGTGCCGAGTATGATTTCAGTGCCGCCAGGTATACACATTCGACACACAGTTGTGTCGCACGTACTCTATCACTCCGGAAGTTTCCGTTCTTACTGCTGCTGCCGAGGTAATGTCCTGGCCACTTGAAATACTTGTGTTGATGAGTACGAGGTAAGGCCGGCATGAAGGGTCGTCAGCAATAACAGCATGCAATCAGGAAAGGCGCGCGTGCCTTTGGGGAGGATTGTAGAACTGAACATTGCCAGACAGACAGACAGACAGACAAAGAACTTTGCTGGATCCCGAGTAGCTACTGTAAGGACTCCCTAGCGAGAGGCTGAACCTTGCCAATTTTTCTTTTTTTTCAGCCGTCTCTCGCTTCCGAGAATAAAGATATGCCTTTTATGTATATGTATATATTTTTTCCGACCATGCAAAGTGATCACCGGGTGTAAAAATGTCCCTTGTAGGGCCTCTAAGACTTGCCCTGGCTTCCAGCTGCTTAATGATGCTGCCAACTCCACCGCGGACGCTCCTGGTAAAAGAGTTCTCGGAAAAGTTTCACGCTGTAGCTGAAGTGTTTTTTTTTTGATGGCAGGAAAAGTTTGCAATTTTTTTCTGCTGTTTCTGCTGTGACCATGCACTGTCGGAAAACTAGTGAATCTTTTTTTGACATAGGGAAGTTAATGGTCAGGACATTGAGATGTCTTGAAATGTAGCCACGGCATCTATAGTGTGTTCGAGACAGTCCAAAGTCACAAATGATCTTGTATGAATGGAGCTGTTTTCTTTAGAGCCAACTTAATTGGGGACGAAAACATCGGTGACGTCAAAGCAGTAGGTCACACGGTAGTGACGTCATCTCTTGTTTGCGCATCGCAGCCAGACTGCGGCGAAACGCATGTTTCTTTGCAGAGATTGCATACGAAGAAGTGTTGCCATGTTGCTTGTGTATTGATTTATTATTTGCGGGGTTTTACGTCCCAAAGCAAGCTCCAATTGTGAGAGACACCATAGTGGAGGGCTCCGGAAATTTTGACCACCTGGGGTTTTTATGTACACTGACATCAAACAGTACACAGGCCTCAACATTTTGCCTTCATCGAAATGCAGCGGCCACGGCCGGGATTCGATCCCACAACCATGGTTCAGCAGCCGAGTACCATAGCCGCTAGACCACTGTGGTGGGATGTTGCTTGCGTATTAACTTAGCGATAAGTTTGGAGAGCATCTTGCACATTGAAACGTTATCCCATGTTGTTGGCACTTTTGAGAATCGATCATTTCATTTTCATGTTTCCGTTCCAAGCATGTCTCAGTTCTAATGTCGGACCTTATTTAAAGGCATGCAGTCAAAGAGAAAAGCCCAAGTCCTCTCTGTCCCTCTCTCGCCGACCACGCTTAAAGGGCCCCTAAACAACCCCGAGGTCCAAAATTTGTTTTAAAGATATAACTGCGTTCCTGTGCGATGTGAATAACATGCTCCCGCAAGAATTTTGCGAATAGGTGCAATAATAAAGAAGTTACACGGGTTTAAGAGGCCGCTTGCGTCGGTTTCGTTTTCTCGGTCGGCCTCCCCACCGTTCTCTGCCGAGGAGAGGGTAGGGGTGGCGTGCCGTCGAGACTCCGCCCACTTTTGACACGTGACATGACGTGGGCAATTGGCGTCATTGACGCTTGCGCTGCAGTTCCTCACGGCCGATCTGGACGTGCGCGTCCAGACCGGCCGTGAGTTCCTGTTGCTCCTGCGCTCACGCCGGTGGGATGGCCAGAGGCTCTGACAATAGACCTCGTTTCGACCAATCAACGAGCTACAACTGGGCAAGGTTGTTCGCGGTAGAACGTGACGACACCTAGGGTGCCAGCGCGACTGGTCAATCGCAGGAAAGAGGCTTGTTTTTTGAAATACGGCGTCTGTGTGGCGCACAGCGCTGTCATATTCGCAGAATGTGATCGCCGCAGCCTTCTCTATGATTGAGTTAGCTTGTTTGGGCGGCTTAAAAAAAGTAGGAGCCTGTTTCATGGCCCTTTAATATGCCTTCTGCTCAGTGATCGTAAGGCGACGTTGTGCCTTCATATATATATTGCTGTTTTAGAGACCCTTCATGTAAAACGACATGCGCCAAAGTATACTCAACATTCGCAATGCTTCTGCAACGTGCAGCCAATGGATGCAGCCGAAGGATGACCTGCGGGTGCTGTCCGCGTGCTCGGCGCAGTGGTGACTGGAGCAGTGTGCACATCTGCTGAAGAGCCAAGCACACAAACCTGAAGCCTCATTTGGCTTCGATGCACGAATGCCGCTAGGCACGTTTAAGTTAGAAGCCCTAAAAAAACTGTATCCCAAGTATCATTTGCATGTAGGCACACGGTCCTCTCGATGAACATCTGGGCAGTGATCATTTCATCATGGCCACTACCCTACCACTGCACAATGCATGTTGGCTGGAGCGGAAGGTGCGTATTACTGACTGGGCGCGGTTCACGGAGCGTCGACAGGACCCTCCCAAAGGAGCAAGGTGCGAGCAATGGTAGAGTCCTTTTCTCATGACCTGGACGCGTGTACGTGCACACTAGTTACTACATCCCCGGACGTGGACCTGCACCTTCTGCATCTATGGGAGGCACACAGACGGCTCACACAGCGCTGGAAACGCCAACGCCTTAATCGCAAGTTTCGCCGGAGTATCGACCAACTTTCGCAGGAGGCACAAGAATACGCTCAGGTTCTCGTCCGAAACAACTGGCGAGGTTTCTGCGAGCATCTCTCGGGCAGCCTGAGCACTGCAAAAACATGGTCGATGCTTCGCGCCCTCATAGATCCATCCTCAACCAAGGCTTATACATATCACCAACTACGTAGCTTAACAAGTATGTACCGAGAATGTCCATCTGGCCTTTTGAAAGAGCTTGAACAACGCTTCATCCTTACTGGCCCACTTCCACAGTACCCCGATTACCCACATGCGGAAAAATCTAACGAGGAACTTGACGCGGACATCACGCTCGATGAAGTTCGCGTGGTTCTCCAGGATCTCTGTCGAAACACAGCCCCAGGTGCAGATAGCATCAGATTTTCCGCCCTACAAAATCGCAGTGATTCAGATCTGAATCACTTAACAAACCTTTTCAATGAGCACTGGCGTAAGGGTACACACCCACAGGCATGGTGTCATGCCGACGTTTCCCTGATACCCAAGCCAAGAAAGCCCCATAGTCATAGCCAATTTACGACCGATATCTCTCACCTCATGCATCGGAAAGTTAATGGAACACGTGCTTTTACAGTGTTTGCAACCTTTCCTCGAAGAACAGTCATTCTTCTCCCACTCGTAGTTTGGATTTTGGCCACATCTCTCCACACAGGACGTGTCTCTACAGCTCAAGGAAGACATTATGGGTGCTCCGTCGTGCGCCCAGAGGAGGGCCATCCTCGCCCTTGATCAAAAAGGGGCATTTGACAACGTGGCACATGATTTGATCCTGAAGAATCTGGCGGAGTCGCATTGCGGTGACCGCATGTACAACTACATATGTTCCTTTCTGCACAACAGAACAGCCACCATAGGGATAGGGCCACACCAGTCGGACACAATTTGCCTTACAGGTCGCGGAACCCAGCAGGGATCAGTTGTGTCTCCCACCCTGTTTAATATCACCCTGGCAAGACTACCTCAGCTGCTCGATCAAATCCCGGACGTTGCACATGCGATTTATGCAGACGACATCACAATTTGGATGACGCGTGGGTTAGACGGGGCCATTCAGGATTGACTGCAGCAAGCAATCGATATCATTACCGCTTACGCACAACAAGGCGGCCTGTCCTGCTCCCCTCAAAAGTCGGAGCTTATTCTCATCCATGTGTGTAGCATTACCCCTCCACCCGAGATCACCGTGCACGTGGACGCCATGCTTGTCCCTCAAGTGGACCGTGCTCGCATACTTGGATTGCACATTCAGGTGGACAGAAAGGTGAACTACACTGTGTCTCTCTTGTCCTGACAAACCGAACAGATTCTCGCCATGATACGACGGGTTTCCAACAGGCGCACAAGACTGCGAAAGCGGGACCTACTGCAGCTGGTGGAGGCCTGCGTGATCAGTAGCATGACGTACCACCTCCCCTTCCACGGACTTACCCAATCCGACCAGATGCAGGTGCACGCTATGCTGTAAAAGGGGACCAAGCTCGCCCATGGCCTCCCTCACTATACTGCCACGACACGTTTACTATCCCTAGGGACACACAACACACTTAGCAAGCTATTAGAAGCTCAATGGACCAGCCGAAGGCAACGCCTCTCGCTCACACCCACTGGTCAGCATGTACTGTCGTGACTGGGATACCCAGTCTTAACCAGTGGCGACAAAGACACCGCCTTTACGGTTCTGACTTGGGTCCGTAAAACTTTAAAGGTGCACTCACTTCTATAAAACATACATCCTGAGCATGACGCAGGAAGCCGGCGCACCCGTGTTGCATACTTGGTGCGTATGCTCGCTGACATCCCCGAGACCAGTACCTTATACACTGATGTCGCACGGTGCGACACGGGTACTCCACAGTGGTGTTGGACGGTACTGAAACTTTGCTTACGGCTGCTTCTTTGAGGGGTTCCACACCAACAGACGGCGAGGTGCTAGTGCGACACTCTTCAAATTTCCGCAGAAGTTTACATACTAAATGACTCCTAGCAAGCGTGTCGCACCTTTATGATGGGACGCGGCTTCTCCAAGGCGGCTCAATGCATTCTAAGCCAATCGCCAAACACAGAGACACATCCGACCCACACCATGTCTACTTGGTCTGGACTCCTGGCCATGTCTCATTGTCGGGTAACGACCGCGCTCACACGGTTGCTCGAGAAAATATCCACCGAGCGGCCTGGCATGGCGTGGACGGGCCCTCCACTGACATACCGCGACATATTACACCGCAGCTAGACTCGCCATGTGCCCGCCGCTGCCGTCGTTCTCGAGATAGGAAGAGGTGGCACTCCGTAACCTTCAAATGCACACCTTCCCCAACCTGCTCTCACTGCGTAAATTTTACCTGGAACGTTACATAGACTCGTGTCCGGGCTGAGGCTGCTCCCCAATGACATTCCATATCACGATGGAATGCGCCTCCACATTATTCACTCCCTTCTCTGCTATCCCACGTCCCCTCCGCGCGAGAGCTTTGGGAAGATGCCATCTGCTACAGGCCTCCCGAGGTCCGCCAAGCCCTAGTTCAACGGGCACGTGTGGTCGCCGAGATCACCTTATGGATCCAGGACTGGGGTTCCCTCCCGCATGCTCCCTATATATTACGAAATAAAAATGTTCATTCTCTCTCTCTGTGCTGATGGTTCAATTTACACTCCGCTGTGAGCGAAGCAAATATGTCGCTGGCCGAACTGTTGAAATGGCTGACAGCAAATAAAATTGAACTTAATGTGCACAAGACAAAGTTCTTGTTATTCAGACCAAAAAACAAGATGAGACAGCGAACCCATCATCCATTTTCGCAATTGTCCTCTTTCGCGTGGGGACTGAATATGATTCTTAGGTGTCATTTTTAATGAAAATTTAACATGGACCGATCACGTAAACCACGTATGTTCGAAGGTGTCTAGTTCAGTCGGTATGTTATATAAAATGAAAAACCTATTGCCATTGTGGTTTAAGAAACAGATTTATTATGCTCTTGTGCAATCATACCTTCCCTCTTGCCTATTGGTCTGAGAAAGCATAATTCAAGCCAATTTATAATTGATATTTTTTTGCAAGAAAAACCATTAGATCCCTTGGTAATATTAACTATCAAGATAGCACAAAAGAACACTGGAAGAAACTGGGCATACTAAGCATATATGATTTAAAGATTCCACGACTGGCTCTAGAAACACATCGTTTGCTTAACAATGACCCTGCCTTTTCAGTCATGTTACAAGACCCCCCTAATACTGCTACCATATACACTTCGACATGTTAATTACTGGAACAATAGTCAGGGCAAACTATGGTACACAAACACTGCACTACGAAATGACAAGCCTCTTGAACAACAACGAATACATAGAAGAAATAATAACAAACCACCAATCTGGGAAAATAGTAAAGCGAGAAATAAGTCTACTTCTCTCGTAGTTTTTATTGCACATATGTCAGTGTTAATAGTAAATGTGTCTGCATTGTGTAAATTGCCTTGTATGTTACTTTCTAATTGTGCATCTAACCTAGTTTTTGTGCAGAGCAATGATTGAATGATTGCGGTTTTTATACATTAATACAAACTGTTGCATTACCCTTGTAAAATTTATTACTGTACGTGCATTTATACTTTTATGTGTTTTTTTCTGTACGGTTCCAAGGTACTTCATTTACACCGTTTATTTTCCCAATGCTTGCGTGCAAACTGTTGTTTTCAGGTGGGAGGACCTCGTCAGGCGTTAATGCCTTTAGTCCTCTTTCAAGTGTATTTGAACACTTAAATAAAAATCAATTTCAATTTCAAGACAACGAGGTGATTGAGAGTCATTGTATAGGGAAATGTTTTGGAAATTTGGACCACCTGAGGTTCTTTAACATGCACCGATATTGCACAGTACATAGGCCTCGACATTTTGCCTGCATTGAAATGCAGCCATCTGCGGGCAGGATTTAAGTTAAATTTTCCAGTGTGGTTTGTTATACAGACTACATCCAGACAAATGTATTGCTACGAGTAAAATAGCCTTATTCCGCACACACTAACATCTCTTAGGATATATGCAGCATAATAAAGCATAAGGCTATGCTGTGATGAAGTGAAGATTGCGTACTGTGTTCGTTCAAGAATGGATAGTATTATTGTCAGTATGTAGTTTCATTCAAAAGACTATGTAACGTGTGAACCATTTCAGCAGTAAATCTAATAAAAATTGTGAGAAGGGTGGTTGTGTAAAGTGTTTATAAGGCTCATGATGTGCATGTATTGGCAACGCAGTGTGAGGAAGCCGAGCAGGAATGGAGCGGAACCTGGCTTGAGCAGGATACTCCAGGTCACTGAATGTGGCACATTAGTTTCTGCGGACTACAGCCTCTGTGCTTTTGCCTGCAAGCCTCGCATCCACCTGCGAGACACGCTGCCGTTTGTGTTCATGAAGGCTGACTGCAAATGCGACACAGGCGACGTGTCATGTCAAAGCACTAGCCTTTGGATGCTGTGTGAGGTGAGGCTAGCTCTTGTCCAATAAGAACATCAAAGGCAAGCACTGCAGCGGCATTGTTCAATTACATTTAAGTCACACTTGTTCGTCCATAGTCTTATGATTGCCGCCTTCCCTGTGTCCAGTTATGCATGCTAAGTAAACGACAGTATTAGCAACGTTTACATCAGTATGTGTTGGCTAATTATAATTTCCAGTGTTTTGTGTGTCAAAAGCATGATATGGTGAGGCACGCCGTATACTGGAAAGCTCCAAAAAGTTTGACCACCTGGGCTTCTGGACTTCATTAATATGTATCGAAAACGCACAGTATATATTACTTATTGCTCGGAAGGATTGTTAACGTGTCCTCAAATGGAACACCAAATATCAAAAATTGTAGAATATTCTAGGCTCCGCATAAGCTGGCACCCAAGCAGTGGGCACTTAAGCTCTACAAAAATTTTTATCATGAGAAAGATAATGCATAAAATTACCAACGTTAATGTAGAATTCTCTGGTTAGAATACCGAGTTTTGTTTAAGGAGCACAGGTCTTGAATTTTTTAGGGAACTAATTAGGAAAAAGAAAACACGACTGGTGAGGTTTATTGCTAAATTTTTTGCTATTGTCATTGTGCATAATGTAATGGGGCACTGTGAATAATTTCAGCAACCTGAGGTGAACATGCAACCATCACATGTTTAAATTACAAAACAATAGGGACGTGGCATTCGGGATTGATCACTCGAGCCCAAGCTCAGGAGCATCGAGTCATAATCACTATGCTAGCCCCTGTTGGCTGTTATGGAAGGGAGGAATTATGTGCGATGCATTTTAACGAAGCCACATAACAGAAGTGGCAAAAGCTACAAGTGATAGAAAATCAAAATAGAGTGGACTCCCAATAAACGAAACTCGGTTAAACGAAAATGCCTCATTAACGGAATTAAATGGGATCATTTGGCTGGATTTCTATATCCGGCACAGTAAAATTTTTCGGTTAATCGAAACACTACTTATTGGTCATCTACGGTTAAACGGCACAAATGCTAAGCACAGCACAGGCTTTCTCATGCCAAAAAGTAGTCTCACAACCATGAAATGTATCGTCGAAGTCAACGCCATAGTGAGACAAGCCAATCCTGTAGCCGTACCCATACTGGATTGTGCTGCAGCGGGAGCGCGCGCGCGCGAGCCGTGTCGGTTGTGCGTTAGGCCTACATGTGTGACTAAGTGTGGTGGATAGGCACAATGGAGAGCACGAAGAAGCGGCCGCATCAAGCTCTCTCGCTTGAAAAGAAGCTCCAAATTCTTCAGGACCTCGATTGCAGCAGCTTGTCCAAGACAGAGGTGGCAAAAAAATTCAACATCCCCAAGTAAACACTGTCGCGGATCTTGAAAAACAAAGAAGCGATCGAAGGTGCCGTCAAGAATGGGACCTTTACGTCTAAGCGGATGCGGATGACGCCGTATGAAGAATTAGAAAAAGTTCTTTTTGTGTGGTTTAAGCGTGCGCGGAGTTCTAATTTCCCAATAAGCAGTCCCATTCTGGAGCAGAAGGCGCGAGAGATTGCCCTGCACATGGGTGTTGAGAACTTCGCCTTAAGCGACGGATGGCTGAGCCGGTTCAAGAAACGCCACGGACTTGTTTTCAAGGCAATCTCAGGTGAGAGTGCTGCAGTCAACCGGAACGTTTGCACCGACTGGCAGCAGGGACGGCTTCAGGAAATTTTATTGAACTATGAGCCGCGAGACGTATTCAACGTCGATGAGATGGGCCTTTTTTATAAAGCGCTCCCATCAAAGACTCTCACTTTCAAAGGCAAAGCCTGTAGCGGTGGGAAACACAGTAAGGAGCGCATTACTGTGCTGGTGGGTGCAAATATGGCCGGAGACGAAAAATTGAAGCTTGTTGGTGATCGGAAAATCAAAGCATCCACGTTGCTTTAAGGGCGTTCGAAACCTTCCCGTTACCTATCATGCTGACGGAAGAGCATGGATGACGATGGCAATTTTTGAAAACTGGCTGCGGGTGGAAGAGTCAAGATTTGCGAGGCAAGGCAGGAAGGTTATCTTTATCCTGGACAATTGCCCTGCCCACTGCCACGTTGAAGGACTGAAGTCGATCAACCTAGAGTTCCTGCCAGCCAACGCAATAGCAGTGATCCAGCCTATGGATCAAGGGGTGATCCAGAATGTGAAAGTTCACTACCGCAAGCAGCTGCTTCACCGAATGCTGCTTTGTGCAGACACTGAAAAGACCTACAATTTGGATTTGTTGGGAGCCATTCATATTTTGTACCATGCCTGGGAGCAAGTGAAGGCAACAACCATCCAAAGATGCTTTCATCATGCGGGATTTCAAGCACGAGAACCACTAGTGGATGAAGAGGAAAGCCCTGCTGATGCAGTGTTCAGTCAGGCTGTGCCCTCTGCCCCTTTCACACGACAGGACTATGAAACAGTTGATGAAAATGTTAGTGCCTGTCGTGAGGAGACGCATGAAGAACTGATAACTGAAGTGCAAGCAGACGATCAACCTTCCTCCAGCAATGAAGATGATGAAGGTGGTGACATTGCCAGTGCAGTGGTGCCGTCGGACAATGCAGCTAAATGGGCAGTTGAACTTTTGCAGCGCTATTTCGAGCATGCGGGTTGTCCAGAATTTCTGGCTAGCTTGTCAGGCATGGGCGCTTACTTTTTGAAAAAGCAACTTAAGCATGCAAAACAAACCACACTTCACTCCTTTTTTTCCCCTATTCAACCAAATGAGTAAGGTGGAGTTGGTACGGATTAAAAGTTTTTGGTTCATGAAATATGTGTACTTTGCTTAAATTGAACTTCTGATAAATGGAAGTTTTTTGGATCCCCTTCGAGTTCCGTTTAAGAGGAGTCGACTGTACCGTAAATAACGATGCTCAGAGTGAGTGGCATAGACCAGTAAAAAATTATTTCCTGAATTTGTTATAACATTACGTTGTTCATTATATAACTCTTTCATACATATTAAATAACAGCACACATCATATCAAAGAACATGTGGTCCACTTGTGTTTTTAAGACCATTTGCCTTTTTTTTCTTATCATATATTCTGCACGGCACATCTTTATTCAAGTGCACTACCTCTTCATCATGAGCAGTTCTGGTCTGATGTAAATCAGTGGCCTCATTTTGCTGCGCATGCCATGCGCTCAGTTTCGATATCGCCGTTGAAAAATATCTCGAATTGCATCAGATTTTTCTGCTTCTAAAAGGACATAAATCGTCGGGCTTGTCAAGAGAGAGAGAGAGCTATGGAAAGGCAGGGAGGTTAACCAAACGCATGTCCGGTTTACTACCCTGCACTGGGGAAAGGGATAAAAGGGTTACATAGAATGAAAAATAGAGGGAGAGAGAGAAGGGCCCAATCACTTGTACACTTGCACAAGTACTGTCTGTGGAGACTGTTGCAGAGACCTGTCGACTTCAGGTACGTCAGCAACGCCTTTGTCGCCTTCTGAGCCATCAAAGCATATGGCCAGGGCCCAAGAACCTTGGCTGCTGAAAACGGCCTCAAGTCCAGCCTGTCGAGTACCATTTGAAGTTGGTAGCGTTGGCCGTCATAATTACTGCAAATACACAGCACATGTTCAATAGTTTCAAGTCTGCAGAAATCGCAGGTAGGTGTGTCAGCCATCCCAATCCGACACGAATATGCCTTTGTAAATGCCACCCCCAACCACAGGTGGCATAACAAGGTTGCATCGGAGCAGAAAATCCCTGATGGTAGTTGTAGCTCTGAGTTAGGGTCCAGTTTATGTAGGTGGCACTTTTGATGGTTAGGAGATAACCATTGATTGTGCGTAATAGAGCGAGCCAATAAATAAAGTTGTCTTGCAGCGTTGGTCCTTGAGAGTGGGATAGGAACCACTCGAGCCTCCTCATGAGCGGATCGGGCTGCATCGTCAGCTAATTTGTCACCCGTAACATTGGCGTGTCCTGGTATCAATTGATATAAAATACCGTGTCCTTTCGCTAGAGCCTGATGGTGATAATTCCATAGGTCATTCACCAGTTGCTCGGGAGGCTTCCGCCAAAGGACATATTTCAGACTCTGATGCGATTCCTTCAAGTCGCAGCATATGACCCGTTTGCGTGGTCGCTTTTGCAAGGCTTATTTCAGGCTGTCAATGTTGCCATACAAACAACTGCCCTCATGTTAATGATTAAGACCGTCAATAACGAGTTTATGCGAATAGGTTATTTTAATGTAATTTTATCCGCGGTGCAGCATTTCCGAGTTGGCGTATTTTTCATGTTTGATGACAACTGGAGCCCTACTGCAAAACACAGAACAAAACAAACACCCTGCACACATACGTAACATGGCACTCTGTGGGAAACTGTGTGGATGCAGATTAGGCCCTTTCATGACTAAGCCACAGTACAGCATAGCCTCCTGTATGCGACACTGATCTAGAGACTCCTACTTTGTGATTGTCTCGTATGTAAATGGTACCACCTGGCAAAAGATACAAGTTCCTCTCATACTGCCTGCAAAACAATCCCAGGGATCACCCTCTTAAATTGAATATGACGTACACCTCACCGAGCGTGTAGGCATAACGTTTTTTCACCATTTTCGGTTTTGTAAACCACACTGCTCATTGCTAAGGAGCATACTGTCCCACTGCGATTCACATAAATTGCTGCGTAGTACTAGCAGCCCTGTCTTTGTAATTTCACTCTCTAAGATTGTTGAACACTCAACTATTCCATGAGAAAAAGTTCATCCTATAAAACGTTTTTGCTAAAATAACAACTAATAAATATCCACCTTAATAATTCTGAATCATTATTCTCTTCAGACAAGCCAAAACTATAAATACGTCACTATAGCAGTCTGCTGTTCTCATTGAAAATGATATTTTTTCTTGTTTGATCGGTACGCCAGAGATGAGCATATTGAATGAACCGCATGTTTATTCTGTTTGTTGCTTGTGGCTCATCCTAGAATCTTCTGGTACAAAGGGGGAAGGGCTTAATGAAGGGCGAGGGGAGTGATTCAGCAGCCTACTTCCTCGAACTATGTACCATATAACATGGTCCTAACTCTAATTCCAACAATGTCAGATTTACTTTTGGGAAATTCTAAACGCAGTGAGACCTGCTTGACTTTGTCCCACCCTCTCCCCCTTTTCTTAGTCAAACCACCCTCCTCCAGACAAACGGGAAAACTGCGCCCTTGGCTCAGCCACAGATAAACGTATCTTTCATCTTCCTCTTCCAGGAGGACCCAGCAATGTGCAAACCTGCATAACACCATGATCATGTTGGACCGCCTTCTTCACCGGCATCGCACTTGGGTCTACCTGGCTTTTGAGGCACACGATGGTCTGATTGGTGTGGCAAAGTAGCACCACAGGATTCACTAGGCAGTTCTATCTTTTTGCAACCAGGGACATCATAGCGTGCTCGCGGCTATCATCCCAGCCGGAGGCATGCGACAAACTCCATTCGCTGTGCGGCCGCCTCCCTAGGAGCATGGAAGTGGGATTTTGACACCGCTACATGAAAGCACAAGTGTTTGTGGCCGAGATTTAAGGGTGTTGATATATAGCAGCGCAAGCTTGACTGCACGCTGTGATACATGGGACGTTGCTGCAGTGAACCAATAGTCTGGCCTACAGAGTGTGGTAGTGGTTCTTTTTTGCAGCATTCCAGATGTTGTCTGCCTAAGCAAGAATGCAGAAGGGAACACTGGTGGCAGTGTTTGTCACAGAGTGCACAACACATGTTGTGGAGATGATCAGGGGCCAGAAGTCAGCAAAGCCATGACCTGTATCCAAGCAATATCGGCAGTCTTCTGGTCGACATAATGCTGGCTACCGTCCCAACTTTCTGCTTTCTAAACTCACACGATCCACACCACCACCTACAACATCATACTCTGGAGACAAGTGAAGAGCAGGTTATGAGATGTAATGTTCCCCAACAGCGAGAGTGAGCGTTCCTCACTTCATCAGTGAAGTCTCCTCAGAGGCCTAAAAGCTGGAGCAGGCTGGCTGACGGTACCAGCAACCTAAATGGCACGCAGAGCTCCTTTTCGAGTCAGCCACCTTGGTACAGTACCAGGCTCCTCCGAGATTCCAAAAGTCTGCTATATATGCTACTAGTGGTGGGGATACGCCAACAAGGGCTGCTGACAGCCTAGCAGAAGTAAGCCGAGTGCTGCTGCTAACTCGGTCACACGGCAGCAATCACCAGCTTACACTACTTCGAAGCAGGCCGCAGAAGACAAGGGCAGTAGCTGGCAGGAGCTGGGCAGCAACTGGTCGGGAAGTACCTTCAAGCACTCATTGAGGAGTGCATCTGTATTTTGGGAATTTGAAATTGGAAATGTTGGCAAGCAATCATGGAGGCCATCACAGACAGCTGCCAGTAAAGCTTGTGGTGCACGTGGGGACACTGGTCCTAGTGGAAAGGCATCATCACCAGGTATTGGTGCAGAACCAGCTGAGCAAGTGGCAACAGTGATGGCCACCAAAAGTCTTAGCTTATCTGACAGTTTAGGGACTGCTGTGACATCAGTGACAGCCTCAAACCTGTCAGCAAAGTTGGCACAGTGGCAGCGAAGCCAAGCACACTCACTGAATCCAGGCCGTCGATTCAACCAGCCCAGCCCTGGTTCGACCCATTCAGGCACTCCATTTCCCTGTATCTGACCCCAGCGCCTTCTCCCGAGCATGCCGCCGTAGTTGCAGCGAGGACAGCTATATCAAGTTTGCTGCAGACTCCCACGTTGCCTTCACGAGCTCCAAAAGAGCATATCGCTACGATCTCAGGGGCACACTGCCACCGTGGTTCCAGTACTTTCGTCACTGCTGCTCACAGTTCCACCACACCACTGATGCCCGTACCTTCAGGGCCCTTGACCAAGCAACCACCCGAACAAGATGAATATGATAAACCATTGAAAGGCTAGCATTTCACCGTGGACGATGTGCCCATCCCACAGACTCCCCGTTGTCTGCTCGTCAAGGAATATGCATGTTGTGAGGGGTTTGCGCATTCTGACATGCTCCATGTTACATTTTGCAAATTTTTGGTGCGATTATTACATTTTCGAGATTATTCCATGATTCGTATTTTTTGTTACGTGATTTATTGTTATTATTATTATTATTATAATGTTTTTATTTATTAAATATTTATTACGGGATTGCATTTGCATATTTATTGGCTGTTTTGTGCTGTTCCATACCATGTGGGATGTGTTCCTTGCTAATTCAGCGAAGAAGTTACGTTATTATTGCGTGATTTACATTTTGTGTTTAATATAGTGTTACATGCATTATTACCTGTTTATTATGAGTTTTGTATTATTATTCAGCATGCCTTTGTTTTCCTATTACTATGATATAGTTGAAATACAGTATATTACTGTTCAAATTCCCTGACTCACTTTTATATAGAAGCTCTTTGTGTAACTGTAAATGACAAATCAAAACGAGCACTTGAAAAGCAACTATAGGATCATCAGTTTAGATGCTCCAGCTTGATTGTAACAGTGGAACGACTGCATGTATATCATACCATAGAATTTGTTTCATTGAATTACTTGCCTCAAACATACTGAAATGTAATCCCATGTGCGATAGCAGACTTGGCTGCATGAGCACTGTGGTTTTTTTTTGTTTCTTTTTTTCGCAGAGAGTTGCTTCTGAAATAGCCAAGGCATGTCATTAGTAGTGTGGCATCAATATTGGAAATAGATGAGATCATATGCTCTATTCGGCACTGCTTTGCCTCTAGAGTTTGTTATATTAACTCTGTTCTTCATTCTTATCTTATTTTAGTGGTAGGAATGAGCAATTAAAACAAAAAGGTGGAGGCGAAAGAACACTATGAATCATAACGTCGTCCTCTCTAATCCTTTACTGTTTTCGCTGCGAGCACTGAAGGACGCCTAAGGTTTGCTATAAAGAGCGGGCAACCCCGTAATGACAACACAACCGCGATTTTCGTGGATCCTCGCGAGAACGCCACTATTAGTGTTACTACTGTTGATGTTGAACTATGGCACACTCCTTCGTAATGGTTAGCTTTAAACCACATGCACATTTTGTATATGTTATGAGAGCTGGAGTTCAGCGACGCAAGTGTAAGGCAATATTAGTGCAACTACGAAGGTGCACACGGTGTTGAAGCTGGTGGCTGGTTGCAACCATAGCCTCCTTGGTAATCGCCTGTCAAGAGACTGTGAAAACAACGGAGCCACCGTCGGCAAGGTTTCAAAATGACGTTGCTGAGGGCGCCACTCTGGTACAGTGCAACGGCGATTCCCCTGCACTCGGCGGCCTTGACGCTGGCCGTTAATTGCTGCGGTGATTCGGTGTGCAACCAGAAGATCGTTTATAACACTCTAGATTAACACGTGTATATGATGCACGTTCCGGCCTTGTTGCAACAAGTCTAGCGTAGTAGCGGGCTGCAAATAAATAACTGAGAGAAAAAAGGCTACTGTTCATTTTCTGCTGCCGTAGCGTTTTAAGCTAATTCGCCATTAGCCTCCGCGCAATATACGGAAAATACAACAGCTGACAAGCTTTCTTCTTACATATGCGACGTATCTTTTCAAAAGGTGTGCTTGCAACGATGCTGTATTTGAAGCTCGGGCTTTCGGACTCGTCGTACGTTACCATGTTAATTTCTGCGGTTTTACGCACCCATGCGACGGTCACGAGGCACACGGTATACGGAAATTACTCAGGTGTGTGTGGTCTATCTTTTGCCTCCGTTGAAACGACCCCCCTGCCGTGATTGAACCCACGCGCGTCTTTCGTGTCAGCAACAAATCACTGTAACTATTTTACCGTCGCTACAGCTGCACATTAACAGCAGACAATTGAATACCTTGCGATGATCTTACGCTATCCTTTTGCACCCGACGAGTTCTGTGGCAGACGTGAATATTCATAGACTGAGACCCCTTTACAACGTGTACTGCGTCCGTGTGGCTTAATTGTAGTGCAAAGCTATGCACAAACGTAGTTTGGTGAACGATGTTTCTGCTCTTCTAGACGCACCCCATCGATTTTTCCACGGACAAACCAAATGCGGGAAGTGAATGGGGGAAGGAGAATCCCGGGAGCTGGCGCCCTCGTTCCGTCGACGCTTTCTTATCAGGAGATACGGGGTGCTGGTGTCCCTCGCGCGGTTTTCAAGAAGGAAAAAAAGGGGGAGGGGATGAGGGGCTCAACTTGTATATATAGTGACAGCCATATGGTTACCGACACACGACCTCGCGGCACTCCACACATCACGTCGGTGGTATCGGCCTCAATCGCCATCGTCGGCCACGGCGCCGACGCATGCTTAGGTGCTGCTGTGCGGCTGTCCCGCGATGTCGTCGCCGTCACTGTTTTTCCATTTTCGACGATTCCGCCCTCGTCACCGTCGTGTCATTCATCGATGATGTCATCATGCTCGTAGTGGTCGTGCCTTGAAGTCGGCCGCTTGTGCAGTGCTGTGCGGCCCGCACACCCGCAGGTTGCACGGCGCCGCGTTGTCTGCAGTCGTCCTTGCCGTTCTCTTCGCATCGTTACCGGAAGCTTCGGTCTAGGGAACGACGGTCCCCTTATGCTCGGGTGGACCACCCTCGGGGCCTTTCTGCATGAACTCCGCTTAGCTGTCGGTGCTCAAGCCTTTCAGTCGAGCGGTACGTGCCTGGGTGTCTTCATCCATGGGAGGTTTTGTGGATTCCGTACTCGCTTTCTCTAAGTGCTCGTTCACACAGCCGTCAAACTGCCCGTCGCGTCACCGTCACGGCGCTGGTTTTCGTCAAGGGAGAGGATTTCCGAGTCGTTTTCTCCTCGAAAACGGGTTGACGGAAACTTAGAGCAATGCTCTACGTCGCCGTCAACCCGTTTTTGAGGAGAAAAAGGCTCGAAAATCTTCTCCCCTAACGACAACCGGTGCCGTGACGTTGACGCGACGGGCCGTTTGACGGCTGTGTGAACGAGCACTAACGCCGCAGCGGCTGGGCTTTCTTTCGCTGTATCCAACTCATGGTTGACGTCGGCCTGCATGATAAATGTTCTCTTAGGCTCGGCAGTGGCATCCCTATAGGCGAATATTCCGCTGCCTTTATCTTATCGTCCTCGGCGTCAAAACCGCGTTCTTGGCTATCTAACTCGCAAGCGGGTTTACAATTATTCCGACCATTGTTTCCGCAGTGATCTTAGTTACCCACGGATGTACTTCAGCGAGGAGCGAGTGCTGTCGCCATCGAAAATCAAGGGAGTAAACAAAGGAGAAAACAGATTGTGCATGAAATCAATTCATTGCGTAAAAGTGTTCGGTGTCAAAGTCGTCTTGGAAATCGATCAATTACGCAAGACGCCTTATTATTTCGTTCACTGGTTTAACCGTCCATCTGTTTCAATTCCTGCGTCCAAAGCTCTGCAAAATATTCTTTATTTGTTGTAATGGCGGAATTATCCATTGCTTGTCCTACAATGTCTCCTGAAATTCCTCTCAACGAGTAAGACACAAGAAAATGCAACGAAAAGGAAAAATATGGTGGCTCTGTGCATTGACCCGCCATATTGCCACTTTACATATTCGAATTTTCTCTATAAGTAGCTGAGACGTTCATTTACGGGCGACTCTCGCAACTTTCCGGCGTCACATCATAGCGCGATGTGCACTACGTCCCATGGCTTCAGCCTTCCATATTTCTGCTAAATCGCGCACATGAGTGTTAGCCATAGAAACAGGGGAAGAACGGTGGGCTATGTAAAAAAAGAAGGCGTTGACGCCTAATATGCGCTTTTAGCTAACAAAGAAAATTCAGTTTTAAACGGTTTACACTATTATGGAACGACGCTGATTCTATCAAGAGGTTTTTAAACTGGACCAATTTATTGATCTTAATATAGAGACAGGCAGACCAGTATTGGAGAGCTGATAATCTTGATCCTGTCTTGCTCTAGTGTCGTGACAGGTCAGGCAGTTCGAATTGGAGGTTTGATTTCAAGCGTAGCTTGATAACTCCTAGGAAGTCCTCTTCGTCATTTTGCTCGTCTTTCCGACCCTGCTTCGATTGAGACTTCGAAGTGACGACGAGCTGCTCGGAGGCTTTCCTCTCTTCACGCGCCTTTCTGTACAGCTCGAGGACGTGCGACTATGCGCACGGTGTCGCTTACCGCCACGCTTGGAGCGCGCAGTCGTTGCAGATGAAGAGCTGCGAGACCGGTGGCGGCGGCGGCCCTTGCTGCGCTTCCTTTTGCCACGGCTGCTCACCGACTCCGTAGTCGCACTTGCACTGCTCGTGCCTTTGCGGTTGCGAACGCTGCGACGAGTGCGGGATGAGCGCATGCTGCTTGCCCGGCTACTGTTCCTCTCGACGCGCCGACGCTTTGGAGCTGCGCTAGCATTAGTGTGTCCAGTACTAGACGGGGAGTGTGCATTCGTCGAACCCATCTTGCGGCTCCTCCTCTGTCTTTCAGCAGCGGCAGTCTCGGTGCTCGACCCGCTTTGGTTAGCGGCCTCCGGCCCGTCCGCGGCCTTGCGCAACTTTCCTGCAGGAGACGTAGCCTCTGGTTTCGCCCGCTGCAGCGAGTCGTCCTTGCGAGGTCTTCCGCGCGGCCGCTTAGGAGGCGAGGAGTCGTTTGAAGGACCGGCGCTGTTCTCTTCGGTTGTAGGCTGCCGTGTTACCTGTCTGGTCTTGGGAGGCTCAGGTTGCTCGGGCGCCTTCCTAGGCATGGTGTTTGGGGCCTGTGCTTCGCTCGACCGTGTCCTCGGGGTCTCTCGTGCAGCCTGCTGCCCTGCTCCGCGTCACCGCAGGCCGGCAAGCAAGGGCTAGGAGAGGATTCGGTGGAGCGGCACTAGGAACGAGCAGCCCGCTCGGCTTCACAGCCGCTGCTGGGAGCTCGAGCACTGTTCGTGCCGCTGCGTCGCGTGCCGGGTTATGACGATGATTAGTATTATGATGGTGTACATTCATGAAATTGCCTGTATCCACGAAGGCATATTCATTGCAGAATGTTTTGGGTGCTGTTTTTTATGTGATATATATCCAGAAATTACAAAATAAGGCTTTATAATGTGATAAGTTTGGTAATTTAGGGGTTCGGCATTTCTCCTATTCCAGGACTCCTGCACCCATGGGACTTAGTTCAGCTTGTAGGAGAGAGTAGGTCGGCCACAAGCTCAGCTTTAATTCCAGCACTGCACCAACAGTGGAAGCTGCCCAAGTTTAACGGTGGAAGCTTTTGTGGGCTCTTTATAGCGATCGAAATCGGTGGTGATTGTTCCCTCCGTCGCCGTCGACACTGCGCGCAACCGCTCTCAGATTGAAGTGGGGAAAAGAACGCCCCATGGGCTGCACGAAATTCATCCCAGCTAAGCGGGGGCGATGCCAGTGCAACCCTCCCATACTCTCGTCACTTGGTTGGGCATCTTGCATTCTGAGCCACGGCTCTGTTGTGGGAGAGTGGGTGGCATCTACCCGTGGCTGTCACTATATGACTGAGTGTTTTGCGCTCGTAACCACGGCTCTGATAACTAATAGCGTCTGGGTGTTTCAGATAATGCGTCCAAAAATCCTACGAATACAGAAAAGGAGATATTTGCCCATTTTTTTGTCTTGTGCTCGGTTCATGATGGCGTGCACTGTAAGATGTTTGAGTGAAAATTTGAGTTCTAATTTAGCAAAGCACACTAATTACATTGAAACTTCGAGAGGTAGACGTTAAAACCTAACTGAAGATTTACTCGGGTAATATACTTACGTTGTGACATTCCCAAAAGAGAGGGCCTGCTTATTTGTACTTATCGATCTGATTGCACCCAGTTGCAGCACTCTGCGTTCGGTTTCAGTTTCTTCTCTAAAATCGGCCGGATTTCATCCACCTGTACAAATATGCAGCTTGCGTTTCTACGAATATTTCAACGGGAGTGGATTCCCTGTATAAATAGCTTACATGCTTCTTTAGGTTTGAATGTCTAGCTCGTCTATTATAAAAAGTAATCAGGGTAAGTTCTTTTATTCTCTTGATATTTTCGAGCGTACTCCTTTCCAGTCCGTCGCGCCATAAACGAAGCACTTCAGCCAAGAGTGCGCAATCATATGCTTTCCTTTATTTGTAATGTTTTTGGACGCCTTTTCCGAAACACCCTGTATGTTGCCAGCCGCCGGCGGTCCTGTTGAGGAGGAAATATACCACTACGATTAAGAACAGAAAGAATACGGCGAAGCAGCAGAGTAAGAGGAGAAGAAGAAGGTGACGCCAACGATAAGAAGGGAACAGGATGACGAAGATGAAGAGGAAGCCGAAAAGGCAGTCAATGTAACAGCAAGAAGAAGGGGGGGAGGGGGGAGAAGCAGAATAAAGAAAGACTGGAAGAAAATAATGTGAGAGCACACAGGAAGATCTAGCTTACGGTAGGTGCCACTGTGCAGCGTCCCCTGCGCAGGTCTAGGAATTTTCTTGGTCGACAGTACTGCGCTTTCTTTGTATACAATAATGTAGCAAAGAACTAAATTTAATAACTCCAGAAATACTGCTATTATGCAGTCCTGCTCAAGGTAACTAATAGTAACAGTTTTAACACAAACAGCATACAGTTTAACTAGAAGGATGCAGGACGAAGAGAAGATTTCAGAGCATAGCGCTTAGAGCAAACAGAAAGAGGCCAATGTGCTATAAATCAAGGCAAGCCGCGAGTTTATTGTGGCTGTATGCTTAATTCCGCTTAGCCGTTTGGTAGTCATTGCGTTACCTACTGGCAATACTGCGCACTCTTCCATGAAGACACTTGGACCTAGTGACTGTCACCTCCTGCAGCGTCTTCACCTTCATAAATGACTTGAGCGATTTCAGTGTTTATATAGCTTTACATTGTCTGTATAGATTGCATTCTTTTTAAAGCCGCGAACAAGGGCAGCAGCGGGAATTGTGTGTAAGCTTAACGGCACAAGCGGATAAATAATAGCGCTGGTGCATCTGCTGATGCTCGTGGGGCTTTAGGTGGGCAAGCGCTTCATTTGCCTTCCTAAGGCGGCGGCCATGTCCTCGAACAACTGAGGGTCGCGTCTTAGGACTGAACGCTGCCGCACCGTGCCTCCTAAGATAAGCAAGGTATGCGAATCTTTCGCACGTGTGGCAAGAGAGAACGCGCTCTTTTGCTCGAAGGTGTCAGTGAAGGTAAACAAAAGCAGATGTCGAAACCACTGAATTTGTGTTCGAAGGAGTTCAAAGGAGAGGCACACCCTCTGACGCGCCATCCGTGATGAATGCGCACGGCGCTCGCCGTGCCGAAGCGCATATCGAATTTCTTCCCCAAGTTAGCTGCGAAACGGTTGGCACAGAGCGGGTCTTCTCTGCCGTGCCCCAGGTACTGGCGCCGATCATCCATTGGGCTACGCTTTGAGGGAGCCAGAGGAAGCATATCGCCGATCTCGAGTGCTTGCTATGATCACTTTGACTTTCCTTTCGAAGTACTATTGTCTGTTCAACTTATTATCACGTCCTCGCACTTTCGACAGCTGCTACAGAGTCTTCAGTTTAAATGCTAGAGCTTGATCAGAACAATGGAACGACCGCATGCATATCGTACCATTGAAATTGTTTTATTGAACTGCTTGCCTCAAGTATACTGAAATGTAGTCCTATGTGCGATAGCATAGACTTGGATAGCATGAGTACTAATGTTTTTTTTATTGCGATAGCAATTATATGAACAGTCTCGGCTGGTTTTTGCCGTCCCCGTTGCCGCCGTCATGAACCGTATATGTATAAGGATGTATATATATATAAAAGTCCCAACTCAGAGGGCAGGACTCGGAGACGGCAGGCGCTTATAGCGTTCCTTCATTACCAGCGAGATGGCGCGAGGAGCGCAACGGGCAGCCGCCTTTGCAACAGGAGCGCTGTTCAAACTGAGAGTATCCATTGTGACAGCTTATTCCCGCTCGTTCGGTGTATATCTGTGTGTTCGTTTCGTGCGTGCTTCACTTGATAGTTCGCGCTCATCTTCTGTTTGTTCATTTAGCGGCCTCCCCTAGATTCGTATGTGTAGCTTTGTGACACACAACGTATAAAGCCCTTCGTACCAGCACGCGCTGCCCACGGGAGACGCTCACTTAGCAAGTGCACGTTTGCTACAATTAATATTGCTCCTGAAGCTGCGAGCCTCACTTCGTATAGCATTACAGTTTCTTGCTATCGACTTCATTGCTTCGCCCTTGCGGCGAAACTGTGACATTTTTTATTTATTTTGCAGAGAACTTGCTTCTGAAATCGCCAAGGCATGTCATCAGTGGTGTACTCGCATCGATATCGGTAACTGATGGCATCAGACACGAGTGGTTACCCCTATTCGGCGCTGCTTTGCCTCTAGAGTATCTTATATTAACAATGTTCTTCTTTCTTATCGTAGTTTAGTGGATAGGAATGAGTAATTAAAGAAAGGTGGAGACGAAAGAACACTATGAATTATAACATAACCTCGTCCTCTCAAATTCTTTACTGTTTTCGCTGCGAGCCCTGGAGGACGCCCAAGGTTTGCTATAAAGAGCGGGCAACCCCGCAATGACAACACAACCGCGATTTTCGTGGATCCTCGCTACAACGCCACTATTAGTGTTACTACTGTTGATTGTTGAACTATGGCACACTCCTTCGTAATGGTTAGCTTTAAACCTCTGAGCCATGCACATTTTTTATATGTTATGAGAGCTGGAGTTCAGCGACGCAAGTGTAAAGCAATGTTAGTGCAACTACGAAGGTGCACACGGTGTTGAAGCTGGTGGCTGGTTACAACCATAGCCTCCTTGGTAATCGCCTGTCAAGAGACTGCGAAAACCACGGAGCCGCCGTCGGCAAGGTTTCAAAACTCCGTTGCTGAGGGCGCCACTCTGCTACAGTGCAACGGCGATTCCTCTGCGCTCGGCGGCCTTGACGCTGGCCGTTGATTCGGTGTGCAACCAGAAGATCGTTTATAACACTCTAGATTAACACGTGTATATGATGCACGTTCCGGCCCTGTTGCAACAAGTCTAGCGTAGTAGCTGGCTGCAAATAAATAACTGAGAGAAAAAAGGCTACTGTTAATTTTCTGATGCCGTAGCATTTTAAGCTAATTCGCCATTAGAGAGTTTGAGAATTGGGGGCCCAAGACGCTGGGTCCCCAAGCTGCGTTGCGTAGGTTGCTCTTGCGTTCGGAGGATCAGCAGAGTTTGACAATTGGGTCAAACGCAGGCTGCGTTGGGTCAAACGCACGGAACGCCACAAGGGACAAAAAAAAAAGTCTGCTTGAAAGTTGAAAACAACAGAAACGTTTTAAACAAACGAAAAGAAAGAAAACGAAGTGTAGTCTAAGGAGGAGAAAAAAATAAAATATACAGAATGAAATCTTTGTACTATTACAGATTGCGTATTCTTCCCGCGCGTCTTCCCGCGCGTCTCTAGCATCTGAGCAGACGGATAGCCAATGGATTTGGATGACTGCGGCTCGTACGGCTCTTTCTTTTTTGGCTTTCTAGTCGCGCACGAGGTGACGCAACACGCCTTGGGTCAACACGAACGTAAGAGCCCAAGATTGGCTTGGGTTCTGCGCATGCGCCCTGGCGGGTCGCAAGCTTCTTGGGTCCCCAAGCTCCTTGGGGCCCCAATTCTCAAACTCCCTATTAGCTTCCGCGCAATATACGGAAAATACAACAGCTGACAAACTTTCTTCTTGCATATGCGACGTATCTTTTTCAAAAGGTGTGCTTGCAACGATGCTGTATTTGAAGCTCGGGCTTTCGGACTCGTCGTACGTTATCATGTTAACTTCTGCGGTTTTACGCACCCATGCGGCGGTCACGAGGCACATGGTATACGGAAATTACGCAGCTGTGTGTGGTCTATCTTTTGCCTCTGTTGAAACCACCGCCCTGCCGTGATTGAACCCACGCGCGTCTTTCGTGTCAGCAACAAATCACTGTAACTATTTTACCGTCGCTGCAGCTGCACGTTAACAGAAGACAATTTAATACTTTGCGAAGATCTTACGCTATCCTTTTGCACCCGACGAGTGCTGTGGCAGACGTGAATATCGCTGCAGCTGCACGTTAACAGAAGACAATTTAATACTTTGCGAAGATCTTACGCTATCCTTTTGCACCCGACGAGTGCTGTGGCAGACGTGAATATTCATACACTGAGACCCCTTTACAACATGTACTGCGTCCGTGTGGCTTAATTGTAGTGCAAAGCTATGCACAAACGTAGTTTGGTGAACGATGTTTCTGCTCTTCTAGACGCACCCCATCGATTTTTCCACGGACAAAGCAAGTGCGGGAAGTGAATGGGGGAAGGAGAATCCCGGAAGCTGGCGCCCTCGTTCCGTCGACGCTTTCTTATCAGGAGATAAGTACACCCGTAAGTGAACCTAGAAAAACGATGTTTGTTGTGTACGTTGGAACCTGGTTTTTGAATGGGAAGTAGTATACTTCCCACACCCCTGTCAGAAAATCAGCGCCATAATGTTACGAGTGGCTCAAGTACGCCGCTATTTACACAAAACACTGAGTGGTTGCGATGGTCTGGCAAGATGGCGCCGGTACAACAGCAACGGCCCGGACCTTCTCTTCCTTCATGAAGCTGCGATGGAGACGGCTGGTTGGTTGATTGATTGATTTGATTGATTTGTGAGGTTTAACGTCCCAAAACCAGCTGTGATTATGAGAGACGCTGTAGTGGAGGTCTCCGTCTGGTTTGTATCAATGTTGTGGTGGGCGTCTTGAACTTTCGCAATACTGGCAGCCTGCTTGCAGATAGAGCACACTTAGCTGGTGCCGGTTCTGACCAAAAATAACAAAAGCAGAAAAAAATACGTCGCGGTAACGTGTGCTGGGATCCTGAGACGATCCGAAGCTGCCCGAAGATTCAAAGTTCAGTGCTAGGAGTCTAAGATTGTGAACAGAAATGATTCTGCCTAAACCCGTGCGCCGCGCGATTGACACGATTCTTTCTGCATTAGCCCTTTGAAAATGTGTGCCTGGGTTCGGCGGTATGTGACACCATATTGTTGAGCGATGAGATCCTGGGTGTGCCATCATGAGCGTTCGCAAAATCTAGGCGAATCGGGTTGCGTTGTTTCCGTCACAGCGCAGAACCTCTGGCGCTCTGGTGAACTATAGGACAAGCTGCTATGTCGCCGGCTTTGACGGCCCTCTTTGGCATAGCGCAACACTCAATGTCCGGCATGTCTGCTGCCTTGACGTTAAATCCTGCGACCGTGATTGTCTCTGCGAAAACGACAGCTCGCGTGCATAGGTCTTCACTTGACGATCGCAACAGAAATGATAGTCGGTATAATACGACTGTGCCTGTGGGTATAAACTTCTGTATTTGACGTCTCCGCCTCATTTAGACTGATGGTGCCTCCTGGCGGTCGGAGATTCGAGCCACTCACCAAACTGGCCGAGGAACCTACCACACCTGATGTAGCTTTTCATTGTCTCTGGGTAGCAAACCGGAGACTAATATCTGGTTAACCTCCCTGCCTTTATTTTTATCTCTCTCTCTCTCTCTTCATTGTACGAGCTGGCAGTTTCCTTCGACAAGTTCGGCAGTCGCAACAAACGGGTGAGCGAAAAAGCTTGTGGTTGTTGCGCCGTTACGTAGAGCTGGCTCTGAATAAAGTCCGCGTAGTACTTTCGATCTGAATCTCAATTGCTTGATCAGACAAGAGGCCTCTATGTCAATTACTTGTACACATTTGCCGGTACGCTGCATTCCACCGAGATGGGCATTGCAGGCACTAATTAATTGCTTGAGTAAACTTCCTGCCGGGCTTGACATTTGAAGCGTTAATCCAGACTTTATAGAGCAAATGCGGAGAATACAGCCCATTAGCGAGCACACACTCCAATGCGTACGTATCCACGTCTTAGTCGAAGTTATTTGTACTCAGCAATATTTACAGTATAGTGCAACAGTTTGCGTAGCAGCGTCCATAGTGCTCACATTTCGAACGCCTGCCTTTACCTCCGCTAAGAGTGTATACTCACGTGGCGAGGCCTGTGTAATGTTTCTGAGGTAACGTTGACCGGCTTCAAAAGTAAGAAAAGTACGCACAGGAGGGCGAACTGGTCTGGTAGGACAGCTAATAAACACGTACGTACGTCACTGCGTGTGCTAGCTGTGCTTCAACATGCAGCGCATGCACATGCTCGTGATGAAACCCAACACTAATGTTCTCCACAAGCATGCGGGTTTGAAGGGTGCGGTGAGGTGCGGGAAAGACGCCGTTTCTGCAACCCTTGCCTCATTTTTGTTTGGGCAGGTTGGAAAAGGAAGAGGGGAGAAGCCAGGGGAAGAAGCCTCCATATAATATACTAAACGTATGTCACGTGACGCTAGGCCGCTGATACAGCCTACTCGGGCCGGTGCGCCTAAGATAGAGTGCTGTTGCCATGAATACTACTGCTTCTTGTAAACGAACGAAAATTCGGCGGATTCAACCCATCGTGGGAATCGGTGTCATGCTAAGGTGCGCCGAGGGATAAATACCTATTCGAGCTGTTGGAGATGAGTGAAGTTTTATGAGTTCGACCACGTCTGTGTGAAAGCTGAGCGCAAGCACCACGAAAACTTTGATGCGCTAGGTTTATTTACATTATGTACCGCGTCGGAAGAGCTGCTGTGCACGACTGGTAGTGTAGTTGCTCGGCACATTGGTGTCCTGGGTTTGATTAACACCCACCTAAAGCCTGATGGGTTTGCGCATGTCGGTGTCTGTATGCTTGTTCTCTCAAAATATGATCGCAAGCTGCAAAAAGAATGCGTCTTTGTGGTGTTGAGCCACGTCAAGTATGCTCTCATGAAATTTTCAATGTCTGTCGAGCAGACTGCTTCGAAATCTGGACGATTAGCCATCATCACGTTAACGGACGAGATCAATCGCGTGTGGAACTCGGTTGTCGTTCCGGACGAATGGAAGCTCGTATCGGTAGTTCTGATTCCCAAGCTTAGTCGGAACGCCGGCTTAAACAACCTGTGACCGATCTCGCCGACTTCGTGTGTGGTAAAAGTTGCAGAACGCGTCGTTCACGACCGGATATCTAGGTATAGCGAAGAACACGGAACTCTTCCCCTACAACATGGTGGGCCGTGCCTGTCTACTCAGAACGTTCTGAAACTTATTAAACATAAGATCATCGATAGGGATACCAGAGACGTCAGGGGTATCCTGGTACTGAATCTCGAAAAGGCCTTCGATATCATTTCGCATAGGCACATCCTAGACTCTCGTTCCGTCATGAGCCCTGGGTCCAGGTTTCAGCGCTTAGTCAGTTCGTTCCTTCGGGGCAGGCGTCACTATCAGGGTGGGCTAGGTGAAGTCTGACCCCTTCGAGCTCGGGGAGAGGCGCACTCCTCAGGGGTCGGTCATCTCGGCGGCCGCTTCACTTCAACGCCGCCATGCGTGGCCTCTCCGCCCGTCTCTCTGAGGTGGACGGCGTTAATCACGTTCTCTATGCCGACGACATCACGGTGTGGTGCGAGGGTGGTAGTGAGGGCAGAGTCGAAGAATCCCTACAGGCGGCCTTGAGCTGCACGGAGGAATTCTTTGTGGACACGGGGATCCCGCTCTCCGCCGACCAGGAGGGGCCGCATCCCCAAGGGGCAGGTCCCTCTCAGGGAGGTCGACTTCTATATTCGTATGGCTATCGGGCAGGTCATTCCCAGGGTGTAAGCCAAGCGCGTACTCGGTATCCCGATCGAGGCAAATAGTTGCAACGGACACAGGATTGCCTGTATCGCCGCAAAAATAAATAACATGCTCAAGATTATCCAATACTCGCGGAGAGCTGGGGGAGGATAACCTCCTAGGGTTGTACAACACCTTCCTAATGAGCCACATTACGTACGTGGTCGCTACACTTCGATAGCACAGATATGAGAGAGAGCAAAGCTCGAAATCCTGATCCGCAGGAGGATTAAAAAGGTGCTAGGCATCCTCGTGGGAACCACCACGGAGAAGTTCATGCAGCTGGCAGTCCACAACACCCTCGACGAAGTTGTCGAGGCACAGCAGGCTGTCCAAGTGACCAGGTTCTCTTCCTCGCCTGCGGAGAGGCGGATCCTGGATTCGCTGGGCTGCAATCCCACTACCGTAAGGGAAAGATGGTGCGCACTCGGCATGGGGACGCGGGAGGACGTCACGGCCTTCCCGTTCCCCCGCAGTGTGCACCCGCAGCACGATGTAGGCAGGCGCAGGACCAGGGCGGCCGCGGTTTTAGGGTCCGTCGTCAAAGATCCTCGATCGCGGTCGCGCTTGTCGACGCCGCCTAGCATTTCGTCGAACAGGTTCATGGCGGTTGTGGCTGATCACAGTGGCAACCTCCTTAAAGGAGTACTGACACGATTTTGCAGCGGCGCAAAATATACATTTTTCGTTTTCTAGTCATGTATTGTTAACGCCCTCCGCACGCGGAAACCAGGAAACGCGTGCAAAATATTTTAGTTTGGTTTGAAAGTTTTCGTCGAACAGCACTGCAAGCGCAGCCCCAGCGCAATGGACACTGCGATGAGCGAAGTCTCTTAAAAATCGCTGAAATCGCCGTCAGAGTCGCTGGACGACCGTGAAATTGTCTTTGTTTGCGTGCCACACGTGTAACCGACCACAGACGACAGAGTTGCAGCGACGCTATCACGAATTGCTGTCGCTACGTGGCTTAGACGCACGTCCGACTCTGTTGACACGTCACTAGGAAACCGCCCCCTCGAAATCGAAACCGAAAGTGGGCTTTTAAGGGAGTCGTATTAAAAATGTATGCATTGCGCATGCGAGGCACCATGACACTCTTTTTGGGGTTCTCCCCGCCAGTGCTTTCACTTACAAACAATACGAGAATGTCAAAAATTCGTGTCAGTACTCCTTTAACGCCGCGCCGATGCGGGGATCATCTCCTGCACTGGTGGAACAGGTCGCTGTGGCACTCACTCTCCGGGACGAGAGGAGGCCACAGGTTCACACGCACTCCGGGCGACGGTCAGGGCCTGTTCCGTCTCGAAGGAGGCGGCCGCCATGCTTTGCGGCATGAGCGTCGCCCCCCACGTCATCACATGGTTCCCGGCCCACATGGGGCCTTGGGTCTCCTCCGTCATGCCCAACGCCAACGAAATTGCCTACGCCCGCGCGCACGAACTCACCCACCGCGCCGGGCAAATGCCGCTCCACAAGGACTCCCTACACACATTCAACGAGATCACAAAGAAGTATATCAGCTCGGCAGGAGTATCTATCCCCTGCCCTAGGCCAAGCTCTCCAGATCTCAGTCTTCCACATTTCGCATGTTGCAGACCGAGTCTTATTCCAGCCTTGCCAGTGTCAGCAGGTACGGGGACTCATTCAAGCCCGATTGTCCGGAGTGCGGAGGTGTGATCTGTACTTTAGAACATATGCTCTGGCGATGCCTTTCGTTACAGGACGACGATCATCTCACCACGGAAGAAGAGTGGGAGGAGGTGCTTAAGAGCTCCGACCTCAACGCTCAGCTACGAGCCTTGCAGAGGGCCCACGACGCGGCGGTCAGGCACGGTCTGCCCGTCCCGACATGGGAGTGACCCGCGGCGGCTCGGCCCCTGTAAGGTGTTTTCAGAGTCGCTCCTCAGGACCACAATAAAGTTCATTGTCTGTCTGTCTGCTGGTATTTATTTCACATAAACTGCAGTTTTTAAAGTTAGTCGTCTGCGGCGCGTGCCGCAGATCCTCGGATAGAACCATGGGTACGAGCTACACATGATCGTATTATCGTTAGTCTTGATGTACATGACAAGTACATCCTTTGAGTGATGCATAAATGAACATTCTTTGCTGGTCATACATCGATATACACTATCATCCCAACTTTAGCCTTTACCGAATTACCATACTGTTACGCACAAACAAGGCTACCTACACCTGTATTTACAGGCGCGAGTTTAACCGTGCACAGCAAGAACAGCCAGCGTTCGGTTATCACTTCGTCGTCGTCTTCTTCGGGCCAGGCATGAAGGACACTCGCGTATGTGCCGTAGCATGACCCCCGGCGGTAGAAGCTCCGTCCCGGAGCGGCTAAAAAGTGTCGTCGGAAATAGAGTTGTACGGTTTCAGCCGCGAGACGTGGACGACGTCTCTGGATGAGTGGGAATCGGCCGTCGTGGACGAGACGGGAGCAATTTCGTAGGTGACTGGTGTCACTTGGCGCAGCACGCGGTAGGGTCCAGCATACCGGGAAAGGAGCTTTTCGGATAATCCCACTCGGCGGCATGGGGTCCAGAGGAGCACAAGTTCACCAGGCGAAAAATATAGCTCGCGATGTCGAGCATCGTAGCGACGCTGTTGACTTGCTTGGGACGCCATAAGCCGAACACGGGCAAGCTGGCGAGCGTGATCTGCGCGTGCAATGGCTTCATGGGCATATTCAGTGGTAGCAGTGGTCGGTGGAGGCAGCATGGTATCAAGGGGTAACGCCGGCTCTCGTCCGTACAACATGTAGAAAGGCGAAAATCCAGCAGTATCATGGCGGGAGGAGTTGTAGGCAAATGTTATGTACGGCAGCACCACGTCCCAATCGCGATGATCGTCGGAAACGTACATAGCTAGCATGTCTGTAAGGGTGCGATTTAGGCGCTCGTTGAGGCCGTTGGTCTGTGGATGGTACGAAGTGGTTAGTTTGTGCTGAGTTGAACAAGAACGGAGGATGTCGGCGATTACCTGGGACAAAAAGTTACGGCCACGGTCAGTAAGTAGCTGTCGGGGAGCACCGTGAAGGAGGATAACGTCACGCAGCAGGAAATCCGCAACATCCGTGGCACAACTGGTCGGTAGTGCGCGAGTGATCGCATATCGCGTGGCGTAATCTGTCGCCACCGCTACCCACTTGTTGCCGGAGGCGGACGTAGGGAAAGGGCCTAGAAGGTCGAGTCCGACGCGAAAGAAGGGTTCTGCGGGGATGTCAATCGACTGAAGGTGACCCGCAGGTGGAAGGGAGGACCGTTTGCGACGCTGACACGACTCGCAGGCAGCCACGTAACGGCGGACAGAGCGTGCAAGTCCTGGCCAAAAGAAACGGCGGCGGACACGGTCGTACGTGCGGGATACACCGAGGTGTCCGGCAGTGGGTGCGTCATGAAGTTCGCGGAGTATGCTCCGGCGTAGGTGTTTCGGTACGACGATGAGCAGGTCAGGTCCTTCGGGCCGAAAATTACGTCGGTAGAGGACGCCATTCTGGACGACAAATCTTCTGACGGAGGGGTCATTGGGCGATGCCTGTATGTGCTCGATGATCGGTCGTAAGGAAGGGTCACGATTTTGTTCGTCGCCAAGGTTAGCGAGGTCGGACACTGAGAAGATACAGTGGACTGTGTTCTCGTCGTCGTCGTGAGGGTTGTCGACGGGATAGCGAGACAAGCAATCTGCATCGCGATGCAAGCGGCCAGATTTGTAGACGACTGAATATGAATACTCTTGTAAACGCAAGGCCCAGCGCCCGAGCCGTCCTGAAGGATCTTTAAGAGTAGACAGCCAACAGAGTGCGTGGTGATCTGTAACTACGGAAAATGGGCGACCATACAAATAGGGTCGGAACTTCGCTACCGCCCAAACAAGAGCCAAGCACTCACGCTCTGTGATGGAGTAGTTTCTCTCAGCGGCCGATAGGAGGCGGCTTGCGTAGGCAATAACACGATCGTGACCACGCTGACGTTGGGCTAATACTGCACCGAGTCCGTAGCCACTTGCGTCAGTGCGGACTTCTGTGTGGGCAGACGGGTCAAAGTGGGCGAGGATCGGGGGCGTCGTGAGCAGGCTGATGAGGCGAGAGAATGCGGACGCTTCTTGCTGGCCCCAAGAAAAGGAGACGTCTTGCCTCAAAAGCTCCGTTAGTGGTTTCGCTATGGTCGCAAAATCCTTGACAAAACGGCGAAAGTATGAGCATAGCCCGAGAAAGCTGCGGACATCCTTGATGGACTGTGGTATAGGGAAGTTCTTGACAGCGGATATTTTTCCCGGGTCTGGTTGGACGCCGTTGGCGTCGACTAAATGGCCAAGGACCGTGATTTGGCGGCGGCCAAAACGACACTTGGACGAGTTGAGCTGGAGCCCGGCCTGACGAAAAACGTCCAGGATTGTCGAGAGGCGATCAATGTGCGTTTCGAATGTTGGTGAAAACACGATAACGTCGTCTAAGTAGCACAAACATGTGGACCATTTAAAACCTCTCAGGAGGGAGTCCATCATGCGTTCAAAGGTGGCAGGGGCGTTACAGAGGCCGAAAGGCATGACCTTGAATTGATAAAGGCCGTCCGGTGTAATAAAGGCTGTCTTTTCACGGTCCATATCGTCGACTGCAATCTGCCAATACCCGGAACGTAGATCGATCGATGAAAAGTAGCGAGCTCCGTGTAGGCAGTCAAGAGCGTCATCTATGCGTGGCAACGGGTACACGTCTTTTTTTGTAATTCGGTTAAGGTGCCGATAATCGACGCAAAATCGCCAAGAACCATCTTTCTTTCGCACCAAAACGACAGGCGATGCCCACGGACTCGACGATGGTTCGACGATGTTCTTTGCGAGCATCTTGTCAACTTCGCTTTGAATTATCTGACGTTCAGCCGCGGATACACGATAGGCACGTCGATGGATAGGAGGGGCATCGCCAGTATTTATGCGATGGGTCACTTGCGTAGCTTGGCCTAAAGGACGACCGCCGATATCAAAAATATCATTGTATTCACGCAAAAGGCGACGTAGATCTTGACTTTGCTCAGGGGTTAGGTCTGGGGCAATCATCGATGTAATAGCCTTATCAGAGGGACAGGCATCCTGCTGCGCAGGTGAATGTGGCGAACCGGTGACGGTAAAAGCCTGCACTTCGCGTGCATCGAGTGGGCTGAGCAGGGCGAGGGAGATACCACGGGGCAGAACTTGGGGCGTGAAGTTGAAATTGACTACAGGTAGGCAGGCGCAGTTGGCAACAACTGAGAGAACTGTATGAGGAAGTGTGATGCCTCTGTCGAGTAACACGTCAGTTACTGGCGTCAGAAGGTAGTCCCCATCAGGTACTGGAGGCGACGACACGAGATCGACGTAAGTAAGTGTTTGAGGCGGCAAGCGAACGTAGGCGGCGGCATTGAGGCGACTGGGGCGTTGGTCGACAGGGTCCACTAGAGGCAGATCGAGGCGTAAAGTGCTGGCCGAACAGTCTATGAGAGCTGAATGGGCTGAGAGGAAGTCGAGACCAAGGATGACGTCATGCGGGCATTGGGCAAGAACGATGAAGAGAACAACCGCATGGCGATCGGCGATGCTAACACGGGCAGTACACATTCCAATAACAACAGCGGTTCCACCATCGGCGACCCGTACAGCATTAGTGCTTGCTGGCGTCAGAATTTTCCTTAATCTACGACGAAATTGAGCACTCATGATCGATAAGTGTGCTCCAGTGTCGATGAGTGCGGTGACATGGACGCCGTCAACGTATACGTCAAGTAGGTTCTGTTTGGTCGGAATCGTCAGAGGATTTTGTGCCATGTCCAACAATGCAGCGCCAGCTCCAGGAGCTGCACTGCCTAGTTTTCCGGCTGGGAGCGGCGAAAGATGGTCGGGGAGGATGGTCGGCGAGGTTGAGGCGAGCGAGATTGGCGGCGTTGGGGCGAAGGTGAGCGGGTGTAGCGAGGCTGAGCAGGGTATTCTTCAGGGTCGACGTGTTGTGAGCTGGATGGGTACGGTTGTGGACGGCGTGTTTGAGCAGAGTAAGAGGCGAAAGAATTCCAGGATGGAGTCCAGCGGCTTCGGCAGTAGCGGGAAATGTGTCCGACGCGGTGGCAGTGAAAGCAAATAGGTTTGTCGTCCGCAGTTCGCCATTCAGCTGAGTTCCTAAACCGGGGAGGGGCGAAGGTTGATACGGGACGGGATGGGGTGGCAAAGTTGGGGCGGACATCGGGGCGTGCTGGCAAAGACACCGCATGAATGCCCATGTTGTGAATCTCCTCGCGAACGACGGCTTGAACTAGCGAAACCGGAACAACAGGTTCCGAGAAGGTCTTGACTTCGGCAGTACTAGGACAGGCGGCCTCTATCTCACGCCGTACAATGCGTGTAACGTTGTCCGAGTTAGCGGACGCGTGAGAAAAACCCTCACATGACGACGTTGCTGCGGTGTTGGGCAAGCGGGCGAACTGATGAACGATTCGCCGGCTTTTAGCCTGTTCCAAGCGACGGCATTCTTTCATGACGTCGTTTACAGTGGTTACATTATTGAAGACGAGCAGGTTGAACGCGTCGTCAGCGATCCCTTTTAGAATGTGGGCTACCTTGTCTGCCTCGGACATGTTGACGTCGGCTTTGTGACATAGAGCCAAGATGTCCAGAATATAGGCGACGTAAGGTTCAGTTGATGTTTGGACCCGCGTGGCGAGTTCCTTCTTAGCAGCCAGCTGCCGACCGTATGGGTTCCCAAACACGTCGCGCAGTTTCTGCTTGAAACTATCCCAGCTTGTGATGTCAGATTCGTGAGTTTCGAACCATGCTCGCGGTGGTCCGTCAAGGAAGAACAGTACATTTGCGAGCTGAAGAGTGGGATCCCACCTGTTAGTGGTGCTGACACGTTCGTACCGAGTAAGCCAGTCCTCCACGTCTGCGCCTTCGCGGCCCGAGAACACGCCGGGATCTCGCGGTGTGGTAACGGTGACGTACGTTGTCGCAGACGGATTGGCGGGTGTTGGCGCCGGTCCATCAGAAGCAATCGTGGGAGCTTCAAGAAAACGGCCGCTGCGAAGCTCCGTGGCGAGGTCAGGGATCGCGCACCTCCACCACGATGTTACGCACAAACAAGGCTACCTACACCTGTATTTACAGGCTCGAGTTTAACCGTGCACAGCAAGAACAGCCAGCGTTCGGTTATCACTTCGTCGTCGTCTTCTTCGGGCGAGGCATGAAGGACACTCGCGTATGTGCCGTAGCAATACTAAGAAAAGGAGACGCCCAGTAGTGCACCGAGACGCAGGCAGATAGATAGATAGATAGATAGATAGATAGATAGATAGATAGATAGATAGATAGATAGATAGATAGATAGATAGATAGATAGATAGATAGATAGATGGTAAAGGTTGCTGAAGTTTACCAAGAAATACTTCACACTTCAAGCGGAAGGCTGAGTAAAAAATTACACCATCTCCCGCTAAAGGGGACCATGAGGCGATGCGAAGCAGCACGGGAGCTGCACACCGCGTTTGCATCGGTTTGACGCTAGCAGACGCTGCCTGCGTCAGCGTTGTCTCTCGCGGGTGAGGGCGCGTTCTCGTTCCTTGCGAGCTGGTAAAGTGTTCATCGAAGAAAGAGCGTTTCCATAGTCAACGCGCGCCGTTCGAAGACGAGAGGAGGAATGCCGAGAGGAGATGAGGCAAGGAGAGGAGGGGGAGGAGGATGCGCAGTGTAGGTGTGGATGCCACACGGCGAATGGATGGATGCAGGGAAAGGTGACATAGCCCCGACCATAAGCTGCTCCGCATCTAAGAAATTTATTTTCCACTCGGCTCAAGTAGCCCTTGGCGCTGTCATGGCTGCTCGCTGTTGTAATGACGCAGAGCCGCATAGTGAATGTTGTTTTAGGGGCGAAGCTCCTTAACGTTTGGCTCTGTCCGTCCGTTGTTCCTAGTAGCGCGTTACCTTCAGAGAAATGAATGATGCTACGTGTGGGAGGCGCGCACTCGGCGCGTGCCTCCCGGCGCGCGAGCTCTCTCACTCTTCCATCTGCTGTCTTGTGAGAGAGAGAGAGAGCGAAAGGCGCGCGTTGACTATGGAAACGCTCTTTCTTCGATGAACGCGCTACCAGCTCGCAAAGAAGGAGAACGCGCCCTCACCCGCGAGAGACAAGCTTCACGCAGGCAGCGTCTTCTAGCGAGTTTCTTGATTGAAAAATACCGACTGCTCGCGCTGGAGAACCGTTCACCGGCCACCCATATATATATATATATATATATATAGATGACAGCATGATGCTTGCAACAAGTTAAAGAGCCCTGGCCCCGCATCGGCCCCAAAGCACTCCCGAGGGGTGAGCGTTGCCCTTGTTTTTATAACTTTCACTATAGCTCACTACTAACATTTAAATATGACTGCACACCTTTCCCTTTTCGTCCACCACGCGTGAATTATACTTACTCGTACTATAAAACTCCAGGACAGATACACCACTAAACACGCACGGACTGTTAAGGTTGCTCTTATTGATAAGTCAGAAAATTCCTTAAATCCTGACGCACTCAAATCGCCAACTAGCAGGCCTTTAAATATCCGAACTATCTCACGCCGAAGACGAAACAGCCCGCATGGCTTTACTGAGTCCTATTATTTCATATTTGATCATTGCGTTTATATTCTACAAAACATTGTTGAAATATAGTTCCCTTTATTGTTTGAAGTGCAAGTCACATGTCGTTACGCGCGCATGCTCACACACACACACGCACACACACGCACGCACACAGAAAAAAAAAAAAACACGACATATTCTGCTATCCGATAGGCGATTGCCGATAGGGTCACACCTCTTGCCTTACCAATTGACAATCAATTAGCAGACATTCCCAACACGTATAGACAAAGACGAAGAAGGCACACGAATGAATGAGACAGACGCTGACTTTGATTCTATTGAAGGAAAATCCCATACTCAAGCGCGAACATCACCAAATAGCAGAATAGACTGTAACTGCCAGTGAAACCACTTAGTTAATTAGGTACCAATGTTTGTGAAAGAGACCTTTCAAGGCTACGCCAGAATCTGCAGGTTAAGCCTTTCGACCGGAATGCTAATAAACAGTGCTCTAAAATAACAAATTATCAATCTTACTATGCCATAACGTGCTTGATGCCCATCCTACACCACGATGATATGATAGTAATAGTAACCTTCTATTAGCTTAATGGGATAAGAAATGAGTCAGGCTCTACAAGCATAACCTAGGTGGAGCAATTGTCTTTCTTTCTTAACTACAAAACCGTAACACTTTCGCTAAATCACAAACCGCTTCCAACATCGTGACATTAGCTAGAGCGCCGATCACCGGACACATTGAATTTATTCAGCACGGCGCTTCCGTGAAGGCGAGCTAGGCTGTCACGCGACCCCCACCGCTTCGTACGCTACCCCCCCCCCTCCCCCCCTTACTTCTTTCCCGGAGACCGCCACCTAGCCGCGTTAAAGGAAAAAAAAGGCAGAAAAGCGCGCTTTCTCAAAACTACGCGAGACGGCGAGTCAAAGGCGGCAGAAAATGCCACGAGGCAGACGACGCGATTAGACATGGCGTCCTCCTATTCGGAATCAGCAAAAATGGTTCATCGCGGACATTCTGAAATACATCGCACCACAGTACGCGAGACGGGCGAGGCGGTACCTGTTCGTAAACACATCGGCGACCCGGCCACCCAGACGACTTGGCCACGTTTTCGTAGCAGACCTAAGGGTCCCAAGTTCGAATCCCCGAGAGCCTGAGTAATTTTTTTCTTTTTTTTTTGTTTTTTTTTTCTGATCTTTTCCTCCTTAGTATCTTCTTTCGTCTAGCCTGCTCCTCTTTAGTATTGATACTCTCGCCTTTCCTAACCATAAACTTAACATCTCTGAAAGAACTCTCCCCCTAACGGAGCATTTGGACAAGATGCACAAGGGCCTACGCCACAACCATGCCTCATCTGCGTAACTCAACTGCGCACCAGAACAGGAACTGGCCTCTCTGGTGCAACACCATGGCCAACACCTTCCCAAGTGACTGAACCATCCGAATCCTGGACCTCCGACGGTGACCTCAACGGAGCTTCTAAACGCGGATGCGACCACGAGGGGATAGGAACAAAAGACTCGGAAAGCTTCTGGACTCGGACAAGCAACCACTGGAAACTAAACGTAGCGACTCTTAACACGCGAACTCTTTCAAGTGAAGCCAGACTAGCTGAACTACTAGAAGAATTACGGGGTATTAACTGGGACATCATTGGCCTCAGCGAGGCTAGGAAACCAGGAGAAGGATACTTATCGCTTAATGAAGGGCATGTCCTCTGCTACAGAGGACAGCCAGAGAAGCGCGAATACGGGGTTGGATTCCTTATACACAAAGACCTAGCAGGCAACATTGAAGAATTCTATAGCGTCAATGAAAGGGTAGCAGGTATCGTGTTAAAATTAAATAGGCGATACAAACTAAAGCTAATACAGTGTTATGCACCAACGACAAGCCACAATGACGAGGCTGTAGAACAGTTTTATGAGGATGTATAAACGGCAATGAACAAGGTACACACCCAATATACAACTGTCATGGGGGACTTCAACGCGAAAATAGGAAAGAAACTACGAGGAGAACAGGCGGTCGGGAACTACGGCGAAGGTGATAGAAACAGCAGAGGAGAGATGCTAGTGGAATTCGCAGAACGAAATCACCTTCGTGTGATGAATACTTTCTTTAAAAAACGTAAGAACAGAAAGTGGACATGGAAAAGCCCCAACGGAGAAACAAAAAACGAAATAGATTTCATAATGTGTACTGATCCAAGCATAGTACTAGACACGGAAGTGGTTAATAAGGTCAGAATCAGTGACCACAGACTAGTAAGGGCGAAGATAACCCTCAATCTAAAGCGCACAAGGACAAAGTTAATCACGCAGAAGAAGGCCAACCTCGATCTCGTCAGGGCGAAAACAGAAGAATTTAGAATTTGCACTAAGAACAAGTTTGAGGCTTTAGGACACGAAGAGAATGAGGACATAGAAAAGATGAACGAAGACATTACTAAGCTGATCACCGAAGCAGCGATCGAAGTAGGGGGCAAAGCACTGAGACAAGATGTAAATAAGCTCTCTGAATCTACTAAAAATTTAATCAAACAACGCCAACAGATGAGAATAACTAACTCAGGAGACAGGATAGAATTTGCCGAGCTGTCTAAGCTCATCAGTAAAAGTAGAGTCAGGGACATACGTAACCATAACGTGAAAGAAATAGAAGCAGCCGTGAAAAAAGGAGTCAGCATCAAAACAACTAAAAGGAGGCTTTGCGCGGGAAAGAACATAATGCATGCCGTGAAAGATAAGCAGGGCAACACCGTTACCAACTTCAGTGATATAACCAAAGTGGCCGAGGACTTCTATTCTGAACTATACAGTTCAAATACGAGTCCCCCGACCATGAGGGTAGTAAATGTCGCTGAGGACAGCGAAATTCCATGTGTTACTGCGGACGAAGTTAGGAAAGCAATTCAGGGCATGTCCCGCAGGAAAAGCGGCTGGAGAAGACGGCATAACAGCCGACATGATCAAAGACGGCGGAGACTTCCTAACGAGAAAGCTCGCGACACTATACACACAGTGCCTCAAAACTTCAAATGTAGCAGTCAGCTGGAAAAACGCAAATATTCTACTATTACATAAGAAGGGAGATGTTAAAGACTTGAGAAACTACAGGCCGATCAGTCTGCTCTCAACACTCTACAAAATTCTCACAAAGGTTATCCCCAACAGAATAAGGGCCACACTTGAATTCAATCAACCAAGAGAACAAGCAGGGTTCAGGAAAGGATACTCCACCATAGACCACCTTCATGCGATAAATCAAGTAATCGAGAAGTCAGCGGAATACAACAAACCCCTCTATATGGCTTTCATAGACTACGAAAAGGCTGTCGGCTCGGTAGAGATACCAGCAGTTCTAGAGGCATTACGCCGACAAGGAATATGCGATAGATACGTAGACATAATAGCCAACATCTATAAAGATTCTACAGCCACCCTGCTCCTCCACAAGAAAAGCAGAAAAATCCCAATACAGAAAGGTGTCAGACAAGGAGATACAATTTCTCCAATGCTGTTTACTGCATGTTTGGAAGAAATCTTCAAAAGGCTAGACTGGGACGAGACAGGGCTAAGGATTAACGGCGAATATCTGAGTAACCTAAGATTTGCAGACGACATAGTTCTCTTTAGCAATGATGGCGACGAACTGCAAAAAATGATTGAAGACTTAAGCCGAGAAAGCTCTGAAGTAGGGTTAAGGATGAACATGCAGAAAACAAAGATAATGCTAAGTGGCACGGCGAAGAAACGTGGCTTCACGATCGGAAACCAAACATTAGAAGTCGTAGAAGAATACCTATATCTAGGACAACTACTGACAGGAGAACCCGCCCATACAAAAGAAATCCACCGTAGAATAAACATGGGATGGCGCGCGTACGGGAGACACTCCCAACTCATGAAAGGAAATCTACCACTATCACTCAAGCGGAAACTATATAACTACTGCATTTTGCCAGTACTCACGTACGGGGCAGAAACTTGGAGAATTACGAAGAATCTCGAGAGGAAGTTAAGAACGGCGCAGCGGGCGATGGAACGAAAAATGATAGGCGTTACATTAGGAGATAGAAAGAGAGCCGAGTGGGTCAGAGAACAGACGGGAGTCGCCGACATAATAACCGACATTAAGAAGAAAAAATGGACATATGGGCAGGCCACGTGATGAGGATAGATAACCGATGGACAGTTAGAACGACGGAATGGATACCAAGAGAGGGCAAACGTAGCCGCGGGCGACAGAGAGTAAGATGGGGGGACGAAATCAAGAAATTCGCTGGCGTCAAATGGAATCAGCCCGCGCAGGACAGGCAAGAATGGAGAGGATTGGGAGAGGCCTTCGTCCTGCAGTGGACATAAGATAGGCTGATGATATATATATATATATATATATATATATATATATATATATAGACAAGATGTCAACAGGGCACGCTCACTATATTAGAACCAGCTGAGCTCGGAACAACACCAACGTCAACGTCGTCTTCTTCGCGATGAGTCAGAGCTGCTGCCGGTGTGCTCCACTACAATATATATATATAGGCACTGGATCTTGACTTGCAATGAGGTGCCGGTGGGAGATTTCACTTGTGCGCAGTTGAACCATAAGGATTCGTAGCGTGCGCGTTAACTAAATTAATCTGGAACTCGGCACGATCTACGATGAACATCCGGAGCTTCGCCCACTCATCATTCACTCCGTGGATATGCTGTGAATTTTTTTTATCCTTCACGCGCTCTCCAGACACTGAAGGCAGGATACTGCCACGTGGTTGTTCAGGGAAGACGTGTATCGGTACAGGGGAGCAGGGACTCGGCAGCCGGGATGCTTCCCTGCTTTGGATCTGGCGGTCCCACATTGCCTGTGGCGGTTCCCTCTTGACCGCATGGGGGTCATCATGAAAGCACAGCAGCAGCTGCCGCAGAGTATGCCTGGGAAGAAAGTGGAGTTTCGGTGCTAACTTGCGAAACCTTTTGATGTGTTTAAACGTACGATATACTTGAATTCCAAAGCGTATTATTTTATCTCTATTTACAGCGGAGATATGGCCGCTTCGAAGAGAACTCCCGTATGTTGGGAAAGTAGTGGGTTCCAGTTCTACCAGTAATGAATTTGTCTAGACAGAGGATCTATGTGCGCGCCGAGCGTGATTATGCGGGCTCTGTTTACAGCCTGCCTATGGTCTGGGGCAGTTTTAATAAACGGTAGGAAATTGCTAAAATTATTAACGGGGATAACTAAACGACTTTAAGCTCAAATTAATTACTTCAGTAGCATACACATATAGCCTATAGTCTGTTTCAGGAGTTCCGTGCAGCATTGTGGATGCTACAGGCCACTTCGGCCAATCCGGAGGGCAGTGGCGTAGGCAGGCATGGGCTGACCGGTCTAATTGAACTAATTGAACGAGATATTTCTTCGCTCTTAGGAAGAAGGAAACTCGCTATTCTTGCACCTCGTTTAGTAAAGGAGCCAAATAAGTGATTTACATCAGCCGCCATGTATTTCAACAGCAACCTGATTGACAGCGAAAAAAGACAAAGAAATCGTAGAAAGCCCAATGAACGTCACAGGGAAAATATTGCCAGGCGTGTAGGCGAGCGTGTAGGAGCCACAAGAAAGGTTTCTCTTACGAACTTTTTTTTAACCTTAATGCGCCTAAATCGACCGCAAGGCATGTAATATTGTCAATTCTCTGTAGGAAGCGATTGTGTAAGGTTAAAACATATGACGTTTCAGTTTGCAAAAACCAGTGAGATACGGCTAGTAGTAGTTGATAATCTAGTATTTGTCGATGCTGGTGCTGCATCAAGTGAGTACATTTGTGAACTTCGTAAGTTGAAAACTTATGGCGAACGTCATTGATACAGGAAATATTGGACCTAATACCGATCCTTGTGCCATTGTCACGCCCCGAGGGGCGTCGGCGGGGCGAGACACGGGAAAGCGGGTAGTGGGAATTTCTCGCCTTCTGCAATCCTATTTTTCGGCTGCCTCGTGCTGTCAGAGAATCGCTGGGGCTTTCGTTACCCACGAGTTTTGCGTAAACTGCACTTTGTCAGCAGAGCTGACGTTTGTGCGGCGGCCCCAGATGGGAGTGTGCATTAGGCGGTGACGTTGAAGACGACAGAATGCCGACGGCGAAGCGAGCCCAGCGCGCTATAAGTGCTTGAACAAAGCCAACGGAGCGTTCCCGGTGTGTTTCGATCACCGCGCAAAGCAGGAAGCAGAACTCCTTCTCGGACGCGCACATCTGACTGGCCACAAAGGCGCGACTGCCGACAGGCGCATCTTTTCACCGGGCACTTCCAGCGTGAGGGCGCCTAATTGATTGCACCTGGAGTGTTTCGGAATTGAAGCGGTGGTGGCTAGCGGTCGTTACGGTAATCTGTACACAAGTGTCGCCGGTTAGGCTATCCGAGGTCCTGTCCAAATGTCGACTTTTGTGTATGTTTATATTTTGCTTTCTATCTTTTTGGATAGTAGCTCGCACTGCTTTACGCTGTGGAGGCGAGTCCCAGACAATAGTCGCACGGCGGGTTGGACTGGTGTGTTTTCTACCGCCGACGTTGCCGTAGACAACCATTGGATAGACGCCCTGGCGAGGCGGGGCTGTCAGGGACAAAAACTCGTCTCGGGACAGAGGACAGGGCGGAATTTTGGAGATTCGAGAGCCTCGAAGAGAGGCAGTTACCTTCCGTCATGTGAAGAAGTAAGCTTCGTTTGCGATCCCTCGTGCGAGCCTAACCGTTCGGCTCCCCAACCTCGGAGAGGCGACGTAGCTTTTGCGAGACCATGATGCGAGCAGCAATGACCGGGGAGAATCTGTGAGCTACGGCGACATCGAGGTCGACATCCGAGTTTCTAACAAAGCACCAGTCCACAGGTCGGCGACGAGACCTATGTGCCGATGGAGCCCACCTAGATAGCGTTCCTTTCGTGGGCGCAGCAAGCGTACTTAAGACATTATGCCATTAGTTTATGAGCTGTTTTACCCATTGTGTTGGCCGTTCATTGACGAGTTTGTTTGCCCTGTTAATTCCTGTGCTGCACGATGCGTTTACGTTGCTCTTTTTATTTGCCTTGCATCATTACGTTGGCTACTAATTGTTAATTGTATACTATGATCACGTTTACATATTAAATTCCATATTTTGTTGACTTAATTAGGCCTGTTGCCTCTTTTCTTTCCGGCCCCAGCACGAATCCGTTTTGGTTAATTGGTTGTTGAGGTGTGTGGCAAGAGGGGGTGAGCGAGTATAGTGGGATTACATGAAGAATTTCGAACAGAGTCGTAGTGTAGTTGTGGTACTTGTGAAGTGTTGCGGCGTAGAACCACCTCCCCCTTTGCGCGAAGTAGGGACATCTCAACATTCCGGAGTACACTTCAGTGAGTCCCAAATAAGATTTATCTATCGCAACTTGCATTCCGCATGCCTCGAGGTAACTGTAGGATTAAACTGGCGTTAGTTCTAACAACACCATGGGATTTTTTATTTATCTGGCTGGAAGTGTGAAGTCGCAAACGGCATAAAAAGCTGTTTCAATATTAAGAAATATTTTACCACGTTTTCCACCTTAATAAATGTGTCAGTAATTATTCGTGAAAGGGTCGGCATGGTGGTGTTTGTGAGTTTAGTGGAGGCAAAACCGGAGGCCTACCATGTTAATGAGGACGGCATTTTTCTGTAACGCAATAGGTTTAATTCTTTTAAAAAAGAAGTGGTAATATGTTCAGGACAGATAGATCTGGAGCTGCTTAGAATCACAATCGCGGGCGAATCTCTGTTCTTCCTGCAAATCTATCGAAAATTTGATGAAAGAAGCGCCTGTACAATGTAGCGAACAGGTAAGTTTGGGTGAGGTAACCATAAATACGAAATACGTACTAAATAGTCGTACTGTACACTGTAAAAGAAAAATACTCCCAGGTGGGAGTAAAATGCCTGTCCTCTAGCGACCCCCCTATTGGGAGTTTTTTTCTACTCCGGACCTCCGGAGTAAAGCTTTTACTCCGGCTGGCCGGAGTTATTGCGTGGTGCCTCCGGGCTACTTTTTGCTATTTTTCACTCCGGCTCGCCGGAGTTATTGCGTGGTGCTTACGGACTACTTTTCGCTGTTTTTCACTCCGGCGGGCCGGAGTTCTTGCGTGGCGCCTCCGGACTAATTTTCACTGTTTTTCACTCCGGCTAGCCGGAGTTATTGTGTGCCGCCTCCGGACTACATTTTGCTGTATGCTACTCCGACGCGCCGGAGTTTTTACGTGACGCCTCCGGACTAATTATTGCTGTTTTTCACTCCGGCTGACCGGAGTCATTGTGTGGTGCATCCGGATTATTTTTTATTATTTCAGTCCGGCGGGCCAGGAATTCTGTGTGACGCACCGGGAGTACCTCTGTGTATTTTTCTTCCCGCTCCGGCTGGCTAGTCTCTGCATGCCTCTTTTCAGACATCTAAATGGTATTTATTAATCGGCCAGGTTGGAGATGTGTGGTGCATTGCGAGTGATCGTTATACCCCATCATCAACATAAAACATTGAGAAACAAATGCTGTATAAAAGTTTATTGCATGATTCGCACAGCGTGCAAACAGGGCACACAAACAAATAAAGCACCAAAAGTGGCAAGATATAGTACAATAATAGCAGTACAATGCTGTAATATGCACAAGCACAACCATAAGCACTTTTTCACACTGTACAGTTATTTAGGCTGCAATGAACAAACGTTTTTTGCTGGAGTAAAAGAAAGGCAAAATAACGAAACAGGGAACAGATGATTTCGCACTGAAGACAATATTTATATATATATATATAATCTGCATGAACGTGTCAGAAACACAACGCTAGCTGTTGTCGCCAAAGCTTAAAAAGAGGCAGTGGAACTGTTTACGAAGGATAATTCTGCGCGTCGCCCGCGTATGTGCACTGTGGTTTGCATTCCACTGTGTCGAGGCCTGCCGGCAGCACGCCAACCATGTGTTCTTTGGCCGCAGTACTGTGGTGTGGGCCATTCGAACTAACGTAGCCCTGCACCGCAAACGTTGTTCTAATGCAACGTTGGGCTATACTTGTTGAGAATGCAGGTGCGCGCCCTTCCTTTTCCTTTATATATATATTTTTTTGCGTTTCTTGAAAACCACGGAACGACCATTAGCCGGGGCTTTGCCTTTTCTAACAATGCTTCTAAGTACTGCACGACAACTGTCACTCAAACTAGTGAGAGAGGGACAGAAGGGGGAAGCTAACAAAGGGATTGTAGAAGCGGGACCGTGAGAACGAACGACAAGAACGACTCGGAGAGCGGACGTGAAGGGACCCAACGACGACCGATCCGAAGAGATTTGTTTGGTGCATTTGGAATTACGTTTGTTTAAAGCTGCAAATGCATGTAAATAAATAACGTGAGAATATCGAAGCGTTTCTTCCACTCAACGAGCATCAAGCGGTTTCTTGATGCTCGTTGAGATCTACACTGAAGAATTACATCGAACAATACTGTGCCACTCGATAACTCTTTTTCACAGGCTCTTTCCTCTATCTCATTCTGCGTGTGGGTTAACATTATCAATAATAATAATAATAATAATAATAATAATAATAATAATAAAGCACAAGTGAAAATACTGAAACAAGACGATTTTATCGTTTGATTTGCTCCTGAAATCCGCTTCTACGCCAACTGCCGCGCCGTACGGCTGTTTTTGGCAGAGGAAGCTGGGCCTTGAGGCACGCGACTGATGCGGTTTGTGTTGACTGATTGGGCAGGATATAAAGACTGAGTGTACGCCACTATGCTGTACGTCAACCGCGTACAGCACCTAAGATTCAAGACAAGCTCTGCACTTTTCAAAGCTATAAAGCTGACAAATTTGTGCAGTAGTGGGAGTGCGCTTCCAACAGCCGCTAGGTATGACACCCGTCGGTTTAGCTCAACAGTGCGAACCTAGGCATTTGAATGTGATATGTGAGTGCAATGTCACCATCTCTAGCACGAACAAGAGGTGAAAAGAACATAGCAAAAGCACACACCTTTCTGGTTATGCTCCCTCTCTATGCCCTTATTTTGAAGCACTACATTTAAAATCACAGAAGCGGGTCCAACTCGATCAAAGCCCACAGGGCATGCTCAAAGAACTAACTGCTTGATCTAAGTGTTTGCATTGAAGTTGAATAATTTCTATTTGGCAGTGCCAATTTTTGTAGTTCTTTCTGCGTTTACCTAAAGAAAACAAAAACAAAAGTTTCTTATTCATATGTTTGGTGAAATATTAACAAGGTCACTGAAGTTTATTGCAAAGGGTCTTTCAGTTAATTTGCCTCAGATTGTAAAAAAAAAAAGTCACACACAGGCGCGTTACAACAATGCAATCATACTAGTATTTACTGTCGTATAGACCATCTGACACATTTTTTTTCAATTAACTCTGGCAAATAACTCTGGCTTATTGTTTACCCTACATTTAGGCTGTTCTTTTAAGCGAAAAATATTCATTCGAGAAGTTGAAAGCATTCGAACTAGTGTACGGGCAACGTACTTTAATAGTGCATCGGTTTCAATTTTTCGGGGATTTTAAAGGGGCCTTACAAGTTACAACACTTTTGAATATAGTCAGAGAACGGCGCAGGCCTATGGAGGATGCTCCTGTGAACATGTCAGGGAAATATTAAAGGGGTCGTGAAACGTTTTCTGAACATTTTGTACTAAGTGCGTATTCGGGATCCTGACCCTCCAATCAACAATATGCATTGTTCCGTTGCACCGTGTGCGTTGATTTAGAGCGATAAGAAACGCGGTTTCGGTTTCACTGCGCGCGTTCCCCTCAACTCTGCAGATGACGTCATCTTAGTAGCCGTCATACCTCCGAGATTGGCGCGCTCTCGGAGGCCATGGGAAAACAAACCGTGCTGCCGCTTTTCTTCCGAATGGTGGCACCGCACGGTTTCCAAGTATTTTCTTCCTTTCTAGCTTTCAAGTAAATCGATTCCTTTAGCGCAAACGCGAGTTCACTGTGCCTTTGAACTTAAAAATATCTTAACTCAACGTCACCAAATAGTACCACGCCGGCCGGTAGTGTCGCATAGTCGTTTCGGGAGCGCAAGAAAGCTGAGATTTAAAACGGGCATTGTTAAATGTGCACTGAATATTTCGCCGAAATATTTCGGAATCGGCTTGTCGAATGCGTATTGAAGCAGTGAAAATTACAAACCGGCATCTCCAAATTCTTTTCACGACCCCTTTAATGCACTGCACGCACCACTCAATTTGGTTTTAAACACAGCTGGAAAGCGCCTGCTCTTAATTTCAGTAAGTGACGTCACCGGGGCTACGACTACGCCACTTGCTTTTTTTCAGTCCTTTAAGAGATACACGCCCATTTCCTTCATTTGCTTAATTTAAAACGAAGAAATAAAGCATAGCAGATTATCTTCCGTTCTCACGAAATCAGCCAACGCTGTTCTTTTTTTTTTCAAGCGAATTAGCCGGCGCCTCCAGTGATGTCATTTGTTGAAAGAAGAGCGGGCGCTTTCCAGCTGTGCTCGAAACAATATCTTGGATTCCCTGGAGCGTGCAGTGCAATAATATTTGGCTCACATGTTCACAGCAGCCCTTCACGACTGATCGGCACCTCTTTCTGACTCTACCCAGAAAAAAAAGAAAAGAGAAAGAATAGAGGGCTTCAAGCTTGCACTAAGCCGCGAAAAGCTCATACACAGCGAAGCTAATCGGTGACATGCTTATTGCTGTGACGAGGTTGAACTTGACCACGTATTCCAGATCTGCTCCGCGCCGTCGATTTCGTTCTCGCGTAGCGGCAAGCCTTCGATTTTCGGATCGCGGTTTCTTCCTCGCGAGTGCGATTAAGCTTCGGGCTACCCATGGCTGCATGCGTTTGTGCATAGGCTCGCGCCGTGAGAGGACGCATGCTCTCGCAGTGCGAAGCAATGCACAAACGCAGAGCTTCGCGAGACACTGTGCACCAGGCATATCAACGCATACAGGATTTTTCTGTCTCCTGCTTGCGGCCGCCAGCCGCCGTTTTGCCAGTGTATAGTAGTGGGCTTCGGCCATGTGCGCAGGAGAAGAAAGAAGCGCACATGTCGTAGCGTCGTATGTGTTCAGGAACATCATCATCATCACCACTGTGCATTCGGCATTGCATAGTTCGCCCGGTCTCTTGTGGACATGAACTAAAGGTGATGACATCTTTGTTTTTTTGGTTGTCCGGACAAGGAACGATTTGTTAAAAAAGCTTTGCTGTTTGAAGTGCTGTCGGGCCCCTTTAAGAAAGTGCGCAAGGTTCGAATATACGACGTGACTGGGCACTTGCGTGCAGTGACATCAGCTCCTTCGAACATATACCAACAAGCAATCGATGATGCACATAGACCGTACGCATCAAGAAGCCGAGAGGGCGTAAAGTGTGGCCACGTCTTATCAATACTCTTGTGGCGTGTCCAGTGCTGTATGTCTTCGCGCATCACCGATCATCCTGTTGTAGCATGTTTGAGAGTGCTGATGACAAGTCTTGGAAACGCTTCGTCACGTGGTACTTTTTCGAATCTCCCAGACCTTTTTAGGAGCCCAAAAACGTAAAGCCACTGAACCTATTACCATGATTTTACATTATCAGGACAATAATTTACATGCTGCCAAATTCAAAATTGAGAAATTTGTGTTTAACGCAACTGCTTGAAACTTAGATAACTATAATGTTCATTGAAACAATAGACTGAGCCAGTTCATTGAAACAATAGCCTGAGATGGACAAGATAACAGCCAACAATACCAATATGGTAGCGTCCTTGAAGTTCACTCGTGAATTTTTATAAACCCTGGCGTAATTGTTAACTGACGCACCCTGCGTGCTACCGTGTTTTGGACAACCTCTTTCTGCTTCTGGTCGACAAACCACGAAGCTAACAAAGCTACCTCCTTCATTTAACGGTTAGAGGGCTGTTCATCCTACTGGAGCTGTTGTAATGAAACTCATTTTTTAAAACACAACACCGGCTGGGCTGTGCGATATATTTCTGCGCACACATTGAAACATTTCAGTAGAGTTTTAGCAATAGCGAAATAAAAACCGATATACAGGGCGTCCCACTTAAACGTAATGTAATTTTTTAAACGTAATGTTAGTTAGTTTTTAAAAATGACGGAGCGTGCTAGCGAGTTGTAACAAACTCGGCCGTGTAAAGGATCAAGTCTCCTAGAGTTACGAGTTTTTTTCATTCTTCATGATCAATTAATTAGAATAAACTAATTACCGAACTTTCTATTTGTTCGCTTCAGTAAGAAATTGTCGATACAACAAATTCATATTTGCGTGCGCCCAATTCCTTCACAATGCCAATGCCCCGAAAGTTGTAGATCAAATAAAAAAAAAATTCCTTTAAGCAGCATTGATAGGTATTTTGATACGTACCGTTAAAGAAAGCCCACGAAATGTAAAAGTAACCATGTGACAGCGCCACTAATTCGGCGAAAAAAAAACTATACATGCGCTTGTACCTGCAGCGCTGTAGCAATCAGACGCACAGTGCGAGTGACGACGAAAGTCCATTATTACGCTCCGTAGTGACGTTGCATAAAGACGTGTTTTTTTATTAAATGTGGGAACATGGGAATGTAGTCTGCATAAAGATATTCTCTTCGATTCGTCGAATGAAGCCCGCGCACGCACAAACACGCATCTTGTGGCCACCACAAACGCCAAGCATGTCTCGGACAGCGCCGCAGAGACAAGCGGACGTTCTTCCCTGATCGGCTGCCTCGAAGCGCTAATTTAGTGGCGCTGTCAAACGGTTATTGTTGTATATCGCGGGCTTTCTTTCACGGCACATACAAGCAGACCATTTCACATTTCAATTTGATCTACAAGTATCCCAGCGGCAATGTCTTGCTGAAGCGAATAGTTAAACAAGTTGTCTCATTAGTTTCGGCCAATTTATTGATTTTGGAAAACGAAAAAAGAAATCGTAACACTAGGGCACTTGATCCTCAACATGTATGAGTTTTTTGCAAATCACTAAGACGCTCCATCATTTTTGAAAACCTGGTTACACTTAGGTGGGGCATCCTGTATGTGTCGGGGCAACCAAAAAGAGAAAAATGTATGGTGCTCAGCTCGTCAGACAGAACTATGTCTGGCATACTCATGCCACACCAAATACAACAAGGAGATTTAAAGGGGCCCTGAAACGCATTTTACGCACATTGATTTTATTGCAGATTTGCTTTGTGTGGGACTTGACGATGACCGAAACACCAGTGAAAGCGGCGAAATTGAACCGTATTATATTTTAATTTGTACCTGAAATCGGTTTCCGCGCAGACTGCAGCGCCATACATCAACAGTTTCTCCGAGCGGATATGACATCACCATGCTGCTTTGCTGCAGGTTCTGATTGGCCGGGAACAGTAGGGAATAAAAATATACATCGCACATATCGATAATGCACCGAATATAAGAAATTCCAAATTCAGAACGTGTTTTATGCTTGCTAAAGGTACAAATTTGGGCATTACAACTTCATTTTGCTTGTAACTGACACAAGGATCGCTGTGCGGCCCACGTGGTGGTTGTGGTAGGAAGGCCACAGAGGGCAGCACGGTTCCGGTTCTGCAAGATGTAAGCCGCGTTTTGATTGGAAGCAGCATGCACGCCTTGGGATGCCGATATCTGTCGTCTGCTTTTATTTTGAATTTGTAAGTTGAATAACTTGCGTTTGCCTGCATCGATCTCGAAAATTCTTTTTGCATTTACCTCAGAACAATACAACGAACCCGTTTCGATGCAAAACTCAGCGAGTAAAATATGGTTTCAGGGCCCCTTTAAAGCACGTAACAAGATAACACACTGCAATGAAAGTTCGGCAGCAATAAAGGTATCATAGTACACCTTTGCTTTTGTTAGATTATGACTAAACGTGCAAAGAAAGGGCAACTAGGGTCGTTATCGGCCGCTACACGAGAAAAGCAACTTTGCACTGCTGGCAAGTAGCAGTTTCATATTAGCTTATATCACGACATAAGCCGCCCTTGATTGCTACATAATCAGCCAAAAGCGAAAATAGACATTTTTCTTCTTACTTAACTTCGCACTTCATGACTGTGCGAGAAACATTCCTGAAACCTTATACAAAGAGTGAAGGGAGACTCATAACAAGGTAAACTACGTCCCAAAGCATTTAAACGGCGAAAGTAAATGTGTTATACACGACAAAAGAACAAGAAATGAGCGAGTTGTAATAAGTCAGAGTCGCATATGCATGTCACAGCTCCTAGAATGCGCGAAACTTCCTTACAGAACATGTTGAGGCAAGAGAAATTCTTTTATCAGGATGACACTACAACAGCCATGTCTGCCTTGAAAATAAAAAATAAAAACTTCGCAATTTAATCCGAAAACGTACTTAACAGTTGCCCTCTGCAACAAGCCGTATTCCCGGAACACACGCGTAGGCCAAGGATCGGGAGCGCGGTCGAGGCTTGCACTTGGATAGAAGAGGGGAGAAGAAAGTCCCAAACCACCTTCTCGAAGCAAAATACGTCAGCAGGCTTGATGGCAGTGCACTTTCCTTCTTTTTCTTTGCAGCTGCCCTCCTGTCGTGTCCGTCTTCTCCTCGGACATACAAAAGAAAGAAGGGCACCGTACCATGAGAAAAAAAAATAAATAGAATAGACGGAGAGGACTGTAAATTCTTACAACATTTGTAGGTACACCGATTGTTAGCTATCAGGATGGCAGTAAACGAAAGAAAAATAAACGCACAGTTGAAGGGAGCAAAGATGAAAACTATTTACTAGGGCAATTAAACAGTCTCAATAAAGCATAACCACACACTTCGCACAGCCGCCGACTTCGCTCGCATGACGGACATCGCGCTCCCTTCCGCGGTCAGTCAGGTGACTACCGGGTTTTCTCTCGCTTTTTTTGTTTTGCTTTTTTCTATTTTTGCATGTGACGACTTCCCCGGCAGCTCCGGGCACTTGCGCTCATGCGCATTGTCACGAACGCACAAACACCTGCGCCCACGAACACTGCTCAGCGGGTTTTTCGACGAGGCAGAGTGGCCCCCAGACCGAGAAGGCTTCACACAGGAGAAGCGGGGATGGGGGAGAAAGTGACAGGAAAAAGAATAAATATAAAATAACTAAAAGGGTTTGCCAGAGGTCGCGTACACGGTTCTGAAAAATGCTTAAGTAGCATATCCTGCAGTGTCAGTGAGCCAGAACGGACGACAGGCAGAGAAAAAGAAAAAGACTATGCAAGATTTTTACATTCTGCACGGCCGTGACAAAGCGAAGAGATCGCGGTACAACCATGGCTGCCTGAACAGCTCGCGGTGCACCAGCCGAGCCCGCAGTGGCGCCAGTGGTATATGCGGTGTTCATTGTTCGCGTCGACCAGCGAGGTTGCTTTGCACGCTCCCATTCCTGAAATGCACTCAGTGGACACAGTCCTCGGTTGGAGCGCAAGTGCTGGCAAGAGGATTCGATGCACAACAGCGTGGAGGGAGGAATCTAGCCGCGAGCACCGGGACAAAAAAGGTCTACGCGAATGTCGCGGCTCGTTAAGCGTGTCAACCTTCGAACCAGCAGAAGAAAAAGGCGGTTTTCGACGGGGGGTGGATAGCCGAAGTATATTCTGGAAAGTTCACTTTCCGTACGGCCTCCTCTAGCGAGTCTCTCGGCCCTGTTCGTTGCCACAAGAAGTTTGGAAAGCTTTTCTGAGCTACCAGCTGATGGGACTGTTCTAGGAACATGTTCGACACTCGCTCCTCTTTTTCGTTTTCCCATGCATCCTTTCCTACAGGAGCGCTAAGATTGACGTCACTGCCTCGGCGGTGCTGTTTGGGAGTCACGCATATTTACATGCAGAGGAGATTGTGGCTACATCACGGGACGTCTGGAATGGCCACGACCGCTGTATCGACGACGTTCAACACCCCCCCCCCCCCCTTCTTGCTTTGGCCGCCTCGTGCCACCCTCTGCCTGGTCACTGCACTTGCTCAGAAACGTGAATGTACCTGCAGCTACACTCTGTTTCAGTAGTTCCGTGCAGCGCAGCCAAGGCCATGCCACCATGACCGCCGTAGCGGCTGGAAATAAGCGTTGCAGGAAGGCCTACTTACAATTTTTTTTAATCGATCGACTGATATCTCCACTTCTACATACCCTATTTAAACACGTCACTAGACTAAGCGCATAGATGCATTCTCAAAGGCAATACAAAAAGAATTGTATAGCTCGTTCGTTACATTTTAAAAAGGCATATTATCGATTTTAGTTGTTATTAGGCCAGTTTACAAGACAGATCCAAATAAATTGCAGGTGATAATATACAATGATGCAGCGTTTATTATACTCATTGTAGAGAAAGATAAATTGATAGATACGTGACATATAACATAAAAACACATTGTAATTTCAATATCTATATAACGTCGCTATGAATATAGCTACGGCCATAGTTTTCCGAGATAGCATCCATCTCCATGCAGACATTCTACGCGCTAAATCTCACACTCCTACGTGCAAATTTGTAGAAGTTATTCCCATTTATATAGCTTTAAAAACACGCGTTTCAAACAATGGCAATTCGGCCGAATTTCTTAGTCCAATATTTTTCTGTAAGATACCCGGTACTTCTAGTACTACTCAATTCTACATTACCGATATTGTTATTTGTTCAACTGCACCAAACTTTACTTGATTTTGACAAAAATAACGTGCGCACTTCAAAAAGTATACCGGCTCACTCACCGACGCAGTCGTTGTGCCTGCTCTCCGTGGCTGACATTCGATCACTCCACAACACTAGCACGATGTAGGTTCCAGCGACGCTTTGCTGCTGTCGGCCACAGTGTTCATTGGTGCTCATCGCTGCTTGTAACGTTCACAATATGCACGAAACGATTTCATTTTTTCCTAACGCGGCCGACGGCCTGCCATTTCGCCTAAGCATCGCATCGGTTCGACTGTGTAGCTAGGACCGGCGCCATGTTAGGTTTGAGAGGCCTTGTCGGGCTGCGACGTCACTCCTCCAGCAGCCAATGAGAGCTGCCGGGCGCGGTCAGGCGGTGGTACCGGAGGATTTGCGGGCAGATACCGGAGGGAAATACGAGCTCCGGTCATTGTTCGCCGGAGGATAATCATGGAAGGCGCCCCGTTTCCCTCCGTGCTTCACGCGCCGGATTGAAAGCGCGGCGAGGCCTCGCACGTACTCCGGCACATCCCGACGCGTCGGGTATATGGTGACGTCACCGGAGGTTAGCGGGAGTATTATCCTGCAAGACCTCCCAGCTGGGCATATTTTCGTTTACAGTGTATGTCCACTAGCATGTTAAGTTGGAGAGAGTCTTCCGGAGTTTATCATAAAGGGTTTCAAAGAATGTGTTTGTTATAGCGTCATTTTCAGCTAACCTACCTCGGGTATGCTGCCCGCTTTTCCCGGCTGCGCCTTCTATCACAAATTCTTTACAGCATTTCATGCGTATGTGTACATCAATCATTATACTTTATTTTGAAACTATAATCAATGCAGTAGCGTGCGCAAATGACGAATCTTCGCAGTGGCGGGGAAATAAATGTCTTTCTTCTAGACTTCGTCGATACATTGCCGTCTGTGAAAGTTTTGAATGTGCGAGAGTATCGTTATCTGGGCGCTCAGTCGACATGACAACTGAAGGCTGAAGTAGGCCGCAGATGCGGTCCGAATGTATACTCATTGGGCGACGGTCCGCGCAAATGCGTCACGTGCATATTTTCGTTCCGAAAGTATATATATATATGAAAGGGAAAATTAGCATCCACCCGTTTTGTAGCACAAGGCTACCAGGAAATCCATAAAGATGTGTCAAAAATGAAAGCTTTTTAGTTGCCGAGAAATTCGTCCTGGTCCGGGGTTCGAACCAGGGACCAACGCCTGTCCGGGGCGCTCGCTCTGCCAATTGAGCTAACCAGGAGGCTAGCGATTGACAGCGCGAGAGCGAATCCATCGACAACTGTGTGTGTGTGCATATATATATATAATTCGGAGCCCCCCCCCCCCCCCCCCCCGACGAAAAAAACTTCTGGCTACGCCACTGTGGACACAGGTTAAACGTGTCCTTCCGCGGCTTGTCATGTGCCAATGGCGAGCGATGCATTGGCAGCTGCTGCCTTGGAAGGATGAATAGGATGATGAAGCGGGGACTCCTGTTGGCAGTATCGGCTCGCAGGTGCGCGGCCAAGCAATGGTATCTCGTCTCGCTTCGGAAGAATTCTGGGCTCGACGGCCTCGTAGCCTTGGCTCTGCTGCATGGAACTAGTGAAGCAGAGTATGGAGCGATTTGCACCTTTCCATAGGGTCTTTATTTTCTTTACGCATTTTATCTCTGTGGAATATTAGCGGCATGTGCCGCACGTGATTTCTTATTGTTAATCGTTGCGCAACTGCAGTGCATGTCGGGTTATTCATGCGATAAAACTGCCAGCCTGTGATGAGTGAATTACTCGTATTTCAAAGTGCGCGCCATAAAGAGAGTGGAGGAAGACGAAGACAACGTTGGCTCGAGCCCTACGAAAATAGCAGAATCAAGGGGAAGAAAAGCACCAATTGTAGAATGCCACGAATACAATTTGAAGCAATCAAGACAACAAGAAGGCACAAGGACGCCCACGATGTGCGTGGGGAGCAAAAAGCGCCAAGCGAACTGGCGAGAGGGGGAGAGCAGCGGACAAATAAAGACGACTGGCCACGCTAATTGATCCGGGCGGTTCTCTTTACAAATTCGTATTCATCACCGTTAATTTCATCCTGATTATTCGATTCTGATTGATATTTCATAGTACTTATGACTTAACTCTTTGAACTTCTCACATCTTGGCCAATCCCCCAGGGAGGGTATGTGCCAGAATTGAGGACAACAACAACAACAACTGCTCGTCTGTTGGGTTCCAGACCCGAGCCACGGTGCCCACCTGAGGTCTGCGGGGTACCAGCTGATCAAGGCCGAGTATCTTCAACGTGCTGCTGCTGCAAGACGTTCCCGTGCCCGTCGACAAGCCTGAGCTTTCGAGCTTCGGGCGCGAGCTCAGGCGTGGCTGTCCGGCCGGGACGCGGCTTCTACGCCGGCGAACCGTCTTCTTTCCTGCAGCCTGGAGAGTCTGCTCGAGCCCATCGGCCCACGTGCTTCCAGACTCCGACTGGTGCGGCGTTCCTCAGCAGTTGCCACGCTCCATGCCAAGGCCTACCTGCTGTAATAACGTTGACTGGCGAGACATGCGCTCGTAATCTCTTCGCTCTGCGATCGCCTATAATTACGAACTGGTTCTTTAGGACTTTATTTAACTGAAGCCTTGCTATACGTAGGCATTGCCTATATCCTTCAGTCGTGAATGCATGTGATGATTCTTTCGGTGGCGGCTTGTATTGTGGACTTGTAGAGCGTATATATTAAATGTGCTGTGCAAACGGTATCGTCCTTCTTTGAGTGTCTTGAGGTGACGCCTCGGACACTTCAAATATAAAAGAACTTGCACGTTGGAAAAAATACAACTTACCCCGTGACACAGCCGCGTCAGTCACACATTCGTACCCTACCATGCCAGTTTTGGCATATACCAGCTGAGCCACAAGATTTCGGTTTCTTTCCCCGACTTTTCCCCCTCTATTTTTGGGGAGCCAAATCTTCCAACAATGCACTAGCGCAGTTGGTTGCCGGCGCTCTTCTATGTCTCGCCTTTGCCGTTTCCTTTTTTACATATTCCAGGGAAGGCTGTGTTGCATCAGAAATGATGGCGTCGTAGGCGTTGTATGAGAAAAGAATCGCCATCGTGTGACGATTCTTTTCTGTACGAGAAAAGAATCGTCATCGTGTGAAATGAATCCAAGCTTGGATGAATTCCTGCCATAGAATGAAGGAAAGGAAGATACGTATTAATGACAAAGAAAGTAGGAAGAAAAGACAGAAGAAACGACCGAATGTAAGAAAAAAAGGCACGCACAGGAAATCCTAGCTTCCCCCATTTTCCCGGTAGGGGAAGGGCTCCAATTTTTTATTACGACAGCAGCATATGTGCACACATAGCTTTGATTAAACAGCGAGGCTACTCCTAAATACAGTCGGAAATATTGGTACTCGCTCGTTCGAACCTGAAAATTTTCTAAAGGGTTATTTTAATATCTGCAGGATCATCGCCATCATCATCATCATCAGTCTATATTATGTCCACTGCAGGACGAAGGCCTCTTCCAATGCTCTCCATCCTTACCTGTCACGCGCGAGCATGGTTCCATGTGATGCCTGCAAATTTCTTTATTTCGTCACCCCATCTTACCACCGTATTTATGAAGCAAACTTAACTTATCGCGATAAGGTTACTTTTGTAAGGAAAACTTAAGTTAAGGTTTAAAAGAAATGTAGATAGGCTTCCAGAAACCCACCCTCCAAGATTTTAAGGCGACCTTACGAAAGGCGCTCTTGTCTGAGTGAGTGACTTGGGAGTGAGGCTAAGCGCATTTTTTGTGTGTTTTCTTTCCTAAGCGAATGTACAGCTGCACAGGAGAGCAAAAAAAAGGAAGGGAGCAAGGGGTGTGCATGGAGTGCTTCATCCGAGGTCGGACGGAATGAGCGCCGGCCGGTCTCGTCAACGATTTTTGCCAGAAACTCGAGAGTTTACGTGCATTTGCGAGTGACCATCTACGAGATGTGCACGCTGTAGTCCTGTGTACGTGTGCGTGTGTCGGCACTGCAGTGTGGTTCTACGTAGGCAACCGCGAAATAGCGATGTGTGTGCGAAGACGTTCGAAGTAGGCGGGAGGGCAGTGTGTGCTAAACGAACGAACTGTGCGCAGCGCGTGAACGAAGTCTTGTGTGTTTATCCCGTTATATAGGCAATGTATTCACTGTTTTCTAATTAAACGTGTATGGTTTTCTATTTACCGCGTGGATTATTCCTGCTCATTTTGGGATTCCCTTCGTGCTTTGTGCGTGTACTTTTCTTCTGTCCGCTGGGCTCTGTTCGCGCTACTCGCTGCTCTCGCTTGATTCCCTTATCAGTAAAACCTCATTTTTTTAGTGATCCCTGATGTATGCTAGCGATTGCGGCTCAGCCGTGTCAGCTAGCCCACGTGCCATGTTCAACTGTTTCGGTGAAACAGGGCACATGCGATCGCGTACACTTTCCTTCGGCGCTCTGCTGCAATAGCTGAACGTATTTGCTTGCTTCGTTGTCCATAAAGGACTTGTTGCGCACTGTTTACAAAACCGAGAATCTCACTGGAGCGGTTGAGCCGTGTGGGATAAGGAGCCGCTAGGTACTACCTCCGACACCGTCGGTGTTCTTTCGCGACACAAGAACCCGTGCTCGTCGCAAATCTCCATAGGATTAAGGCGATCTCTCGTGACATGCCGCGACCGTCGCACGTATACTGCCCGCAGCTTGATAATTCAAGCCGGTCCACGTTTTAAACCAACTCCGCTACGTTGTCTCCTACGCCCGTTATTCTGTTTGCTTACAAGCGAGCTTCAAGGTCGATCCATTTGCGCCTGCGTGAGCGGTAGTGTGGCCATCCGGTGCGGAGCCATGCCCCCAGATGGTGGCAGACAATGGATGTTTCGTACCTTTTTGAACTACTGTGTTTGAGAGAACTTGAACTACTACATTTGAACCACACCTTGTACTTCTTTTAGTGGGACATGTTTTTGGGCTAGAATGGATCGCTAAAGAATGACAGAGACTGAAACATTGAGCACACTTCACAGGCAGTAAACTTCCAACTGACGGGCGGCTGTATCACGAATCTAATTATCCATGCTGGTGTGTGCAAAAATGTTGGGTTGCACCTGAGTGCCTGTCCTTTTTGTTTGCGTATCCCTCGTTTTTTTTTCTTTTTTGTGCTTCCTTTTTTCGTTTCATGAATCTTTTGATGGTTACTATTGTAATACCTGGTTCATTTGTGATACGATGGTTATTGCACAACTCATTTCAACAATAAAAACCTTACAAGTTTTCAACGCGCGTTCCAGGAAAGCGGGGCTAAGATAAATCCTCATCATAAAATTCGAATGCACTGCGGAATTGATGTGTGTCCCGAGCCATTGCAAATAAAACTGGTGAATTTGCATGATCGTGCGAGTGGGCCCGTCAAGTAATCTGTATGATATTTCACAGAATCACGCTATGTGGTGCCATATAGCCTCCTCGATAATTATAACGGGGGCTATGGTGGTGCATGAGACTTGAGCTAAATCTGCGTGTCAAGTATAATAACTCGGACCATGAAAAAATACCGACATCAATAATGTCAGTCTCGTAGCGTTTTTGTAAGTGCTAGAATATTGGTACTTTGAAGACGTGCCGAGTCACAACGGACTCTCTCCCTGTTTGCACAATAGCTGGTTTCATCTATACACCGCGTCGAAAACAGTGATCTCGCATTTCATGTGCAGAACTACTGCTAGCAGTGAAAAAAAAAAAAACGCCGGAAAGCTGATATGTGTGCTCTGAACTGTTTTGACGGCGCACTCTACCGACTCGTGTAATTAATGTTCTCCGCAGCAGTGGTGCACCCACTCGTCTCCCGGCTTTCCCACAAACCTCTTAATACTGCTCAGAGGTAATGCAATTTCAAGCAGTTATAATATACTCGTCAGTTTATTCTAATTGGCAGATTAGCACCGCTGCTACGACGCATGCACGAATAGGCGAGCTGATGGCAACAAAATCAAGGAATTGATTTCGTTGCCATCAGCCAACTGAAATTGAAAGGAACGTGAAACTAAACAATAGGTTGAGCGAACGAGTACACGGTGCATAAACGCAACAGCTGGAACACCATTATAGGCAGAGCATTTTAGAGATATTTTTCGAGACTCGACACTGCATGATGCTTTTACGACTGGGCGCAGAGAGCAGGCTTGGCAGAACGCTGTCTGCAGATATGCGGATGAGTCAAATGCAAAGAAAATTTGCGGAGACCTAACTATACTCTAAAATGTTCGGCCGAGAGCAATGCTACATAATGCATTTAAGGTGTTTTACGTGCCAAAACTATGATACAATTATCATGCACGCTGCGGGTAGGTATCCCGGAATAATTTTGTCGTCCGGAATTCCTTACGTCCCCTTTAATCGAAGTGGATGGGTGCTCTTCCATTTTGCCCCTATATACACGCACCGCAACAGCTGATATCTTACCCGCGTTCTTGAGCTTAGCAGCACGACAAAATAACGCAACCCGCTAACGGACTTCGAAGTATGCACGATGGAACTCGGGCGTGCATTATATTGTTGTCCTTAACCTCAATAGTTGTCGCTGCAGTTTTCGCTATTTATTACTAACTTGAGGAAAGCGACGAAAGAAAGAAAAAAACGAACACAAACACCGCACGACTCAAGTGCGACCACGCAAGCGGGTATTTCATGGCTCGCAACGGCGGGAGGAGATTCCCAGCGCGCGAATCCTTTCCGTGACGTCATTTCCTCTCTCTCGCCAGGCGTCGCCACCACAACTTGCCGGCGCTAATAAATGTGAACCCGATTTGTTGTAAGAATGAAACATTTGAATCACCCAAGTCACACTGCTACGACCCACTGGTGTCTTGCCTGCCTCTCCCCTAAATTCTGTGAAATACTGATTTAATCGTAGCTCTTACAGGAGTTGTCCGAGTAATAACGCTCTGAAATACAACCATACATATGTTGGAATTAAATTCGTTTGTTAGGGCGCGTAGTTTATAGTCCTGGAGTGAGGTTCCGTTCCTGTAAGTGTTACCCGTGATTTATCTTTAAAAAAGAAGCACATGCAGAAAAAGTTGGAGAAACAGGGGCTCAGCGCTAATTCCACTTGCCTGCTGTCACGCTTAGCAAGTAAGCCACTAATATGGAATATTAAACTAACTTCAGTTGCATAAATTTTTATTCGAGGGTCATAAAAAAATATCATATACACGTCAAAACACAAAGAAATGACCTAAAAATCTACAAAAGGAAACGCTGCACTGGTTGCTTGTGATGTACGAAGCCACCGCAGCGTTTCCCGTGAGGTTCGACAGGGTTTGTGAGGAACACTGCTCTGTTCCTGGGAAAGTATGCTGCAGATGCGCCAGGAGAGCCTTGTCAATAAACTGCCCACAAGCGGGCTAGGATAGGGGCGACCTTGTCCAAGCCGGCATGTGGATCCTGCGGGGGAGCGCTCCGGGCGTCAGCCACAGCACTGAAGGCTACCCTGGGTAGATGAAACAGAAAATATTCGGTTGCCTGACTGCACACGCAAAGAGCCGTCTTCTATATCAGTAGCCAAAATTTTACACATAGACTCACGTGTCGCAGATGCAATGCATTTTAGGCAAAAATTCCTTTATCGAAGTTGGTGTTCGATTGGCGATGCTAAGAACGTGATCTATGTTGGTAAATATATGCTTCATGCAATATGTAGTATATATTTCCACAATTCTCACTCAAAGTAACATGGTCACATTAAATAGGCGGTGATAACGAACACAAACACCGCACGACTCAAGTGCGACCACGCAAGCGGGTATTTCATGGCTCGCAACGGCGGGAGGAGATTCCCAGCGCGCGAATCCTTTCCGTGACGTTATTTCCTCTCTCTCGCCAGGCGTCCCCACCCCAACTTGCCGGCGCTAATAAATGTGAACCCGATTTGTTGTAAGAATGAGATTTCAAAAACGTTTGCTGCTGCAGTAACGTGAAAACTGGGGAGGGGCGAAGCAGTGATGCGCCGGTGCTTCCCACGTGAACACATCGATGTCTGCGCTGAACCGGTTTTTGATCTATATGCGCTTGTTTTGCCCTGTCGGCAGAAAGTGTGAGCCGATCCCGGAGGAAGTGCAGTCAGACAGTGCACATCACTAGGGTTGTCATGTAAGAAGCGATCTTAACGAATTTCCGATAATTTATTATGCAATTATTTTCAAATTATGCATGTATTTTAAAAGTTTAAGTCATACTAGCTCATTCTGAGCCAATTTTCCACTAATTATACACTTGCTTTTTACCATAGTTTGACCGCTTGCTTTACAGTGACGACGACGAAAGGACACGCCGACAGGCGTGATACGTGTGGTATCTACAGGCATGATGCGTGTGGTGGTTATTTTCTGTGCATATGCCTGCCATCACATAACTGCACGAATTGAGCGGTTAGTTCCAGAAGCATTTAATTTACCTCGTTACGTAAGCTTCGCGTGACGTAGATTCGAAAATATGCGCTGGCTAGGATCCGCGGAGCCTTTCTCTAGTTATTCGCTTTAAATAAGAAAGAAACAATTGCTACCTCGCCTTCACATTTCCCTCTGTAAGGTTTTCGTTTCTTCTGGCTACGATCCTTACATTTCAGTCTAACTTAAAGAATAATGAATAAATTAACAAATAGCAAAAACAACATACGAATGCCAGCAATTAAAAGGGGTACATATATCTGCTATCTGCCCCATTCGATCGTGTACTGTCAAGCAAATGGGACACTTCTGGTCGTGTCGCGTAATTGACTACATATGAGCAGCTCCCCGCCACGGTGGTCTGGTGGTTATGGCACTCGGCTGCTGATCCGAAGGTCGCGGGATCGAATCCCAGCCGCGGCAGCTGCGTTTCAATGGAGGCGAAATGTTGAGGCCCATGTGCTGTGCGATGTCAGTGCACGTTAGAGAACCCCGTTGGTCGAAATTTCCGGAAACCTCCACTATACGGCGTCTCTCATAATTAGAACTGGTTTTGGGACGTTAAACGCCACAAATCAATCAATCAATATGAGCAGCTCCTTGAAATGAGAGCATATGCGAAATCCACGCGGATTCTCATCTTTGCGCACGTGTTTCGGATTCTTTGTAAAGCTTTAATTGATCTATGGAAATGAGAAGAGATCGCTGTTACCTGTGTGACTCACGCCTTTGGTAGAGTGGGGGGGGCCAGGCTTAACTAATAAATCCTACATGCGCATGCGTTGGGTAAGCAAAAGCACCTCCATAGCACGCTGCCCCTACTTGTTACTTAAAGGACCATATGACACTTTTTTAGGCTGCACTTGCGATTATAAACTGCAACTTAAACCATATGCTCTTTAGGTGTCCGATTAAGGACTGTAAAATTGTACCTGGAGGCACGTAGCCATATATATATATATATATCTCTCTCTCTGTGTGTAAGGGGGGGGGGGGTGGAGGGAATTTAAGGCCAAGACCTCTGGGAGGGAGGCTATAGGGAAAAACATGCCATCAGGAACACTAACAAGAGAATGAAGGGATAGCCTGAGGGCAAACTTGGATGTCCAGGGAAACGATGCCCCATCATTAAACGGATATCTACTGATAAGTATTCATAATCATGGGAATTTATGATTTCTATGGTGAGTTTCGCTAGTTGGAAAACGATGAAAAGTGACACTTTTGCCAGAAGGGCAAAGCAAGGAATGCGATAGCAATACGCGATATGATAGGCCGCAGCTTTCATTTGGCAGGGGCGGTCGCAGTTAGCGGAACACTGACACGCGCTTCCTTGTATACCCGCATGTTAGTTGTTTGCTCATTGCCACTCTGCTTTCCTTCTTTTTAGAACTGCTGCATCTAACGTGTTAACTTTGGCTATATGGGCACTTTATTGACAAAGTCAAAAAGCTGCATGTAATGTGCGACTATAAAGGGCGTTTTTTTCTCTCTCTGTCTCTTTCTCTCTCTCTGCCTCTGAGTCGTTGCCGAGCGCACCGACGCGGCGGCGGAGGCTCCTGTACTTCAGCAGCCGTCCACGGACAGTGGCGCCGCACCAGGCGCACGGAGAACTATAGCCTGTTTCAGGAGTTCCGTGCAGCAAAGCCAAGGCAACGAGGCCATCGAGCGCAGAATTCTTCCGAGGCGAGGCGAAATGTCATTGTTCGGACACGCACACCCCTCTTATCTTCCTCCTTACAGGGCTGCAGCTGCCACTGCAGCGGCCGCCATTGGCAGATGACAAGCCGCGGAAGGACACGTTTAACACGTGTTCGCCCTCCTGATTGGCCGAAGGGGGCTGTAGCTTCCACAGCGCTGCACGGAACTTCTGACACATACTATAGGCCCGACACGCGCTTTAGGCGGCACGCAGAGGACTGCACTATTTGTGTTCTATGTAGCGGCTGTCGTGTAATTATCATTTCAAATTTATGACAGAGACCAATTAGCGACTACTGCGCTCGTGTCGCTGTACATGCACCAGGGAACAGAGCCTTTGCATTTACGGACGCAGTATGCAGAACATTTCACTAGGCCCTGTTCCCCACTCTTAATTCGACAAACATCACGAATGGTCTCTCTCGTCGACCAATCACAACCTGTATATTCTCCACCCATTGTTCCCACATCGGTATGTAGATATTCATATTGCATATCAATATAATCTTGTTACTCTACACCCCCTAATTTTGCCTGCTTTTTAACCAACGACATTTTTTTTTGTTTTACCTAAGCTATATCCATAGAAGGGTTATTAAATCGACAAATACGTTATGTAATTAAACAGACTTTTCAGTTGTACGTGTATGGTTGGCATCTCGCAGGGTGTTCTATATATGCACATATCAACACCGGCATTTCTTGACCATTCACAATGATGAAAAAAAAAAACAAAAAAGCAAAAAGGAGCGGATATCAGCACCTGTATTATGCGAATTGTGGAAGTAAATCATAATGGAAAGTTTACATACATAATACAGTATCTCACGCGACTGATGCACTGAAGTGTTAATGTTATATTAGCGAGAAATTCGCACTCGCGTTTAAATTTGTTATTTATGACGTGGCTTGCCGAACGCCATTGTTGCACAAGACGCACCAAGGCCCCCCAAGATAGTGGCGCATGAGTCACACTTCTTTCTGTAAGAACCTTCTCGCTACGGCTGTCGCGGCGTAACTCCCAGTTCCTTTCGCACCGCTCAACCTTACTTTACAATCAACATCTAGTTAAAGTTCTTTTAGGAAACGTCAATATCGCGTTTTAGCCCATGTTATCGCTGCATCATGAAGCGCAATGTCACTTGAAGTGTTCCCGCAAAAATCACGCAAAGCAACGTGACTTGTCGTGTTCCCGCAAAATTGCGTAAGGAAATGTCACGTGAGCTGTTCTTGTCCAAATCACGTAACTAAATGTCATGTGGTTTTGCATGTTGTCTGAAAAATTGCGGCTATAGCTTAAACAGCGTCGCTTTTAAAACTGGCACCCCTGACAAATTACGGTTAGCTTAAAGGGCCCCTACACCACCCATCGATATTTTGTAACATTTCACCTAAACAAGCGCATCGACATGAGAGCGTTGTCGCAATCATCGATGTCGAACGCGGCATGGAGGGCCACAAAACGAAAAAAACTGAACCGTTAGCCTCTCTGGGCATTTCCTATGCTCGCCAGCTCGTCCTGACGTCAGTGCTGGCAGCTTTGATGTCACAACTGTCTGGTGCGGTCACTGGTGGAACGACCTGCCGGCAAGGTCTGCAGGAAATACGCACGCTCCCTCTTTCTCGTCGCGTTGCTCGCCGTGCCATTGTAGGCAGCCAGTGCGGGCAAGGAACAGAAACGCCGACAGAAGGGTCAACCTACGAGGTTCTTCAACACAGCCAGTCACCACACGGTTTTATTGTAATGGCAATTCCATTAGCTGCGCCCTTCGGCCGGCACAAAGCAATAGAGCTCATTGGTGATAGCCTGTCACGTGACATTTGGAGGAGTAGATGGTGAGGAAAAGACGGCACCGGTCAGACGGCGATAGCGAAGGAATGAGCGATATATGAGTGGGGACCTGTCTTCGATCATAAAACCTGTGTAACTCCGCTATTACTTCACCGTTTCTTAAAATTCTTGCGGCTGCATGTTCGTTGCCGGCTCGCGCACAACTGCAACGTCGAAATTGAATTTCGACCTCTGGATGGTTTAGGGTACCTTTAAAAGGCAACTCTAGCGATTTTTCAATGTCCAAGGACCTGAATGAAATTTTAATATTCTGTAAGGCAGTTTATTTGCACTCTCTTCGTCGGTAAGGGCGTCCATAAAGCGCCACTCTTCTTGGCTACAGTGTGTTCTCCTCGGTATTCTAATAATATATGCCAAGCCAAGCGGCTGCAAATAACTTTGTTCTCCAGGAAATTAATTTTTGAAATTTTAGCGGATTCCCATGTGGGCCACCCTGTGTTTTTCACATCAACACCTTCAACACTCCCTACCCGAGTGAGCGGGCCGTCAAGAGCAGAACGGCCATATTTCAGTGTTCAAACCGTCGCTGTCAATTACAGAAAAGGTTGCGTAACTCAATACATGGTAGGATAACATCGCCACTGTCATTTTTTCTGGCATCAGCTACATATTTATGATGGCGGGAAGGCTGTGACGTCATCGCATACACTGCACGAAGCGTCCACCCGTTTCGGTTTCGGTTTCGACACGCCTTTCAGTCGGTTATTTGAAATTATTGGTGCGTGTCAGCGCAGACTGAACCATCTTGGCTGCTACAGGACTATTAGTACCATTGGAAAACATCGATATCAGAACATGGTGAAAAAACCTCCGGAGTTGCCATAAGCAGCTTCGTTAAATAGGAACTTCGCACATATCATCATCATCATCACCATCCTGTCTACGCCCACTGCAAGGCAAAGGCCTCTCCCATAGATCTCCAGTTATCCCTTTCCTGTGCTAAGTGGGCCCATTTTATCCCCGCAGACTTCATGACCTCATCTGTCCACCTAACTGTGTGCCACCCCCTGCCACGCCTGCATTCTCTAGGAATCCGCTCTGTTACCCTTGATGACAAACGGCTCTCTTGTCTTCGCATTACATGACTCGCCCACGCCCATTCCTTCTACTTAATTTCTATTACTATCTGCCTAGCACGTGTTTGTTCCCTAGCCCATTCCGCTCTCTTTTTGTCTCTTAAGGTTACACCTACCATTTTCCGTTCCATAGCTCGCTGCGTCGTCCTCAATTTAAGCTGAACCCTCTTAGCCTCCAAGTTTCTGCCCCGTAGGTCAGTACCGGTAAGATGCAGCTGTTATACACTTTCCTCTTCAGAGACAATGGCAAGCTACCATTCATTACCTGACAATGCTTGCCGAAGGCACTCCACCCCATTCATATCCTCATAATTATCTCAGCCTCATGATTAGGATCATACCTGGCCTAAGTAGACATATTCACTTACCACTTATATAATATATGGGACATACAGCGCATATAATATAGGGAAACGAAGATATCACGCGAAGCGATATATCCCATTGCTTGCGTTGAGATATGGATAATTTAATGCGCACAGTAGAGCCCCGTACAGTTTGCCCAAAAGAACTCCAAGAATGCTTGACTTCACACTGCTGATTTCAATATGCTTGACTTCACACTGCTGATTTCAATATGCCCGGTCGTTATACATATGGCTATCGAAAGTTTTCCACATCCGCTGGGTATAGTCGAAGTGTCCACAGATAAACGAAATAACAAGCTTGGTCATGGCTACTTTCGATTATTTTTGGCTTGCCCAAACATAATAGTGGTAAATATGACGTTCAGCAATAAAAGATCCAATATAGCAAAGTGACCAGAATTACCAATGTTTATGTTACTCAGTGAAAACTCAAGTTTTCTTCTTGTTATTGTGGGCTTCATAGAGCCTGAAGACGACCCCTGAATCTAAATAGCTTTCCACTTGAAGGGTCACTAGATTTATGTATGTTATTTCAATGAGCTAAAAAGCAAATATAGCCCTAGAAATGGCTAGCTGTAATGAGCTAACATTTCCGCCTCGGGGTAACCACATTAATGTTAGTACTGAATCATGCAGGGCAGCTGCTTATATAGTGCCTTCATGGCAGGGCTAATGTACGGTTACGTGCAGTACTTGTCCTAGTCTCCTAGGGAAGTAAGGCAACTTCAGTTCTTGACAAAGTTTGGCCCACTGCTCAATGACTTACTTACCTCGCCTGTAGCCTCCAAATGCAGCTGCTCGCCGCTGCCCTCTCCTCTGCTTCGCTGTAGTCCTCGGCCTTGCTGGGGTACAGCGTTAAGGACTTATACAGGAGTGTGTCGCGCGGGTGTCTGCGCTGTTCGTAGCCCAAGAACCCGATCCTTCCCTCGGGCGAAGGCAGTGCGCCGCAGCGCTCGTCCTCTCGAGTCCTGCTCAAGACCACCCACGCAAAGAACAATATACTCCTCTGTTCACAAGACACCAATAAAGCTAACATGGCGTTTGGAAAAGAATTGTATTGATGGTCTATTAACTTTATGCTTTGTGTTTAGCGACCGATTCGGTTGTACACGTGGTAATCTTGTACACGTAGTAATCCAGCTGCCTTAGTACACCATTTTATGCTCTAGTTCAAGCAAAGCATTCGCAACAGCAGCTATCACAATAACGAATTCACCCGCACTGGGCTTCATTTAATAGGCGAGTAGCGTAAAGTTTATATTTTGTTGCCCTTGGCGGATTACGGAAAAATTCGTCATTATTCTTTACCTTCTGCTAGTAGTAATAACGATAGGCATCTATCTACTCATTAGCAGCGAAGCTGCTTAAGCTAACCGTAATATGTCAGCCGTGCCACTTTTAACCGCGACGCTGTTTAAGCGAGCTGTAATTTGTCAGGTATTATATGCGATACCACTGGACATTGCGTTACGTGATTTGGGCAAGAACATGTCACGTGACATTTCGCTAAACGATTTTGGGAGGAACGTGTCGCAAAACATTGCGCTGCGTGATTTTGGCGGGAACATGTGAAGTGACATTGCGTTTGCTTGATTTTGGCAAGAACATCTCACGTGACATTGTGTTAAGTAATTTTGTCGGTAACATGTCACGTGACATTTCGTACCGCGATTTTAGGGAACATGTCATGCGACATTGCGGTGCAGTATTTTGGGTGATCACGTGACATGTCCCCCCCCCCCCCCAATCACGTATGAAAATGTCACGGGACATGTTTCCGCCTAAATCAGCGTAATGTCACGTGACCGGTCCCGCCAAAATATCAAATAACTATCAAGTTACCCGTTTCAGTAAACTATCGGCCACCTTCGCTGATATAGCCTTCAGCGACCTAGCGGAAGATGCGTAGTTTTTTTTTATGTACCTGTTAAAAAATAATCACGTACAGCTTTGAGGACGACATAACTTGGAAGATACATTTGCGTGGGCACACACCATCTGCGAAGTATCCAACGGCCAAGTACACCATAGAACATATTAAAAATCAACTTCAAAGTGCGTGTAGCGGAACTGAGCAACCTACGGAAGCCCTTGCGGCATTGACGTCTAAGAGGCTTTCTTTGTAAATAAACAACCATGTCAGCAGTTTGTGGCGGCAGTCCCTGCTGCTGCTGCCGGTCTGCTGGGCTGCTTGATCGATGCCTGTGTTGTTCTTTGTTCGCCTTCCATGCCAGAGAGTTCTACTGTTAAAGGCCTCAAGCGCTAAAGGCGCTGCGTTCTTTTGTTGTCGTTCCACCTTGGGCTCGCCAGACAGTGCAGCAGCCTGTCGGCAATGCTCTGCTACCTAGACTTTTGCTAACAGGTTCGGGTGCAAGTATGCATAGATGCGACTCCCAACTGCACAAGTTGCCAAGTGCAGCGAGCGCGTCAAAGTTGTGTGCGGCGACGCGGCCAGCTGTGTTGACACAAAAATCTAGCTCTCTCGACGCTTCCTGAAAGCGAAGCTGCGACTGGCCGCCAAAAATACGCCTCGAAGAAAATAATCGTCCCGCACTGAAGCACAACACGTTTGCATACCTGATCAATGGGCCATTAGCCACTGTTTGCAACATAAAAACACTATGCAAAGCTTTGTGTCAGTGCCCCTTTAACGCAAGAAAAATACGCCTCTTTACTGTTCAGAATATACAGTTGCGACGGCGCTCACTCAGCCATCCTTTTTTGTGATATGGAGTTTTTGTGATTGAATACGCAATGGGCGTATTGCTAAAGTTCTCTGCCACCCTTTCCAGTCACTCCGTGGCATAGAGTTTCTTACTTACACACTAGAGAGAAATCTGGCGCTAGTGTCCATGGCGACTCGTTCAACGGCGCTTCAACCACCATGGCAGTTATGGGAAGTACAGGCTTCGGATCTGCTTTGGATGGATTTTGTTCTTGAGACTCAATCGCGACGATTGTTTTCTGAGCTTTAACCAAAATGAAACGAAAATATTTTCGGCTATTTTTTTGCGGTTGGGGTCTCCCGCGTGTAACAAATGACACGCGAAGCTTGCATAAATCTGAAGTTGAAAGAAAGCAAACACTAATTTTGCCATCAGGGTTTCCATGGTTTTACGATTGGGCTCTAGATGCGGCGGCACGAAAGAATTAATTATGTTTTTTGTATCGGTGTAAACATACATGTGCGTTTGCCCCTGAAAAGTACGCAGCATGCGTTTATCAAAATAAGAAAAATGTCATATTTGGTGGGAAATGTTGAGCCTTCAAGAGAAACACTAAACGTATCGTCCGCTTCGGCGTCTGCTCCGTCGAGCTCAGGAACCGCGAGCTTCTCTCGCAGACGCTATCGAGAACTGCACGCGTTTGGTCTCTTATCAGGGTTTCTGCGATTGCCGATACAGGTGACTGTTTCAAAGGCTCAAGCGGCAGCTGGATACCAGTGGCCTCCTTACAGTTTTTTTTTTTTCGTTACCAATTACTTACCGAGTGAAGCGCGCGCGCCGCTTTTCGTGATTTGCGCGTATCCGCTTTGCTGCAGCTTGGATGCAGCAGCCCTTCATATCACAAGTAAGTGTGTGTTTACAATTAAAACGAATTCTTTTCACCGGCGGGTGGATCGAATTTGCCGAGGCAAGCGTCTGTATGCTCTGACCACCCTTTCCAATACACCGCCGCACCACGGCAAGAAAGTACATGAACGCGGCTTGAACGCCCACGTTAGAAAGCTCGCTTTTCGCGCAGGCTTTCTATTGAGAGTGCACCAGACGACTAACGAAAAAATACTGAGTGGCGAGCATAACAAAACAGGCTGGCGGAATCACGTCATGTGGCAGTGCGACGCTGGTTTTTCGCGTTGTACTAGCTTTGGCCGTAGCCTCGACTACGGCGAAAGCTAGTACAAGATAACCAGCCTATGCTCGGAGGCAAATGTGGAGCACAACCAGAGAAATCCTCTCCAAGTGGAAAGTGCATCTCGTGAAGTAATCGCAACCTGGTTGAAAAATATTTGCAGATTGTTTATCACAATTGTATCTTTGTGAGAGATAACATAGCTAAAGAGGCTTAAAAGTGACACATAAGAAATTATTTATCATGTTAGCACATAGCATAGAGTTTCATACCATAAACTAGAGGGCCTTCTGACGCTGCGATCGTTCGACCATCGTGGGAATTATGGGAAGTGCAGGCTTCGGAGTGAACCAATCGAGTTCGCGTTGGCTTGCAAACTATGCGCAAGCCATTTACTTCTGCAGTTTTGGTTTTGTTTCCCGCGTACCCTGCAGCGAGGTTGTTCGAGGCGTGCAACGCTGTCAGGAGAAACAAAAGCTAGAAAGATAGACAGCCTCGACAACAGCCAAAGCTAGTGCAACACACAATAGCGAAAAACCAGCGTCGCATTGCCACATGACGTGATTCTGACAGCCTGTTTTGTTATGCTCGCCACTCAGTATTTTCTCGTTAGTGGTTTGGTGCACTCTCAACAGAAAGCCTGCGCGAAAAGCAAGCTTACGAATGGGCGTTCCAGCCGCGTTTATATACTTGCTTGCCGTTGTATGGCGGTGTATTGTAAAGGGCCGGCTCATTCGATCTCATTCATTTTCGTCGTGATTGTAAACACACTTATGAAATGAAGGGCTGCTGCCTAAGCTGCGTCCTGCTGTTGCATAGTGCATGATACACGCAAATCACGACAAGCGGGGCGCGCCCTACAGTCACGGTAATCGGTAACGAAAAAATGAAAAAAAAAATTATCAGGAGGCCACAGGCATCCAGCTTCCGCCTGTGCCGCTGAAACAGTCACCTGTATCGGCAGTCTTCAGAAAACTTGATAAAAGACCAAACGCGTGCATTTCTCGATAGCGTCGGCGAGAGACGCTCGCGGATCCTGAGCTCGGACGGAGCAGACGCCGAAGCAGACGATACGTTTAATGTTTCCCTGGAAAGTTCAACACTCGTTACCAAATATGACAGTATTTTAAATGCGAAGCATTTCTCAGAGAACTTCGGCGACTTTGAGCGTATCTATCTATCTATCTATCTATCTATCTATCTATCTATCTATCTATCTATCTATCTATCTATCTATCTATCTATCTATCTATCTATCTATCTAGCCGCCTACGACTTTCTGCTCTCCTCGCCGCTTCGTTCGTGGGATGTATACTAAAATAGCTATGCCACAACATAACTGCGTGGCAAACATAAATGACAGGTCATAACATGAAAATGATGACATGCATGTTATGAGCGGCATGATTTACATGCCACGGTCTTGGTGCTCTCTTGGCCGTTTCGTTAATGGGATCTATACGAAAATTGGTACGCCGCAACATGACTGCATGACGAACATAAATGATAGGTCACAACGTGGAATTCGTGATATGCACGTCATGAGCGGCATGATTTACGTGCCACGGTCTTGGTGCTCTCGTGCCCGTTTCCTTAATGGGATGTATACGAAAATTGGTACGGCACAACATGACTCCATGACTAACACAGATAACAGGCCATAACATGACAATCTTGATATGCACGTCATGAGCGGCATGATTTACGTGCCACGGTCTTGGCGCTCCTCTGGTTGACGGGATGTATACGAAAATTGGTAAGCCACAACTTGACCGCATTACGAACATAAATGACATGTTATAACATGAAAATCATGACATCCATGTCATGAGCGGCATGGTTTACATGCCGCAGTCTTCGTGCTATTGCGGCTGCTTCGTTAACTTCATATGTACCAAAATCGGTATAGCGAGACAACAATGCAGATCCAGTTTACGTTCCTGATCCGTGCTTCGCATTTCCTTGATTCCCACTGCACGTGGGATCTGCCATTTTTTACTTCCAGCAATGCATGCTGCGTATTTTTCAGAGGGAAACGCACATCTTTGTTTACACTGATGCAAAAAACATAATTAATTACTTCGTGGCGCTACACCTAGAGCATAATCATGAAACGATGCATACCCTGGTGGCAAAATTTGTCTTTGCCTTCCTTCAACTTCAGTTATGCATACTTCGCGTATCAGTTGTTATATGCGGGAGACCCCCCTACCCAAAAGCAAACAATAAGAGAAAATGTTTTCTTTTCATTTTTCTTAGAGCTCAGAAAACAATCGTCGCCAGTCTCAAGAACGAAATACATCAGAAGCAGGTCCAAAGCCTGTACTTCCCATAATTCCCATGGTTGTTGAAGCGCCGCTGAACGAGTCTTCATAGACATTAGCACCAGATTTCTCTCTAGTGTTTAAGTAAGAAACTCTATGACACATAGCAACTGAGCGTCTACGCAAAATCTTTATCATTTTAATTTGTTTTTAAATACTACACACTAATCCCCCCTCCAGCCTAATTATTAAGTTTGACACATATAAAATTTGGTCATCAGTCGTGCAAGCACAACTGAATATTGCACTATGTACCTGCACTCTAGGACATGGTTCAGCCGGGAGTACCCCTTCCTTTGTGAGGACGTAAAAAATAAACGCAATTTTTTTTCCGGCACGAAAGTCATGAACGCGATTTTTACTGCAGTGGTGAAACATAATTAGGCTCTTTCGCCGAGTTTTTCCAACCCGCTTATAATGAGGCCACCAAGGTATAAAGCGATTGAAAGCTTCCTCAAAATGATCGTCCGCTTACCGCTACATTGTGCTTACTGTAGATAAAGCGTTTTCCTACGCACAGATGCAGCTGCACCTAGTATTAAATTCTGGGGCATAGAGAATGAGGTGCGAACTTTCATGGAAGTTCGGGCAGAAACACCAGAGCTGCGCGAAGATAATTTTTCGCAATAGTTTCTGCGAGCAATGCACGACCCTTTGTAAATAAAAGAAGACAGTGTTGTGCATACCTGCGCATGTGGGGTTCTCCGGCACCGTTTAAGAAGACTGCCGCCTGGTGCAGGGCTCTGGTGCGGTGTATTTCGCTCGTCTTGTGCTGGCGTCTCTGATGTCCTCGAAAGCGCAGGTCACACTGAGCCCAAGGGAACAGCATCCTCACCAGAGCTGCCGAAAGCACATTCCTTGGCTTTGGTCCAAGCCTTGACCAGAGGGCCTCTGCTAACTGGAAGGACGTCACCGCTGGGCATGTTCCAGGAAATGTCATTGGCCTCCTCAGATGACACGATGGAAAATGTCGATAAGGGCGTCTTGTAGGTCTGCGATTCTCCTGAGAAATTGGATGAAAGGGCTTGAAGAAGGCGGGGAGATGGCGACGCCAGTGTGCAGTACGACGCTTTTGGCTGGTGCTAGGCCGGTGCCGCTGCTCTCAGCTTTGCTGCTCCGTGTGCAACGTCACCCAGAACCGTGCGTTCCAAAGCACGAGCGAGATCGTGCAAAGGATGATGATGATGATGATGATGATGATGATGGAGAAAAAGAATAATAAGAACCAGATGATGTTGACGATTGCCTTCTGAGCCTCGAGGAGATTTCGCACAATGTCGTTCGGTTGTGCCTGGAGAGTAAAGGGAAGAAGTACAAAATAAATAATAGAAATAACAAATAAATACAGACAAATAACTAATACAAATACAGAGGAATAAACAAAAGGGAAAGAATGAGAAAAATATCGAGTGCAGGTATTTTGAAATGCATATGCAGGGCAAAGCAAACAACAAAAATACATTGCAAAGCATTTATAAACATAGCAACAGAATTCCTTGCTTAATGTAAAGAACAACAGAAGCCCAGGTACACTTACAAAAGGAAAAAATGCAATAAAACTTCGCGGGAAAGAAAAAGAATGATAATGACATGGCACTATTTCAGAAAGTGCTCCCACAGTTGATTTAGGAATGATTGATGGTTTGTGATGGATGCAATATTGTCGGGAAGATCATTCCATAGAGCAATGGCGCGAGGAAGTGCTGAGAATTGAAGGCGACGGTTCGTCCATTTATGCGCTTAATGCTGTATTAATTATGTAAGCGACGTGAAATGCGCGCCTGCGTTTTTAGTGCTAAAGGAGACGGCCTGACGCTATGGCGATATTTATGAAATAAGGATAGAAGAGCGATGGAACGACGTATATTTAATGGTACAAGTGATAGGTCATGTTTTATCTGCGTTATGCTGGAATGTGGGCTGTAGTTAAAAGCGATGAAGCGAGCGTCTCTGTTTTGCAGACTCTAGCATGTTAGTCAGGTAGATTTGGTGCGGGGACCACGATGATGATGCATATTGTAGCTGTGTACGGACAATGATTTCATAAGGGAGTTTTCTAACGTTGCTCAGGGAGTTCCGCAAATTCCGGCGCAGATATCCAAGTGACCTGGAAGCTTTGGCAGTTATGGTGTTGATATGCATCCCCCATGGAAGATTATGAGTGAAATGAATGCCTAAGCATTTGTACGACGATGCTTCTTGGGACACTACTGTGCTATCAATAAGGTATGAGAAACTGGAGTTTATACGCTTGCGGCTGAAAGAGATAACCTTGCATTTACTGGACTTAAGCGTCATCTGCCATTTTTTACACCACTTTGTAATCATCGTGAGGTTATTCTGCAGGGCGTGGTGGTTCTCCGTGGATGTAATGGAACATTTCCGGGTGGGTAATATGCGCATGCACAGAGCCAATGACGAAACACGCGCCATGTTTTTTGGTGGCGTCTGCGCGGCGAAGCAAGCGACACCTGGTGTCGAACGGCTGTAAATCTTTGCGAAAAATCAAGTGCGAGGCAAGGCCTCCGCGATCGTCCACCGGTCAGTGAGAGACGATTGCGGAGGCTACGGGCCACCAGTTTCGGTTTCGGCCCTTTCCACCAGAGGCACTTTTTGTACCCGGAAGAGGTCCATTGAGCGGTAAATTATGCAATCATCGGCGAAAAGTCGCAGGTTAGAGGATGTGCTTATGGGTAAATCGTTAATATATATTGGAAACAATAAAGGGCCAAGGACACTGTCTTGCGGCACACCTGATGTAACGTCACAAAGGCAAAGGGGCCCCGCCACGGTGGTCTAGTGGCTATGGTACTCGGCTGCTGATCCGAGGGTCGCGGGATCGAATCCCGGCCGCGGCGGCTGCATTTCGATGGAGGCGAAATGTTGAGGCCCGTGTGCTGTGCGATGTCAGTGCACGTTAAAGAACCCCAGGTGGTCGATATTTCTGGAGACCTCCACTACGGCGTCTCTCATAATCAGAACTGGTTTTGGGACGTTAAACCCCACAAAACAAAAAACAAAGGCAAAGGGAGAAACATTGTGCTGTTGTGAACTTCTGACCGAATGAAAGAGGGTTACGAAGCCATGGCAATGGTAAATAATCCAAACAGAGAGTAGATAATTTCGAGAACAGGCGTGAATGTGCAACGGAATCGAAGGCTTCAGTGAAATATTAAAAAATGCAATCAATTTGTAGATTACCGTCCATGTAACAGTGCAAGTCAGTTGTGAATTCTAGTAGCTGTGTGTCACATGATAGTCCTTTCCGAAAGACCTGCTGTTGAGCAAAAAAGAAGGGATTATGTTCAAAATGATTGTAGATATGGGGGGAGGCGATAATGTGCTCAAGCAATTTACAGCAAATGCATGTTAGCGATGTGGGTCGGTAGTTTTGTGGGAAATTTCTATTACTGCTTTTCAAAACAGGGACGACTTCTTTGGCAATCTTGCAGCACGTGGGTAGCAAGCCTGATGATAATGATTGCTGAATTATGTAGCAAACAATCTGACTTGATATTGGTGCAGTGTTTTTAATTATTTTCGAGTTAATACTGACAACTCCAGCACTGGTTGCGATCTTGAGGTTTCCAATAAGATTAGCGATACTATCTGCCGAGAGAGCAATCGGACTCATGTACTGATAATCATGTTCAGGAGCAATGGGTATTTGGACTGATCTTCCCTTGTAAAGACACCACCAAAATAACTTTTAAAAGCATGCGGGAATTCGCTATCAGAAAGTGATAGCTCGTCATCGTCACATAATGAAATATAATTACTAATGCTATTCGGTGATACAACGCGCCAAAACTATTTAGGATTAGATTTCAGGAGAGAAGGAAGGTCATGAGAAAAGTGAGAAAAGTGTTTCTTTTTGTAGCGTAAGCTACACTGGCCTAGCCAAGCCCGTTTCGGGCGGCACATCAAGAGCCGTGCTGCGCATGCGCAAGGATCAGTGATGTCACACAGCTTGCGCACTGGAGCCACCGGAGCCGGCACCCCTCGCGCATTCCGCCGCCGCCGCGCGCGACTCACCGCCGCCGGTCTGCGCATTCCAGAGGAGTGACGTCGTAGCCATGGTAGACGCACTGGCGTCGGCGCGCGCTCGCTGTGCAGTCGCCGTCTGACACTGCGCTGGAGCCGCTGCGCTTCTGACTGGCGTTTGCCAGTGTGGTATAGCCATGGAGAAGGAGAGCGCAAATGCTGCTCAACAGCGCAGAAGAGCGGAGAAGCTTGACTCATCGGATCCCGAAGTAGTTGCCTTTGATCCACCATTAGCACCATTGATCTTGTCTATCAGAGACAGACAGACAACTCCAAATACTGTGTTGGGGTCATAGAGACGGCAGCGTGTTACTTGACTGATCACCGAGCCGTCTTTGTGGCAATAGAGAAGCAACGTGACTTTGAGCAAAAATAAATATACATGTGCCACATAATACGTATACCGCGTGTGTGTCATTGGAGCAGCAGTAAGCATGACAATCAAGCTAATCCTGGACAATCTAGACAACCAGGAAAGCTAAGAATAATCAGCTGAACCTTTGCTAACGCTACGTATATCCTGACATAGCCGAGCTAAGCCACTGCAACATTTTTTTTTTGAAGTTCTAATGGCAGAACAGTTCAAATCACCGCCATATCCACAAAGTGAATAATGTTAGAGGAGCTTGCTCGGAGACGATCGGGAAACGCGCGAATCCTCCGTACACATTCCTCTGCCATCATGTATAGACGTGGCAACGTTGTTATATACACATTACATATACAATGTTTATTAATTTATATTTGGATGCACATATACATTTTAATGAACAATATACATTATGTACACAAGAGATGTTCTTTTGCAATGTACAAGAAGGGCGTCCCTCGCTCGTTTCCCTTTAAAGAGGTCGTGAAAAGAATTTGGGGATGCCGGTTTGTAATTTTCACTGCTTAAATGCGCATTCGACAAGCCAATTCCGAAATATTTCGGCGAAATATTCAGTGCACATTTAACAACGCTCGTTTTAAATCTCGGCTTTCTTGCGCTCCCGAAACGACTATGCGACACTACCGGCCGGCGTGGTACTATTTGGTGACGTTGAGTTAAGACATTTTTAAGTTCAAAGGCACAGTGAACTCGCGTTTGCTCTAAAGGAATCGATTTACTTGAAAGCTAGAAAGGAAGAAAATACTTGGAAACCGTGCGGTGCCACCATTCGGAAGAAAAGCGGAAGCACGGTTTGTTTTCCCATGGCCTCCGAGAGCGCGCCAATCTCGGAGGTATGACGGCTACTAAGATGACGTCATCTGCAGAGTTGAGGGGAACGCGCGCAGTGAAACCGAAACCGCGTTTTTTATCGCTCTAAATCAACGCACATGGTGCAACGGAACAATGCATATTGTTGATTGGAGGGTCAGGATCCCGAATACGCACTTAGTACAAAATGTTCAGAAAACATTTCACGACCCCTTTAAAGATGATTGCTTTATGGTGGATGAACTCCCCCGCGCTGCTGTCTTTGGCTGGGGTGTTCATGCTGCGGAGCGGTAACGAAGATTGTTCCCTGAGTGAGCTCCCGGTGAAGAGAAAGGAAGCGCGCCAAACGCGAGAGCCAAACGAGAGGCGCGGCCTTCTAGCGGTCATCTATCTAACTAACGCACGCGCCGAGAGTGGTGTGCGCCGCCTTGAGTGGCGGCGCGCCATCTAGTGAGCATTCTTGCAATCACCGGAGAGAGCGCAGCTGCGCCTATGGCGGGACCAATGAGAACTAGTGTACACGCCGCCGACAACTGACAAGGCCCGAGCATAAGAAGCTTGGCGAGCAAGCTCCTAAAAACCCATACGTGGGTAAAATACTGGAAACAAAGAAAAGCACAACAAAGAAATGACTACTTTCCTCCACTATCGAATATAAAAACGCAAGGAAAAATCATGCAGAAACACTTATCAACTGGCGTCTTCCGGGAGGTCTCGCTACGCACGTCCTTCCGCAGAGACTGTCCGTCCGCAGTTGACGCAGTTCGTGGCAGGTTACGCTGCGAAGCGCCACCTGTCGGCGGCGACACGATGTGGGACACCCTCCGCCACTCTGTGAGCACACTAGAAAATTCTATAGAACACCGTAGTTGCCAGGGAGACGACGACGCATCATTCGGCTAACATTGTTGCCGGCATCTGTACACGTAACAAAGGAGCGACTTCCCACGTATAAAAATATTCTGTTTTAATAATTTCTACTCAGTTTCTGGAGTAACCACTAGCGCGCTGTGACACTTCGAAAAGTACGCTTGCTATTGAGCCAAAAAACGGGGGAGCGATGAAGGAGGGAAGGCAGTCCCTTTAATAATTATTGCATTCGACGAAAATTATCCAGACGAAGGATTGAGCATCTGCGGGTACTTTCTTGTACGCTGAGCTCGGCGCGGGTGACAAAGGCCGCATTAGGCGGCTCTCAAATCGTATCACACCTGGTAAAAGGAAGGGCCGTTTTCCGCATCCAACAATTATAGTCGCCAACAAACGGGCCGGCGGTTAGTAGCATCTGCTACTAACCCAACATCGCAGCAGCAGAAATGCTCCTCACAGAACTTTGATGCACACGCGCGTTGAATGCAATGACTGCTTGCCTGTTCTCACGAAGTTTCCCGTCTCTCGGGTACACGTGAACACCGTGGTGTTCTTCCGGCACCGTGCGGCAGCCTGCCATGCATGTTGTAGCAAAGGGAAAAATTGGGCGTGTTGGTACGAGTTCAGCGCGCACAAAAGACACGGACACAAGGAGGAATGCACACAAGCGCGGACTCACGGCTCAGTTTATTGAAAAGGAATTGCACATATATACACACCCGGACTAGCCAAACAACGCAGGCGTATTTGCAGTAGAACGACACAAGCAATACCTAAAAAAAATTCGTATGCAAGAAACAACAAAAAAATCTAGAAGAAACACGAGAGATCAGTTGGCATTAAAAAAAAGCGAATGCATGTTATCTGCTCATCTTCTCCCTTGTGCGTATTCTTCCCTGTGTCCGTGTCTTTTGTGCGCGCTGAAGTAGGCATTCGTCATGTTTCACGCGTATTCAGCTTACTATTCAAGTGTAGTCAAGCAGGCACCCGAAGCGGGGAAGCCTTCCCTATTAATCAGATACGCCGTGCCCGCAGGGAGGTTTTCAGCTCGGTTCGTCGCTTCAGAAGCAGACGACGCAGCCACGTGATCCCTTGTACACGTCACGCCGACCGCAGCGCCGGCTTTTCCAGTGATCGCCCGAAGAGAAGACCAAGGCGCTTTCGCCACTGTAGCGAAGGCTACCTTCCTCCACCAACTTCAACGCCTGCAAAATCAGGCACTTCGTCTTATGACATTCAGTCATTGCTTAACCAATGCAACGCCACTTTATTGTGATTTAAATATTCATCCTCTTTATCATCTCTTTCGATAACTGATTTGTGGGGTTTACCGTCGCAAAACCAGCTCTGATTATAAGAGACGCCGTAGTGGAGGGCTCCGGAAATTTCGACCCCTTGGGGTTCTTTAACACGCACAAGCTGACTTCGCACAGCACATTGGCCTCAACATTTCGCCTCCATCCAAATGCAGGCGCCGCGGCCGGGATTCGATTCGAGTGCCATATAAGCACTAGACCACCGTGGCGAGGCTCATCATATCTCTTTCAACTCAAGTTATCAATTGTGATGTACAGGCTTTTACGTAGTATTGCACATATACATGGCTTTGTCGTTGAAACTTTTGTAAATAATAACATTACTAGGTTCTCTGAGCTTGATAACTGTCTTCTATCTAGAGTGCGCACAAACTACGGTAGGTTTACTGCCCCATTTGCGGGAATCATGTTGTGGAACTCTCTTCCTTATATAATCAAATCATCAACCAAGGCACATTCATTCAAAAACCAAGCAAAGAAATATTTTTTGCAACAGGTGTCTTCACAATAGAAACTGACCTATATGATGTACAAGTTGTATTGCTTATTATATTTTTGTAACGTCCGGTGGTTTGTTCTTCAAATAATTCATTATTTATTTTTTGGCTCTCTTGCTTTGTGAAACGGATAACCACTGTTTGCTTTTCGAAGTGCTCATTTTCAAGCTACCGCAACCACTGAACGATGTACATTTGTTTCCATTTTTTTCTTCTGTCCCATTCACATTATGTGTGGGAGCCCGCCCGACAGTTTTTAACTTTGGGGCTCCCTGTGTATCACCAATCTCGTAGACACTTCTTTGGAAGACTAACATCGTTGTTCAATAACACCTTCAATAAACCTTCAACCTTCACTGAAGCCAAATTGTGCTGCCGCTAAGTAATGTAGTACTACAACTGCGTTCGTGTTTTCTGCGTGAGAAATAATTAAGCAGGAAATATTGTTTTATTTTCTATCGAAAGCTGCTTGAAGGAAGGCGCGGTACACAACATGCTTATATTTATAGTCGTTTTGCTTTCTCTTTCATGTTTTTGCACTTCTGGGTACGCCGCGCGTTTCTTGTGCACCTCCGCTACTAGTGGCTAGCCACTAGCTGTTACTGTCAAGGAGGTTATATATTACTTTTCTGGAGTCAAAGTGGCCCGCCGAAGGTGAAGCCATCGCCGCCATCTTGCTAAAGGAGAGGACCACACAGACGGCGGAGCGCGTCGGCAGCTCGACGCTGTTTCGTTGTGTTTAAACGCTGTGCCACATTGTTTTTTAAGCATCTAAATATCTGAGAATCCAGTCAAAAAGACCTAATGGGTCCAACTGGACAATTTCCTACTGCCACCAATTGGTGTGGGACCATTTGGATTTTCGTCCCTTTGGGTGACATACCATTCATAGACAATTGGGAGAGCCAATTGAATCCAACTGGCGTCCCAACTGTATTCGAATGGTAGGCAGTTCGAAATAACTGGTGGCCAATTGGTAAGCCATGTAGATCTGATGGGTTGCCCAACTGGGTTGCTTTTACAAACCAGTTCGATCCAACTGGTCACCCTACGGGATATCTGTGAGCAATTCATAGACTCTTTTTTTCTTAATTTTGGTCATTAACACAGATCGCATCTGTCACACCACAGAAACCACGCAGGCGACAAAGTCTGACTGCGCGAGCAAAACATTAGAGAAAACTTCCATTGGACAAGCGCAAAACGAAAAACGTTCCACTGATATTACGCAAACGGATATAATTTCGTCCATCAGGCACATTCCGACCTGCCTGGTAGTGCCATGTTTTCACAAAAGACAGGCAATTTTTTGGCAGATCCCTAAATGCAAAGATGAAATAAAGGCCGTGGTCCTATGACCCGACTTAAGTACAAAAATCTTTTATTTAATCAATGTTGTTACAACTGCAAAAATATTTATATGGGCTATTTTCTTGGTTCAAAGTGTTTCTCATTTCTGTGTCCTCCAATTGAAACCAACTGGGTTGTCAGTGAAGACCCATTGAAACCAACTGGTTGAACCAACTGCCGACTAGACATACAAAATGATTAAAAAGTAACGCCCAATTAGAACTGCCCTAGCACCAACTCCTTAATGTAACATCCATATAAACAACCAGACTCGGCAATCTCAAGCATTCTGATGATCGAAAAGCTTGAATGAACCGGAATCGTGCAGCCAATTGGACAATCCAATTATTCCAATATGAAAATGGCTGTCCCAACTGGTTCACAATGGGTTCCCAATCGGGCTGTGTGCAACCAACTGGACTACAGGTATTCAGATTGGGAGGCCAAATGGAAAATTTTATGTTGGAAGTTGGAACTGCAAGTCTAGTTGAACTATCCCATTGAAGTTTATCACTCCAGTTGGAGTCCGGTTCATTCCATTTGTGACCGCTTTGTTGACAAATGGTAAGTCCAGTTGGACCAACTTACTTTTTTTGACTGGGAAGGCAACGGTGACTTCGTGCATCGCTTTCGGCTGCACAAATCGCGTTAAATGAGTACTGCCACAAAAATCTTCAGTTGGCGTTTCTTTTTTGCATGAAATGAAAGGCCAAGCCCCCCAGAGCCCAGGAAACGTACTGGTAAGCGTGAGCGCGCCGTGAAAATTTATTTACAGAAAAGCTGGTTTCGGTTCCTACTGTAGCCTGACGTCACGACACAGCATGTGCATAGTAATGAGCCTCTCTTGACGTGCTCCGCAAAAAATCGTGACGTTTTCTACCAGTGGTCTCTCGAACGCAGCGCCTGTAGCAAATGTGGGGTCAACGATGTACAAAATTTTGTATAGCGACTCTGCGACGACAGCAAATACTTCGGCACAGTGCAAGATGCAACGTACGCCACGCACGGTGGCCCGGTGTCGGCGTGGCTCCGGAGCCTGCGTTAAGCTAAGGTGGCCTCCGAGACCTCCGCGGCATTTCAAGGGCAAATGCTGGCACCATAGCGACCTTGCCTTCCGATTATACGCGGGCACGCATGGCGATAAAGGGTAATTCGACCTCGCTTGCTCGCTTCACGGGAACTCTTAACTACGCCGACTGAACGGCGAAAGCAGACGACCGCGTGTGACGCGCGAGCGGCCATTTTGCATGTTTTTTGTACCTGACGTCATCACAACTTGCCATACTGCTGCGTGAAGTCACCAAAATTTGTACTGTAGCCTGACGTCACACTAGTGTCGTTGTCAGTAGGCACGCCATATGAAAATTGACTTTGACGTCAAATTAAAATATCAGCATTTCCTGAGCTTAACATTTGCTCAGTGCTGTCTACGCATATAGGAGAGTTGTATGGTAGAGTAAACTCAGCTTCGAAAATTGGTGTCAGTACTCCTTTAAGAAGCCTAGGTGGAAGAACATTTCCCGTGTAAGTCTTTCTCACTTTCTTCACGTACGGCTGCCCGTTTTCAGTGCATTTTGCTAGGTAGAGGACAATTTCAAACATTTGCATCCGTATATTACATCCCTACGCCTGCATCAAAGTTAACTGCAAGTTTTATATACTTGTTAGTGCTTCGTTCTCAGATGCGTACGTACAAAATGTAGAGCGCCATCTGTCGACATCCCCGCAAGCGTCATCCGCCATGTTCATCGGGGCGCCGGAAACTGCGTTAGCTCTGTAGGAAGCGTTCAATGAATGTACAAAAGAATGTGCCGACGCCCAGCTATGGCAAGATGTGAGAAACTGATTGAAATGATAAGCACCTTGCCACATGATGCGAATGATCGCGAGATATCATGTCGGCGTATGCTTTAATTCGGTAACTAGCGCAAGGATGAACCACTTGCAACAGCGAGACTTGTTCAAATACGAAGATGCCTCAGCTAAAATGCTGCGTCGGACTGAAGTCTCTAATCCCTACACGAAATCCTTGCGCAAAAACAAATGTAACGGAATAGGTACTCAAGCATGCGATATTGGTGACGCTATAACCTATGTAAATACGGCTTTGATAACACACACACACACAAAAAAAAGCAATACCGTGCCAAGGACAAGGCTCTCAAATAACCGCCAGCAAGGCAAGGCGTATAACCGCGGCTTGAGGCTCGGCCCATACGCTCAGATCCGATCGTGAAGGCGTGAAGTCCTGTAACGACGCGGCAAATTCCAAGCGTGTAGTTCGTTCGAGCAGTCTGACAATTGAAAAAAAATTTTTTAAGCGCATGAAACGCTGGAATGTCTGACCCGCGTTTCGGAGTCCGAATGGCATTCGGAGAAATTCGAAAAGTCCGAAAGGCGTTGCGATGGCGGTCTTTGGGACGTCCTCCGGGGCAACGGGAATCTGATGGTATGCCCGCACCAGGTCGATCTTCGAGAAGATAGTGGCACTGTGAAGCCTCGTCGTGACATCTTGTATGTGCGGTACCGGGTACCTGTCTGGAGTCGTTACCCGGTTCAGCGCCCTGTAGTCCCCGCATGGTCGCCAGTCTCCCGGTGTTGACTTGGGCACCATATGGAGTGGAGATGCCCAGGCGCTCGACGAGGGTCTGATGATCCCTAGCTCCAGCATGTGTTCAAATTCTTGCTGGGCGACCTTCAACTTCTCCGGAGACAAACGGCGAGGCTGCGCGTGCGCGGGTGGGCCGCTGGTGGCGATGTAGTGGCGTACCTCGTGCTTCGCCGCTGCGCTGGCTGGCGGCTGCCTCGTCAACTCGGGAAACTCGTGCAGAATGCGAGTAAAACGTTCTGCACCGGACGGCCCGAGCAGAGTGGGGCTCAGCGGAGGGTGTTTCGAGGGATTGCCTTGCACAGTTGCCTGCGACACGGGATCGTGAAGGCGCCGGTTGCGCACATCGACGAGAAGGCCGAAATGCCGAAGAAAATCCGCACCGAAGATGGCGAACTTCACTGCTGCCACGATGAAGATCCACCGGAACGTTCTGTTAATTCAAGCCTAAATTGAGTGGCAGCGAGCGATGTCCGTAGGTGGCGATGGTTGTGTTGTTGACCGCCTGAAGGGGGGACGCACTGGGGACACGGCGATAAGTGGACCCAACCGGCAACACGCTCACCTCAGCGCCGGTGTCCACGAGGAATCGAAGGCCACTGTCGCGGTCCGTGAGGAAAAACACTGATGGACGACGTTCGGGGGCGTCTGGGACACTGGTCGTCCTCAGTGCCGGCCGCTCCCGTTTCCCGCATGGCCGCAAGGAGGGACGCATTTGCGAGCAGCGTTGCCATGCTTCCTGTGATACCAGCAGGTTCTTTGTCGCGCTGCTGGACGCTGGCGCTCCTCGGGAGTGCTGCGGGCCTGCATCGCTGCGACGGCATCGGCGAGGCGGGATATCTGTTCCCGGATGTCGTGCAGTGCCGTCGTAGTGGCGCGGCCGGCGATGTCTGGCTGCAGCGCCGCGACGGACGGCGGAGCGACCGCCAGCACAGAGTCCGCGAGCTCGGCGAGTTGAGACAGGCGTTTGTCGGCGGCCGAGGCGAGGACTATGCGCACGTTGACCGGGAGTCTCTGTAGGAAGAGCTCGCGAAGCAGTCTGCTGTCGGCATCGGTGGTGGTTGCGCCGGCCGTGTGCAACAGCTGCCTCATGTGGCGCAACAATTGGCTGGGCGTCCGGTCCCCGAGCTCGGTGTGGTGCAGTAGCTACTGCAGTCGCTGAGGCTCCGACGGCGTGAGGCGGCTGATGAGCAGCTGTTTCAGCGTTGTGTACGCGTTCTCTGCAGGTGGAGCGACCAGCAGATCGCGTATTTCGCTCGCTATTGCTGGTGGGAGGCTAGCGACCACGTGGTGATATTTTGTTAGCTCAGCGGTAATACGACGAGCAGTAAATTGGGACTCCACCTGCAGGAACCACAGCTGCGGGTCCGCTGTCCAAAACGGCGGGAGCCTGATGTCGACGGCGGAGATGGCCGGTGCGTCAGGGGTGGTCTCCATGGCGTCGATCGCTTGAAAAAGGCGGTAAGCCTCGTCCGGGTCACCACTGTTGGGGACGCGTGTACGCGCGGTGGGAGCAGACACAACCGCGCGGCGTGAATCATAAACATCAACTGAGTTTATTCGGGTTCTCTCTGGTGGTTCCGGAGAGCAGCGGAGGGTGGCGCTGCCTGGCGGCTTGGCTTGGCTTGGCTGCCGCCACAAACTAAAGCCTAGCCTGGTACGTCTCCGAGTTTTAAAAACTTAGTTGTAAACAAGCGTTTCCGTACGACAAATGAGTAAGAACAGACGCTGATGGGCTCTCATTCGTAAACGCGCTGCACATGGGGATGGTGCACTTGTAACTCTCCGCCGACGGGAGCGCCATCGCGGCGGCACGCCCGTGGTTGGGGTGATAGAAGCTCCGGTCGCAGGGCTGGCGGTAGCTTTAGAACCGAGTTATTCGCGTTTTCCTGCGGTTTTTTTGTTTTTTTGTTTCTTCCAAAGGTCGTCGTACTACGGCTCGGTGTTCAGCAAAAAGATTTGTTTGTCCTCGGCTGTAACAATACTTAGTCAGATCACCAGGGACAAATATTTATAGCCTCCAGAAAGCTCAATGCTGAAGGAGAAGCGAGGGCGATCGCGCGCGCGCGTTCCGTCGACGCTCTCTACTCAGCAGACGACACGTGTTGCTAGTTTGCAATGTAACGAGCATTCTGTCCCCCGGCATTCTGCATGGAGTACGTGAAAGCACGGCCGGTCTGGACGCGCGCGCTCGCTCGAGCGCGCGCGTCCAGACCGGCCGTGGTGAAAGGTGGGTTGTCAAAAGGGGGGGAGTTGGTGCGCGCGTTACGGCAACGCTCTTATACTAGCAGGCGACATGTGTTGTCGATTTGCAATGGTTCGCGCTGTTTTTAACGAGCCGCTTGTGTGGGCTACCAGGCTGCGACACGCATAGCCGTGTGGACTGAGGCGCTGCGTACATTTCGTTCGCGGCCCGCACTGCTGCCCTTTTCCTCTTTTTTCTTCTTTTTCTTCTTTTTGTCCTAGAGCCCCCTCACGCATTTGACTGGTTTGGTCTTCCCTTTTGTTGGTACTCCGACCAGAGCAAGGATCGCCGTCTACTGGAGTGCCTCATGCAAAAAAAAAGGAAAGAAAGAAGAAAAACTCGTTAAAAAGGGACTGGACTGTGTGCCTCTTGCATGCGCCTGCCGGCCTAGACGCCGCACGAAGGAGTTGAGGCACCGGATAACAAAAGCCACTCAAAGGCGTCCTGCTGTTTTCTTTCCTGTCGTGTTTCTCTTTCTTTCTTTTTGGTTTCTAACAGAATCTTTCAAAACGACTTAGAACCGTATTGCTTAGTTCAGCTTTCATTATGTAGAAATAAATGGACGTACATTGTCGACGCTTCCTGGCACATGCCCCGCCACGGTGGTGTAGTGGCTAAGGTACTCGGCTGCTGACCCGAGGGTCGCGGGATCGAATCCCGGCCGCGGCGGCTGCATTTCGATGGAGGCGAAATGTTGAGGCCCGTGTGCTGTGCGATGTCAGTGCACGTTAAAGAACCCCAGGTGGTCGAAATTTCCGGAGCCCTCCACTACGGCGTCTCTCATAATCAGAACTGGTTTTGGGACGTAAAACCCCACAAAACAAAACAAAACAAAACAGCTTCCTGGCACCGGCCCCCCGTTTTCTCCCTTAGTGCAAGTAAGATTAACGGAAATAAACAGATGAGGTCTTGCAGTCCGTGGCTTCACAGCTTCTCTTTCCAACACGCGCACACAAGCACTGTGCTCGCACGTGATAGATACAGCTACAGACTTTCACTGCTTTAGTGTGGTGCCTTTTATGGGACTACTATATTGATAACAGTGTATACATACCGATAAAAATAATTACAAATTGACAAGGATCCCAATAAAAATCACTTATGCTTTCCAGCCTGGCAATCTTAGAACTTTCGGAGTATTTTGACTCCCGCGTTTGGGAGACACATCGGCCGGTCATCACGCTTCCGTCCGCAGACACACTTTCTAAATCTTGATGCACATGGCCTGCCTCGTATAAAAGTTTTCCTTTAGCAATATTACCCCTACGGAAGAAATTTTCCGAACTTTCTACGGTCTTAAAACTAGTAAGAAGCTGCGGCGGAACACATGCAGACGACGCCACCCCCGCACAAGCAGGTGCGCACGCGGTGCGGGAGGGAGCCTTATCACCCCAACGATGCGGGAGCGCCCGCATTGGCGCTGAACGCCGGGGGCGACGGTGGAGCCGCCTGGCCTTGTGCACCTTCCCCATAGGAAACTTTCATTGCGACAAGCTAAGGTTTTTTTTTTTTCCAACATGCGGTGGATTGCGATGCGCGAGCCTGAAGGTTCACCATGGGCAGCCGGAGCCAAGGGCGACTGCAAATATCAGACACAGAAAAAAAATAACGGTGCGTGCATTTTTTACGCAGTGACCGCAGCCATGAAGAGTATCATGAATAACAGCACAGAATTCATCGGCGCATAAAATTAAGGTTGACAGTCGTGCCAGGAAAGCGATTACGCAGATATTTTCGGCAAATTCCCTTGCAGAGCTCGTCACTAAGGTTAAGCCAAGCCTTATTCAGCATCTTAATTCTCACGTCGATTTTTTTATTTTTTACCTTCGGTCACGTTGTATAACTTTTTGCCAACAAGCTTGGCGGACAGTGACCCATGCCGTTGGAGGGGCCCGGGAAATGAAAAACAACCAAACTATGTTCCATGAACTTTATTGAAAAACACTTCTTTCCTGCTGGGGCAGCGAACGACGACCCTCGAAACAGGATGGTGCCTCCTCGGGTTTCCCTGCGGGAGAAAAAAAAAGCATCCGTAAACGGTACGAACACAAACGTCGCCGCGCATGCATAGCAGTGCCAGCGCGTTTATGTGCACGCGCAGAACGATATAGCGACTCACCTTTCCTGTTTCTAGGAAGCACGAAAAGTTGATGTCGCGACTCAAATCAACACCACCTAGACTAGCTAAAGGCCTCTCCATGCCCATCGTGACGTCACGGTACTTGCCCGCACCCCTCGGTTGGTCCACGGTTTTGCGTGCTCCCAACGGTCCCTTCTATTTATAGTGTTGGGGGTGCGTACGGAGTGAAAATAATTTAAGGAAAGCTAGAATTTCGTGTATGTGCTTACTAAAACCGAGTAATTTCGTAATTTTACAGCAGGAATTGCAAAAGAAATTGGCCCGCTTTGAGAAAAATGGAGTGCTGTTTGGTCATACTTTTATTTGTACGATTGAATTGAAAATCGGACGTTTCATACATGCAATCACATATACACATTTTTATACATTCCATAAACTAATTTTTTGTCGCCTTAACACATAATAAAAGCATGTCTAATAGGCTATTTTTGTACAATGTACTGCAAAAAAAGAAGAAGAAAGGGGGGTGAAGAAATACAAGCACCAAACTTCTCTTGAATGAAAATGTCGCTACACCACGCACATTTCACTTCTTTTTTAATGTACTTGCCTTGCGCGCGGCAGCTTTTCTTTTTTTTTTTGGGGGGGGGGGGGGGGGCGTCATATTTCACTGCGTCATTTTTCAGTTTGCAAAAATTGTTCAACAGACAGTTCGTCGCTGCGTTCACAATTACCCGCATCACAGTTTCTGATGTGTGTCCATTGGAACATGTCTGTATTGCCAAAGAATCTCTCAACACAGACATTGTCGTTGATCGAACAGCACTTCATTGATCAGAGTGAGAAAGGAATTCTTTCGCGAAGCTTCCACTAATAAGCTTTTCAACAAAAGTTTTGTAATTAGTACCATGTGCACAGTAGAAGGCTGAGGAAACTTCAACCCACCTCGGGAAATGCTTCTAATCATTTGTATATCTTCGGCTTCCAAATCTCTATCTTCCAAAACAAGAGCGGCGCGGCATGATTCTTTTTGAGGGCGACATGCGCGCAGTAGCCAGCGACGTAGGCAACAGCATCGATGTCATGTTTTGCAGCGGCGATATCGTCATCGGCGATCAACACAGATCCGCTGAAAGCTGTGTTCTCTTGACTGTCTTGTACAAGTCTGCCAGCATCACTGGAATCTTTCGAACGTGGAAGTGTTAGCAGTTTCTGCAGCCTGAGATTTTTTTCACCTTCAAAAGCTGCCTAACAGAAATATGGTACTGGGCACCCGCAAGCTGCCGGTAGCTGCCGAAGCGATCTTCGAGTGCATCCGTCTGAAATTTCCCGAGAAGAACGTACTTAAGGTGCAGCTCATCCAGGCAGTACCTTGCTAGTTCTGCGAGTGCATAGCATGTGTGACGAAGTGCAGAGTGTGTTTCCTTCGTTAGGCACCCACTTGTCATGTTGATGCTTTTCCATGCATCAAGCCAATCAACAACGCCGTTGAGGAAAGCCAGCTGTTCATCTTCAATAGAACGGATCGGGTTTTGCAAAGTGTCATTCAGTCGGCGGCCCTTAAAGGGTGTTTTGACGTTGACAACCTTCCACCAGGCCACGACTATATCTATAAAACTAGCTGTTAATGTAGACTGGCTGATATTCAGTGCCGTACCTCGTGTCTCCAGCGCACTAGACACAAATGAATTGAAAACATCCAAAGCCAGTGACACTTTCTGTCGCTCCATTGAGGTTGGATTTACAGCCTTAGCGTTTAGTTTATAACCAACTTTCACGAGAGATGGTTTTTCTGATATGTACAGTTTTCTCACTGCTTCAAATGAGGCTGCTTTCATTCGCGGTGGGCCATCCGGCATTACACCAGAAGGTGACATCTCAGGGTAATAGAAACAAGTTCCTGGGTTCTTCTGGTTGATCCAGTTGTTTCTTATACATTTTAATAGATTTACCGGGTCCACGACGTAGAAGAGAGGACGAGATATATCAGCCGGGTGCGGATACACAATATTCAGATGGGGATCCTTAGCGAAGAGTGACATCATCTTTCTGTTGAGTGCGTTGTTGTCTGTGATCACGGCAATCACCTGGAGGCCCATTTCTTCAAGCTTCAAAACGATATCCTTGGTGTACCCATGCAGTGTTTCCGCTGCCACTTTGCTGACCGGTAAAATGTGAATTACATCCTTATTAGGTGACAGCAGTGATTGAAGCATACATACATGGGCGGTAGTCGCTGGCTCTGGGAAATGCACCGAAGATCCTACTATAGAGCCTCCTTTGTAATCAAAATAAGGCTTCACATGAATTTCGTCGATCGTGAGAGTTACAGTTTTTTCATGATGTTTCAGTAGTTTAGATCTCTCTCTGATGTACGAAAGAAAATGCTCATTATTTTGCTCTTCTGAGGGGTCTCCGCCGTACCTAGAACACAGACGACGGAGAGTGGATGGGTGAGGCAGTATGAGCTTGGAAGCGCTCCTGGCGAAGTGGTATGCGTGTGGGGATATAGAATGCAAAATACTTGAAAAAACCAACAGTTCTGCTGTATATCGTCTATTCTTGGTTAATACTAGACGAATCCGCTCGTTTAGAAACTCATAGAGAGCAGCCTCTTCCATTTTGACACCCGAATCTTCTAAAAGTTCATCCAGCAGGCAGCTTATTAACTTCAAGACTGCCACTTCCCTTGGTTCGATCGTAGGTCCTGGCAGCACAGACGAATGCTTCTCTATGCTTTCCAGTAGCATAAATAGAGAAGGAATGTCGCGCACTTTGTCTGGCACTGCGTTTCCGGATGGAAGCTTCACTAAACAAGCTGAAACACTGACAGAAAGATCCGTCTGCACTGTGATCGAGAACTTCACATGTGGAGCAGGAGCACTCTCGATACGAAGAAACATGACACTCTCGTCGTTCACGACCACTGTCCAAAAGTTGGTGTTGCAAACACCAGTCAATTTTGTTTTCAGTTCTTCAAATGACGACACGGAATTCTTCGCTTCTTCCGCCACGGTTCTGTTTCAAGTGAATTCCTAATAGCCTCAGCGATCGCGTCGCTATCCATTCTTGCTCGCTTGGACGCTGGAGACTCGCGACGAGCAGAAGCTGTCGTTAAGTGGGCTGGAGAGTTGGGGAAAACTGTGGGGACAGCATCTTCCTTCAGGCGAACTCTGTCACTTTTAACTTCAAGTCTTCTTCAAGTTGTCTCGTCGCAGTGCGTCAACGTTGTGACGAAGTCACTCGTGTGGAAGTGAAGCTGGCATACCTATTTTGAGCAAAACATAAACGTGGTATTCTGAAAATCACACCGAATCAACTCACTGCTGCTTTACAACAGGGAAATAAAAAATATTAACTCAACTATTGCTCTGCACAGTGAATGACATTATCTTACATAAGAATAGTTCACGAAGTTGTTCCTGTGTACTATTACAAAATCTAAAATACTATCGTCTAAGAACACTACGTGAAAACCAAAAACATATGCATTGACTATTTGTAATTGTTGCTTCTGTTTACTTATACCTTCGAATGGGCGCTTGGAGTGAAATCCTTCCTCGGAATGACTCGCAGCCACTTATCCTTGCGGCCAACGTCCCTCGGAAAGGAAAACACATGAACCTTTGGTCCACTGTCAGAATTTCCTTTGCAGCCGGGGACGCAACAGCGGCCCATGTCGCTGGAAGTGCACGACCACGTGTGGCTCAACGAATTTCTCACACGAGGAACGTTCCAGTGTTCCTCAGCGGTTCACTTCACGCTACACGAATATATCACAAGCACAAGTGCACAATCACGAAGACTCACTGGGGAACAAATCCACAGCCTAAATAAAAATTCAGAAGAAAAAAAATACACTCGCAAGGAATAAAAAAACGTGTGCACAACGCGCAACTTCGCGACGACAGAATGTCTCGCCGAGCAAACGAGGTGAGGGGAAAACCAAGGAAAACTGACTGGTTTGGCAAAACAGGTTGTGTTGACCAGGGCCAGTGGTGTGACGTAGGTCGCTCGTGTGGAGAGGGGTGAAGAGGCCTTAAGCCAGTCTAGGTGGTGTTGCGCAAATGCCGTCAAAATGCAGCGAGCCCTTATTATCGTCCCGGTGGTGCCAGGTGTCGATGGTGCATGCTGCCGCAGACGTTGACGACACACACTTGCAGGTTTATCATCGTCCTGCGACCGAGCCACTCTGCCCGACCATCCCGTTAATGGGCACAAAATACCACTCACTGTAGAGGAGAAGTGCTTGGGAGGCACGAACACATTGCACGAAAAGCACGTTCGCAAATACAGACGATGAGATTTCGGCGGATCACACGGGATTCAGCTGCCACCACACTCACGCCTTGCCCCCGCTACCCCCCTCTCCAGCGATTCCTTCATAATGGCCGCTCGCGTACCCAAAATGCCTTGCAAAACGAAACTGACGAAAAGCCCACCACCAGGTGCCGTATTTATGAAAAGGGTATTCATAATGCATTGTGGTCTGGCAACACTGGACGCGCCCGCCATGTTTTTCAGGTTGCCATCGCGGAATCGTCTAATTTTGCTGGCATTGGGAGAGGCTGGGAGGCTGTCACTGATGGCGTTTTCTGTCTGCTATGGACAAGCGAATCGAAGAAAAATTAGGCACCCAGCCGGTGAAACGAATATATATGTACGTGGACGACTTTCTTGTCATCTTAGAAGACATTCCGTCAGACCAGCTTAACCAGGCAATCAGCAACATCATCGGGGTTTTCAACTCTGAATCTGGAGGGCTAAGGTTTACTTACGAGTTACCAAGTGACAACAAGATACAGTTTTTGGACCTACTACTAAACTTTTCCGCTCCCCATGTATGTTCGATGTAAGCGCTTGTCCTTGTCGTTTTTGTGTTTCGTCTGTGTACATTTTTCGCGTCTTGAGGTCATTATGAATGGTGACAGTGCACATTTAATTTTTTTTCGTGGTTAAATGGAGTGTCTACCGCTCGTAAAATTTTTTAAGATTGTGGTAAAATCGGGCAGATCGTCCGTCACATTTACGGGAACGAGCACGCTTTCACCCCACAAGAAGGAATTAGGTTTTTAATTTTGCTCTGAATGTAGTGCAAAAAAAAAACGCCGCAAGCGACACCCAACAGCGTGTTCGTCAATTTCCAAGTGTACGAAAACCAGCCCATGCAGGCATACATATTCTGCTGAAAAACTACTATGTATGTCTTAAAAGCGTGCTTCACCCTATGAGACACCTTGTTATAGCGTGCAATAGCAATTTGTTCTTTTTTTCGCTGCTTTCCGGGTGGCGCTACCTTCGAATTCGTCTGCCTGCACAGGCGCGTAGTACTGCGCTTGTCATGCATGCGGCGCTGCATGTCCGAGGCGCACGGTGGCAAGGAGGCAGAAAACCGACAAAATGGTTAGAAAAAGAGGAACTGTTGAACTGATGGCGGTGTACGCCATTGCGGAACCGCACGTTCGGGATTCGGAAGAGCCACCATTTATTGCAAATTATGTGTGGGAAGGCTGCAACAGGACCAAATCAGAAAGAAAAGGGGGGGGAATCGGTATGCTAATTCATCGGGAAGCAAATTGGTGTAGGGTTACTTCGACATGTGAAGAGCACCTCTGGGTATCTGGAACGGTAAGCGGGAAGAACATTATGTTGGGTGTAGTTTACATGTGGACTGGAAATAACTGCAAAGAGAAAAATCAGGAGTTAGTGAATTGCATAAGCAAGGATATTCTGAAATTTGTTAACGGGGCCGAAATAATCCTCTTAGGAGACATGAATGCTCATGTGCATGATTTCGACGGATATACAGATTATAACGGGAAGTTGATGTGGTGTGGTGTATGCTCCGTGGTGTGGTAAATTTCTTTTTTACACCGTCCATATGTGTTCGCGCTGTTTTTTCCATGATCCAAGATTAACGGCCAAAGTGAACGGTGGATATCAGACATTCGCGAAAAGAAGGACGCATCTAGGCTTTCCTGGAACCACCTGAAATCGCTGGGTATACGAAAACTGTAACTATGCAATGGCATAAAGTGGATGAAGAAGGAAATAAATTGGAGGGGTACGACGCACTGACTTATATTCGAAACGCAACAAGCCGATTCCCTTAAGAAGAATGACGAGCCTACCTTTACGACGTGTAACAGTAGCAAGGAAGACCAAGTGGAAGAACTAGTTCTGGAAATTTTCAGTTGGAAGAGGCGGAGGAAAAGATTTCCAAACGCACAGCCACAGGATTAGATGAAGTTAGCATCACTGTAATAAATGAGCTCGAAGAAACAGCAAAGAAGCCCCGTTAAAAGCAATTGAAAAAAGCTTACAGGACATGCGAATACCGGACAGTTGGCGTCAAAGTAGGATGAGGTTCATTTATAAGGGCAAGGGAGACAAAAATAACATTCGCTTATATAGACCACTGACCATTACATCAGTACTCTACAGGTTGGCGATGCAGGCAATTAAATTAAAAATGCAGATATGGACAGAGCATAATAGCACTTTTGGCGAACTTCAAGATGGATTTGGAGTCGACAGGAGATTAGATGATAACCTCTTTGCGCTTACGCAGTGTATAGAAACAGCCAGAAAAGAGAAGAGACCTTTACATTTGCCATTTTTGGATATTAAGGGTGCGTACGACCATGTAAATCAGAATATTTTATGGGACATAATGAAAGAGGCTGGTATAGGGGATACTGTATAGAGCTCTTAAAGGAAATATACAGTGGAAATAGAGTATGTGTGGAATGGGAAAGTATGGCGAGTAATGGTAGAATGGAGCTCGTCGATATAGGTAAAGGGTTGAGACAGGGATGCCCGTTGTCCCCACTATTATTCATGCTTTACATGAGGAGAATGGAGAAAGCATTGGAGATGAGCAATATTGGTTTTATGCTGTCACACAGACAGGCAGACACAGACAGACACAGACAGACACAGGCAGGTATAGTGGTAGAACAAAAGCACCCCGGGTTGTTTTATGCAGACGATATTGTGCTATTCGCAGACAGTGGAACAGATTTGGAGGGTCTGATTAATATATGTGGTCGGGAAAGTGAAGATTTAGGACTAAAGTTTAATGTGACAGAATGCGGTTGGATGATATTCATCCAATCAATGACAGCAACGATCAGAATTCAATGATGAATTCAATGACAGCAACGATCAGACCATATCAATACAGGGTGAGAAGATACCCAGAGTACGAGAGTACAAATACCTCGGGATATGGATAAATGATGGGAATAGGTACATATAAGTACAAGAAAAAGCTATGATAGTTGAAGGAAAGAGGAGCTCCGCAATAATGAAGCATAGAGCGCTATGGGGCTACAACAGGTACGAGGTAATTCGCGGTTTGTGGAAAGGTGTAATGGTGCCAGGACTTACATTCGGAAACTGAGTGGTGTGCATGAGGTGAGATATATGTACAATCAAGGCTGGACGTGAATCAGAGGACGGTCGGACGTCTCGCATTGGGCGCCCATGGGAAGACCACAAATGAGGCTGTTAAGGGGGATATGGGATGGTCTGGCTTTGAGGGAAGAGAAGCTCAGTATAAAATTAGGTACGAACAGAGATTAAGGAATATGAAAGAAAGTAGATGGGCAGCGAAAGTATTCAGGTATTTGTATTCGCAACTCCAGAAAAAGTGGTTCATCTGGCAACGTTGCTGAGAAAAACAAAGATGGCTTCCATATCCAGGGTCACGGCCGCGCTTCCGCTTAGCGCTGCGCTAAAGTTTCTTGATTGCGGGTTTGGATCACGATGCTTCATCGAATGCGAAAGGGTTATTGCTGCCGAACATCTGATATTAATCGGTCTAAAAGATTTGAGCGGCGAAACAGCGGAAATAATTGCGCTGTGCGTTGAAACGTCGCACGCCTTTCCAGCGAGCCTGAAGTTGAAGAAAGCAGGTACGTGCTCATGCGTAGCAGGCCTCTCCGAAATATGCAAGCGCTTGTGCGCGACGTTGCTCAAGTGAGCACAAATGCGACTTATAAAGGTGTGAAAAGAGTTCAGTTCTACGCGCGGTGCTGGAAAACAAACTTAGAGGCGCGGTGAACACGTCGAGGGCTCAAAAGTTGGAACGAGCGCAATAAATTTTGAATTGTCACCAGATGAACTCAAAATGCAAACGCGCTACGTTAAACGATCACACATTACCTCTATAACCACCAAGCAAATTACGAGGCACCGCGCGCGTTTGGGACGAAGGCGCGAACGAAGGCAAGCGCTCGCTTTATATCTACTTACTATAATGCATGCGGGCAAAAGTACTTCAGCAATAATGCTACCGCGGTTCAAGTTGAGCCTATGATAGGCACGCTCAGGAAACGTTACCAGATATACACGTATAAACGATGTCGCTATTTTGTTCTCGCGCTTGCCTAAACTAAACTACACTCCGGCTCCTCGAAAAGCGCGCATGATAATGAACGCGCGCACACACAATCTGTGTACTCACCGGGGAGGAAGAAATCGTCGCGAGTGAAGTGCCTGGACCAAACTAGCTTAGTCCCCGTCACCTTCTTGCCGATGCGCAAGTTCCTAATCCATGGTGCCCTGCGCGAAGCGTCGGCTGCTTCTTTGGGGAACCGATGAAACGACGTGTTGCTGTCGTTTCATCGGGATGACACGCAGTGAGGCACGCAACAAAAGTCTTTTGATGAGGATTCTTTCTTTTTCGGGCTGCTTCAAGGCGGCATGGCGCCGATTTAGGAACTGTAGAGCTGTTTTACAGCCCGCGGTAATGCGATACCATGCCGCGTTTCGAGGTCGACCATGGATCGGCTGGTTCCAGGAGCATCCGCTAGGTGGCGAGCATTTAGATAGAGTCGCGAATAGGAAGAACGTTGACGCACAATGTACGAAGAGAACTAGGAGGCTTAGCAGTAAGTATACAGCCAGTAATGAAACGGATGGGACGAAAAAGAGCGTTAGGAGAATGGTCAGAGCGGCGGAGAACTCGGATTGGATAGCAGGAATGGAGAAGAAGCGGGCATTGAACAACTACACAAAAGGGAAAGACGGAATCAAGAGAGAAAAATTTTACGATAATTCAAAGGGTGGCGCTTTACTGTTTGAAGCAAGGTCCGGTTGCCTGAGAACCCGAAGTTACAGAGCGAAATTCAATAAAGAAGGAGACACATGTACGTGCTATGGCAAAGCTAGGGAAACGACAGATCATATTTTGATTGAATGTACGGATGTCCACCCAGGCGTAGCTGCACTGGACACTACCCTACAGGAGGCCACGGGTTTCAGGGGTAACACGGGAAAGCTGAGCGTGTCGGCGATAGAGATAAGTAAAAGACGCTTAGAGTATTGGTGGCGCAAAAGTATGGAGCAAACAGAAGCGCAAGGTAGTTCAGGTAAGATTGTTACATCACAGCCTATGATAATAGATAAAATAGATAGGCGAGGAGAAAAATTAGTTGTGAAAATATGTGTGATCCGGGAAAAGAAATATTTGTAGAGGAAAAAGAATTAAAGCTAGAGCTTGGTGGCCCGGCTACCGCCCCGTTATAAAAGGTACGCTCCTAGTATCTATCCATCCATCGGTCTATTGGCATAAACATAAAGTTGTTTCTGTCTCAATGTTTCACCGTGCGGTTGCAAAACAAGTCGAGCGCCTATCTTAATACATAGCCATCTATGGCGCACCCGCGTACTTTTTCCTGTAGTAACGTGGCCATCGCTGACTTCACTTGGCCCCGTAGGCGGCTGCAGGGACTTCCACTCCGGAAGTTTAATGGAACAATGCCTCTTTTACTAGCTTTCCCATTTGCGGCTGCGGTTCCCTCAGTTTAGCCAAAATCCGTGGGCCGGCGCTCGTTGCCTTTCACACTTCCGGCAGAAGCCGAACATGTTTCTCCGAATTTCTTACCATAAATCAATATTTCGTTGCTTGATTCGAACATGCAAACAAAAGATATTACGGAAGCAGTTGTCTGCTTGGCAAAAGTTGCGCCGTGTGCCGTGCTTAACACCTCCGAGACCGCAATTAGTGTTGCGGAAATCTCTGAGGTAATGCTCAACGTTGCATGCTTGCGCCACACGCGGCGCTCGTTGCCTTTCACGGAGACGAAAAGAGGAAGAGGGCACGGAACACAGTTTTCGGACCACGCGACTGGCGTCTAGTAAAGGAGGCATTGGGTCAAGAGGAGGTCGTGCATTGAGTCTAACCTTCTTGGTCACTGTACCACTGTACGTCCGCGCCAAAGTGGCATCTGCATGCTCGACAAGGTACGTCACTTTTTCGCTCCGTCGCCGACTTGCCAGAAGATGCTGAGACGAATACCATCAACAAATGAATGCTCGCAGTTCTTACTAGAATGCACAGTTATCGTAGAGTGGCTAGAATAGTTCTAGCCACTGTAGCGAAGGCTATGGAGACAAATTGTGCTGCCGCTAAGTAATGTAGTACTACAATTGTGTTCGTGTTTTCTGCATGAGTAATTAAGCACAGAATATTGTTTTATTTTCTATCGAAAGCTGTTTGAAAGAAGACGCGGTACACGACATGCATATATTTATAGTATTCTACTTTTCACTTTGACGTTTCGCGTTTTTGCACTTCTGGGTATGCCGCACGTTTTTTGTGCACCTACGCGTTAAAATGGCGTCTCCATGCTCAACGAGGTATGTACACGTCACTATATTGGCTCCTCCGCCGACTTGCCAGAAGACGCTGAAACGAACACCATCCACAAATGAATGTGTATAATTCTTACTGGATTGCCCGTGTGTGCGTTCAAACGCGCACGGCAGCTGTGGAGCGTTCACAATCCAAAACGCGCACCAAACCGGACTCTTTGCTCCGTCCCCGTAGCCTTCCTTCCCTTCATTGCAAAAAAAAAAAAAAAAGTTGTCTATTTCTTCAGTATTTCTACTCGCACAATACTCGGAGGACGCATCTTTGGCTGCACTTTGGTCTCTAAGTGCACTTCGAAATTTCTTAGCGACTTTTCCCATTTCAATCTAGCAACCGTGAGAAACGGACGTTTTTGTCATGTTTTTGCGTAGAATTTCTGGCATTTCTTCCGTGCTTTTTATTGTCGTTGTGTCGTCGGTAACCGCGCTCTTTAAATTTCAACAGCTGCAAAGCTCGTTGTGTGTGAACTGTTCTAACACACTCTGCTTGCTTGCTTTATGACAACCGCATCGTCACAACCGCATCGTCATGCACAGGAGTGACGCAGAGATCGAAGGCCAAGACATGGATTTATCAATGGAGGAATTCATTAAAGGTAAGCTGTTTACGGTGTCATAGAACACCCGACTATTTTTGAACGATGCTAACACATTGCGTCGCAGTGCTATATCTGTGCTACTCCGTATTGCGCCGCCGGTGAGCGAAGACGCTAAACCTAGGATCCCCTTGATGGACATGACTTTATTCAGAATCAGAATTGATTAGTGTGTGGCGAATTAGTGGGTGTATGCACCTGCCGAGGTCGTGGCCCTGAGTTCTTTCGGCTGCTTCCTCGGCTCGCTGGACTGCTCAGAGTTGGTCGCTCAGGTCTAAGCTGTGCAGCGCGGTATCTTAAATAACAAGATAAATGAATTCCACGGTGGTGACACGCTGACGTTTATGCTCCTGCATTGTTGGCCCCGTTTTGTTTACGCCCCGCCGTTGTTGACCCAAGAGCATTTCCATATGATGTCAAATGGGGCTTATCTTATGTGTCCCTATTTTTTACTGCCTTGGGAGAGAGAATTGTAGAATGACAAAGCGGTCGGCCTGAGTCATAGCTTGCTCTGGCCTGCTACTCAACACTTCTTAAGGGCGACAGGGAAGACAACTTATGAACGACAGTTTTAAATTATGGTGTGTGTAAAATTGGGGCATTTTGAATTTTTGTGTCTGCTCCAGTTGCTTGAAGGGAGCCTATGGCTGCTTCGATAACCAGAGCTGCACTGTTGACTAATTTCATCTTTCACCGATGCCCTTGCTTTGTGTTGTAGTTCTTACGATGGGCCACCCTGAACTTCTTGAAGACTCGGATATTCAGCAGGTGTTCGACAAACTGAAGAAAGCAATGCCTCACTTTATTAAGCCAGCCACCTTCCAGGAATTGAAAGAGGTATGTAGCTTTAATATAAGCGTCTTGCTTCAGCAGAAGTTAGTTTAACAGCTGTTTATATTTTGGAAGCTCGTACGATTGAGGTGTAATTTTACACTATTTTTCCTATTCTTGAGTGTCAAGGTGTAGCAACTAGTACTGTGAGATATTTATATCTGACTGAATAGTTTTTTTCAGCAAGAAAAAAAGGCGTGTGTATCCAATGCCAAGTGTGTTATAAATTAATTTGGGGAAAATATTCTGAGTGCTACGTAAAACAACTTTGCTGTCGCACAACAGCAATTTTCATTGTTGTGACGTTTGATTTTCGAAGTAATCATGTGCAGTGTGCCACAAAATTATCAGTAACATTTTTCATAAGCATTTATTTAACATGCCCTGGGACATCTTGAAGGTCTCAGTGCTGGCACCTGCAGGCAAGTGCTAGTAGAATAAACAGTAAGGTTAGTGAGTGTAATGTACATGGGAAATACGAACAATGAAACGTGAGGATGTAAAAGCAGGGTTGGGATGAAGGGGCATAATGGACTAACAAAACACTGATGATGATGATAAGAGACAAGGAATGGTTTATTCATTTCGTGCTAGAATGGTTTAATTTGAAGTGCAGTACCATCCAAATGATAGTGTCACTGATGACAGCATCAAACAGTCTTATGTTGTGTCATCACGATGATGTCACCACTCAATCCCACGACTTTTCGCACAATTCATGGTCATGCCAGGATGGCAGACTGCAAATGGTGCATTTTTTTGAGCCATTAGAGATACCGTAACATCTCTAGCAAGCACACCCTCTGTGCAAGAGATAATTTGACAAATTTATAGGGGAGACCCTTGCCCGTTCACGAACCAATATTGAATGTGGCGGCGGAACTGCCAGAGATAAAAAAAATGCAGTGGTTCTTTTCAATAATATCTGTTAAATAAACACCATTTGGTGGTTTTATTCGAAGTGATTGCTCTCAAAGCTGTCTCACGACCCCTCAGAGTTGGATGCAGAAGTTGTGGGCCCGAGGAGCATCGAACATTAAATTCATGCTAGCAGCTGATGCGGCTCACATCCGTCCGTCCGATTAGAGTAAGTAGAAGTATTGTAGCTTACTTTAGTACAATGAAAATAGCGACTCGCAGTGCCATCACCTCCCAGCTATAATCATGGTTGGCAATGCAGATGAGAATGGCTTGGCTTTGGTGCAAATTTTCTTTCCTTGCCTAATAGACCTTTTTCAAGCACCGCAGCGCCACCCGTGGGCGCGCAAGTGCTTCTGGGAAATGTGTGTACATCCAGCCGCCCAGCAGAGCGAAGCCCAGCCTTTCCAAGCGCGTCTTTCACTCCGTGTAAGTGAGTGACATGGGAGCGAGGCTAAAGGCATTTTTTGTGTGTTTTCTTTTGTAAGCAGGCGCACAGCTGCACGGGACAATGAAAAAGGAAGGCAGCAAGGGGGTCATTTGGGGGGTTGGACTGGTCGGACGGAGTGTGCGCTGGCATGTCTCGTCAACGTAGTTTCCCGGAGTCTCGGCAGTGTACGTGCGTTTGCGAGTGACCATGTGCTTGTATCTCCACTCCGCATGTGCAGAGAACACCAAGGTGTGGATGCTGTATTCCTGTGTACGTGTTTGTGTCGGCATTGCAGTGTGGTCCTACGCAGGCAACTGCAAAATAGCGATGTGTTTGCGACGACGAAGTAGACGAACGGGCAGTGTGTGCTAAACGAACGAACTGTGCGCAGTGCGTGAACGAAGTCTGTTGCGGATATCTCTTTCTAGGCACTGTAATTCATTGTTTTCTAATTAAACGGGTATGGTTTTCCATTTACCGTGTGGGTTATTCCGGCTCATTTTGGTACCCCTTCGTGCGTGGTGCGTGTACTTTTCTTCTGTCCCCGCTGGGCTCTGTTACTGCTTCTCGCTATTGTCGCTTGATTCCCTTTTCAATAAAACTTCACTTTAGTAAAACCACATTTTGTTGACAGTGATGCTTGATGTATGCTAGCTCCGCCGACGTTCCATGTCCAGCTGTGTCGGTGAAATAGCGCACATGCTATCGCGTACACTTTCCTTCGATGCTCTGTAATCTTAACTGCAGCACGAAGAAAAGATTTGCGAGCGCCTAGATGTTCACACAGCAGTCTGTGTGAACATGTGTGTGATCTCGTTTTTCTGAAATGTTATGCTATGTTAACTATCCTGTTGCGTGAGCATTTTTATTGCAGTACTGAGACTGAGTGTGCGAATTTTAGTTTTTGTGTTTATTTGTCGAGTTTTGTGATTGTTGACATTACGATCAGAGCTGTCATGTAAGAGACAAATGTCAGTGCTGCAGCTCACGCGATGCAGTTGATCAGTTATTCTGAAGATGCTGCCCTGAAAATGTTCGAGAGCAAAGCAGAGTACAGCCACGTGAGCGTGCGCCTGTTTTGTGTATGTACATCGTTTTCGGACGCGCAAATGTAAATGTTACGCACGTTTCATGATGCGGATGAACAGGCTACGTCGACAGACTCCATTCACCAAACTCGGATTCGATTCTTATCGCGTCGTAGCTTCGGTCCCGCAGCTGCCACTGCGTCGGGCGCTTGCTTAAACCGAGCTTGCCTCCGCCGATGTACACACATTTCCCATACTGCACTAAGCGCTCGCAGTGGCTTCTGGGATAGCTTGAAAAAGGTCTATTGGATTCTTTCTTGTATTTTATTGTGCAACTTCTTAAAGAATTTATGCATGCCGCGGTAAACAGGGTTAAAAAAAGTAGGACAGGGTGTTTGCTTGCTCATTGGTGCCGATTTCAAATCTATTTTATAAGTGAGGGTTTGTGGTGGTGTTTGCTTGCTCATTGGTGCCGATTTCAAATCTATTTTATAAGTGAGGGTGTGTGGTGGGCTTGCTTGGGATTTTATGGTAATGCTTTCCCATTAATAAAACCAGGAAGACAAGCTGATTCTCTCCATGTTGAATGTCACTTCTTTCATGATATCAGTGAGGTCTCATGCTGTGCACCCTGCCAAGGACAAACACAATGAAGAAAAGTAATGACTGCCAATAAAAAATAAATGTATGTGCACACATCTATGTGCCTTTCCTCATAACTACCACCCCACTCAAGACAATGTCTTCATACCTTTACAGAGTGAAATGGCTTTTCTTTTTCGATGATGCTTAACTTGACATATGTACCTTTTTATATAGACTGATATTCATGGTTTTGAAAGTTACCTCATGAAGCCATACACAAATTGTCAAAAAATGTGGCACGGGTTTTATCTTCAGGTAGTGTTGAAACTCTTTAGTGCTCCTAGTTTGCGAGTGTTTTGTAATGTTCCATGTCTTATTTGTGCTTTATAGGCAGAATGTGCTGCTAAAGCTGCACAGGAAAGGTATGTAGCAGCTTCCATGGTGGTGTCCGCGTTGAATAACATTCAGCTGCTTTGCTACGGTGATGAGGATGGTCCACAGCCGCTGATTGACAAAAAGGTATGGAAATGAAACCATTTCCTTCTTTGAGTAATGTTCGTGGTATTACTACTTGGCATTTCCAAATTCAGTACAGGGCTGTGAGCTTTAAAGGAGCCCTGTGACAGGGATGAAGCATGTCATGTACTAGCTTTTTATGGTACTGTGGAATGCACGTTCTCGCAGTGCAAGTATAGGAACACCAAGAACATTGTGCGTATAATTTTATTTTAACATAGAAATCACTTTCTGCTGTGTCTACAGTGATACATGACAATTTTTGGCATCAGAAATGACATTTCGTCGTATGACAGTGATGCCAGTGGCTGTGCATTCTGATCGGCTTCACTTACCAATTTGCATTTGTCATACGCGTGACTGCTGTTAGACCCTGCAACTGTGCACTAAAATCTATGAAAACCTTTATTGTAGTTCGTCATGTGTTGAAGGATTCCTGCTTTAAATGTCATATTTTGAAACTTATTGTAATGTGACACTAGGTATACTGGGCAATGGTTTGTGAAGGCCACCATGAAGTTAGATGTCTCTTATATCTCTACAGGGTCTCCCGTTAAATGTAATGCATGTTTTTAAAAATAAGGGAGTCCGCTAGTGGAGTTACAAAAAACTAAGCCACGTTGATGTTCAAGTGCATAGTCAATTAGAATACACAAATTGGGTAACCTTTTAATTCTTCCTACAACAAGAAGTTGTTGACATGAAAGTTGTAGATCAAATTTAAAAATGGCTAATGTAAAAAGCTTGCAACTAGGTACTATTGATGGATCTTCTGACACGTGCCAGCAAAGAAAGCCCACGAAATACAAAAATATGCATGTGATAGCGACACTGTCACATTCCGACTCACTCGAAAGGGGGGGGGGGCGGCGGTACAGTTGCATCCCACTTCAAAGTAACGTGGCATAAGGATATAATTCGCTTCACCTCATCAAATGAAGTCCGAACACTCGGAGCAACTACAAGCACGTGTGCAGATGCATGCAAGCACACACTCAAGAAAAAAAGAGCGATGTTTGCCGGCGTGTATCTTGTGGTAACCACAAATGAAAAGCCTGTCTCAGAATGTGCTAGAGACACGCCGACGTTCCCTCGGTTGTCTGGGAGCACTGAATTAGTGGCGCTATCACGCCAGCTTTCTCTGATGGCACATGTCAGATGATCCATTACTGGTACTTAGTGGGAAACACTTCATTCGGTCATTTTTAAATTCGATCTACAACTTTTATGTTGACAATTTTTTGCTGAAGTGAATAAATAAAAGTTTGCTCATTAGTTTGTGATAAATAATTCATTTTGAGCAGTGAAAAACGATTTGTAAATCTGGGGCACTTCATACCCAATGCGGCTCAATTTATTGCAACTCGCTAGTGCACTCTGTCATTTTAAAAAGTTGATTACATTTAGGTGGGCGACCCTGTACAAGAGATGCATGATGATTCGAAGCAACCAGTGGTCGAACTGGGGAGTTAAATGAGGAAGGGAAAATTTTCTCTCGTGTAGTTGGGTTTTGAGCTTTGAAAAGTGCAAACACATCCATATCTACCACTCTTTGTGCCATGCCTGTAACCAGAGGCCAGAGCCCCTCCCGATATTTTGGTTGTGGGGGGGGGTAGTGTAAATAACATAGTGCAGTGCTAATTAAACCTAATAATAACATTGCACTAAAAAAGTTGCTTAATGTATATACCGTGATTTTTTACCAAAAATAAGTAATGAAAACAGCTCTTTTTCTCAAATAGTCGAGGCCTTCAGGAAATGCCCCTCCTCCCCTCAAAATGAAATTGCTGGCTACGACCTTGCTGGCTACGACCCTGCTTTGTGCATTCATGCTTGTATTAAACACCACATGTACTGTTTCTTGGCTTTCTCTGATTTGTCCTCGGTAATTGCAAAGGCATTTCATGGAATTAGTCATGGCATTCGCAATGCATGTGATGGTCGGCTAGTCATGTGCACTCACTTGGTGCCATTTACTTATTTAGTTATTCCTTTAGGGAGTGCGCATGAACGTGTTTTTCTCTCCTCCTTAGTAAAAGGTGCCAGTAGTGACCTTCATTTTCACTGATGGCATTCTGTACATCTTTGCACTAATGTGCTCATGAAAGGTCATGAAGCTGATAAGTGTTGAAGTCTGACTGTAAAACTGCCTATTGCAGGGCCATTTTTAAAGATGTTTTCTCAGTGCTCATCAGTGTCAGGCTTGCCTTGAAGCTATTAACATAGGTCATATTGTCAACAAGCCTGCATAAGTTCAAACCACTGCTACCCTTACTTTGTCAGTTATGCAGCCACTGCTTTATCAATGAAGATATGTAATTTTAGTGCTGTCAGTGGTGGTGTTTTGTCTTGAGTGTGGGACTTAAACGGACACTGAAGTGGTCTAAATTCTCGAATTTAAAAGGAATTCGGAATCTGTGACCTCGTATAGGATGCGTACGATGTTTTTTTGCAATATTTAATTAAACAACAGTGATAAAAGCGCCCAAACTGGTCCGTGGGATTGCCCCACGGCGCACGCAGAGTGCAGGTAAGGAGGATGAGAGAGTGAAACGCTGATAAGTGACATCATGTTGAGGACTATCAACGTAGCCTCATTAGAGCATTGGTTTGTGGCGTTCGTTTGCGGCATTGGTTTCCGCACGCGCACTAACACAGCCAAGTCAAAGTCTGGTGCGGCGAGGCACTCACGATGATGTCATGAAGCTCTTCAACCAATCATAGGTAGCGACGAGGTTTGAGTTGCCGCCCATGACGCGCGCCACGCGTTTTTGCCAAAATAGTCATTTGCTGAAGTTTATGCCAATTTTCGACGTGATTTTGAAGTTCACTGTATGAAAAATGATAAAATAGCACTGTAACCTCAATTTTCTTAAAAAGTGCTGCAGTGTCCCTTTAAAGGGCAACTCTGGCAGTTTTCCACCATATTCTGATATCACTGTTTTTTTATACTACTGAGAGCCCTGAAGCAGCCAGGTCATTTAGCATGCTCAGAAACTTGCCAATAATCTCGACCAAATGGATGATGTGTTCAAAGTGAAACCGAAACAGGTAGACACTTAGTGCAGTGTATGCAATGATGTCACAGTCATCAGAAGTATGGATCTGGTGCCAGAAAAATGAAAGTGGCATTGTCATCCAATGATATACGGAGCTCTTCTGAACTTGACAGGTGCGATTTGAGTGGTGAAGTATCGCCATTTTGCTTTAGACGGCCCGCCTGCTTGGGTAGGCAGCATTGCAGGTAGTGACGTCAAAATCACAGGGTTGCTCACGAGGAATCTGCTACAAAATTTTAAAATTCATTTTGAGGTAAACGACTTGCAACCACCTAGCTTGGTATAAATTATTGAAGCACAGAGGAGAACATGTACTGAAAATTTGGCTGAGATCGGTGGAAAATAAAAAATCGCCTGTTCTGCCCTTTAATCCAGACAGCTCCTCATTCACAAGAAGTGTTGGCTAATAGCTTTCATTAGTATTTCCAGCAAGCCACTAGCCATTGGGAGGTGGAGGGGATTCTGACACACCCTGAAATTATTACTCTGGTGGTGTACTGATCAGCAGCACTTACATACATCTATTACATTATACGTATTGTATGTGTCATGATACACTGCCTGTTATGTAAAACTGTGTTAATACGTAACTGCAGGGAACAAGCATAACTACGTGCTAAATGGTAGTATACACTAACCACCGAGTACTAGTCGACTCTCGTTACAACGGACCTTCATAATCCGGGAAAAATGTCTGTTTTATCCGAAGTCCGTAATATCCAGACATCGAACGTAAGGGGGGGGGGTGTAAGGCCCGTGTGTTTGTCATCGCTGACATCGCTCAGCTGCGTGATTTAGTCCTTTTTAAATACCTGCTGCCGAATATAAACACCATGGCACGGCTACGACCGACAGTGGTAATTTATAACTATAGCAAATTTCATCAGAAAATGCAACAGTACTAAGTGCAGGAAGGCCTGATGGGTGGCTGCCGAACACATGTAAACATTAGTGAGGCTCAGTCCAAAAGCTACTAATCTAACAGCTTGCCGTCACAGAGCCACTCATGTTACAAAAAGAACTGGTTTCAGCTGGGGCTCGTTCTAACGGCCGGCATCACAAATTCATTTTTTGAACGGACGCATTTCTGCCTCAGCTAATCCAAGACCGTTGCTAAGCTGAATTAGCACATGCATTCATTACCACGCACCTTCATTACAACTTCTCAGTGGAACTCGCCGTTATTTGGGTTGGGAGCTCAGGAACGCCTCACTACCAAAGCGTTGGTTGCAATGCCTAATGATGCTATTGCGGAGATAACGACGAACATCCAAGGTAGAAAAAAACGAACAAAGAAAAGCTTTTTATTCACACCTAACTGGAAAAGAACTTCATTATCAGTGACTGGCGGCCCCCTTAGGTCACTTCACGGAGCCTGAAGCGCTTGAGGGTAAAGTTCCATCGACGATTGTTTGCCGGCGATACCTTTGTTGTGCACGATGGAATTCATGGTCTGCTTCGATAGTCCCATAGGTTTGGCAACATCCGCCTGCTTTTCTCCGCGTGCGATTTCACTCACAATTTTCATTTGATCGCTGAGCGAAATTTGTTTCCGTTTTCTGGAGGCCATCATCTCAGCACTTGCCCTCGGTGTGGCACAACCATTCCGCGCGGAACATAACGACAAAATGGCGTTTGTTATGCTCTCAGGCTGGCTTGGCTAGAGGCTCGGCTTGGCCAGATGAGCACCAATGTTGCCAGCCGCAGTTTAAAATTTTTGCTTAAAACACCGGCGTGGCAAAGTATGTTGTCAGTCCGCGTCGAAACGGTAAAAGTTCGTTGTATGTGCAACTTTGGCAAAAGACTGCCATTAATTTTGTCTGCTGTAGCCGATAGTCCGTTGTAGCGGAGTCCGTTCAAAGCGAAGTTGGCTGCATTGATAAAATACATGGACCAAACCTGGGTCAAGATATGGTCCATTATATCCGAAAGTCTGTTGTACGCGGGTCCGCTCTAACGAGCGTAGACTGTAATATGCTTTTTCGTATGTGTGCTGCCGCTACCAACAATGAAGTATGTGCAGTGGCGCAGTAATACAGTCGAACCCTGCTACAACGTATGCCACTTCAACGAAATTTTCGGTACGAAAGTTTCTCAGCTCCCCGTCAGCGGTCCATAGGAGTGAAAGCATTAATATGCTCACCACAACGAACGCTTCTTTTTCTCTCATTTCTCTTCAATGAAATTTGCTGATGCAATTCCAGGCTCGAAAATTCTATTTGTTGTGCAGTAAACACAATCCCGAACATTTGGCACATTTCAAAGATAAAAATACGTTTAAAAAGTTGAAATTGCGTGTTGACTGTGTGGTTGATTACCGATGTGTACCGATGTCTACCAATGCCGTCTACCGATCTCTATCGAGATAGTGCTTGTGACCGCCCCTTCGCACCAGCTCCCCTTATGGTCGATCCTTCGCCCGACAAAAGACGGGCTGGGTGTTTCCTCTCTGCTGGAAAAGGAAGCGACAACAGCCCTCTAACGTGATGCGATGCTATCACAAGTGCAGTTCATTCGGCAGAGACGCCCGGGTCGTGTCATCGCTGCTTCAGCCGCGTTCGTCCCCAGCACCAGCACGCATTTACCCGCACGTAAAACATACAATATGTAGGCTGTGTTATCGAGTTTGACTTTGTACAGAACAACGGCGACTGAAAAACCCGCTAACAGTGTCCAAATCATTGCTATCGCAATAATCCCCCCACCCCAAGTCGACATTTCTTTTTATGTTTATGTTACGGGGGAACAGATTCTTTCCATCATTGCATGCGAAACGGCTCATAATCGCATTTCTCCCTTATATCTGTGCTAGCCTCAGCCTCTCAGTCGTGCACGCTGCAGGATGTCCGAAATCGCATCGGGGCAATCTTAGAGACTATGCCCCGATCATGCTTAGGCTTAGCTGCACCAGCCTGTGCAGCGTGTATGGCAGCATGCGGCAGCGGGCGTGAAGGAACTGCGATAGCACAGAGGAACTCAGCACCGCGAGTAAATAATGCTACCACCACTTGCATGCAGCTACGTCTGGCAATGTGCGACAGTTTTATCGGGACGCAGGAGTTATGAATCGGCGCACAGAACATCTTCGAGACACCGCGGATCGAATGAAGTGGGAAATCCACAGCCCACCCATATGAGGGACTGCAGGGGTTCAAAGTTGGCCGTTTATTATGCGAGTGCATTCAGTATGCGAGTACGGCATTCGTTTTTATGAATGTGAAAGGGTTGATTACTGAGGACCTTTTTTTCCGTGTCACTAAAAATGGGTCTGTGTTGCAGTCGATGTTTAACTTTTTTTGTTTTGGTTGCGTGAAACGGGTGCGCGTTACAATAGAGGGTGAGCGGTAGAATCAAGTAAATACGTAAATATCCCATATTCCGTTTCTACAAACTCGGCAGGTATGGTTTCAGTAATCACGGTGTGCGAACCCTAGCTTCCGACTACCGCCTTGAAGCCACGTGCAAAATTAAGGCATAAAAGTTTCTTTGTTCTACCAGCTCAGGTCAGATATATTTTTCGATTTCACAACAACGAAATTTTCGCTTCAATGAAATTTTTGCCGCGCACCGTCAATTTTGTTGTAGGCGAGAGTCAACTGTATTGCCTGAAGTACCCTTTAGAAGGCGACTGAGCCGTTTTCTTTATTTTCACCGAAGCGCAGAAGTTCCGGCATTATCGCACGACTGGCCGATAGTGCGTGGAGTGATTCAAAACAACTCAAATTGCGGAACGTGCGGCGGTGTACGGAGTGGATGGTTACATGTATCAGCTACCCCCGATGCGCGTGCATGCATCTGTATACACCTCTGTGCTGCAATCTGCTACTGAGTGAAAAATGTAGCGTTCCAACGAAATGCGACACATGCAGCTCCATGGTTGGGCATGGTGCTGATTGTCATTGGCTAGTTGCATGCACCACGTTGCCTACTTGGCCCACGGCGTCACAGCTGGAGCATTTTCAGTACGGCACGGCAGGCTCGCGTCTGCTGTACGTGTGACTGTGTCAGTACCAGCACCTTATCTCCCCACGCACGGTTACAGCGAGTATTGCGTTAAGGCAGTGCGGTGACGATAACCATCCTGCAAACAATGTACACTCTGAATCTTTGCGCTGCATGGGCCTTAGTGCACGATTGTGCACAAAGACTAGGCAGCAAACGTAAAGCGCGGTGGGTTCTCCCCATTGTCGGAGATTAAAAGCAAGCAGTGCGCTTACACTGATTGTGTGCCGTACACACAGGTTCATTTGCATCTATCAGGGCAACCACCGCTATGGGCAGTGAATGATGGAGGCAGTTACCTTTCTGAGCCCAGTCGGGAACATTTGCAACATAGAGTTGCTTTCATTTCTACGAAGTGGCGTGCACTTAAAAGCGGTCCCGCAGGAGTAGGCGAATGTGAGCCACAGAGCAGAGAGCCGATGATGCTTATCGGTGATATGGTTGTTGGCGATAAGCCTTACTCGCAACGGCCGCGATTCATTCATTCTTCTCCTATTCTTGTCAGCAAAGTCAAAACTGTCCCGCTAATTGAGGTGTGCGGTATGACAAAAGGCGGCTAAGGTGTGCAATAACCGGTAGGCATAGAGCAAGTGTCTGCAGCTGAAGCAGGCAGTGGATACATGAAGCTCTATAGGTATTTGGTTTAGAATTCATCGTAACGTCTTAACCCTTAGTACGTATTAGTGAGGTTTGACTGCATTATGGAGTTTTTCATTGGTGAATCTGGAGCGGGCACCGGAATCCTGGAGTGAACGCTCGGATTTCGAGAATCTGTATCAGCCAGCAGAAAGTGACAATGCTCCGCTAGTGAGTATACAGGAAGTTAGTGAACGCGTCATACAAACACAGCTGCTGCTCTGTATGTTTCTGTGGCAACCGAAGTCGACTTCTCCAGGCACATTTTGACTGCAGCAGTTGCAGAGTTATTTGCGTTACATTAACGCAATCTGTGAGCAGGTTTTGTTGTTTAGAGAAGGTGCTAAGCGCTAAACACGCGGTACAATTTTGCATCTGCTGATGTAATCTCTGGCATGCAGTGTATGATGGATGGGAAGAGGAACGATGAATACATAGGCTTGACCGCATTCAGAATCTCTGTGTACGCACTTGTAAGCGTTTGTGTCCTTGTTAAGTAGAAAAAAATGCTTTGCACTTCACTGCTCTATAACAGCATTGACGAACACTGTTGGTAAAGCTATGTCTCCGCGAGTGATACAGCGGCACATATTCGAACAGTCGAAAGTCAGTGAGGACTCCGGGGTAGGCTTAGCCAGGCCAACGCCGTTGCCATGTTGTTGTAGTTCGCAATGAACTGCGAGCTCGCCACAACGCACTCACTTTTGCCAACACAATAAACATTTGTACTCGCACATCATGCGTTAACACATCCAGTCTGTTTTCTTGAAACATCGATGTGCAGTGCAACAATGGAAACGAAGCGAGCCGCATCAGTGAAACGGCCAGTGCTGCTGCATTTACCTTCCGTACCATGGCTTTCGATCTCTCGAGTGATTTGAAAATAGGTGCTGCTTTCCACTTTAAACGGCATGCGTTAACACATCCAGTCAGTTTCCTTGAAACATCGATGTGCAGTGCACCATTGAAAATGAAGTGAGCCAGGGGCTGCTTTCCGCTTTAACGTCATGCTTTAACACGTCCAATAGGTTTTCTTGAAACATCGGTGTGCAGTGCAACAATGGAAACGAAGCGAGTCGCATCGGTGAAACAGCGAGTGCCGCTGCATTTACCTTCTGTACCATGGCTTTCGATCTCTCGAGTGATTTGAAAATGGGTGCGGCTTTCCACTTTAAACGTAACTTCACTCAGTTGTATTCTATGTATTTTTTTCAGAAACAAATTACAATCAATATATTCCACACCATATTGGCGATATCAGCAAATACCAGCCTACATTATACCGAGCAGAGTGGTGGGGAGAACCACATGGTGGCCAGCGGTGCGACTTCACACGTGCGGTGCACGGCGCTGCGTACAGCGCGTCGTAATTTCTGTCTTCTGAGCTGGAAGAGCTACTGCTTGTCCTACTGTCCTCGCTAAATGCGAGCTCTATTTTCTAGTACACTGCAGCTACACTGCCGCAGCGAACACAGCCATTTCGAAATACAAGACTGAAGTGACACATGAAAATGCGACCTGTTTCCATGCAAATCTGTCCAAATCCATGCCTCGGTGCAGGAGCAAGTCTGAGCACTATGGCGCAGATTGAGTTGATCTCATAATCAAAAGAAGAGCTACTGCTTGTCCTACTGTCCTCGCTAAATGCGAGCTCTATTTTCTAGTACACTGCAGCTACACTGCCGCAGCAAACACAGCCATCTTTCTCGCTCAACTTTCTGTCCTTTTGAGTTGATCTCAGTTTGCTAGTAAAATGCACCAATCAGCTCCCGCTCACCACTGAGACACGGATTAATTGCTGCAGAGCAAGAAAACCCTAATATACTAGTGAAAAACGCGCTGTACGATTATTCACAAGTGCACACAAGTGAGCGCAAATATTTTGTAAATGGCCACCATTGTACCTGCTGAGCACTTCCTGTAAATGATTCTGTGATTCCCAGCAACAGGATTGGCTGTAGTTTTCTTTTGAAAACAGTTCTCGTACTTGACCATTTCATGAGTACAGGCCCGGATAGTAGCTGTTATGATTACTAGTGTGTCACAATAAGTGTTATGGTTACATTGTCACAGGGGTTTTTAAGAAAGAATGGGCATGGACACTTTTAAGCAGAATGTAAACTCCCTGCTGCTTTTACGGAAATTATATACAGGTGCTCCTAAGAGCATTGCTTATTGAAAAGGCTGGCTTGCTTTTGATGTTTAAAAAGCATTGAGGGATTCTGTCAATTATTACTGCACCCCGCCGCGGTGTTCTAGTGGTTATGGCACTCGGCTGCTGATCCGAAGGTCGCGGGACCGAATCCCGGCAGCGGCGGCTGCATTTCGATGGAGGTGAAATGTTGAGGCCCGTGTGCTGTGCGATGTCAGCAGTGCTATACAGAACGACGTTTCTGGAACAAGTTCCTTTTGGTAGGAACGAAGGAATGCCATCGTTCCATTTAGGATTGATGGAACTGTAACAGGAGAGCGTTACATTTATGAAGGAAGGGAAAAGGGAACGGCGTTCTTTCTACCTACGTTCCACTCCACATCGCACCTACGCAGCACATCATGCAGGTTGGATAGGCTGGTCTACAACAAGCCCTCCTTGGAGTCCCCGTTTTCCTGCCGCCACTATCGCTCCCTCATAGAAAATCACCACGAAAATGCCATTGTATTGTGGTTTCGATGATTTGACGAGGGCGACGCTTCCCCTTCACTGTGGCTGCACGACGCCAGGGTATGCTCTACTCATTGGCGGTGGCCTGTTACTATGGCCGCTGGACAAGTAGTTTCCGGCTGGCAGACAGCCCTGTATGGGTGTACGGCAATGCGGGAGGAACTGCATGCCACAGCGAAGTTCCTTTAGTCCTTTATGATCCTTCCGCCAGGGCTCCCTCCCAACTAAAACACTGTCAACGCGTGCTTTACTATATCGCCTCTCCGCGCATTGGTTATGAGAAGGCGGTTACGGTCATGATTGTCCATATTTGTAAGACACTCTGTGCGTCAGTCTCTTCGAGGTATTTTAGTTGAACTGAACAGGCCGCGCCTTAATTTAGCGTCAACAGCACTATGCCTTTGGCAAAAGGAGGAGCGAAAGGCTTTTCGAAAGGATATACGCACATCCTAACACGAACGTGTGCTGAACATGCTTACGCGCTTGCGGGTGTGTTTGTAATACTGAGCAAAGGTAACATCGCTCAGACCCGGACATGGTTAATAATGTTCGGTGATGCCCAGTTTGTTCTTAATAAAAACTATAGTTTCACTGCTATCATTACTAGGCAACCAAAGGGTTAGCTTCACAGGCATAATCAAACATTTTAACGCACTGCACACTGTCCACTTTACTATACAGCCTCATTTGCTGTATACCAATGTCCTGTCAATTATGCTTGTGTGGTGTGCGTCATCTTTGATTGGCGTCCCGTCAAATTATGCATGTGAGGCTATTTATTGTCTTATTCATTTCCTGCACCACTACAGCATTTCACCCTTGTGATGTCGGTGGGCCTACGAATTTAAGAGGCAAATAACGCTTATTCCTAATGCCACGAGAGAAAGAACAAAACAGTCCCGCATTATTTAGTTCGGCGGTAAGCGCAAAGGAGAGCAATATTAAAATTGCTCACACTGACATATATTCAACGTAGCTATAATTAACAACAAAATACAGTATTGTATATCACAAACACTTTAAAGTGATGAGAACTAAGTAAAAGCAATATGTCCAGAATTGCGAAATAGTTTATTAAAATGCTACAAGGGCCACCAATTTTGAGCAAGATCGTTTAGAATTGGGAATGCTGACGACATCGGGGAATCTTGTTGCTGTATTTTCGCGCAATACCATATGGGTAAGACACAAACCTTTCTATACTATCCTAAGTCAAAAAGGTCTATTACTAGCCTTTAGTGTCAGACGCACCGCTGTTACACGCGTTTGTGCATGTAACTACATATATTTGCTCATTGGAGGCGCAGTATCTTGGCTACACGTCTGAAGACTGAAGTGGAAAATGCCATATGTGCCGCACTTGTAAAAGACAAGTGCCAAAGTTGCAGCGGTGTTGTCCATAGTATGTTCGGTGCTCCATGAATATATTTGCCTAGGAGCCTTTCCTTGGATATTTCTTTGTCTCCAGATAATATGCGGCCAATGATGTTGAAATTCCTGAAATATACATAGGCCGATGCGGGATTTAATGTGCTCACTTTATTTTGCCTCACGATTAATTTTCAATTTTAGAAATCAAGTGTAACGTTAATGTAACGACACGTTCCAATTTTCGAAATGTAACTGGAACACGTTCCTTTCCTATCAAAGGAACTTGTAACAGGAACTCGTTACAAAATTGTGAAGGACTGAGTTTTCGTTCCTGTTATGGAGGAACGTGTATAACACTGGATGTCAGTGCATGTTAAAGAACCCCAGGTGGTCGAAATTTCCGGAGACCTCTACTGCGGCGTCTTTCATAATCAGAGCTGGTTTTGGGACGTTAAGCCCTACAAATCAATCAAGTTAATACTGTAACTGCATTGTTGGGGAAGCCTAATATATGAAATACAGAAAAAAAAGCATTTAGAGGATGTTTACTGAGCATAAAATGAGCCACCACTAAAAAGCATGCTTGTGGGAATATGCTTACATTAAGTACTAAACAGTTGCAGATGTGACTGACTTAAGAATATGCATGAAACAATTGTGGGGCTTCAAAAAAAATTCAGCTGTCATTTTACACTTCTGTCCAAGCAGGGCCAAAGTATATCACCGACAAACTGCAACTCTACTTTGTTAATGCCATAACTTTTAAACACCTTCTATGCTATATTGATACATTTGACCTTTAGCCCAGATTTAAATTTTGGGCAAATTACCCAAGATTGCTGCTCATTTGCTGAAAATTGTATGCTCAGAATTGGGAGGGCACCAAGCCTTCTCATCCCAATGCAAACACACAAATAGCCACACCTGGCCAGGCTTGCTCAGTCCCAAACTTGGATCTTGCTTAATTTTCTCGGTCACGAAAATCATTCCTGAAAAGATTGCTCAGATTTGCTCGTACTCGTGAAGTCGCAAGCTTCCGTAGATTCACAGAGGCATGGGCCAAGTCTCTTTGCCGAGGCTAATGAAATCATCGGCTAACTCATACTCAGTTGTTCCTGGGACTTGGGGTCATGTAAGTTGTCTCAGTTCTAAGTTGCCAGCTCTCAGTAAAGAATTTTTTTAAAATTGAAACCTGGGCATTTGAAAGCCTGGGCTATATATGGAATCAAATTTAATTGCTCAACTGCATTCGTTAGTTCTAGTTGCATCAGATTTAGTTCTAGTTGCATCAGATCTATTGCTTCTGTGAAGGCAAGAAATGCATATGCTGCTATGCACTGGAAAATGCTGTACACTATTGTCATAATTTTTTAATTTGTGTCTTGTGAAAAGTTTTTTTATGCTAAAGGTGCATGCACTGCCTGCTGTATATATCCAGGGACTTTACACGAACTTTTATTTAATGAAAACTTGTGTTTTATTCATGTATCCTCGCTCATTGTTATGGTTCCAATGGACAGCACAGGCGAGAGTTCGCTGTATATATTTACTTTTTTACCTATAAAAGTGTTGAGTACTTATATTGCGCACTCTCAAATTTCTTTCTTTTTTTTTCAGTCATTCAACCGTTATGTACGACAATGTGCTTTTTGCTTGACAAAAGAAATGCTCCTGAGGCATAGTATATCATATTGTTTTGTTTTTCTTATATTGATTTATTGATTGATTGATTGATGTGCTTGCATGCTGAAAATGTATTCTTCATTGTTCACTAAAAATTGCCTTTCTTTAGCACCTTCCAGAAATAGAGAGCGTACAAGCGGCCATTATACTTTCTGAGGACCCCATTGGGCGCATTCTGGGTCGTGAAGAGCTCCACCTAGATCAGGCAAGTTGACCTTGTTTATGTGTTGCACTTTTGTGCTATTTCGGGTTCTGAATGTTAGGCTTAGCCATACACTAGGTCAGATATGATGCCAGACTTCAACATTACGCCCATCGCCCTGCAGTGGGCGTAGACAGGCTGATGATGATGATGATAACATGGAGCAGTCAAGCAGTATTTGGTGTTATCTGTAGCAAGTATGACTATAAAAATAATTCTTATGTATTTAGTTTTCTTTCTGAAAGGTTTTTGGTAGTATAATAGTAAGGTGGGCACTGCTTGTGAAACTTTAGTATGCACTTAAGTCTTAAGACTCTTGCACCTGAAAACAGTCCTTTTGAGCTACTATTGGGAAATATGGTTTCTCCTTAGTAGTCGCCTGTAATATTTGTAATACAGCGCACTACTGACCCTATAAGAGAAGCATTTTATATGTCTTGTACAGTACGGCATGGACATGCTGGTCCCTCTGGCAATTTGTATATTCGTTTATACATACACATATACAAGTATGCATAAATGATTGTTCGAGCCGTATGAAACGAAATCTTGACTAGGCCCCCAGGGTGCGAAGTTCACTTAGAAAAAAAATTAGTTTTACTGGCAGAAAGTGATTTTGTAAGCACATATGGTGTACTTTACATGGTACATCATCTTTAGAGGTGCTGTTCCTGCTATTCATATGAAACTTCTGAGCACCAGCAGTAGTGTTTCTAAAGTGAAGTATGGAAGCCAGTGCAGCTTGAGCACAAACAGAAGCAATAGAGGACTGTCATATCAAATGCTTTGTTGTGGTACGTAATTTAAATGGTAAACAGTAATTTAAGTTAGCAATAAATTAATGCTTGAGAAAAATTGTGGGACCCTTAACCTTGGCCTTAAGAGTTGAATGCGATATCGATGCTTGGTCCCATTCTCATCGCGCCTTGTTCTGCTTGACATGCTCTTTAGTCGCCTTAGCTGTGTAATTCACGACACCAGTTGGCAGAAAGTGTGAGTTACTTGAGTTACTGCGTGGCCTCCCTCACCACCTTGCACCATTTGACATACAGTTCAGCCTGGCTGTAACGAAATTGAAGAAAGTTCACAAATTTTCATTATATTCAGATTTCTGTTACATGCAGTTTTCGAGTAAAAACTAGAGAAAATATCACGAACACCAAACGAAGATGCACCGGATGCCAATCCAGTGCAACTCACCTCTCAAGTATTTAACACAAAAGAACTGCATTATTTTGGCTTGTGTCTCTCACATCAGGGATGATGTAATGCGGCGGTTCAGAGAAACTAACTCATCCAATGCTGCCTCGTCTTCCTGTGAGGCGACGTGATGGCGCAGAACGTCCAGTGCTCTGAAGACATCCTTCGCGGTAGGCAACAGTAATGTATGTGCCTCTGATGAACCTTCACCATCACTGTGATCTTGGAGAATTTCTACAAGTGCCACACCCAGCATTTCTTCTGTAGATACAGCATCACTGTCAGCGTACAAAAAGTCATGTGCAACGTCGCTGGGCGCTCCACCATTCGCACGAAGGGCATCCCACAGTTCGATGACGTCGGTTGGATTTGAAGGTTCCTGGGGTTCTTCTTTGTCGACTCCAGCTTCTGTTACCTCTGACATCTGGGCCTTCATAAAGCAATTAGCGACTGTGTCAGCTTTTACTTCCTGCCAGGAAGCAGCAAGCTTGGTAAATGTCTATCCTTGTCAGCCATTCAAAGTTTATACCCAAGAAAATCTTCTGTATGATGTGACGACGATCGCAGCACTTAAAGCTGTTTATGAATTTTTTGTCTAATGACTGTATTAGGGACGTGCAATTTGCAGGGAAGTACTGCACCTCGATCTTCAATAGCTGAAGGCCTTCGATGTTGTGCATGGAGTAGTTTTCAAGCAAAACATATTTGGCGACCCTGACGCTTGACATCTTCGTTGAATGCCTTCAGCCATTCAGTAAAGATTTATCGGGTCATCCAGGCCTTTGAATTGCCTACGTACTTGACTGGCATCTGCTTTGTGCCTTTAAAAAAACACGTTGGCTGGGCATTTTTTCCAATACGTAACGGGACTCTTTTGTCACTGCCGTCACTGTTCACACGAAGCAAGACCGTTAACATGGAGTTTGCTCTGCTTGCCACCTCAACAATCGTACCCTTTGAGTGCCAGCATGTGATTCGGCAACATCTGGTAGAACAATGCCATTTCATCGGCGCTGTGCAAGTCCATGACCTCATTGCAGTCCAAGATGCCAGGCAGCTTCTTGGCCACCCACGGGGCAGAGGCATCGCTGTCATGAGATGCGGACTCGCTGCTGGTCACTCTACCGATGACGCCGTGCCAGCTCTTGAACCCTTGCAGCCAGCCATTCCTTGCTTTGAAATCCTTTTGGCCAAGAATACACGCAATAAATTTGGCTTTCTGCTGCAGGATTGTGCCACTTATGGGCATGTTAGACGTTGATGATTCTGTGTCAGCCGAGAACAACCAAACAGCGTTTATTGTATGCATATATATAAGCAAAGTGGAAAGGGGAAGGATGTGATAGAAAACAAAGAAAAGAAACTTGGCACATGCGTAATGACAGCGCGCACATATCGTGGCGGTTTGACACCACATTTACAACATTTCTTCCTTCTTAAAAACAATGCACTGGCTTGCATGTTCTTGTGGAGCACCGGAGCGATTGTGCGTTTTCTTGATCCGTCGCAGGTGCCAAGGGTGCTGGGACTGCAGGGGGCTCGTGCTGGTCGGTGACTGGGAACGTATCTTGGGGTGGGGGACACTTCCACAGTTTCATCGGGGCTCACGGGTGGTTGCGGGTCGAGTGGCGTTGTGCTCAGCGTATTGTATCTGCTGGTAGTACCTGGATGGGTCCACAGTGGTTCGTCTTGCGAAAATCCCCTACGAGTACACACTTGATCTACGTGACGCCGCATGATTGCTTGAGGAGTCTCCACTGCGACCATCCGTCCTCCCATTGTACTAGCTGTTACCCGTCCTGGCATCCATTTATTATTGGAGCCGTAGTTGCGGACATGCACATCACAGTTCATTGGCGGTAAGCACTCGTCGCTTTCCTTTTTAGAATTGGGTGCAGCCGCCGCAGGGAAGCACATGTCCAGGCGTGACCGTATCTGGTACCCCAGCAGCATTTCCGATGGTGACCGTCTGGCTTTCTGTCGAGTCCCTTTGTAATTCAGCAGCAAACGCATAAGGTTATTCTTGAGCTTCCCGGCTTTCATCTTCCGAAGACAGTCTTTGATTGTCCTGACTGCCCTCTCGGCCGCTCCATTTGACTGCGGATGGAAAGAGGTGGTTCTTAGATGCGTAATGTTGCTTCTGTCAACAAACATTGCAAACTCGTGACTGGTGAACTGCGTTCCATTATCAGACACTAGTGTTCTTGGTACACCGAAACGGCTGAATATGTCACGCAGGCAGTTAATGGTGGTAGCTGATGTAGCCTGGTTCAATGGCACCGCTTCTATCCATTTTGTGTGAGAATCCACTACTACGAGGACCATTTTACCTTCTCTCGGCCTTGCAAAGTCAACGTGAACACGGGACCATCTCTCTTGCGTTTGCGTCCAGTTTAAAGGCGGGGCCGCTGGAGGCATAGGCAAATTGTTAATGCAGTTGGTGCATTGCGCTGCTGTTAACTCTATGTCGCGGTCTATTCCTGGCCACCAAAACAACGGTCGTGCCACTGTTTTCATTGCCGAGGAGCCTTGATGAGTCTCATGCAGTAATTGTAATAAACGCTTCCACGCTGCAGCAGGTATGACGACACGATGTCCCCAGTAGAGGAGTTCGTGTGCCAGAGATAGCTCCAACTGGTGATCTGCAAAAGGAACTAAGGCAGGGTCAAGAAGTACTGCGCCCTTCGGCCAACCGTGCAACACGTTTTGTTTTACACAGGATAAAATCGAGTCATTGGCGGTCAGCACCTTCAGCTTGCGCGCTGTGACTATCCCTTCGTCCAGGCTTTCCAAAGAAAATACATACTGTTCGGGTTCAGGTTCTGTGATGGCGTCTTGGCAACTCTGCTTAGCGCATCCGCATTCAGTAGCTGTCTTCCTGGGTAAGCTCCAAGGTAGAGGGCCCACCGTTGTATGCGGGATGTGGCCATTGTAGGCGTCTGGCGGCTGGCTCTCAGCAGTCCCAGAAGTGGTCGGTAACCAAACGAACTCTCGACCGAGGAGATAATTCCGGAATTTAGTAACTCCAAAAACAAGTGCCAGTGCTTCTTGTTCTAATTGAAAATAATTTCTTTCGGCTTTTGTCAAGGTTCTTGACCGGAATCTGACTGGCCTGTTAGTGCCTCCAATTGTGTGAAAAAGAATGGCGCCTATCCCATGAGTGGATGCATCGCATTCCAACTTCAGTTGTCTTGATGGGTCAAAATGCACCAACACCTCAGCATCTTTAAGGCATTGTTTTGCCTTGCGAAATGCAGATTCCTGGGATGACTTCCACTGCCACCGTGCATTTTTTTCCAACAACTGGTACAATAGAAACAACGTATCTGACATGTTCGGCAGAAACCTTGAATAAAGTGTTATCCCAAGAAATGAACGCAGCTCGTTTAGGTTTTCGGGACTAAGTGTGTTTATGATAGCATCTACATTCTTCTCAGTTGGGTGAAGGCCGGCCTGATGAATGCAATGCCCAATATAAGTGACCGATGGCTGGCTAAATTTACACTTATCTGACCTGAGCATCACACCATGTTCTCTGAACCGTTCTAACACATTTCGCAATCATGCTTTGCAGTCACCATCCGTTTCAGAGACCAGCACATCATCTAAGTAAGCCTGAACGCCAGGTAGGCCAGACAGTATTGTATCTATTTTTCTTTGAAGTATTGCTAGAACAGAAGAAATACCGCAAGGAAGCCTATTGTAACAAAAGAGGCCCTTATTAGTATTTATAACGCAGAGCTTCCGGGAATCCTCGTCCAGAACCACCTGGTTATATGCGTCCCGCAAGTGGAGCGTACTGAACAACTGGCCACCTCCTAATGACGCAAAGATATCTTGAATTACTGGAAGCGGTTACTGTTCCGTGGCACAAGCGGGATTGAGAGTAGCTTTAAAATCTCCACATATTCTGACCGAGCCATCCTTCAGAACGGGCACAATGGGTGTCGCCCAGTTAGAATGCTTGACTGGTGATATTACAGTCGAGCCCACATATAACGGCCCCACTTAAAACGAACTTCGTCTTAAAACGAACGATACCCGCGTGACCGTGGAAATATACATTATTTCAATGACACAAAATCACACAACGAACGCCTTTGAACCCTGCCGATCGGTTACAGCGAACGGAGTCCGTGATCCGGCGATTGCGGAGACACCCCTTTCGACCACCTATCAGCCATCGGCGAGCCAAACGCTGACCCTGCCTCCACAGGCTTCTCATTGTCGTCCTCTCCGACAGTTTTTTGTTACGCACGCCTCCGTCCTTTGTCCCCCTGCTGCTCCGAGCACCCCGCATCGCCAGTGGGTGCGGGGTGCTCACTGACTTCGATATTTCGTGATTCGTTCCGAGTTCTTGCTCATTTTGCACTCCGTTCAGCATGCCCTGCATGCGTGTGAATTGTCGAAGTCGGTGGGGCCGCGCAAGTTCAACTTTTCACGATCCGTCCCGTGTGACAGCCGTTTTCACCCTTCCGCGAACAACCGGCGCCCCAATGAGATTCTCTGACCGCTGCGCGGATAGGCCACTCTCCCAAGTACAGTGACTCTATCCCAAGGCCATTCTCCTCTCTTCCCCCTTTATCGCAACGCCTCCAACTCCGCCTGTCTCCACGCCAGCTCGAATTCCGAATTTGCTTTTTCTGGGTAGAAACGAGCTCAGACAGGGCGCGTGGAATGGCTCAGAGCCATTCTACGTGTACTTGCTTGTGTGTCGCACGTGCGCGTCTTGCTTGTTGTTGGTGTGCGTGTGTGTCAGGATGGCGGATGGGAAGCCTTCCGCGCAAACAGATAGCACGAAGCGAAAAGCGCTGGACATTTCTACCAAACGAGTCATTCTAAACGAGCTAGCTCAAGGCGCTAAAAACTGCGAGTTGGTTAAGAAGTACGACGTGTCCAAGTCAACGATATCGACGATTCTAAAGAACAAGGACAAGATAATCAGTGCCGATGCCAACTCGACGGACAGAAAGCGCCTGCGGAGGGCCACCTACATGAACGTGGAGGAAGCGCTTCTGAAATGGTTCGTCGACGCGTGGGCTCGGAACATTCCGATAAGTGGTCCTATGATGCTGGCCAAATCGAAAGACTTCGCATTTCTGTTGGATTTTCATGACTTCTGCCCAGGAAATGGCTGGCTACATCGGTTCAAGGTGCGTCATGGCATTGCTTTTAAATCGATTGTCAGTGAGGCGGCCTCGGCCAGCGACCAAGACGTTGCCTCGTGGCTTGAAGCAAATCGAGACACTATTTTAAGCTATGCAGAGCGAGACGTTTATGACGCAGACGAAACTGCGTTATTCTACCAGATGCTGCCGGGAAAAACGCACTCCATGAAAGGAGACACATGTGCTGGCGGCAAGCACAGTAAAGTGCACGTCACAGCGCTTTTGTGCACTAACATGGATGGCAGTGACTGGCACGTGCCCTTTGTAATCGGCAAGTCGAAGAAGCCGCGTTGCTTTCGGGGCTATGTGCCTGTGCGTTACAGGCATAGTGCTGAAGCGTGAATGACACGCGATTTATTCGCAGAGTGGCTGAGCGAGTTGGACCGTGACATGCACAAGCAAGGCAGGCGTGTGCTGCTTGCGGTCGACAATTGCTCTGCGCACCACGTACAAGCCTCTCTGACGGCAGTGACCCTGCTTTTCCTGCCGCCCAACACAACGTCGAAAGTGTGACTGCTTGACTTGGGCATAATCTGCGCGTTTAAGGCTTATTATAGGCGCCGCGTTGTGGAGCGCATGCTCATAGCTGTTGACCGGCCGGCAGCCAACCTGCCACTTCGGGTGTCGCTGTACTCAGCTCTGGAGATGGGAAAGGCTTCGTGGGCAGAGGTAATGGCTACATGTGTGCAAAACTGTTTCCGCAAGGCCGGCTTCGCCGACGTCGGACCCGATGCCGACCCTGAAGCTTCCGAAGAGGATCACTCCGGCGGTGATTTGTGGCAGCGTGTTGTCGACTCTGACATGGGAGGGCGGTACATCTGCTGGGATGATTTCGTTACGGCCGATGATGATGATGCCGACACCGTGGAACGGTGCACGGATGAGGGCATTGTCAATGAAGTGTGCGGCAAGAGCGACTCGGAGGAATCAGATGACGACGACGATGAAACGTTGGAGCCAGGGCCCACAAGCGTGCCTGTAGCAATTGGCTACATAGATAGCCTCAGGCAACTTGTCTATGCGAAGGGCCTCGGCGAGGAGCATGCTGACGCTTTAAATAAACTGGAGACCACCCTTATCGCATCGGCACTCTCGAAGCAGACGTGCATCACGGACTTTTTTGCGAAAAAATAAATTTTGGGTTTTCACTTGTAACTTTTTAAAAGCTGTTTTTTCATTTATTACGAACTTCGGGATACAACGAATGGACGCCGCGTCACGCTCAGGTTCGTTATAAACGGGCTCGACTGTATACCTAATGAGACTAACGTTGGGATAGCTAACGAGACTAACTCTTGCGATACTTTGTCACGTAAAGCATATGGAATAGGTCTTGCCTTACAGAATTTGGGGACGGCGTCGCCCTTCAACAGGAGGCTGGCTGGTGGTCCTTTGATCAAGCCTAAGGTTTCCGAAAAAACATCCTCGTAGGTGTGGCGTAGGGCGTTGATGCTGTGGTGCTTCGCTCGAATAGCCATCGCCTTGTCTTCGTGTGCGGCTCTTACTACCGGAGTGCCAGCTTGTTCCAGGTGGATTAGCAGGTCTTGGCCGCAGAAGCTTGTTCCGGTGCAGTCTAGAACCACAAGGGAACAGTCAACAGTAGTATCGCGGTATCTCACACAAAGTTGCAGTTCGCCCATCACCGGCAACCTTCCACTGTAGCATGATAACTTCACGTGCGAAGGCTTCAATCTTGGCCAACATTTGCTATGCTTTTCAAAAACCTGTATCACTTCCATGGACAAGTTCACGCCTCCCCAACTGAACGTTCGTCTTATTGGCTGCTCAAGAGAATTCTTTCGTGCTGATGCTAACGTCCAAATTTGAGCACTACCACTGCTGTCCTCTTCTGAAGAAGCCTCTTCTACCGCCAAAGCTTTCGCGTGAGGTACTCGCCGAGGGGCGACAACATCTTTGCCAATGCGGCTGCAACACATTTTAGCGAGGTGACCCCTCAGGCCGCAAGCGTAAAATCATGCAGTCTTCCATCTGCAGCTGTTGCCATCATGTCTAGAACTGCCACACCTTCCACACTCCAATCGCTCCGAGTGCTCCATGCTGGATCGCGATGGCAGTTTGCGACGCGCTTCCACTTTAAGAACAGGTGGTACGTCTACAGACATTGTCCTGGCGTCTTTTTCGGCAGTTTCAGCAGCTATTGCTATCGACTCTGCTTCCTCCAGAGTTAAATCTTTCTTTGCCAGAAGTTTCTTCTGCACAGCACCCGAACACACACCACAGACTATTCGGTCTCTCAGTAGCCTGTTCAGAGAATCTCCAAAATTGCAATTGTCTGCAATGCGTCCGATTGCGACGACGAAATCCTGAATGGATTCTCCCTCCTGCTGACAGAAGTGCCCTCTTCTTAGCAGAATCTGAAATAGCATTCGTTTCAGAATACGCCTCCACCTTGATGAGGTAAGGTTTCCACTTATCTGTGGCGTCGTCGAAGTTGGGAAGCATGCAGGAGAGCATCATTGTCAGCAGTGTGGTTGTCACTGAATGCTTAACTTCAGGTTCCTTCTTGACTTCGTGGGTGTTTTCTTTGCTCGTCGCCACTGTAGCATTGTGGTGGCAGCCTAGCTGCCGTCATGAAAAAAAGGAGGCGTTGATTCCATGTCAGCCGAGAACAACCAAACAGCGTTTATTGTACGCATATATTTAAGCAAAGTGGAAAGGATGCGATAGAAAACAAGGAAAGGGAACTTGGTGCATGCGCAATGACAGCGCACACATAACGTGGCAGTTTGACACTGTATTTACAACACATTTACAGTCGCATAAGACAAAACCTTCAAAAGATAAAACCTTGTACTTCCACGGCACGGAACCCATTTTCACAGCGAGCGCTCAAAATCATACCCACGGCGTTGCCACGCTGAGAGAGAGGCCTAATGCACCTAACCACTGCGGTTGCCCGTTCTGCCCATTTGGCACAGTAGCGCCACGAGACATCACAACTCACAAGCGAAAACTGCATACTGTGGCCTTCAAGATGGCATGCTGCATTGTCATCTTCAAGACCTTGTGACGAGGCTACTAGATTTGCCTCTAAGTGGCGCAAGCTATTCTAGCAATGCTCGAATAGTCATCGCGGCACACACTCACCTGCTGCAATGGTATGTGTACTACCCACAGCCTCCCCTGTATTATAATATTTTTCCTATTATAAAACTTACACATTGTGTATATACAAATTTTTCGCAGTGTTATGGCTCAAAATAATAAATGATCAGTGCCACAAATTCGTTACACTCAGGTCAATTATCTTAACATCTTCGTTACATGGAGGTCACAAATACGTTGGCTTCTAAAGGGATGGCCTTGGGGATTGAAGAAAATTTGTTACATCAAGGTTTAACTGTAGATGTGCCATCAAACCTCGCCGATGAAGATGGCACCATTATAATTGAGGTTTGAGCTAGTTGGTTCATCTTGAGGTGGGTGCACCACTACACGAAATACGGATAAGATGCATCTGTCCTGTGCATCTTCTTGAAAAAGGCAGGAGGATATGAGCAAGGGGTCCCAGGTTCGATTCCTGTCGACGAAGGTTTTTTATGATTTCTTTATTTGCATCTATTTCGAATTTTCGCTCATGGGCAATGCTGATTTTTCGCTTACAACTAACTACGCCAACACCAACACTGGAATTTCTGTGAAACAAGCTCTTTAACGCTATCGCATAATATATAAAACGACAATAATTTCAGTTACACCACTTAAGAAGTAGAAAAATCTATGTGAATGTGGAGCACAACCTATGACTCCAGTGGAACATTCTAGTACTGGGCTTGACTCTTCAATGAGTGCTGGAGAGGTTTGTCAGACAGCCTGCCTAACAGTTGTGTTAAACGGACACTAAAGTGAAAAGGTGACATGGTTTAGAATGGTAACTTATATTTCAAGAGCTTGAATTTTGTCAATTTTCCCATTTTATGTTTAATATTAAAGGACAAAAAAAATCAATGTCAAAGTTATAGTTTGGAAATTTTCACCGGAACTTCTGCCTCATGATGTCAGAGGGCCAATTTATTTATTTTTTTTTCGTTTTTCCGCCGAATTCACTTCATCAAATGTTCTGAAACTCCCTGTGTTAAGTCTCTGGCCTCCTTAGAACACAATGCATATCTTTCTTGCCAATAGTTATGCTGGCCTTAGCTGATGCCGTCAACAATTTGTGATTGTGCATGCATATTAGTGCTGGAACTTCAAAGCTGCATCGCCACCCTTAATTCCTTTTTGCACGTTTACTAGTTTACTGAGGGCCCTCTTGCAAGATTGGTCTTTTCGGTATTGTGAAAAGCTAACCTGTTAATAAAGAAAAACTCTCTTTCACATTAGTGTCTCTTTAATACATGTCACAAGCGATGAGCAAACACACCATAACACTTGACAGGCTAACGTATCTCATTGCTATTAGTGCCTGATAAGGACATGGCACATTAATTAACCTGTGGCTTACACAAATCATTGGTCTCACGTATCGAGCTGTGTCAAAATGAATGGGTTTCAGAAGATGTCGGCTGGGGAATGGCAGTTTTAAGGTCCACTCAGCGGGCACGGTTTGTTGGTGGCACATGGCACTCCATAAAATCCACAATAATTTGTTCTAACACCATCACGTCAGGATTATGGTTTGTCTTGGTCTCAACACTTTTTCTTGCCAAATTCACCCAAAGTGATTGAGTGCGAGAAACTTGAAGGAACCCTGCAACATTTTTTGAACATAGTCAGGAAATGGTGCCTCGATACCCATGAACACGTATATTTGGAAGCATTAGTGAGCCAAATATTATTGCACTCCCACCATGGTAGTGGCACATGGCTGCTGATCTAAAGGTCACGGGATCGAATCTAGGCTGCCGCGGCTGCATTTCAATGGAGGCAAAATGTTGAGGCCCGTGTGCTGTGCAATAACATTGCATATTAAGGCACCCCAGGAAGTAGATATTTCCAGAGCCCTCCATTGTGGTGTCTCATAATCATAACATCGTTTTGGGACATAAAACCCCAGAAATCAGTCAATCAATCAATCAATCTATTTATCAATCAATGAAATATTGCGCTGCTAGCACCAAGGAATTTCCAGTTTGGTTTCAAATACAGCTGGAAGTTTGAAGGAGCATTGACTGGGCCACTTCTTTTCGTGTTCAGAGAAAAAGACATGTGCACTTGAACCTAGCTATAATGAACCTTGATATAACGAATTCCTTGATATTACGAAGTTTCTCAATTCCCCACCTCAACTCCATAGAAAAATGTGCATTTGTAACCTCTGTATAATGAAGTGGCTGCGGGAGACACCCTTGATATAACGAATTTTCCCTGACCAACGATGTACAGTAGAATCTCGATGATACGATTACGGTTGATGCGAATTTCACGATGATATGAATTTTAACGTTGTTTTGGATGGACTACGTTGTATAAAATGCGCCGTCATTCGGTGTTGCACGAACAGTTTCCCCAGCCATTGCAGATGATACGAATGCACGAAATGACCGCTTCACGCGAGCGACTGACTCAGATTTTTGACTGCAGATTGTTTCCGCGAGTTCCTTACCACTTTGGACCGGAAAATGGCAGCGAAAAACAGAAAAATTTTGCTTTTCGTCGAAGAGTGTTCGGCCCATCCCAAAGGCTGCAACTCCAGCAATGTCGCTGTAAGATTCCTGCCCGCAGACACCACGAGCAGTCTATACAGCCGCTGGATGGGGGAATAATCTGTCTGAAATGTGAAGCACCATTTCAAGGGATTGCTTGTGCGGAGGCTCCTGGAGAAAATTGAGCGCAAGGATGAAAACTCACGGATTGACATGTTACATTTCTTGGCCATATCCTGGGACAATGTGACCCAGGACACGATTGCGAACTGCTTTCGCAAGTGTGGATTTCTCGCGGAATCGGATGTGGCTCCGACGGAAGAAAACCAAGAGCCTGATGACGATTTGCACATCGAGGGTTGGGAGAACCTTGAAACTCGAGGGTTGGGAGAACCTTGAAACTCGAGCTTCGGCGCGAGACTTCGTCACCGCGGACGATAACGTAGCGACCTGTGGGCTGCGATCCATCGAACGAGGCAAAGGATATCGAGTCTGAGAGTGATGGTGAAGATGCCTGTGAGTGTGATCTCCAACAGTCAATGAAAACCTTGACGCCCTCGATGTACTGCGCCGTACCGTAAGCACCGGCAGCGTGAGTATAAAGAAACCGCAGCACGGTTTTATTCCTTTCAGGCGGCTTTCTTGAGGCACAGCGAAGTTAAAGCTCAAAAGAACATCATGGACTTTTTCAGCAAGTAGTTGACCCCAATAAAGTTCTTTTTCATCTTCATGATCACCTTTAACTTGCATTGGCTTATACGAATTCGGGATGATACGAATATTTTACGTGCTCCCTATGAATTTGAATAATCGAGATTCTACTGTAGTAATTTCACCCAAAATATCGAATTTTAGCGCGAGCGGTGGCTGGATTCATTCCTGCGGCTACCCCACCAACGACGGAGCGAGAAGCAATGCCATTGCGAATGACGTGCACGCAGCCGTTGCGGCAATCTAGCTTCCGCAGACTGCTGCCAGCGAAACACGAGGTAGGAGCACGCTTGTCTGTGCAGGCGCCGCTTCCTTCTCAGCTTCCCTATGTCACTCGAGTTGGCAATGTGACTCTTGCCGCCATAGGTGTGTCATTTTCTCCTCCCTCCTAACCTCGTATGGTGTGTCCAGTGGGTTTTGCGCCGCCAACACCGCCACTCACTACTGTAGCTTTCCATGTCTGTATTTTTTTATTTAGCCATCATGTCATTCACATTCGCTTTATTTTTTTTTTTGACACGGTACGTACACGTGCGAGTTGACTCCCGTATCAACGTATTCAGTCACTTAGGTATATAAGTGCAATGTTGAGTGCCTCTACGGAGGAACGGCCCACCTGACACGGAGAAGCGTGGCTTTCATTGTGCGTGACTAGAGAAGCCCTGAAATGTGTGCAGTTTCGCGGGTTTTGTCCTTTTTTTTTATCGGCGACTGTGCCGTCCTTATCATAGAGATTTTGGATGTGGCGCTCGTGGAAAGTGTCTGATATCACTGTGATTGCGACGAATCTTCAGAGGGAGGATTTGATATCCTATGCATTCCGTGTTTTTGCCACAAAATAAATGTTCTGGGCTAGGTATATTCCTCCAGTTGCCCCTTTGCATGTTTTTTTTTAGTTTTCCCATAACTGGATATAACGAAAACCTATTTATAACGAAAATTTTGAGCATTTGTCAATTTCGTTACATCCAAGTTTAACTGTACATCTTTTTATTTGTTGAACCCAAACCAACAAATAAAGCATCACTGAGGATGTTTCCACGATCATGAAATCACCAAAGTTAGTTTTGCCTCAAGCCATGTAGTTGGCGCTTTTTGGGAGATGATTTGTTGAAAGAAGAGCAGGTGGTTACCGCTTGCATTTGAAACTAAATTGTCAACTTCTTGGTGCGTGTAGTGCAATAATATTTTGCTCAAGTGATCACATGGGCCTCCGCAACTGATCGACACTGTTTTCTGTCTATGTTTTTCAACTGCCTTTAAAAACTTCACAACCTTTTCTATAACTTAATGTTTGTTCTTTTAGCCACTAAATGGCCTAACCATGATTCCATGGTGTATCATGTTGGCACTATAATTGTAAATCTTGCTCACTTGTGTCAGTTTGCTTGTGTCTGTCTGTGCTGCATCGCACCACAATGAACTTAGCTTCATGATGTGTTATCAGAAATGTCTGTCAGCTAAGTGGCCAAGATTGCCGCTGCACTTCATCAAGCCCCTGGAGCTTCAGTTGTGTTTTGGGTGCAGTTCAGCCTAGTAAAATGAACGATTGTTGCGGCTTGCCATCTTGTTGTACATGTCGCTTAATTATCACTGCTATGTGACAACATATATGTGCCAATTTCTGCTGAGTGATGCTTGTGCATCAGTGGGAGATCTAGAGAGAGGAGTTCGGTCTGTATGTCTTGACCCCCCTCTTAATTTTTCAGTGCATTCCTCCTAGAAGAGGACCTATTTCAGAAGCATCCTTATGAGGTTTTTTTGTAGTTTTCAAATGCACCGACTCACATCTGAAAGCGCCATGCTGATTTATTCTGTTGCTGGCACTAGGGGTGTGCGAATACTTATATATACGAATCGAATTCCAACCTCTTGAATAGTTCGATTCACGAATCGAATTTGAAGTATTCGATTACTCAGATATTTGATATATTCGGTGAGCCTGGTTGGCGGCTAATATGCTAAACACATACAATACTTCGAGACTGCACAGTCTGTGCACTAGGCCATCATGGTCTAGTGCATAGACTCTAAATACACAAAGTTCAAGTGCCATGAACCTGAGAGGACGCAGATTAAATTGTGATCGTGACACAGCGCAAAACTGAACTAAGGCAGCCCATTGTTTGCGCCACTCGCAGAGGCTGCACTATTTCTCGCTTCAGTAGTTGTAGATACACTTGAGAGGAATTGCTGACTGCAATTGGCGAGCACAAAATGAAAGTGCGCCATTACGAACTGCGAAACCGCACACCACGGCTGCCACAGAGAACATCTGCGTGCAGAGTTGGTTGTGTGGCGTCGCTGCACGGCCGGCGCGGGCTGCACTCGCGCCACCTCTCAGCCGCAGAGCCAACCAATTTTTCTTCTACTTTCGCAAACAGGATAGAGGTAGTGCTTATTTAACTTCTCCGTTTACCTTGGACGCTCCGCATTATTTCGCCGGGCAATCTGAAACCACGAAGCTACCCTTGCTATCGGAAACCACGCCGATGTGTCCTGCTACCGAATTGTATCTGTGCGAGCACTCGGAAAACGTAGTCCAACGGTCCTGTTGGTCAGCAGTGACATGAGTGAATGAAAAGTACCATTTGGAAACATTTCGTAAAGAACTTGGCCCAAGAGGCAACGTGCAAAGCTCTGACATGAAACTTCGAACGCCACTTGTGAACCATCTCAAGAACAAGCATTTTCCTTTGCACTGTGTGTTCTTGAGAGACAGTAGGAAGCAAGGACGACCAGACGGAGGACAGCCGCTCATTAAAAGTGCGCTGAAGTCGGGCAAGGGCCTATCGCAGCGCGAGAGAATGGAGATAACCACAAGGATTGCCCAAATGCTGGCGCTTGACCTCCACCCTTACAGCTGTGTCGAAAATTGGGGTTTTAAAAAGCTGATGAACCACATGGAGTCGTTGTACAAGATACCCAGCTGCACTATGTTTTCAAGGACAATCATCCTGGAGTTGTACCGAGAAACAGTCACGGCGGTCAAGGAGAGAATGCACGTGGACTTACAGGAAGGCATAGAGTCTATCTTGTTGACAAGTGACGTGTGGACGTTGAGGTCTAACCAGAGTTATATCAGCCTCACCTGCCACTATTTAACCTCAGACTTCAAGATTAAAAGCTTTGCGTTTGAAAACCATAGCGTGACCAAGAGCCACACTGCTTGCAACATCCTGGTGCACCTACAGGCAATGATGGATAACTGGGAGCTGCCACTGCAGAAAGTGCCAGTCTATGGGGTGACAGACAATGCACGAAACTTCCACACAGCCCTTAGCGGTATTTCTTGCGTCCCAATGCAGTGTATGGGCCATACATTGCAACTAGCTATAAAAGATGCCAAGGAAGAAACAGCAGGAATGCCTGCCATTCTCAAGAAGTGTCACACAATTGTTGGCCATTACAAACACAGTGCCCAAGCTGCGGCAAGACTGCAGGACTCTCAGCGACAAATGGAGCTCTCCATTCTGGAACTTATTCAAGACGTGGAAACAAGGAGGAATAGGGAGTGCAATATGCTCTCGCGTCTTGTGCAGCTGAAGGAAGGCCACCTCTGACACAAGTGTGCCCAACCTGACACCACAGGAGTGGAAAGCTGTGGCTGGGCTCGTCAAAGCTATTGTACCAATCGCATTGGCGACTAAAGATTTTAGTGGCTACAAGTATGCAACTTTGTTGGCAGTAGTGCCGTTTTTGCATGGAACACACGTGGTTCTGAAATTCTGCATTGCAGCTGATGATGAAACCTCGGAGTTTGCTAGAAACTTGCTGAAGAGCATGAGGACAAGGTTTCCAGGGCTGGACGAGCAAAAGGAGTATGTGTTGGCAACCGCCTGTGACCCAAGGTTTAAGAACCTTTTCTGTGCTGAAATGTTCCAGGAAACAAGGCTCTTGGAGCTTACAAGAACTGAGTTGCAGCTCCAGAAGAAGAATCAAGTGACTGTGCCGAAGCGTCTACATCTACAGCTCACAAGGAGCGCGTCAGCAGCATCTGGGACGGCACTGACAAGCTGGCAGGGTCATCACAAAGAAGACACTCCACCGAAACAGCCAGCATCGAGGAGCTTAAGCGGTACCTTCGAGAGCCCACTTGCAGCAAGGACCAAGACCCTCTAGCATTCTGGAAAGAAACAGGCAAGCAGCACCTCCCAGGATTGTGCAAGATGGCCATGAAATACATGGGCATACCAGCAACGAGTGTACCAAGTGAAAAGTTGTTTTTAAAGGCTGGTAACATTGTTACTGCCCGAAGGGAGAAGTTAACCCCAGATCATGTACAACAGCTGCTTTTATTGCACGAAAATTTGTAAATATTCGTTCTTCTTCTAAATAAATTTGTTATTCGATATTCGGTTCTTTATTCTTGATTCCATTTGGTATTCCATTCGAGACTTGCTATTCGGTATTCGCACACCCCTAGCTGGCATCCCATACTCAGCTAGGTTATCAGACTTCCCATAAGCTTACCCCACTTCCAGAAAAATTCTGTAACTGCCACTGCTGTGCATTCTGTCCATTTCTTTCAAAATTTCACATTCAGGAACTTTATTCAGATTTTGTGGTATGAAAATAAGAATTTATATACTAAGTCGATCCCAGATATATCAAACTCGAAGGGGATTGTGAAATAGTTCAATATATTGGTAAATCGAAATACCAAATATTCCTATTTGAAGCTCGTCTTAAAACAGAACATGTCTTAAATTTGTTTCTCGAGATAGTAATAAGCAGTACAATACCGATTTGCCCACGATATGCAACAGATCAGCATGAAAACAGTCACATTTTTTTTCGTACGAAACAAATATGTAAGTTGATTGTAAGCCACCAAGTTCCTCGAGCCATCCTGGGGCCTTAGAAATCAGCAAATGCAGCACCTTCCATTGTGCCACAAGAGCTGCAAATGACTGCGAATGCTGACGCAAGCTCTCGGAAGACGGCACAAAGTCGTTTATCAGCTGTACAGACGTTCATCACTGGTAGGGTCCATCACGATGTCGGGATTTGTGCGCAATTACATGGATACATGGACACTGGCAGCAGGTTTTTGCAGTCGCTGCTCTGTACAATGACCAAATTGATACCAAACATCGCTTGCGCATCGTATGTTTATGTGCGAGTAAAACTCGCTAGCGTTGGGGGCCAACGCTGCTGAAGCAGAAATGAAACGACCCGGCCGTCTCCGTCGCACGTGATAACAATGCTCTGCGTGCAAGGCCTGTCGTCATCTGCTTATCAAGCAAAGAGGAAATGGAGGAAATGTCCAGACAGTCTTTTGTCGGGCGATAGGCGCTGGCGGCCAGTGGGCGGTCGCTCGCGCTATCTTGACAGACGCTCTGCAATTAAGGCAGTATTGGCACACAATTTTGAAGGCGAGATAAGTTGTCGGATAGATTTTTGTGGACACACGCAGGGGTGAAACAACAGAAACAGACTTGGGAGCAGTTTTTGGAGCAGCGAAATGTTCATTTTGGAGCAGGAGAACCTTGACTTGGAGCAGCTCACAACATTTAATGTGATGACTTAAGAGCTCAGAAAACCGAATTTGGAGCAGCTCAGGCAGTCAAGTATCTTTTTCACAACCAGGGGTCACTGCACTTCTCAAAATTTAAACAAAAAAATTCTCATTGCGCAAAATTTGTCGACACACGACAGTCTTTTAGTTAAGACGACTGACATGATTTCGCCAATTACTGCTTTGACTTTTTGTAAATTTTCTTATTTAGCTTTTGAAGGATACCTCACACTTCTTGTAGGTTCATCAGTGTCCTCTTTTGTCAGGAGAGTCTGGTCACTTTAGATTTTGGGAAGATTTTTCTGCTTCACTCCGAAGAAGCACTTCTAAGCTTTTCACCAGTGCATTGCCCTCTTTTGTAACACTGCAGTACTGTGGTGGCAACTTATTGTGGAAGATACTCCAATTTCATGTAGATAATGGCATTCCACGTGTCTTGGTTCCACATGTCTTGACTACGTCGACATGAAAATTGAAGCGTCCACAGGAAATCTCAGATGCCTGAGATGCAATCATGTGAGGCACATTGTGCGACCCCGCTTTTTTTCCCCATTGAAACTGACGTGAGCGCCAAAATACTTGCTTTCCAGGCTATTTTGGAGCAGTTTGGAGCAATTTTCCCCAATTTTCATGCTTTTCGGAGCAGCTTGGAGCAGGAAAACAGAATTGTATCAAAACTGTGCAATATGAGCAGCTGCCTCACCTGTGCACACGCATAATCTACAAAATATCAACATCTAATAAAGCCATAACAAACTTAAAACAATCAATTTAAAATATTTTAAGCGAACAAAAATGGGTTGCAGCTGAGTTGCTGGGAGGTTTTCCTGTTACCCGTACAATCGGGAGAAACGGTCAAAATCCAGAAGTCCCCCGTGTAATCTGGGATGCTTGGCGGGTATGCATACTGCAACTAACAAAAACATGGCATTCGAGATCGGTACTGTGGATATGATGTAGATGACATCATGTGGCCCCAAATCTCGAAGGGTATGCTTTTGCGAACCACAAGCGGTAGCGCGAGGATGACCATCGGAATGTGCACATCACATTCATGCAGGTTGACGTTGCCAGTGCAGTCTGCCAGAGCCGCAGCCATTTTGTATCCAGCTCATTTGGTGTCTGCCTGTCGGCCTTCTTCAAAAATGTTGCTGCTGCACCTTACGATCAAAAATTTGTGCAGCAGACTAGTGCGCTGACAAGCGCTGTGCAGCCTCCCCAAAGCAATGCAATGTTGCTGCAATCTCAACACCATCGTGCGCAAATGTGGATCTCAACACGTCAGACCGCGGTTGGAACATGATCAACTTATGTGAGGAGGAGTGCATTTGAGGGGTTCGGTGCAGGTCAAAGTTCAGTATATCAAATGCGGCGGTCCGGGGGATGTCGATATACGTGCGTGCCATCCTTATACTTTTCATTGAATTTTTTCAAAGATATTTTCAACTGTTTGATATAGCCAATAATTCGATATATCCAAGTTTGATATATCTGGGATCGACTGTAGTAGTACAAAATAGAGATGAGTTGGAACCATATTGTTAATGTTCTTGCATTTCATTTTCAGGGTTTCATCGACGAGTTACATGAAGCAATATTCAAAGTCCTCCAGTGCCAAAATTCAGAGATGTCTGAATACACGCTCAAAAGTAAGACCATTTTCATAAAATGAGCTCTTGGAAAAGGATGTTTTCATCCACCTTAATGTCACACTCCACAGTTTACCGGGTGTTTAAGAAAATGTGTATATACATTTTATAAATACAGGAAAGATATTTGTGCACATTTTACAGAATTGCTTCTCCATCGTGGCATGCACTGCAAAAACAGTTCGATTGACGTGTTGAACAGTATTTGACAAAGTTAAATAACTTCTGTTTGACACATCTGTATTTATTATGGGCAACTCGATGGCTAATATTGAATGTAGAACTCACTTAGCTTTTGAAAAAATAAGAAAAATTAACTGATGCCAATGGTCGTAAAATATACTCTAGCAAAACAGAAGTTGTTTCACACTCACCTAAAGGCAAAACCGTTATAACGTTGCGCAATATAAGTTTGGGTAATGACAAAATAGAAAGTGTCGAGGACGTTAACATCCTGGGTGTTTACTTTTCAATCGACCTCACCTGGAACAAACATATCAAGTGCCTCTATTCTAAAGTTTCCGCAGCGGTTGGTGTCATTACGAGACTAGAAGACGCACTCCCTGAAAAAATTAAAATTTTACTCTGCATTACCATCTTGTATGAGGTGCAACAGGTGTTACTAATATGACTAGAATACATCAATTACTGAAAAAGGCTGTCAGATGTATTGGAAGTGTACCATATCATGAGCACACTAAGGAACTGTTTGAGCTGTACGATATTTCTCCTGTTTGTCAGCTATATAATTATAGGTTACTGCTGTCTTGTAAATCATCCACCAAAAATAATTATACATGCATAGCTAAACTTGCAAATCCACATCTGAACAAGAGTACAGCACATACATGGAACAAATAATTACAGCATGTACCAATCTTAAGTGCTGTTATAAAGAATTGCTGATATCCATATGTGATGTGTGATGTGCGCGGTTCAAAAAGTGCGCTTGAAAAACAAAAGAAGTGACGCAAAGGAAAAGAAGGCAACGAGAGAAGACGCTCGCGGACCGGCAGGACGGCATATGAAAGACGATGACGAAGAACAAAAGGCGTGGCGCTAGAAAAATAAAATAAATTGAAGCAACCAATCAGCAACACCCACAACGTTGGCGTCCCCAACAGCGAATAACTGAAGAACACGAAAACGCAGCAGCCGCCAATTAGAAAATAACAACGAAGCAAAGGCGAAAGAAAAGTGAGCAGGATCGGATTCTTCGGGGGTTCGACGAAAGAGAGTTCCGGGAGAGTTCCAGGAAGGAGAAAGGCAGAGAAAGGCAGCGGATCGTCCACCGGCCCGGGCGTTGAAGACGGCAGTCGGGTTCCGGACCCGAGCCACAAGGGCTTCACCCGACCGGGACCTCCTGCTGACCTGTCTCCAGCCAAAGGAACCCAAGCGGCTCGCAAGCTCCAGGCGAGGACGTGCTGGATCCTGTGCCCGTAGGCATAGCGGGAACAGTCGGGCTGCGGGCCCGAGTTCCACGCCGAGACGCCTGGCCAGGATGCCGGTACCCTCTCATCGAGCTGCCTAACCGCCCACGTCCTCCGTCGCCATCAAACATCTGGCATCGTGTTCTTCGCAAGTCTGCTGTACTTCGCTCACTTGTTCACTCAAGCTCATCGGTGATTTGGTGAGCCATGCACTTCTCTCGCGTCGCCTTCACGCATGACTGACGGACCCTTAGAGATTAAACTGCCAGGACTCTCGTAGCACCCATAGAGACGCTATTAGAGCGTGCTACTTTCTTAATGGTGTGATGTTTTTTTTCCCTTTCAAGTGCTTCTTTCATTATGCTTTTTCTTATCAGTTTAAATTAAAACCCTTGTGTTTTGTTGTGTTGTGTGAAGAACGGCTTTGTCCTCGATTAGACTCTCGGAGGCTTCGCCTGGGAGAGTCGTCCAAAACCGAATCTATAAAAGAACCTGCATAAAATAATCATCACAAATTGGCGTCCGCTGCGACAGGACAGGACAGGACAAAGCCGTTTATTTTTCGCAGAAATTGTATCTTCCACAACCATGAGTTCAGAATTGAGGGAAGTCTTAGAGAAGTTGGCACGGCGCATGGGCCTTGAGGGCGATGAGTTAAAGGCGTGGTGTGACGAACGCGAAGCAGCAGAACTAGAGGAGGAAAGAGTGCAGATGGAGTTTGAAAGGGAAATGGAAAAGAAGGAAAGGGAAATTGAAGAATTGAAGTTAGGAACGCTTCAGTTGCAGCTTCAGCTGGCAGAGGCAGAGCAGGCGAGGCTCGTGAGAGAAAGGCGCGAGCGCACGTTAGGCGAGAGCTTCAGCGTGCCGGCGTTTGAGGTGTTCTCTAGAGGCATTGGTCAGGAGAATGAACCTCTTGTGAGTGGCGATTCTGAGCATCGCGATGGCGTTTCTCCAGATGTGCAGATAAATGCTGGTATAAAGCATGGTAGGGAGATAGTCACCAGAGGAACTAAGTTTAGCTTTGGCGTGCTCGACAAAACAGATTGCAAGGTCGAGACAGAGGAACATCGACGTTCCGCAAAGCAAGAGTTCTCTTGTAGAGCCTCTAAGAGGCCAAGTATACGTAAGGAGGAGGTAAGAGAACCTCTAAAACATGACGGCCAATGCCGTACAGAAACTTCCGAGGCGTTTGATGCCCACAGTTTAGGTGTGCCGCGTGCTGCGGGTACACATGACATAGGCATTGTCCAGGACTATTTGGGTGACCGTGTTGGGAATAGAGGGAAGCTTAGTTTCGAGGACAGCACAGCTGTGGCCTGTGCTAATATAGTCGAGGAGAATGAGCAAAGACTCATTAATGCGGGCGCAGTAGAGTCTGAAATTGAGACAGCAGTATGGGAGAGTGTAATCTGTAAACATGATCCTAGTGGAATGATTGACAGTGTGAAAGGATGCACTACAAGGTCTGTTGAAGGAGATCTTGAACTCCTTAGCGTTCTAGGTGAAGATCCAGAAACCATTTTCCGACATTCGCTAGAGAGAGCTCGGACGAATCAGATGCAAGGACGCCGGAGTTGGGTCCGTTCAATGAAACCCCAAGCGATGCCGCAATATGTATACAGGGTTCTATCAGCAAGAACGCTGTTGCACCTTTTGGGGCGTTCATGAATTCAGCAAGTATTCCTGCTGAGGGTTCACGAGCGTCCACAGCTAATCGACCTAGCCTCTGCGTTGACATGGCAGGTGGGACCTTTCGAACGCGTCCGGCTCTGTGCGCGTGGAGAGAACGTACGCAGTTTTGTCATAGCTGGGTTTTGGCTAACAGCTTGAGAAAGCGTTCGAGTTTTTTCGCTTGGAGCAGACGATATACGTCTCAGTGGAAACACCTTGCTATGATTTCCTTTAAGCTCGTGAAAAGTGACGTGCGCCTTGTTTGGGACGCGATCACTTAAAGCACTGTATTACACTGGACGCTATCTCGGTTGTGACTTCTGAGCTGTTTGAAGGACTTCTTGGGAACCTCTGTCTGATAATGACATGTGATGGAAGGGTTCATGTAATTTAGTTTACAGAAGTTACACACTACCTGTGTTAATTTGTGGACCTACTAGCGGAAAAACTATCAGGTGTTCCGTGAAAGACTTATGCTGTTACCCTTGGTACTGTTTCTTTTTGAACTTTGTTTGAGGCTGTATTTTGCTAGTGACAAGATTCTTGTTGATGACATATATATGTGCCAGTATGCAGTATGTGTTTATGTGGACCATCGGTTGAACTGTATGGGAACGAGTTGTGCTTAACTTGACGCGCACATCCCTGCAGTTTTCTTTTTTACGAAAAAAAAAACTTATTTCGAAGGGGGGCTTATTGTGATGTGTGATGTGCGCGGTTCAAAAAGTGCGCTTGAAAAACAAAAGAAGTGACGCAAAGGAAAAGAAGGCAACGAGAGAAGACGCTCGCGGACCGGCAGGACGGCATATGAAAGACGATGACGAAGAACAAAAGGCGTGGCGCTAGAAAAATAAAATAAATTGAAGCAACCAATCAGCAACACCCACGACGTTGGCGTCCCCAACAGCGAATAACTGAAGAACACGAAAACGCAGCAGCCGCCAATTAGAAAATAACAACGAAGCAAAGGCGAAAGAAAAGTGAGCAGGATCGGATTCTTCGGGGGTTCGACGAAAGAGAGTTCCGGGAGAGTTCCAGGAAGGAGAAAGGCAGAGAAAGGCAGCGGATCATCCACCGGCCCGGGCGTTGAAGACGGCAGTCGGGTTCCGGACCCGAGCCACAAGGGCTTCACCCGACCGGGACCTCCTGCTGACCTGTCTCCAGCCAAAGGAACCCAAGCGGCTCGCAAGCTCCAGGCGAGGACGTGCTGGATCCTGTGCCCGTAGGCATAGCGGGAACAGTCGGGCTGCGGGCCCGAGTTCCACGCCGAGACGCCTGGCCAGGATGCCGGTACCCTCTCATCGAGCTGCCTAACCGCCCACGTCCTCCGTCGCCATCAAACATCTGGCATCGTGTTCTTCGCAAGTCTGCTGTACTTCGCTCACTTGTTCACTCAAGCTCATCGGTGATTTGGTGAGCCATGCACTTCTCTCGCGTCGCCTTCACGCATGACTGACGGACCCTTAGAGATTAAACTGCCAGGACTCTCGTAGCACCCATAGAGACGCTATTAGAGCGTGCTACTTTCTTAATGGTGTGATGTTTTTTTTCCCTTTCAAGTGCTTCTTTCATTATGCTTTTTCTTATCAGTTTAAATTAAAACCCTTGTGTTTTGTTGTGTTGTGTGAAGAACGGCTTTGTCCTCGATTAGACTCTCGGAGGCTTCGCCTGGGAGAGTCGTCCAAAACCGAATCTATAAAAGAACCTGCATAAAATAATCATCACACCATATACCCTACCATATTTATTAAATAAGTTGTGTCAACAATCATTTGATGCATTTAGTTTATCAGAGAATGAAATCCAACTTTTTTTATCGACAATGAGTGTTGATATATATATCAGATATAAAATATTTTATACGATCTTATTGCTACATATAGTTGATTGATATTATGTTTCTAGTTTAGAATCTTGTTTATTTTTGCCCGAATTTTTCCTTACATGTCTGTCTTTACTTGATCACTGTATTAAGACAAACTGCATTTTCTGTATGTGCAATATACCAGTGTTTTAAGACATGTACTGTGCTGTGCCTGAACTTAAGGTGGCAGGTACCGCTGTCAAGCCGTATATATGGCTTTTAGTCCTGCCTCCTCCTTTCAGAAGGAAATAAAGTTTGATTTGATTTGATTACCCAAAACAGCTAGATGCTCAGACCAAATTGATGAATTAGTAATTTACACAGGGAATCCATATCTGTTGCAATATTGCAAAAGGGCTACACTGGTAATTTCTACAGATTGCTGAAATCTTGCTAATTGGGCCAAGGAAACCGAAACTGACCGGCAAAAGAGCACAGTTGCCACTATCTTCGGTAGTGGCCTGCAGGACACTGTGGTTCCCTTCACATTGCTGTGTGACCATGACCATGCGTTGCTGTCTGGTGAGTGCAATCAGATACAGCAATGAAATGAAAGGTTGCCTGTTGATAAGGGTGCTTGCTCATCAACACCCATCAGTAAGAGTGGAAGAACTGTGTTGCTCCGGTCACTGTCAAAGGCAGTGGCAACTGCGCTCTTTCACCATTTTCTTTCGTGTTGCTGGGTGCACTTAGCCAGATTTCAGTGATCTGTAGACGTTGCCAGCATTGCTCTTTGCAAACATTGCAATAGACATGGATTCCCTGTGTAAATAACTTTCATCCATCAATTTGCTTTGAGTATCTAGCTGTTTTGCTTTGAAAGTTAATTAGTCTTTAACTACTGTTCAAAATATCACTCCTACCAATTTTGGAGTGCATGCTATCGCGAACAAAGCAAGTCTGCGGAAAGTGCACAAGTATCTTCTTTTGTCTACTTATAAAATTTATGGACACATTCTCTGAAACACACGGTATATTAGGGAGGCGAAATGTTGAGGCCCGTGTGCTCTGCGATGTCAGTGCACATTAAAGAACCCTGGGTGGTCGAAATTTCCGGAGCCCTCCACTACGGCGTCTCTCATAATCAGAACAGGTTTTGGGACGTTAAACCCCGCAAGTCAATCAATTATGGTATATTAGGGGTGTGCGAATGCTTGGAATATTCATGAACTATCACATCTTCAATATTCAATGCAATAACAAGGTATTTGAAATTTACGGATAGTAAAAGTGCTACGAATCTTCTGGAAGGTTTAGTACTATGCGTTTCACTGACTCTACCAAATATGACTGATCTGCTTTTACACAAGGCAGCAACAATGTCTCTGCCGGTAAGTGTCAGTAGTGCACACGGGCTGGATGGTGGCCAACAATGATCACACCAGTACGAACGGCATGTTGCCACCAGCAAGTGCTGTCTGGGTAAGCATCTCCAGCTACATGTTCAGCAGTGCTCTTGGAGCTCATGTAACCGTGTACAGGAAACTCTTGAGGGGCAAGCGAAACATGGTGCCCTATTATTTGCAGCTGCATACTTTGCAGGATCTCTTCGGAATGCATTGCAATGGCCTGGCCATGTGGAACACTTAATATTCATTCATTGTAGCCCTTAGTATATGTTATCACTTGGTTTTATGCTGTGAAATTTTACCAACGCAATTACAATGTGACAATCTAGTCTGTGTAGACATTGCTTTCCCGATAGTCATATATTTTGTGCTTACAGGTTATTAGTGTATTTTCTTACCTAATATCCGTTACATAAAATAACATTACTAATGTCTACTTTTGCTTTACTATTTGATATTCAAAGCTAGATATTTGTATTGGAAATATCCTGTATTCACACACCCCTGGTTAAATACACTCGGTGTTTCTGAAAATGTATCCAATAATTTTATAAACATAGAAAAGCAGATATTTGTGTACTTTTTATGGAATCACTTTGCACATAGCGGCACGGACTGAAAAATGGGCAGGAATGATATTCTGGACAGTAATTAAGACAGTTGGATTAATTAACTGTGACACCAAATAAGTATGTACAGATACCTAATTGAAGTTATTTATATATGGAATCTGTTTACAGGGAATCTATTTTTATCCATTGTAATATTTGCGAAATGGCAACACTCCTAATTTCTATAGATAGATGAAAAGAAATGTTGTCGATCTCGGGAGTGTATGCAGAGCGGGAGAAGTGTATGCAGACCGTTGACTGGGGGGCGATAGTGTTGTGGCATGGCAAACCAAATTTATGCACAACACATGGCAAGCCAAAAGGAAAAAAATATCTATAAACAGTGGCTGACATAGAAAATGAACTAGTAATGAAAATTAACTCTATTGTAATGGTGCTACCTAAGCCCGCAGTTCGGTGCAACTCTCAGTCCTAAGTCTGGCCACGTTGGCTTCGCCGACGCTGTCGCGATGAACACACTTCTTACGTGGTCGGCGCTGTCCCTTTCGTCACTGCAAAGTCTGCTGCTGGTCTGCAAACTAATTAGGCGAATCCAAGTCGTCGCTGTCCTCTTTTACGTCGGCTGGAAGGTACCTCTTGCTCCCGTACCGTTGCCTGGTCTCAGCTGGTGACGTGTCATGTCCTTCGAGGGTCAGGCCTAGCCTAAGGCCTAAGTACGAGCTCAGTCCCCTGCTCGAAGTGGTGACGTGTCGTACCGGTGAATTGGTGTTGGCCGACCTTCTAAGGGGGGATTGCTGGTGGTGCGTCCAGAACCGTCGGCTCCAGCATCTCCGAGGAACCTCGCCCGAAACATGTCCGAGGTCCACAGTTACTCCACGGAGTACCAGCGTACGGGCTCCTGAGCTGAACACATGCCATTCCCATCGACAGAGCGGAGCTGTTGATGCGTCCTTTTTCGGCCGTTGCTAGGCAGACAATCCCCTTGCTCAGCGCTGCTGTGCCTTTTTCACACCTCATCTCACGTGCCACGAGCGCTCGTGCTCTTTCAATGGTGGACGGTTGTCTTTGTCATTTTATGCTCCGTGCCGCTTCGCCTTTGACTCATGACAAGAAATACGGCTAATTTCACCCCAGAAACTGAAACTGACTGCTCAAAGAGTGCAGTTGCCACTACCTCTAGTCATGGCCTGTGGAACACATTCGTTCCCCCTGCATTTCCAAGCGACAATGAACGTAGTTATCAAGTGGCAGTTTTTATCATTTCGTTGCTGTGCCTGGTCGCGCTTGCCTGAACAGCCACTCGACAGCGATGTATGCTCATAGTCACGTGAAATGCTAGAACCATGTCAGACAGGGCTCTGTAAAAGGTAGCAGCAACTCCGCTCCTTGACCATTCAGTTTTGGTTTCCTCGGTGCAAGCTGCTGGATTTCATTAATTTGTAGAAATTAGCATCACCCTTTTTGAGATATAGCTGGTATGGATTCCCTATATAAATAACTTCTATTCAATTGGGTTTCAGAGTCTAGATGGTTTGGTTTGAAAGTTAATTATTCTAATATTTTAAGTACTCTTCAGATTTTCACTCCTACACACATTACGGTATGTCCCACCATGAACAAAACAGTTCAGCAGAGTGTGCACAAATATATGCTTTTCTGTATTTATAAGATTATGGGCACATTTTCTGGAACACTCTGTATAATCGAATGACTGAGTGAACAAATGAATGAGTGCCAACTGGGCAACTAGGCACAACATTGCTCTCTTTCCTCTTCCAAGGGACGGGGAATGCTGATGTGGCAGCTGCAACAGAGAAATTGGTTGCAGATGTTGATGACTTGCGTAAGTCAGTTCATAGTTTGAGACTGGAGCAAGCGGAGTTGCTTTTTGAAGCACAGAAGGTATGTGCTTTTTATTATTACTTCTCCCCAGCTCATAGTTAGCTTTTACAGAATCTGAAGATTTAGTTAAAATGGGCACCCATTTTTGAAAAATGACCACTACAGACTGCTGCGGTATTTTAAAGATGCTTAAGTAAAATTTGTAGTTGGCTTGCTTGCATTATTGAAAGTGGACTGCCCACTTATACAGTGAGCATTTATAAATATGATGCAGCTGTTTTATTAACATGAAAATTTTCATGAGCTTCTTTTTTCTTTTTGCCTCCTTTTTGTGCTTTCATTTTGATGCTCGACTTTGTAGTTTGTTGTAAATATTTTGTGCATAAACTAAATTACATGACAAAAATATATAATTGTCTATTACTGCAAGAATGATAGCAGTGCGCATAAAAGTGCACCATAAGTGCCTGCCTCAGCATAGTGCCGAATTTATTACAAAACCTGCACTTACCAGATCGCTTGTCCCATGATAGTTTCGCAAGATGTTCTTTAAAATGTTAAATTACCTTACTTGATGTAATTGATGAACAAATCGCAAGGTACGATTTAAAACAGGGAATGTCACGGGAGCCAACATTTCGACAAGCGGACTTGTCTTCGTCAGGGCGGCAACTGCCTTCTCCAGCGTTCGTTTATGTATGCCTTTGCACACTCTCCCCCGTCCTCAGAAAGAGAGGAGGAGAAGAGCAGCACATGCGAACACACACAAAAAAAAAAGGGGGGGGGGGGTTGGGTGCAGGGGTATTTGGGTGACAGGTGTTAGCGTGACTAATATAAATGGCAAGAGCGAGAGCTTCCAAAGAATCCGCTCCTTGTACATATCTTGCAAGTGCATTGTGTGTGCAGGGCTAGAAAGCAGGATGAAAAAAGGAACACACGCTCGGAACAGAAGTTCCTCCTATGGCATGTGTCCCCCCCTCCACCCTGCACCACCTGCCCCGCACCAACAATACATTTCACGGAAAGCTTGCGGCTAAAAAAAGTAACTACACTGTTTAACGTCCTTGTTCTCCAGGAACTGGATGGGGGCTCAGCATCTGAAAGTAGACTTTCTGTGAGAAACATTGTTAGCTTGTGCATACCTCAACCTTTTGTTGTCTTTGTTAACACTCTACTGTATCTAATAGACTCAAGAGTTCCCTTTAAAAGGTTTATGCCTGTAGGTTGGAGAGTATTGAACCTGTATGTGAGATCCGATTCCCTGTATTTTCTGTCCCTCGGCGAGCGGAAGTTTCCTTGAAGTATGTAGAGTTTCAGTTCATCGAAATTATGGCCTGTCATATTAAAATGCTGCGCCAGTGCCTTCGGCAGGTTATTCGCGGTGTCCGCGCAGTGCCCGTTTAATCTAACATTAATTGGTTGACCAGTTTCGCCGACGTACTGCTTGTGACAGAGTGAACATTCCAACATGTAAATAACGTTTGAACTAGTGCAAGTGAAACTTGATTTTACATGATGGACATAGTCACTTCCCGTGCTTTTAACCTTAAGATCATTTTGAATATGCTTGCAAGTCTTACGTCTGGGACGGGAGCAAGTTATTACGCAGGCGGTGCGCTGAGGGTTTACTTTGGCATGTACTAGCAGGTCCCTAAAGTTTCTATTACGGCGGTAGGTGACTCTTGGTATTTCCGGAAACGCTTTTCTAAGGCGATCGTTGCTTCTTAGTGTTGGATAGCATTTCCGAAGAATATTATTTATGTTTGGAAGCACATTGGAGTAATTTCGTTATGAATGCTAGCGGCTGGTTGGCCTGCGCTTTAGGGGCTCTTTTTTCTAGTGCTGGTGTCCTATCTAGTTTAAGCGCGTCATTGTATGCCTTGTTGAGAGCGTTGTGCGGGTGATTTCGTTCAGCCAAGGTTGCCTTTAAATTGCTTAAGTGGTGAACGTAATCCGCGTCGTTGCTACAAATCCTTCTTATGCGCCTTGCCTGTCCTATAAATATGCCCTGTTTGCAGTGTCGCGGGTGATGGCTACTATAATCTAGATATTGCTGGCTGTCCGTTGGCTTTCCGTAAAGTGTCGTCTTTAGTTTTCCTTTTTCGATGGATACTGTCGTGTCGAGAAAATGAATTTTACTAGAAGAGTGGTGCATGGAAAACTTAATGCTGGGATGAAAGTTGTTAAAATGCTCAAAAAATGTGCTTAGTGCACTTACACCATGTTCCCAAATAATAAAGATATCGTCTATGTAACGGAGGTAGGTGCGAGGTTTTAGCGGCGACAATTCCAGAAGCTGTGCTTCTAGTTGCCCCATGAAGATATTGGCGTAGGTCGGCGCGAAAGGAGTTCCCATGCTGGTGCCAAAAATTTGCAGGTAGTTGGTCGAGTCAAATTCAAAGTAATTAAGTGTAAGTACTAATTTTAGTAACGTGATGTAAACTTCAACGGCATGTGCACGTTTGCTATTTTGTATTGCTTTCGAGAGCGCTTCGATTCCTTCTGTGATAGGTATATTCGTGTATAGGGAAGTGACATCTAGCGTTACCAGAATAGCCTGATCTGAAAGTGTTTGTATTACGTTAATAGACTCTATAATCCGCACAATGCATTTGCAAGATATGTACAAGGAGCGGATTCTTTGGAAGCTCTGACTCTTGCCATTTATATTAGTCACGCTAACACCTGTCACCCAAATACCCCTGCACCCAAACCCCCCCCCCTTTTTTTGTGTGTGTGTTCGCACGTGCTGCTCTTCTCCTCCTCTCTTTATGAGGATGGGGGAGTGTGTGCAAAGGCGTACATAAATGAACGCTGGAGAAGGCAGTTGCCGCCCTGACGAAGGCAAGTCCGCTTGTCGAAACGTTGGCTCCCGTGACATTCCCTGTTTTAAATCGTACCTTGCGATTTGTTCATCGATTCAAGCATCCATCTTCCCCTGAGCTTATCTTCTAGTTTGGCTTACTTGATGTACATATTCATAGACGTTATTGTTTGTAGAACTGCAGGGAAAGGGGGTGTGGTGCAATACTGTTAATATTTCTGTTTATTAACAAATATGTACTAAGGGAACACTACCAGAAAATATTGCACACTTCATCTATACATTTAAGTGCCCAATGATGCGTTAAGTGCCCAATGGAGAGTGTTGTGCCACAGGAATTTTTCATATTGATACATTCTTAACAGAGATGAAAATTGTCCAGAGTGGTGCAAAACCATGAATTTAAGAGATGAGATTCACTGCTCATATGGCACCCTTTCCACTTGAAAATGCTGCAAAGCAAGGCGCATGCTGTTGCATATGCCGCAGCTCATCCCATCGGACAAGACAGCCACCAGAACTCGCCTGTTGATTGGTTTAGGCAGGTTGCCATGTGCGCTCGGGCAAGTGTCACATGTCATTGACATCACATGCCGACTGTGCAGTCTCCTTCCTCATCATACTGAAGTGTAATTCTTGGTGGACTTGATCCTGAGCATGCAACGTGTCAGACCTGGTGGGGTCCTTTAAGATGGCAACTTGAAGTTGTATACAAGTTGCAGCTAACTCATTGTCTGTGGCAGTGGCACCAGTGCTGTAAAAAACTGTCAAAATTGAGATAATTATCTTCCTAATACCTCGAATTGGTATTCGTAAAACCCAAGTGCTCTTTTCAAAGTATTTGTGGTGCTACTTATTATTCATTGAACTAAAGTGCTTGCAGCTTGGCATCATGTTATAATAAAGAAGCATGCCTTCTTAACTGTACTTCAGTCATGGTGTCTCATATTGTCACATGGTCATGATGACAAAGGACACAGCACAACTCAAGGCATCAGTGGAACTGTTTATTGGGCGAATGCGTGCACAGCAATGCAAATCACACTGCAAGACGATAGCAGCATGAACAGTCATCGATTGACAGTGCAAACTGACCAACTGCGAGATGCGTCTGCTTTTATATGCTCATCATATTATGTGTTCTGGTATTATCACCGAGATTCTAGGAGACACTCAAATGTGCATGTTGGGCATGCAAAGTTTGTAGAATGGTCGATACCATTCTCGAAGTGGATGCAAGATAAGCACGGTGTGTGCTGTGCACCACAGGAAAGTGATAACGGTGCTCCCCGTAAAGAAAACATTAAACAAGCGTGCATGTCACTACCCTCCTCTAAAAACATGGAAGTGAGAATCGCAGTCATCATCAGCCTGTCGGCGCCCACTGCAGGGCAGAGGTGTCTTCCATAGATCTCCGCTTATCCCGGTCCTCTGCTAACTGTGCCCAATTTATCCCTGCAGAGTTCTTGATATCATCTGCCCACCTAACTTTCTGCCACCTACCACGCTTGCCTTCTCTGGGGATCTGTTCAGTTACCGTTAGTGACTAATGGTGGTCTTGTGATCACATTACATGGCCCGCCTGTGTCCATTTATTCTTAATTTTTATTAATATGTCCTTAACTTGTGTTTATGGTAAGCGAATATGTCTATTTAGGCCGGGTAGTGACCCTTGATCTGAACCATGAGGCTGAGATAATTAGGAATATAAGAACGGGGTGGAGTGCATTCAGCAAGTATTGTCAGATAATGAATGGTAGCTTACCGTTCTCTCTGGTGAGGAAAGTGTGTAACAGCTGCATCTTACCAGTACTCACCTACGGGACAGAAACTTGGAGGCTAACTAAGAGGGTTCAGCTTAAATTGAGGACAATGCAGCAAGCAGTGGAACGGAAAATGGTAGGTGTAACATTAAGGGACCAGAAGAGAGCAGGGTGGGTTAGGGAAAGCGAGAATATATGCAGTAAATTCGGTAATCTAACAATACATCCAAGTTAAACAGCATGCATAACGTACAATGCCACTGGGAGGATGTTAAGCCATCGGGCACAACCTCATAATGCAGTGCACCACAATGTCAGAGTACCTTGTAGGGTCCCAAGTAGCGCTGCAGGAGCCTTTCACTCAGTTTGCGTTGTCGTGTCGTGTCGGTGTGCAGATAAGGTTGCTGGGTTGGTATTTGTGTGGCGTCGTTGAGCATTGTAGTGGCGGCTGTCGACCGTCTGCTGATTCTTGACACGCAGGCAGGTGAGCTATTGAGCTTCTCTCGTGCGCTCCAAGTAGAAGCCAATGTCGAGGTCTTTGTCGGTGACAACCGGTAGCATAGCGTCAAGCGTCATTGCTGGGCTCCGTCCGTAGACAAGCTTATACGGCACCTGCTGCTTCGTTCCTTGCATGGCCGCATTGTACACGAACGTCACATATGAAAGTATGGGCTCCCAGGTCTTGTGTTCGATGTCTATGTAAAGGCCATTCGTCTGTAGGAGGTAGGCGGTGGTTCTGCATTGGCTTGTCTGGCTGTACTTCAGGATTGCCTAGGTTAGGTAAGTCATAAAGGCCGTACCTCCTTGGGTGATGAAGACCTTTGGGGTTCCGTGATGCAGTACTATGTTCTTAATGAAGAACATGGCCACCTTGCCAGCACTGGCTCTGGGCATGGCCCTTGTTTCAGTGTAGCAGGTGAAGTAGTCGGTCGCTACGGCGATCCATTTAATGCCAGAAGTCAACGTTGGGAACGCCCCCTGTAAGACCTTATTGATTTGCTGGAACGGTCAATGAGGTGGTTTGACAGGCTGCAGAAGTCCAGCTGGCATGGTTGTTGCCGTCTTTTGTTGTTGACAGTCTTGGCATATCCTTACAAAATTATAGTGTCAAAGGATGACACTAGGTTACTTTAGTTATGTCCATCTGTAATCGAGAGATGGTGCTACCTCTGAATGTATACATGCGTGAGCATGGAGGAACATACTGCGTAAAGAGTGGCCACAAGGGCCATTTCGTGGCTGAGCAATTGAGGGTCTGACCACCTGCCAGATGGCATAGCGATGGCACTTCCACTTCGCTTCAAAGATAGACGGCTTATCGTGCCTTCAGCGGGCTGCATCGATGTGTGACATATTTCTCTATGACGTCCTTTCTGTGGCGTATGGTCTCCATGAAACGTTCCTGCTGTGCCGGCTGCTCCGGTCACGTGCCGCTGGTTATGCTCACCTCGCCACGGTTTTTAGAAAGACGTCACCTCACTGCTGCAATAAGTCACTTCCTTTTGTCTGCACAAATAATTTGCAGTTTCTTGCATTCAAGATTTTTAAAGAGGTGTTTATTGGCGCTGGTGGAGTGTATTTTGCGTGTGTAGCTTACAGTTGTGCTTCGGCGCCCTCTGGGGCTTGTTCGTAACCATGGCTTGTACTTGACGTGTTGCTGTCCATTGCTAAATAATTCTTGTTGTGGCTCTCATGGATGTTTTAGACCAAATAGACGCAGCGCCTCTGCACTTTCTTTTTGTTGCTTTTGACTTGGTGTTCTCCGCTTTACCATTCATCTTTCTTGCTCCCATTTGTAATATGATGCAGATCTTCAAGTGTGTGATGAGGCATGTTTTTTTTGTGCAATTTCCCATGTAAACAATGAAAAATAAAATATTTTGTACCGTGCTGCCACTGCTTCCTATTGTGTGCAATTCAGAAAAGCGGTTCGGGCTAAATAGTGAAAACCAATTACAACAACAGCTCTCATAGCATTATTTCATCGTGTTTGCATGAGCAAATTCTGTTTTGCATGAATACATCGAGGATCTTGGTGTTTTTTTTTTAAGAAAAAGTTTGCGATCTGCTAGTTCATGCATCTGTATATGCTAAAAATGTAACATTGAAGCATCACTAAAGACTATGTAGTTGAACATTTTAACAGCCAGGTAAACCAGATTCATAAGCCCTGCTGTCAAAACCGAAACCAAAACAGAGCTAATGTAGGCGCACCAAATCTCGGAAGCCAGTATTGACGGTCTGAGCAGCTGTTAGCCGCGCTGGTAGTAGCTGGCCCGCAGGGCCCTGCGGGAGTGTCCACTCTTTATGTAAATATGTTTCTCTATGGCGCGAGTGCACACTGGAATGAAGCAGTTATTGCGTGGCATGGTTTGAGTGTACGGTGTCCTCAGTTATGCTGTTTGCGAACACTACATTCTGGTGGCGAGGGTTCCAATCACACTGCGATGGCTTCTGCCGCACTGGCGCCGCTTTCACCACCGCCCCTCTTTCTTGCAACCCTGGGCACCCCAGCCATACCATGGCCCTGCTGGATATGCCTCTTCGAGAATTTTCTTCTCACATCCAGAGCAGCCAACCTGCCTGCGCGCTGCAATCGAGCCCTGCCTGGGCCCTAAAGGACGATGCTTTTTTGGTGTGCTTCCACTGCCACCAACCGAAACTGAGACTTATGACAACCAACGCTGCCTCTACCAGTGCATCTGAAAACCGTGACGGGGTCTTTAAGCAAGGTGCTGCCGCGACGAGTTTCCCAGATCTCTATGACGCGGCCTGCAAGATGATGACAGACATTTCGCTTGTGCACGCAACATTCGCTTACGACATCACTTTCATGAGCGTCGTCAGCTACATGGTGAGTCCATCCCTGACTTCGCCCTTGTGCTTCTGTTAGGGAGTGACCTGTTCACATTTGACCGTGACACTGAAATTCCACTACTTGCACCATCATCATCATGCACCAGCAGCATCATGCACCAACAGCCATGCCAACTGACGCTTCTGGAAGAATCATGGGTGGTAGCTGTTGCAGCAATGAGACACGTCCCCTTTATCAGAGCCGGCACAGCTTACCGCGTGCTCATCAAGCTAGCTTGCCATCTTCAGATAAGATGATGCTGTTGAAAATCTGCAGCCTTGTGACAATTGGGGCATGCCACATTGTGAGCCGACCGCATGCCCCACTTGCACTAGAACCTGCTTCGCATGCGGCCACCGTGGCCATTTCACCCAAGTCTGCCGTACCTCACGCAGAGCCGCAGACGACGCGTGACGCACATCCAAGAAGTAGTTCCTGAACAAATTGCATCAAATGTCATTAGCCTGCTCACTTTCCACGACGACAAGCACACAGGCGTCTACATTGATGCTGTAGTTGCGGCAGTCGCCTTGAGCTCAAAACAGTGCGTTTTAAGTTCTTGGTCGACATGGGATCAGCTGTGTCAATTATTTGGGAACAAGAATTTCGAAGCATGTTCAATAAAATTGAGTTGACTAGCTCTGAAGTTACGTTGTTGGATTTCCAAAGCTGAAAGATCCCCATACTGGGCCAGATTAAAGCAAGTTTTTCATTCAAGGTAGGAACAGCCGTGATAACAATTCATGTCGCCCCTGTAGGCACTTCTGGGTCTGGACGCTGTGCAAGCTTTAGGACTACACATTGGGGGGGCACAGCTGCACTGCCTGTGCACATCTGTCAAAGCTTCTAAGACATGCGCCAAAGAGCAGCCACCACTAATATACGACCAACAAAGTGCCTGCACATCCGCAGAAGTTTGGTATGCCAGATATGTTGTGGGCTTAGTTTTCCCCATTTATTTTCACCAGACCTTGGCCTGGCTAAAGGCGTCCAGCACCAGGTCAAAATGAAGTTGTCTGTCCCTCCAGTTCAGCAAAGTTGAGATGCCTACCACTTTCTCTGTGCAAACCAGTTAGTGACCAGCTTCAGCGGCTTCTCTCTGATGATGTAAGAGCTAATGCCTGTGAATTGATCTCTCCTATAGTTGTAGTCTGCAAGAAAGAAGACGGTATCTGCCGCTGCATTGCATTTGGAGAGCCCAACGAAGCAGTTGTAGTTGACAGCTTCCCCCTGCCTCATACGGAAGAGCTACTGCACTCTAAATGGTGCACGCCACTTCTCAAAGCTCGATTTGGCCTCTGCCTATTACCAAGTTATGCTTCACCTGGACAGCAGAGACTTCCCGGCTTTCATTACACACGATGGCCTTTTCCAGTTTAGCAGTAGTGTGCTTCTAGCTGGTGTTGGCTCCAGCTCCATTCCAGCAGCTCATGACTACAATCCTGTAGGGTTGCAGTGGTGTCCTCTGCTAGATAGGTAGACAATATCATCTTTCACAGGACTGAGGCAGAGCGTGTGAGAAACCTGGAGCAAGCTCTGCAGTGCGTATCCGAAGCTGGGCTCAATTTCAACGACAAGTGCATCTTTAATGCATCGGAGCTATCATTTCTTGGACATCATGTCAGCGCAGAAGGAACAGCGCCCCGTCGTGCAAACGTTGATGCAATTGTGCACGCCGCCATCCCCACAGATGCAGGCATGCTGTGTTCATTCCTTGATCTTGTTGAGTATTACGCTAAGTTTATTCCCCATTTTGCTGAAAAGGTAGAACCTGCCATGTCTGTCCATGAACACCTGCTTCACGGCCAGCTGCAAGCAAGGACGTGCAGGCACCCCCCCCCCCCCCGGCTCCCCCTCTCGCTCTTTGCGGACTCCCTTCACCTGCTCCTTACGCCTCTCACTCCAGTCTGGCTCCGACGAAGAGTCAACCATGTGCGCTCAGACAAAACAGACTACTCGCGCTGGCTGGAAAAAGGTGCTTTCGGCTCAAGCAGTAAACCAGTTTTTCTTCCCACGTATGCCTGTTATTCTGGCTACCGTGGACATAACAGAACCTATGCGTAGGCTGCTTCACAAGGACGTTCATTTTGAATGGGATCTCCATGCTGAACAGAGCTTTACAAAGGTTAAGGGGCTACCTTCATCCCGAATAATACTGTGAATGTTCGACCCGGCAGTCCCTGTTATTGTGGCCACAAATGCATCTGCGTATGGCCTGAGTACAGTAGTGCAACAAGCTGACGGTCCCTCCATTCAAACTGTTGCATTTGCATCACGAACCCTGACAGAGACAGAATGGAAGTACTCAACAGGAGAATGTGAGGCTCTGGCCTGCCTGTAGGCATGCGAGAAATGGCACATTTATCTCTGGGGACGATAATTCGCTTTGGTAACAGGTCACCAGGCCCTTGTATCTTTGCTTTCAATGCAAAGCACAGAACGGCGACCACTTCGCATAACAAGGTAAAGTTTTGTTCTACAGTATTGACGTGGGGAAAATAACAAAGTAGCAGACGCTCCGTCTCAGCCTTCTGTCCCAGACACAGAAGACGGCATTAAGATTGAAGAAGAAATAGTGTCTATCGTAATGTCTTCAGTTCACATCAATGACCTCCATATTGCTACAGCTGAGGGCCACAAGCTCCAGCAGGTTGCACAATTCGTTCAGGCTACTTGGCCAGCCAAACCAAGGCCTTACTATGAGGTGTGAGAGGAACTGTCAGTAGCGTATGGTTTGCTGATGTGCTGGGAACCCATTGTAGTTGCAGCCAAGCTCACAGCTGCATTCGTTCAGCTAGCCCATGAATTGCACCCCAGAATATTGAAGAAGCAACGTCTTCGTGAAAAGTACTGGTGGCCATGTCTGGACAGACAGGTTGAGAGTACACAGCTGCATTATCTGCCAACCTCCAGACAAGTGTTAACAACTATTCCACTTCACTACAGCCAGTGGCCCATCCTGACTCGCCGTGGAGCAAGATAGCTATTGATGTTGTTGGCCCATTTGAACTTACGTCACCTGACTGTCTTTTTGTTATACCTGTTGTTGATTAGTTTTCCAAGTTGCCAGAATTAGATTTCGGCCATGAAGTGTCCTCTTGTACAGCACTCTTGTCGATTTCCTCTTGTCGGTGTTTTCCTGGGAAGGCTACCCAGTTGAACTCGTCACAGATCAGTTTACATCATGAGAATTCAAATGTTTTCTTCACGAAAGCAGACACAGCGTATAACCTCCAAGCAAATGGACAGGTTAAAAGGTTTACCCATGTCCTCAAAGCATACATTCAGTTGTCCATACTGGAGCAGCGCTGAATAACGAACACTGTCACCAAATATTTGGTGATCTACAGAGCCACCCTTCACAGTACCACTGAGTTCTCTCCAGCATTGCTTCTACATGGCCGGCACATGAAGGCATCCTTGGATATCATTGGCTATCCCACTGCAAACTCGCAGACCCTGCTCAGATGTGCTCACTTCAGGAGAGGGCGAAAGAGTGCTAGCTTAAAAGCAAGGATTATGGTGACCGAAGGAGAGCAGCCCGAGTGCCAAAGTTCCAAGTCAGAAAGTACGTGAGGCTCAAGAGGCCAGTTCCTGGCATGAAAGGCACTCCCAGTTATGGACCTCCTTTGAAAATTCTCAAGCAAATAAGATGCTGGTCCTCCTGCTTTGAAGATGGTTGCACGTGGAATGCTTCTCAGTTGACTGAGGAAGCATTGCCACAGCATGCTCTAATATCGGAGGAACCTCTGCAGCGTTCACAAGTCTTTTTGCCATGAAGCCAACCAACACCTGGTAGAAGCGGGCTCCTCTAAACACCGTCAGTGCCCTGCTCTGCCAACGCCATCAGCCCTATTGCAGTCGTAGGGTCCACGACGTCAGAGGCTCACATGGAGTCCTACTTTAAATGACGATTGTGATGGTGGTGGTGACGGTGCTCCCATAAATGGTGGTCGGTCCACAAGAAATAGAAGACAGCCCACAAGGTTTCAGGACTGTATATAATGTACCGTGATGTTAACCTTGTCTGTGTTTGTAATTCATTGTGTGTAAATATTTATATATTTAGGGAGTGGTAGATGTAGTGTCGAATGTCGACACTACGTTGCTTTAGTTATGTCCATTTGTAATTGAGAGATGGCGCCACTTCTAAATGCACGCTGGAATAAAGCAGTTCTTGCGTGGCATGGGTTGAGTGTACGATGTCCTCAGTCGCCCTGCTTGCTAACACTGCAAAAATGGGGGCTACGACAGCAGTGAGGCGAAGCCAGTAGTACTACTCTTGTATCTTGGTGAGTGTGCTGGAAAAATCGGGTTGTCCAGCCGTAGGGTCATCATGTAGAGCTTCCAGAACCTCCGGACATAAAGCTGAAGTCATTGTGAGGTGGTGATCAGATTAGAGTGATGAGAAGTTCTTCAGGAGAACATTGTGTCGCAGAAAAAGCAAAGCCAGTGCTCGTCTGAGTACTTTAAGCATGACGGCGGTATTTGCTTTCAGGTATTCCATGAGGCTATTGAGCTCTGGGTCAGCTTGTTGTCATTCTCGGAAGCCGTCAACACTTATGGGTCTCAAGAAGGAGTCATCGTACTCGTCACCCTGCTGCGGCGGGTCGATGAGTGTGCGAGACAAGCAGTTGGTGTCGGACTGTTTTCGGCTGGTCTTATAAAGACTACTGTGATGTCAAATTCTTGAAGCCTGAGACTCCATCGTGCGTACCGTCGTGATGGATCCTTCAAGCTAGCAAGCCAACACAAGGCATAATGGTCACTCATGGCTTTGAAAGGCCTGCTCTACAGGTAGCGGCAGAACATTGCTGTTGCCTAGACGATCGTAAGGCACACCTTTTCTGTGGTAGAATAATTTGCTTCCATCTTCAAGAGTGACCGACTAGCGTAACTGACAACCTTTTCAAGTCTGTTGGTCTTCTGCACAAGGATGGCAGGAGCCTTGTGCTGCTTGCGTCTGTGTGGATTTCGGTGTCTGCTTGTTCGTCAAAGTGCGGAAGGACTGGCGGGAATTTGCAGGCATTGTTTAGTTCTTGTATGGCTTGACTTGCTGGGTTTCCCATCTGAACTTGACGTCGGCCTTCGTGAGGTACAGTCAGTGGCTCGGCGATCCGTTAAAAGTTTTTGACGAAACACCTGTAATAAGTGCAGAGTCCAAGAAATATTCCTACTGCCTTCTTGTCAGTTGGTGGAGGAAAGTCTGTGATCGCAGCTGTTTTCTGCTGATGGGGGTGCACTCCAGATTTGCTAAGGACATGGCCCAGAAACAAGAGCTCCTCGTATGCAAAGGAGTGCTTTTCCGGCTTCAAGGTGAGTCCCGAAGTGTTCATTGCCTGAAGAACAGCTTCAAGGTGCAAGACGTGTTCATCAGAGCTAGAAGCAAATACGACAATGACATTCAAGTAGACAAGGGTCTGCCACTGCCACTGCAAGCCTGCCACTACTGTGTGAATAATGCGTTGCAATGTCACAGGCACTGAGCAAATACCAAAGGGCGTCACCTTAAACTCAAACAGGCTGTCTGGCATTATGAAGGCAGTCTTCTCTCTGTCTCCGTTGTCGACTTTAATTGACCAGTGGCCGGTCTTGAAGTCTGTTGACGAAAAATACTTGGCGTTATAGAATCGATCTAAGGTGTTGTCTCTCCATGGCAGAGGAGACACGCCTTTCTTTGTGATCTTGTTCAGGTGCTAATAATCGGCGCAAAAACGCAGAGTTCCATCCTTGTTCCTCACTAAAACCTTGGGAGATGCCCATGGACCCTTAGACAGCTGGATGATGTCATCACAAAGCATTTCATCGACTTGTTCTTTGATGGCCTTCCATTCCCATGCCGAAACTTGGTAGGGGTTCTGATGGAAAGGACGGGCATATTTGTCGGTTATGGTGCGGTGCTTGGCAACGGGTCTGAAGAAACCTCGAGGGCTACAAGAAACGGTCATTGTACTGCTGTAGCAAGGCGTTGAGCTTTCTTGTTGCTTGGAAGGACCTTGATTGACATCGAAAGAGGGTTCAGACATTGCAGTCGTCGTTGCGGGTCCCTGAAAATCCGTCAGAGCAGAGGCATTGCTTACTTCCACGAATTCATCTATGTGCGCAACCGTTGTACTCCTGTTTAGGTGGCTGTGTTCGTTGCTGAAGTTTGCCACCGTTACCTTGGCTTCACCATTATGCCGCTTGGCTATGTCACTTGTGACGCACATCTGACAGTTTAGGAGCAAGTGCTGGTCGCCCTCGCGACGCTTTTTTAGTCAGCAGGTGCCTTGGTGATGACGGAAATGATGATGCTGGACAGCGGCAGAATGGTGACCTGTTCTTCCATCACTTTGAAAGCATGGTAACCGACATTGCTATCTGGTGGTGTTGCATTATCAGTGGAAAGCAATACTGACCTGGATTTTAGGAATGATAACTGTTGTGTTGGTACAGGAAATTCATGCCTAAGATGACGTCCTTGGAGCAGTGCTGTGGGAAGACAAAACTAAATGAATAGGTCTGGCTCTCGGTGGTGAGGCTCGCCATGCAGGTTCCAGTCAGTTTATAAGGTGGGCCCCTGGTGTTGCGATATCCGGTTCTTCCCAGGCAGTCTTTATGTTCTTCAGCTTGGCGGTGAAATCGCCCTTGATGACAGAATAGTCTGCGCCGATGTTAGCTAAGGTGGTGATAGCGTTGCCGTCATTAATTACGTCGAGGTAGGTGGTTCGTCGTCTGGTGTTACGTTTGGGGCGGGGCATCAGATCACAACTGTGCTGCTTTGCTCCGCTGCTGCTACATTGCTTCGGCAAATCTCGTCAAAGTGCTGTCATCAACGCTCTGGCCAGGTGGCATGCTGAGACTACGTCGGGATGATTCGCTCATCACGGTCGTCAACAGCAGTGGCGGAGGACATTCGGCATCGCTTCGTGCAGCAACTGTACCTCCATCGGTTGGTGTCTTTAGTTTCCTGGGTAGGGCCTACTAAGAGATCGACCCTGGGTTGTGCTGGTGTACTGATGGCCGGCGAGATGTAGCGGCCGGGTGAAGGTGAACAAGATGGTCATTGACCCTGCCACTGCACTCCGGTGATGTAGTCAGCGATGTTGCAAGGTCATTCATCTGGCACCTGATGTGGTGCATTCGGGCTGAAACCACGGATTATCATCTCGTGGTACTGGCAGTAGCGGTAGGTATGGCAGGCTTCTCCACAGTAGTAGCAGAGTGGTGACAAGTGCTGGTGACAAATGCTGATTGTATTGGCTAGTGTGCATTTCAAAAGTCTTTTTCAAGTGTCGTCGCCTCGGAGGGTAACTCATGGACGGTCTTCGGTGAGATTCTGATCACTCCAGTGAAGAGCTCCTGCTTCACTCCTTGCATGAGTAGGCGAACCTTCTCTTCAGACATGCCAGCATCAGCATGGTGAAAAAAATCTGATCAGCTCTTCTGTAATGTGACATTTTCATTTGGGAGCTGCAGCCATGTCTCGAGCAGTGATGCAGCTGTTCCTTGCGCACGATGCTTACGAAGGTTTCTAAGAAAGCAGCACGAAAGATGTCTCATGTTTAAAGCATGGATTCTCAGTTCTCGAACCAGGTCCTGACAGCATCGTCTAGGCAGAAGTAAACGTGACGTAGCTTATCTTCGGGCTCCCACTTGAAGGCTGCAACGCAATCGAAGGTGTAGAGTCAGCTCTCCAGGTCCTCGTACGACGATCCGTGGAATGTAGATAGCTCTTTAGGTTGCAGCATAACAATGGTTGCTGGAGACACTGGCCATCATTGCGGATGCTGTTTTCGTCGTGGCTCGTGTCTGCTTGTCCTTGTGTGTATTCTGGCGGTAGACCCTGCTGCCTGCAGCTAGCTCAGAAGGTAGGGTTGGAGTCCTCTTGGCTGTGTGGACTTGGCTCACAGCTCGGGGGCATATGGTAGAAGGATAGGGAAGCACCTCCACGAGACGTCATGTGGTTGTGGCAATGAAAGAAGCAGCAGAACTCAAGATACTGTCAGGGGAAATGTTTATTGGGGGAACCTGTGTCCAGCAAAGCAAATCACTGCGAAACGATAGCAGCGTGAACAGTTGTCGGTCAACGGAAAAAATCTGGCGAGCAGTGAAATGCGTCGGCTTTTTTACTGTTGTAATACAGTTAAACTTAGATATAACAAAATTGACAAATTCCCAAAACACTTCGTTCATTATAATGAGGATTTCGTTATATACTGGTTCAGCATAAGAATTCGAAAAAGAAACGCTTAGCAAGCAAAAAAGGTAACATGACAGAGCTCACTCAAAGGATGAGGAAACGTTTATAGCTGAGACCACTTATATTATGTATAATATTGTGTATTATATTATATTATTATGTAACCGCTTATAGTGAAGGAGTGGAGTGCAGTTTTTCTGACCCCCATTTATCCTCTCATAGAACTTCATGTATAGGCATACCGCTTATTGTGCAGCCCCCCCCCCCCTTTCTCAGTGATGAAGAACCGGTTGCAGTGTGGCTTCCAGGAAATCCCGTGGGCAATTGAGGTAGCGAGCAGGCTTCACAAAGGAAGTGGGCCAGCCGAAAAGAGCGCAATGAATTGCCGTGGAGGAGGGAGCGAGAACGAATGAACAATGAGCTGAGGGGAAAAAAAGGGCCGCATCAGTAGTGCGTCACGTGCGCACCCTCTGAGGATAGGATTTCCTAAGCGACAGGGAATCAACTTGGGAAAGTTACTGAGCTAGAAACATGGACAGGAGAAGAGAGCACAAAAGGATGCCACCTGCACATGTGGCATCTTTTGTGCTCTCTTCTCCTGTCCATGTTTCTAGTGCAGTAAAAATTTCCCAAGATGAAATGTAGCCAACTAGACCAACTTGGTGCACTATGACCAAGAATGCTGCCACAGCTGTTTGTCAGCTGTGAACGCTCTGCATGGAACACGTGTCTATTTCCACTTTACCGCTGTTTGTCTCGAGTTCTTTTTTTTAATGATTTCACATGTGGTGCCCTTGAATCACCCAGTGAGTGCGGTTTCCTGTGCACCCGATCTCTTTGTTGTCAAGTGCAAGCTTTTCGTGAGGTGTGCCGCCAGCGTGCTGGGCCTAACAAGTGCTGTCACCTATTGTCAGGTTAGCAAAGTGAGGTGCAGAGACTTGTGCAGTAACCAAAGAGCGGTGCTGCCAGCACGTTGAAAAAAAAACAATCTCGGTTGGTTCTTTCTTTCACTATTAAGCTGGCGTGGCTTGGCAACATCAGCTGAAAAAGAGGGTGCCGGCTTGGCAGGCTAGTCTAGCTGTAGCAAGCGGCTCGAGATATGCAGGCCTGCCTGGCGCACATGCACGCACACACATGTGCACTCGCTCTCGCCTTGCAGTTGCCGTGCCTTCGAGCGCGCCAAGCACGATGCTGCCTCTTCGCATTCTGTCGCAGTAGAGAAGGTGCTTCCGAGTGCTGCTGGTGCAAAAGTGACAAAATTTGGGGCAAAATCTCTAGGTTGTTGGCGGAGAAAGTTCGTTATTTCGAGGGTGTCTCCCGGTTCCACTTCTTGACATAGAGGTCTCAAATATGTGAGCTTCTATGGAGTAATGGCGGTGAATAGAAAAACTTGGTTATATCAATGAATTCGTTATATGGAGGTTCGTTATAATTAGGTTTAACTGTTTTGCAATCTCGCACTATCACTGAGATTCTAGAAGGCACTCATATGTGCGCATGGGGCATGGAAAGTTTGTAGAACGTCGATACCATTCCCAAAGTGGCAAACAAGGAAGGCCTGGCCTGCGCTGCATGTCACAAGAAGTGATAATGGTGCTCCCCATAAACAAAACAAGTCTGCGTGTCAGTATACAGCAAAACAGAGACGTACAGTTCATTGTGACCTTGTGAAGCCATCATAATGCCCATAATTGTATACTAGCTTCCTTTGCCTCATTAAACGAGGTAAGTTACTTAGGAGAAAGTGTGCACATGTGGAAGCTTGCATATTACTAGTTTGGTTAATAGGACCATATGAGTGTGTCATTATGAGCCACTGAAAACTCTAATGCTGTAGCTTTCCTGCTGCCTGTTATGGAATAAAAAAAGTGCAGTTATAAAATGGAATCTGCTCGTGTAGGATAGTTTAGAATGAAGATTGCCAGGGCAGGCCTTTCTAGTGCAGTGCACGTAAGCAAGCAACTGTTCACGCTATACACGCTGGAACCACCGTGCTCTCCAACTCAGTGCAGTGTCAGCTCCATCCATGACTTGAAGAAGATCAGAGACTGAAGTTGAGATGAGGAAAAGACCATATTTCTGCAGCTTGTCCTCACCGCTCTGCCATAGTGGTCTGGTGGCTGTGGCACTTGGGTGTTAATCCAAAGGTTACAGAATCAAGTCTTGGCCGCGGTGGTCACGTTTCAATGGAGGCAAAATGTTGAGGTCCTTGTAATGTGCAGTGTCAGTGCACATTAAAGAACCCCTGGTTGTCAGAATTTCCGGTGTCCTCCACTACAGTGTCTCGTAATCATATCATGATTCTGGGATGTTAAAGCCCACTAATCAACCAATCATTGTCCTCAACCCCACCTCTCCTCTCCAGGTCAGATCAGATGTAGCAGGTGCTGCATGCTGCAGCTTCAGCATGGATAGGCCCATGGGCTGAAGCTGATGTACATGAAAACAGCAATGTAAAGCTGAGGACAGTGATATCTTGAGAATCCATAAGAAGGCCAATAATTGTATATCTTCCGTTGCTCCACTAGCGAATTTAGTTAGGAAAAGATATGCTTATATACAAACTTGCAGATCTTAGGTTCATTAAGAGGGACACGCGAGTGTGTTATGATTAGTCATTGAAACTTTGACGAGGCAGATCTCCTGCCACCTGCGATAGTGGACCACTTGCCAAGGCATACTAGTAGTTGGTGGTTCAAAAGGTAAGCTTGTAAGCTTACCTTGACTATTACAATTGAACCCACCTATAACAGTACTAGTTTTAACAATAGCTATATTAGTGATAACAGTAATGAGTGATGATAACAGTGATGTATTACCTATAACAGTGATGAGCTGCTGAACTATTCTGAATAGCTTTTGTACTATGTTTTCTATGGTGAACTAGCCCTCTTAAAACAGTGTCCCCGTGTCCCATTATTGCTTATAGTATAACAATGAAGTCTAGCTGCTGGGTGTGCTCTGCGTCAGTGCCAGGTGGTAATGGAATGTGAAATCTTTGGAGGGAAAACAAACTCTGGGCCTCTGCACACCTGCTGTTCCCCCCTACAAATGCTATACCACTATCATACAGTAGAAACCAGCTCTTGCTAATGTCCCTTAGCTTTCCCTCTGGGGTGGCTGTGTCCGTCTTTACTTCTGCCACTCTCCTAAACATGAGTCCCACCCCTTAAGGGGCCCTGCGACACTTTTTCAACTGCCGTCTGCAGTACTGCAGTGTGTGTAGGATCGAATGCTGAGATGAACGCGAAAAGAATTATGCAAATCGGTGGTCTAGAACTGGAGTTATTAGCCCTCGAAGTTCAAAACACGAGCAGACAGCATGAAACCAACATTCCCTTTCGTATTTTGCTCTCCCACTGACGTCAATGGAGGCGTCCAATAGCAACCTGCGTCTTATAGAGCGACACCGGAAGACACTGGGAGCGTGTGGTAGCTCAGCGCGTTGTTTCGCCGCGCCTACAATAGATGGCGTGACGTGCAGTCCAAATACGGCGGCACGCGTCGAACTCGCTGTGTTCTTAGTGGACGTGCCATATGGATGCGCAAACCATTGCACAGCGCGCGTAGTGTCATTTTGCAAGTAATGTCAGATACTTGCTTTCCTTCCTACGAAGCATAAAAACTATTTTAGTATATTTTGGTACTGAAAAGTGTGACCAAGCAGACACCACACGTGTGTGACAAGCACCTTGGAGCATCAAGCCAATCAGAACGCCCAGCCTGGCCCCTCCAATGTCGTCACTCCATGTCACTTCCTGTAGCAAAAATACCCGTTGTGTGTCGCCTCAGTTCGAACGGGAGGTGATTTTGGGTGGTTTGTTCGCTGAAATAGAATTATAGCCACTTTGCTTTCGGCGTTTCTACTCTCTCTGCGACATCCCCACGTGCAACAGTTCTAGAACCAGTGATAAAAACAGCCTGCTCAATTAGTGTCTCAGGGCCCCTTTAAAAAAAGAGGGTGGGGGGCAGCAACAAAGGACAGCGGTGCCAAAGCTTGCCTCAGCTAGCTTTCCTACAAAGTCCTGATTGCCATACACTCTGGCCATTGACATCAAGGGTGGGGGTAAAACAAAGCACTGCTGCAGAGAGGGACACCGAGGAGGAGGAGTGTGATGGTTAATCTTGTCCATTGCTGTGCTCATTATCATGCTGTGAAGCAGCCATTGTGCAAGAAGGAAGCTTTTAGTGATTCCTCATCCTTACCCCCGCTCACACAAACACAATAAATCTGGGATCTCGTTATTTTGGTTTCTTTCATGCAAACCTGTTATAACAATTATTGGTTACAATTATGTAATTTTCATGGTACTTTAATACCATTATAAGTGGGTTTCGCTTTACTGCTAACATCAGTGCATTGGTGTGCTAACAGTGCATAGTATATGATAACACTGTGCTTCCTTTTCTTCTGAAAAAATAAGTGCAGTGCAGCCAAACCAACTTTTTCCATTTGTGCTGTGTGGTTCAAATGCAATTAAATGTGTACTCCTAGGCATCCATTTACTACCATTAGCTGCTTTTTCAGCTGTCTCGTGAGGTCGTTTCAAGGAGGTCACAACTACCGGAACTCAGTGAGGAACAGCATGAAATATTGTCTCATCTGGAAACAATCATGGAAACTCATGACGAGGCTGAGTAAGTAACGGGAGGAAATATTTCAGCAGGCTAGAAATGTTCTCTTTATCGGATGTCTAGGTATTAAAGGGACTGTGTACCGTCCTTCATAATTTCCAGTTTTTTTTATCACAGTAGAAGTCGCACCATTCGATTTGGACAAGGTAGGATAAGTTTTTCTGGATAGTGAGCAGGAATTCTTAATAAAAGAAATTTTTTTTATCTTCCTGGTTACCTCTTCCGGTCGTGAGCAATGCCGGCAACACTCGTTTCTGCATTTTTGCAGTACTAATTAAAATTACTGCCACTCACAAACTAACACTACCAGATATGTGTAAAATGCAATTGTAAAGTGATAAACCTTTGTTTTTAAGCAAGTGAGACTGCATGTGTATTCTTTGGTTCATCATGCCACTCTGAGTTTAAACACCTGAAGATGGCACCACTAATCATATTTTCATGACTTTGAGTGCTTAGACAAAAATATTGGCCAAGCCTTCCGAAGTACATTCGCCCATTTTATTTAACCTGAATGCATGAGCATCGACCTCTGAGCTTATAAGCGCCGAAAAATGGGCCGCAGCAATGTAATGGATGAGAATACGCGCCTGAGTGCAGTGGTCAGTCTGGTGCAGCTTTGACCTGACAGGCTGTTACGTGAAACGGACCCAGCTCCACTTTCTTTTCTGTCTGTTATCACATTTGTTTGGTTTTCTGAACGCTGCTGAGAAAAGATATCAGAACGCAACGTTCAAGTGCAACCACTTCACCTTTTCTTTATACATAACTTGATTCCAGTGCTTAGAAAAAGGGGGGGGGGGGATGATGGTAATGGGGCACAAGGGAAGGGAATGGGGTGGTGTCCGTTTCCCAAACAGCCTTGTGGAAGACTGCTAGCTGCCCAGGACCTGTCACAGTGCACAAGTGCATATGCTTGTTCATTTCATTGCTGCACTCCTTTTTTCAGCACTTATCAGCTCAGTGGTCCATGCTTGTGCATTCAGGTTTAAAAAAATGGCCTACTGTACTGCTGGGTTTTAATCAATCATAGAATAGGTGGCTCGTGCAAGCTCATCTGTCGGGGCAATATTATTTCTTTTCTTATGTGTACAAATATGCCAGTATAAGAAACAGTCTTCTCATTTTCACCACAACCGGAAATAATTTTCTGAGTGGTGCAGTCCCTTTAAATCATTATATTTCTTTAGAATGTATGACCTGTCTTTCTGCATGTGCGAATTGCATTGGTAGGAATGTGGAAATCAGTGACGTCTGCATGACATGAATAATTATTGCATCCCTTTTCAGTAGCAGATTATCGATAGAGAGGCTCTTCCAGCCTGAAAACGACAAATTTTTGTGGTCCCTAATGCAAATTATGCACTGGCTGCTGAATTAAAGGTCAGAAGCGTGACCCCCAAGGTGCGGGAACTGTGCTTGATTTTTCACTGTACGGTACTTGGCCTTTGAAATGCAGTGATCACCTCATATGACGGCTGGCGATCACCATGTGCCTATGAGTGCTGGTCATCACTCGGGGGCCTAGCGTTATCACAATGCTGGACCAAAACTTTAACTGTAATTGTGTACCAGAATGAGCCAGCCCTTGGTCCCCAGGTCTCACCTTTTGCACAGAAAAGTACAATCTGTTGGCCATGCTAGCTCACTATACTGCATTCCACTTTATGGGCAGTGTATGCGTTTGTATGACACGCTTCTCGTGAAAACATTGGATCTGTGAACACAAACAGTTGTTCTTTGGAGTACATTGTTTTGCTATTGCTAATGCAGTTAACAGTGTAGCAACCATGGCCGCTACTTGGAACACGCATGGTGGGTGTGTCATCAAGGTTGATATTTGCGACTGCTAGGACCCCACTGTTTAAGGACACATTGTGCCGCTCGTCTGCGTCTGCAGGAGCAATCGAGGTGGCCGTCAGCTCGAGATTGAGCTACCGTTTTTGTTTTTTTAGTTGGGCTTTTGCCTGTCATGGGCTATTTGGCCACTTTTGGTAGATTGCTTGCCTTTGCTATAAGCACTTGTTTTCCAGTGCCTCAAAATTATTATGAATCCGATGCGTAAATGTAAGCAGCTTTCTTTCCTTCATTCTCTCCGACGTCCTTTCCCTGTCCTTTTGCATGCTTTCGCTTGTGGGTGACACAATGCTGACCAGGTGTCTTCAGCTTTCACCTGACGGTTATGGCAATCTGTAATAAAAAATTTAATAATGTATTCGTTCCCTTCATAACAAGCTACTGCTTGTCGTGTGGCCGCTGAGGCATTCCCTCTCTCTACAGGCACTTTTTTTTATTTGGATATAAAGCGTAAATGAGCCCACTCCTCAATGGCTTAATATGCCTTATGTGCTGTCCAAGTATATGCATAAAGCATTTGCGAATATAATGTCAGCTCACAGGGCTCATATTTGCAAAGCACACGATGCCAAAATGAAGTTATAGAATGATTATATTTCGGACTTTTACTTATTTTACTCTCCTTGTCTCTGAAATGCTGTGTGCGACTAGGGGTAGAGGCTTTTGTCATTCAGTTTTTGAAGAGGGGTATGCCTCACCAGCTACCAGCACGATACGTGTGGTATCTATTTTTCCGTGCATGCGCCTGCCATTATCTGAGCGAATCGCAATAGTTGCAAAGCATTTAATTTACCACTATACATAAGCTTCACTTGACATAGATTTCAGAATATGTGTTGGATATGTTCCACAGAGTCTTTCTCTAGACATTCATCTAAGTAATAAAGGAATAATTACTCCTACTTTTTTATACTTGTCTCGGCATGGTACTCCTTTAATTCTTTGGCTGCAATCCTTACACTGCGGTCTAACTTATAACCTGCACCCATCCTGGGTTCCTTTCTTCATCTGTGTCATTTTACGCTACCCTGTTATTTGTTTGCAGAACAAGTAAAATAACTCGCAGCAAAACAATATAAGAATACCAGCAAGTAAAGTGGCACTTCTTTTCCATCTCTGCTATCCATACCTTTTGCGCACTCGTGCACCCTGAAGCAAGCAGCACACTTGACGACGTACTTGTCGTGCAGATGACTGCACAAAAGACAGCTTTCTAGAATGCAGTGTGACTTCCCTCTTCAGCACGCATCATTTGCCCCAGTTTCTCTTCTTTATCACCAATATTAACTTTTGGAGTCAAGTTAAGGACTGTAAAATTGTACATACAAGGACGTAGCCAGAATTTTTTTTGTCTATATGTGTATATGAGGGAAGAGGGCATCAATTTAAGGCTCTGAGGGAGGGCAGCTATTTGTAGGGAAATGTCCATTGGGAACACTGGCATGAAAATGATGGGGAGAAACGAGGACATCACTTCATGCTTCAATCGTCTTTGTGAGAAATGTAGATTTGCTGATAATTTTTATGATTAGAATTTATGATTTCAAGGGAGTTTTGTTACTTGGAATTGGTAAAAGTTTTTCCCTGTAAGTGCCTTAATTAGAGCACACATGTGCAAAAATGTGCACGAGAAGTAAATGTAAGTACTAATAAAATATCTTAATCAGAACGTCTATTTATTCCTTCCTACCAAAACAGTAGACAAGCCTTGTTCCCTTCCTGTATGAAGTGGGCCAGCTGGTCACGCATCAAACATGCAGCTTTCTAGCATTGTGTTGGCGCATAGTCCAGAAAATATTTCTGCAGCTGGTGCTAACATGTTCACATCTGTGGTATTATGGGCACGTTTATTGACAGTTGAAACTGCGTGTAATGTGCAGTAATAAAGTGCATACCAACACAGCAGCACAGGTGCTTCTCCATCTCCAGCTGCCCTGAACAGCTGCGCCACAGTGGGCGCATGGAGAACTTGGCCTGAGAAGCGCTTTCGGCGGCACGCACTGGGCTGCGCCATGTGTGTTGTGTGTAGCGACTGTGGTAGGCAACAATCAAGCAGCGCATTTTCACAGATACTTGGTGCGCACTGACTCATGTGCATGTGCAAAACAAACCATTATTGTGTTCCAGATGTGAAAGCATATTAGCCAAAGCAGTTATGCACAACAGCAAGCTGCAGCTTGCTGTTTGTGTATTCTATACTTAAAAAAACATTACCGTATTTACTAGATTCGATTGTAACGCGCTCCCACTTTTCATCGATTGTAGCACGCTCCCACTTTTCGCGACACGGAATAAAAGGACCTTAGTAATCAACCTTCTCACATTCGTAAAAAAAATGCCAGCACTCGCGTAATGAACACACTCGCATAATAAACGCGCCGCCAACTTTGAACCCCCGCAGTCCCTCGTACGGCCGCGCTTTCCCGCTTCACTATATCCGCGGTGTCTCGAACACGTTCGGCGCGCCGATTCACAACTCCTCGGTCCCGAATAAAACTTCCACACTGTCGCCGGGCTGTAGCCGTGTGCAAGTGGCGATAACATATTTACTCGCAGTGCTGCATTCCTTCGTGCTATCGCAGTTCCCTCACGCCCGCTGCCGCGTGCTGCCATGCGTGCTGCGCAGGCTGGCGCAGATAAGCCTAAGCATGGTCTGGGCGTGGTCCCCGAGATTGCCGCGATGCAATCTCGGACGTCCTGCAGCACGCACGACTGAGAGGCTCAGGTGGCTCAGGCTCAGCACAGATATGAGGGAGAAATGCGATGATGAGCCGTTTTGCGCGCGGTGATGGGGAAATATCGCCCCTTACGGCTACGCGCGAACGCTACCGAAAGCTGGTGCGGCTGGGCGTCTCCGAGGTTGCGTCGGCGACGTAGCGACTTCTGTTGGCCGCAAGACAAGCCAAGCCGGCGCGGCGAGTATCATCGGCCTACGCATCATGTGCGTCGTGGCGTCCTTTAGCGCGGGACCGGCGGCGACATAGACTACTGAAGCTATGCGTGCCAAAGACCGCCGCGCCGCCAGTTCGTTTTTTCGCCGGTGACCGTTCGATGGCGCTCGAACCTCGTAGGAGGCGGCCGTTTTGATGCCCATGATATCGTAACGGTGTCGTTCGTTCGTACTCGATTCTAACGCGCATACGATATTTGGACCCGTTTTATCGGAAAAAAGGTGTGCGTTAGATTCGAGTAAATACGGTAACAGGCTGTGATGGGGTTCTTTGAAAAGATGTGAACGCACGTTGTGTCTGACGACGACAACGCGTTCAGAAAGATGGCGAGGCTGTTTTCTGCGAAGACTTTATAAGAAAACCAATAACAAGCAGCGACATGGACCAAACACACTGCTAAATGAAAAATATTCAACAATATGGAACAGAGTTAAAGGAGGACACAAAAGAACACTCGAGTAGAGTCAGACTTCGGGACCGTCTCACCGATGCCGATGGGATCAGGGCGATAAGTCTCGGGAGAGAAGAGTCGGCGCGAGCTGGAGGTTGTCGCTGTGGCTCGTCGATGAAAGGCGGACAGCGATGATGCGGACCAGGGACGGGGAAGAGGAGGACGACGGGCACCGAGGTCACGAGAAGCGTTGCGTTGCCGCTCGGGGCTCGAAGGAACAATGCAGCACTCGTGTCTACAGCCCGACCGTGCTGCGGGTGGCACAGGCGGCTCGTCAGGCGTTCCGTGGACAGCATTGGGAGCTCAGTGCCAAGCGGAGCCATACACTCCGACTCTTGGCAACCTGCCAGGCACTCGGGACTACGCCGCGACCCTGGCTCTGGCAGGAGAGCTCCTCTGCCACGTCCGCGCTGGCGGACTGCCGCCTTGCTTCTTCCCATATGGCGCCTTCACGTGCGCGCCCCACGCGCCACTGCTCCGTCTTTACTCCTTGCGGCTGCATTTCTCTGCCTGTTCTCATCTTCCTCACCGGCTCACGTGCTGAGCCGGCGCTTGTTCGTGGCCGCTCTTTCTATTGCGGCTTCGCCACAGCAACAAACACCACATGCGCGCACTTCTCCCATGACACAGGCCTACATACACCCCTGCATTCTTCTGAGCACTTAAGCCAAATTTTGTTTTAGTGGAACTGAATCGGGTTATTTGTCAAAGCTGAGCTAAAAGGAAGGACAAAGTTAGCACTTGATTTCGGTGAGAGTTTGTCTATTTTCGATAGTAGGGGGATTTTTTGACCCTGTGCATATGCTATTTCTTGTTGTCAGAGAACTAACTAGACTTCCAGCTATGTTTTAGTGCTAAAATACTGCAGTCATGACACTTGCCTTGCACTCATGAGTGCATCTTCATTTTTGAAGCATTTCGTTTAGTGTGTAAAGTGAAGGACACTGTTACGGAAGTAAATATTGGACTCCAGTTAGTGGATTGTGTGATGCTTTTTTTCCCCTGGAAGTCTCTATAAACTATATCTGGAAGATGGTGATCATTGCAGGCAAGGCAAGGCAAGGTTACGGAGGAATGTTGAGTTAAATGTGTTGCGACAGTCACAAATGTGTTGGCATTTTCGGTACATTTGCAACAGTCAGTTCAGTTATCAGATCAACTTAACATGCACAGTACGAATACTAACACCAATACGTTGCATCTCTTGTCTGTGTGTGCATCTATTGTGCTGTACTCTTTTAGGTAAAGGTCAACATAAGGCGTATGATCTAACTACATTGCAAGCAAGCAGGAATCGCCCTTCTCTTTATACCTTCTCAGAGCTTGCCCTTGTTTGTATGAGCTTGCTGCTGATGATTTAAGTGCGTAGCGCTTTAGGGGCTCCTCTTGGTGACGATTGTTCCCTGCTCCTGCCGCATACACCTGCTCCCCCACTGATACCTGTGGTGTGCAAAATGGAGTGCCACTGCCTCGCCGAGCTCATGATTTATCCTCCCTTGGCAATTCTGCGGCACACAGTGAGAATCACTGGATTGCCTCTACTATGCACATTCTCAGGTTTCAGAGTAGTAGATTGTTTAGCTGTCCTCTCTCTCACACACACTGATGGCTGCAACGGCTGCTCCCTTGTACAGCCCCCTAGAATAAAGTTCTAGGGCTTTTAGGGTTTTTTTTTTCTTTCTTTGAAGGGTGCAAGACATGTGGATCATTGCCTGCTCATGCAATGCATTGCTATTAGGCACTGTTATTTCTAGCATTACTGTTGTGGCTGAGTGATTTGAGTTATGTGCTCAACCAAGGCAACCTTATATGGATGAGGTGAGAAGTTGTCAGGAGAATGTTTTTACAGTAGTGTTTTTAACTGTGGCCTAACTGTGTGTGGAATGTGAAATTGCACAGCTGGTGGCAGGGTGGGAGCGTTCATCTTCTGCGAAGGCACACATACCTAAATTTTTAAAAGTGAATTTCACCAATCTGTCTAGACATCTCTTTAGAGGCCATTTAATTCATAATTTTCCCTGAATTTAGTGGAATGAACATGCTATCTCAGAATGAACAGAACATCAACTAGAATTCGCTGGCCTTTTCTTTGTCATGAAACTGTACAGAGCATGACAAAAGCTGATACATGACATTAAAGCTTGCAGGCCAACATTTTTCTTCATATAGATATATGTATCTGAAACCTTGTACTGGCAAATTTCTTTATAATAAATTCAAATGCATTTTGATTTATACTTGATTTATTGCCATTTGATGTGTTCCCTTAAAGGGTGTCATGACACCCACTTGCCAATCATAATCTGTGCTGTGAGGGTTAGTCCATGCACATTCACAAACATAGTGGTAAAATTTTAGCACATGTGGTCATTGCATCAACTTATGAATGGATGTATTATAACCTCGTGAGTGGCCTGAGAGCCTGGCAACGTTGGCACGCTCCCTAGGCATGATGTGAAAAGCAGCTTGATGTCTGAGTGTCTGCATTTCGGTGAGAAATTTCGTTTCTTGGTCCCAATTCCAGTACGGTGCGAAGACTGCATGAAGCATGCGACACTTGGTTTGAATCTTCACGCAATCGGTTGCATGGAGCACTGCACTTCGACTTGACCCATACATTTGTTCAGGACACATGGCATGAACGAGCGAGACGTGCATTGGCTTTACCCACATCCACTGGACGACCACATGCACTACATATCTTTTGTTTATTTGCCAATGAAAATCAGAAGAAACATTTTCGCAGAATGCTTGCTTGCTTAGCGCTAACAATGTCAATAAAAGCAGGTCAGTGTGCGCGCAAACCTCGTGTTGTCCACACTAGCAGCCACTGCCTATCGCTGAGGTATGTCCGTGTGCACCGGTGAAACTGCGGCTGATGCTGCTGTTTATTTGGATCCAGCTTGTAATTGAGCGCATATATCCGTAACACAACCACTGTCTGCACTCGGCACAATGGTATAGAATTTTGGTGTGGCTGTAGATTTTACTTTTTCAGACAACCTGATTACCGGCACTGGAGCTGTTCATGGCAGCAGTAGAACTGGTAGCAATGCCTTGAGGCTTTTTGTCTAACTGCAGTGCATTTGAATTTCTTTTCAATCATGTCTGTGCCCTCTTAGAAGGAAACTCATGGAAGTACCATGAGTTAACAATCATCTCTGGGCCAGTGCTTTACACCAGCAGTTAACACAAATGTGAAAGCCACTGCAATATTAGCTTCAGGCACATCTGGTTAAAATCTGCATCTCCAGATGTCTGCACCTGCTTTGTCAGCCAGTCACATTTGCTTCTCCAGTAGCCCGTTATTGGTAAATGTAGCCTACACACAGACTGCAATGCACTGAGCTTTCCCTTGAAGGTAAGCACAATCAGTTTTCCTGTAAGCCCCAAGAAGTGAGTGGCTACCAATAAATGAGCTGGGTGGTCAGTTTAGCAGAGATGATAGCTTCGGCCACACCACTGACAACGGGTCATAAACAGGCCCAGGATTTACAACTGCACTGGGTGTTCGATAACATGCATGGTGTTCAGGTCACGTAGTTGCATCATTTTGTTTCAAAACAAATTGTAAGTAGCAGCTAATATTTGTGCTGATGCCACCAACAAAACAAGTGAGCACCTTGGATTAAGCGATGCGAAACAGGCTCGCCTGTCAGTGCCTGGCCGGTTCACAGAGTCCATCGACGCTGCTAACACAAATTGCTGTGTAGTGAATTGCATCATGATGTGTTTAGCACTTGATACTTGTAGCTATACAAGCTGCACACAAATTTTGCCGTGACACACTGGCCATGAGTGGTACGGTAACTGATTTGGAGAAGACGGTGGGTCAGCTCCATGCTGTTCATGACGTCACATATGCCACAGCAGAATGGTTAGCAGTAGGCGCAGTTTGTAGCCGGCAACTTTTAGGGCTCATTTTAGACTGAAATGTTCCCTTACAGAACATTTTTTTCAATGTCTATAGGACCATGTTTTTATTTTTTTATTTTTGGAAAAATAGACAATTTTTGGGTGACCATGTCCTGGACCCTTTAAAAAATAAGCTATACTGTAATGTAGTCTTCAGAAAATGGAATTCTGCATTTTCTTTCTGGGAGTAATCTTTCAAGAATAGTGCCCATAATAGCCATGCCTTTTATCTATATGCCACTCACTCTTACACTTCCATTTACAGAGAAGCATTGGAACTGCTAATGGATGAAACTTTTGGTGACAGACTTGAAGTGGCGCGAGGTATGCAGCTTCTTGTCACCTCATTTAAGTAAGTACTTTCAAAAATATTTGTACTGACCAACCTGTAGCAGCACTGTACATGTTACAGGTTTGCTCATAGTGGCAGCCACATTTTAGTGAGTTAGTGGGACTAAATCTTCAATTGTGCATAAGTGCTCAGGTTTTAGGGAACCTTGAAAAACCACAACTAGTTGGAAAGTTGCCAACACTACAACAGACCCTGATAGTTAAGAAGATACTGGTCTGTTGTAAAACAAGTGTGTAGAATACTGTTAAAGCAGGCATCTTTCTGCTCCACTTCGACGGCAGGCGTCCCGATCGGGGTTATGTTGTCGCGTGCGCCCTCTGAGCAATGGAGATGGGCAGGGCTTGTTTGATCTCTGCTTCAGCCATTTTCGTTGCCCCCGCTCGCGTGCTTTTATCCTAATGACATACTTTGGGCTCCGGGGGCTTCTGGAAAATGGAATTGGAAAAAGGGACATCGCTCTCACAGCCCCTTTTGCGTATGACTGCGCTCGCCTGTGCAGCGAGGGGCGCGGCCGCGTTGCTGTCCAAACTCTGTCCGTGCGCGCGCGCCGATGAGCTGGCTCGGGTGGGATGGGGAGCGCCAAATATGTGAGGAATTTTTTTTTTGTAGAGCTGGCGAAATATCAGGGGTTGTGCAAATTATGCGAGGGGACAAATTATGTGGGTAAATATGGTATTCTTGCCACTAACTTTATGGCTGAACCCCCAGGGGACAACCACGCCCTAGTAGCCCGTAACTAACGCGTTGTGGCGTGCGGTGATAAATGCAAACAGGCATGATGTCTTCGGACTTTTTTGTCATTGCTGCATGGTTGACAGTCACGACGATGGCAATTTACACTGCGCTGCGTTGTTTCACTTGGCGTTAACACAGTTTTCGCTTTTTCATGTGGTGCAGCAGTACTTTGCACGTATTCAAGATGTTCTGCATTAATCGGGGAGTGGTTAAATCTAGCCAGATTAACGAGATTTTGATGCCATTGAACAATGCATATGCTTGCTGGGATCAGAGAAGACCGTATTATCCCATTTTTTAAATTTACGATGGTCAAATTAACGAGGTATTATTGTCCTATATTTTAATTGGTATTTCTCACCAGGAAGGTAGTTTTCGATATTGAACTTGTGTTTAAGTTATGAATAGAACTATTTTCTACTTTGTGTGATATATCAGTGGTACGAACAAAACTGCACCGTGACATTTGGTAAACTTATTTTTATAATTTTTTTGTGTGGAATACAAACTTTTGCATAATGATTTTCTTTTGCAATGAATCTGTCGGGCTGTTTGGAGGGGATTGTCTGAGGATCTTACAATGTGGAAGAAAAGAAAATGCTCTTGAGGAGAGCCTTGAAAATCCTCTAAGAGGGGCTTGAAAATCCTTAAAAACCCCTAAATTTTTTCCTTCAGAACCTGCATGAACCCTGGTTTTGTATATATGTGGTTGTGGCTTAAGTGTTATAGATATAACTGAAGGTCTTGATACAATAGACCCATCTCCTGAAATGTTTCATTGCTGTACATAATGTTGGTGCAGAGTAAATTTAAGGGTGTTTACAATTTGGAATGACAGCACACCTTTCTTTAAACCCTGAGAGGCTAAACCGTCAAAATGCAGAGGCTGGGAGGGGGGGGTAGAAAGTTTGTGTGAAAGAAGGTCACACATGTATGCATGTACGCAGACATCATCATCATCATCATCAGCTTTTTTTTAAGTCCACTGCAGGATGAAGGCCTCACCCAACGATTTCCAATTTACCCTATCCTGAGCGACTTGGTTCCACTTTATGCCTGCGAACTTCTTAATTTCATCGCTCCATCTAACCTGCCTGTCTCTGTTGCATTTTTCTTTTTTTCTCTTGGTATCCATTCTGTTGTTGTTACTGTCCATCTGTTACCTCTCCTCCGTATGATATGCTGTGCCCAGGTCCACTTTTTTTTTTAATTGATATAAGAACACAGTAGCATCTTGATGGTATGATTACAGTTGATGTGGATTTTGTAATTATACAAATTTTAATGTTGTTTTGGACGGACTATGTTGTATAAGATGTGCCGTCATGCGGTGTTATACGAACAGTTTCCCCCACCAGCGCAGACGATACGAACGCGAGAAATGACCGCTTCACGTGAGCGGCTGACTTGCTGTGGAAGAGTGTCCTCCACGGCTACACCCCGCTTGCCTTCACCTCTTTGCCCTAGCAGCACAAGGAAGCAGCAAAATCTCTCCTCCCCCTGAGCAGCACATCTGTCCACAGTCACGCTGCACCCCACCGACGAGAAAGAGAAAACCTCTCCGGCACACTGGCTCGGGGGAAACAAGCGTGCGAGGAGGAGAGTGGCGACAAGGAATGTGGGACCTCCCATTCAGCATTTTTTGTTTCCAGGCTGTTTACATGCCTGACAAGTTTGGTACGTCAGCCCTTTCCTGGCAGCTCATTGGCGTGTTGCAGTTTTTTTTACTGCTACGTCGAGCGTGCCGTGCGTTTCCATGCGGTGCAGGCAGTGCAGTTTGGTGTTCTCTAGTGTGGGTGCACATAAAGACGCCCGTTTTGCTGCTGCAACTGCCGTGTGCATACCCTTTGAGAGTTGCTGCACGTACTGGAAGACCGAAGCGTTTGTTGACATGTCTCGGAAGCGGATGGCCCTTTCTTTTAAGGAGAAAAGTGAAATTCTGAGGAAGGTCGACAAAAACTCCAAGAAAAAAAATGCACCGACATTGCAAAAGAGTTAGGCATAGCACCGTCGATGCTTTGCACCATTGTTGGGCAGTGAGACATCATCTCGAGGCATGCCGTGCAATTCGGCACTAATGTCAAGCAAGCAAAGACGGCTACACACGTGAAGCTGAAAGAAACCCTGCTGAGGTGGTTTCGCGAAGTGACAGCAGCTGGTGTCAGCGTGGACGGCAAGGTGCTACATGAAAAGGGCGACAACATTGTGCTTTCCCTTGGTATTGATGATTTCCAAGCTTCTGGTGGATGGCTGCACCATTTTAAAGAAAGGCACGGACTAGTTTACAAAGTTGTCAGTGGTGAAGCAATGAAAGTAGATGAGTCTCAAGTCAGCAACTGGCTGAACATGCTGCCGACCATGCACCGCGCGATGGGTTTAACGCTCACGAGGCAGAACTCTTTTTTTCAACCTGCAGCTGGAGAGAAGCCTGTGTGTGAAAGGCCAGGCTCGCCAGGGTGGCCAGAAAAGTAAGGAACGTGTCCCCGTGCTATTTTGCGCAAATACCGACTGAAAAAATGCAGCTTACCGTCATAGGCAAATCAAAACAACCAGGGTGCTTCCGATCGGCGGGATGTTTGCCTGCAGATTTTTTTCCGCGAGTTCCTTATGACTTTGGGCTGGAAAATGGCAGCAACAAACAGAAAAATTTTGCTTTTCGTCGACCAGTGTACGGCCCATCCCAATGACTGCAACATCAGCAATGTCGCCGTAAGGTTCCTGCCTGCAAACTCCATGAGCCATCTACAGCCGCTGGATGTGGGAATAATCCGAAATGTGAAGCACCGTTTCAAGGGATTGTTTGTGCAGAAGCTCCTTGTGAAAATTGAGCACAACGACGAAAACTTGCGGATTAACCTGCTTGACACGTTACATTTCTTGGCCATGTCCTGGGATAATGTGATCCAGGACACGATCGCGAACCTTTTTCGTAAATGTGGATTTTTTGCAGATTTGGATGCAGCTCCGACGGAAGAAAACCAAGAGCCTGACGCCAATTTGCACATCGACGGTTGGGAGAACCTTGAAACTCAAGCTTCGGCGCGAGACTTTGTCACCATGGATGACAACGTTGCGACCTGTGGGCTGCAATCCATCGAAGAATTGGTTGACAAGGCAAAGGATACCGAGTCCTACATTGATGGTGATAATGGCGGTGAGTGTGATCTGCCGTCAACATCGGAAAACCTTGACGCCCTCAATGTCCAGCGTCGCACTGTAAGCGCCGCCAGCCTGAGTGAAGAAACTGCAGCACAGTTTTATTCCTTTCAGGCGGCTTTCTTGAGGGACAGCGAAGTTGAAAAAGTTTGAAAGAACATCATGAACTTTTTCAGCAAGAAGTAGTTGACCCCAATAAAGTTCTTGTTCATCTTCATGATCAGCTTTAACTTGTTTTGGCTCATACGAATTTGGGATGATACGAATATTTTATGTGCTCCCTACAAATTCGTATCATCGAGATTCTACTGTAACAGCTACGCCTGTCTGTTCTCTGATCCACTTTGCTCGGTTCTTTTTTTTTGTTTTAGTGTTAAACAGACATATGGGCTCACAATTCCCATTGTAATTAACAGTGGTGCTAACCTGCACATTCTGCTGAAAGCTGCTCTTGCACATGAGACAGTGTGCAATGAAGAAGACGATGGCAGTGAGGTTAATCAGAAGTTAATATCATTTTTGCTACCTTGCACAGGGGAGGCTAAAGAGCGGTTGGAAAGAAAGAAAGATAGAGTGACAAAAAAGAGAAAAAGATGTGGCTGATCCCTCTATCAATGGAATCAGTATAACACGAAAGTGAAATGTGTCTTCACATAAGCAGTTGAATGTATAGTGTTGCATCGAGATGAACTTTCCCATTGCTATCACTGTTTCATTTGTACTGAACTGTTTGACGTAGAACCCACATTCACGTCACCTCCATAACTTCAAGGACCAGCGCCATGTGGTAATTGATGTAGTTTATGTAACAACTGGACACAGTCAATCGTAAATGCCATGTGACAAAGGTACCAATCATATTTACTTGCGCCACATTGTCCTGTCAACATCGTTACAGTGCTTGGGCACCTAACACTACATTGAAGGTGACGTAGCTTCTTTTTGTGGGATCATACCAAAATTCTTTTTTTTTCAGGTTATATGAGCTAATTAAGTTTGCAAATGAGAGCCATGGGGGCTGTCCACCACAGTTCTGCATGCAGGTTGTGGAACTATATATCACTGGCGCATACGAGGGCTCCACATCCAACACAACGGCAAGGCTACATATAGACCTATTCCATGTTGGTGAACAGTGGTAGGCACCGGCGATATAACCAGGGCTTGTATCAACGTCGTGGCGCGGAGGCCCCGCCCACCGCTTGCCGCGGCCCTGCACGGTAGTGCCACCGCCGCGTCGGAGCGCCGACGGCGTGTTTACAACAGTTTGCGAGGAGCAGGCGCGTGAGATGAAGTTGCGTTAGCTCTGTAGGAAGCATTCAATGAATCTAGAAAAGAACGTGTCGACACACAGCTATGACAAGATGTGAGAAACTGATTGACAGGACAAGCACCTTGCCACATGATGCGAATGATCACAAGCTATCATGTCGGCATCGCTTCATGCGTATGCTTTAACTCGGTAACTAGGACAAGGATGAACCACCTACAACAGCGAGACTTGTGTAAATACGACTTGAAAATGCCGCAGCTAAAAATACTGTTTCGGACTAAAGCCTCTAATCCTACACAAAATCATTTCGCAGAAACAAATGTAACGGAATAGGTACTCAAGCATGCGATATTGGTGACACTATCCCTTATGCAAATACGGCTGTTATAATGCACACACACAAAAAAAGCAATAACGTGCCAAGGACAAGGCTCTCAAATAACCGCTAGCAAGGTGCATAACCGCAGGTTGCGGCTCTGCCCATACGCTCAGTGCCGATCGTGAAGGCGTGAAGTCCTGTAACGACGCAGCCAAATTTCAAGCGTGTAGTTCATTCGAGCAGTCTGACAATCGAAAAAAAAAAATGTAAAGTGCATCACAACCTACACAATTGCCAAAGACACTTCTTGTGTATGTGCTATTGCAGCCGCAAGCGATTTGCAAAAGCATCGCTGTAATCGGCCCTTCGTTCACGGCTACGTGAATTAAGCTCTTATATATTTGTTTCACTTGAGTGAATCAAATTCGTATGACGTATCTGTAAGTTCACCACTTCAGTAATACACGCGTCGACCGCGATTACTTCTGCACGTCAAGCTAAGCTAACGTTGTGCGCGCTTTGTGGTAAGCGTTATCGCTCTGTCCGCATTTTGTTTATGCCAAGAAACTTGGTGTCGAGCATTACACTTGACAAACTTGTGACAATGCTATTTCTCTCAAATTAAACAAGCCGCACTAACTCTAAGTAATTACACATATGCTTAGTTATGACGAGAATGTTTGGCGCATAACCGATAAGCCGGCATGACAGGTTCATCCCTTTCCTTAACCCTTTGCGGTCCAAAACTTTTACCCACTTTCCGCCTCTACTGGTCCGAAACTATTTTGCCAGTTTCTGGCGCCGCGAAGAAAAACACGAACTGCGGAAGAAAAACTCACAGGATATTTATTTTTGCTCTTGCATTCAGCAGGCAACTCCTTTAGCGATATTTAGGCAGCGTGTGATACCGCTCAAAGCATTCTCCTGGGTGCAGGCCAGGGTTGTTACTGCAGGTTTTGCAGAAAGACACAGTTTCCCTCCTGCCTCCTTTTGTTTGCCTATCGCTGCTGCTTCGCCCTGGGAGCTTGTAGATGAAGTGGCTCCTTCCATCTAGCCTTTCTTCACAATCGTTCCGTGCAGACGGGCCCCGCTTTCGGGCTCCAGCCCTCACATCACCCACAAGCTGTTGGATGAGGTTGCGGCGGTACTGCAGGTGTCGCTGTTCGTGTTGGCCATGTATCTGCAGCTGTATGCACCTCAAAATAAAACTGTTGACAATGGAAACTTCCATAATCCAGAAAAAAAGCTTGCGCCACCATTTCATCGTCTTGTGACAAATGCGTAGCTCGCACAGTAATGATCCGCACGGTCAACTGCACCCATGTTTTCTGTGTAGTCACATATAACCACCGGTTTCTTCATCGTCACTTTCTTTCCTTCTGCTTGTGTCCTTGTGACTTCTTTCATAGATACATTGTGGGCAGAACTAAGCATGGTGACTTGACGTTTGTCTCTCCAAGCAAGCACCATGTAGGAGTCTCCTTTCCTGTAAGCTGCCACTTCACCTTTCTTTAGCTTCTTGACCTGCTGTGGCATTTGCTTGCGATTCGGCATCACGGTACCTGTCAATAATATTTTCTGTCTTAGTAACTCCTCGGCAAGCATTGGCGAAGTGTAAAATCTGTCGGTGTAGAGGTGGTGGCCACTCCCCGGCGTATCTTGCTGCACTTTCTGGAGCAGGTGCAGAACAATCCGGCAGGTGAAGGGCAGCTCGGGGCGGCTGAGACTGTCAGTTGTTGTGCTGCCGTAGTAGGGCTCAAATGCCGAAATGTACCCCGTTTGGTAGTCGGCAAGTGCGTAAATACGCATGCCCCATTTGGTTGGCTTCTGTGTATTGTAGCATTTGAAAGAGACACAGCCCTTGAATCCAACGGTGCTCACGTCGATGCAAATCTTGGGGCCGGCTCTGAAATGCTCTTGGCATTTCGCGTCGATGTATTGCACAACGTCCCTGATTTTGCTTCCACGAGTTGGCGGCCGACCTGAAGAGGCATCATGGCATGGGGCAACGTGCAACATCCAATAAATTTGCAGAAATCTCTTCTGGCAGAAGATGTGTGGGAAGAAAGGCATCTTGTTTACAATATTGTTACGAAGCATTCCTGCTGCGTGCACAGAAAAGTGAGAAAGACGACGACTGGGGAACCGCTCGTGTTGTTGCTGTTCGTCCATCTTGGCTGCAACGGCTGTTCCTTGTATACGCACAATCTGTAAATATATTTATTCATCGTTCTTGCTAGTGAGCGCTCTCTTCCTGCACGTGGCATTTTGGTGGAGGTGCCGGGTAGAACACGATATAACGGAGCTCCGCAGCGGCAGGCGTTTGGCTTGTTCCACGATGGCGGACGAGGGGCAGGCTCCCACTGCCCCGGCTACATCAACGGTTGTCCTTACGCACCCGAAGGACCCAGGCACGTTCTGTGGGACCGACAATGTGGACATCGAAGACTGGTTGCCGTTGTACGAACGTGCAAGTAAGAGTAATCGCTGGGATGAGACGATTATGTTGGCAAACATTTTGTTCTACTTGCGAGGCACTGCAAAGGTGTGGTTTGAGAACCACGAAGACGAAATCAGCAGCTGGGACGCATGCAAGGAAATGATGCGTGCCCTATTCGGCAAGTCAGCCAGTAGAAAGACAGCAGCCAAGAAGGAACTGGCATCCCGCGCGCAAACATCGACGGAGTCGTACCTGTCTTATATACAGGACGTGCTGGCCCTGTGCCGCAGGGCGGACGATGACATGGCGGAGTCCGAGAAAGTGGGCCATCTTTTAAAAGGCATAGCAGATGATGCTTTCAATCTGCTAATATGCAAAGACTGTGACACTGTTGATAGCATCATCCAGGAGTGTAAACGTTTCGAGGCCGCTAAAAGTCGACGTGTTGCCAATACATTCACTCGTCTTCCCAACACGGCAGCAACATGGTCGTGTGATGACCCACCTGCACCACAAGCGGCTCCATTAACCGCCGAACACGTGACCAAGATCGTCCGACGTGAACTCGACGCTATGTCGCCTGCTCCCATGTGCTCCCGTGTCTGCGATTCAAGCACGCAGATGATACCGCTAGTTCATGCTATCGTCCGCCAGGAACTTTCGAATGTTGGCCTGGACTCTGTTTGCGCAGCAGTTCCTTCCCGACCCATCGATCGCCGTTTTCCTCTTTCGTACGCCCAAGGCCAGACGTTCCTGCCGCCTCGCCGCAATCCAGCCGAGTGGAGAACAGCTGATGACCGGCCCATCTGCTTCAACTGCCGCCGTATTGGACACGTCGCCCGCTACTGCAACAACAGATGGCATGGGAATCGGGCGTTCTACGGGCAGAACCGTCGTCCTGAGGTAGATCACGGCCGATTTCAACCGTACCGTGAGCCACCTCAGACCAGCAGTGACGAGGCTTCATCCATGCCGTATCGCCGTTCCCCATCCCCGCGTGGTCATCTTGGCTAAAATACTCCTTCAGCTCCGCTTTTGGATTCAAGGCCATGTTTATAATTACACCAAGAAAAGCTTTGAATTCTGTCAAAGTCACGTCTTCCCAGTGCTTCCAAATTCACTCCTTTGGAAGCTCACCAGCACTCGAAATTTTTTCACGCGCATAGCGGTTTGTTTCGCGCACAATATTGTCCATCAGCTGGTCGGTAAAAAACAGCTGAAAATAATCCAGTTCATTGTTGTGATTGGAAGCGCTTACTTGTGATCCTGGGTTCATGACAGTGAAGGGAAAATGAGTGAAATCAGGCAGTGAATTATCCAAGTAAACCTTCCAGTCCGCAGCACGTGGTCGCGCACTGTTCCCCTGTGTGTCAACAGACGTGTTGTCTCCACCGCCGTCGTCGTCGTCTTTGTCACTCACTTCGGTCGAATCACTGTCTGATGGGGGCACGTAATTCTCTTCCTCACTAAAGTCATCTTCGCTTTCGCTAAAAGCGCCACCGTAAAACGCACGCGGTGAAAACGTGGCCATGCTTCTCAACGAACCACGTGCGAGTGGATACGCTCTAGGTTCCGTGCTGAACATAGTGCTGCATCCTAGTGTAAAAAAAAGTAAACATCAACAAACAAAGCTCACTCATTTCTCGAGAGATGGCGCTTCACGTATTTAAAAAAATGCGCTCGACTTGCAGTGAGATAATCGCGAAATTTAAACGAGGAACACGCTCGTCGGGCGTTGCCCGACAGCGGACCGCTACGGCCGTGTGGCGTTGTCGGGCGCTGCCCGACAATGGACCGCAAAGGGTTAAAGGGACACTGAAGCGGTTTTCAATTTTCAAATGTAATGAAAATTCGGAATCCGCGACCTTTTATAACATACATATGGTGGTTTTTTCCGCGATATTTAATTAACAACAGCGATATGAGCGCCCAAACTTGGTCTGAGAGAACTCCCCACGGCAAGCGCGGAGAGTAGATGAGGAGGATGACAGAGAGCGAAATGCGGAGGAGTGACGTCATCGTGAGGGCGAGCAGGGTAGCTGCATTGGTTTGTGGCTTTCGTTTGCGCACAGCGCAGTGTCCTTAGAGGAGCTTGTGCTGGTTTATGGGCACCGCACTGCTTTTTTGTCATGCTTGGAGATTTTTCCGGTAGCAAGTTCACTGGTTATGTCACAATATTGCCTTTGCTGCGGCCTATGTACTGATTTGATGAAGTGGACTTGCCATACCGAGCTTCTGTGCGTCCTTCATCTGCGACATCATCTACGTTTGCAGAGCAGCAGCATTTCACAAATTCTCTCAAGATTACTAGATACCCACTGAGTGGGTCATTGCTGTTAGGAAAGAGAGGACCCTCAGTCCTACAAGAGCAAGTATGCTATGTTCGAGGCGCCTTCTGGACAGCGACTACATACAAAAACAGTCTCGAATATAATCGGTACGCTCGTTGATGAAGTTATACAATACTGAACCACTACGCGGCCCCTTTTGTGTGTCGCATATAGAGGATCTCGCCGCAAGAAAAACGGCGGGGCAAACGCTTCACGTTTCCAGAGAGACAGATCGCCGACCGGTTCTCACCACTCCGATCCCGTGGCCTACCTCGGCCGACCAATTAAGTGACTATATATATATATATATATATATATATATATATATAATAGACATGTGCGGTTGTTTTGGTTTACATGGAAAGCCGTTATCACTTCCCAGTAACACGCGCGCTCGTTTTGATTGATTGCGGGGAGCAATGTTATCACTTTCTGTTAAGTGCAACGCAGGCCGTGTTTATCTTGCATGCCACTTCTGGAACCGTGTCGACCATTCTTGAAGCTTTGCATGCTTGACGTGCACATTTCAGTAACTTCTGGAACTCCAGAGATAATGCGAGAACGCGTTATGACGCGTGTATAAAAGCCGGCGCAGTACGCCACTTGTCAGTCTTTTCGTCGACCGACGACTGTTCACGCTGCTGTTGCTGTGCATTGTCATTGACTTTGTTTTACTGGGCACAAGTTCGCCCAATAAACAGTTCGCCTGACATCACTTGAGTGCTGTGTGCGTCGCCTTGAGTGCTGTGTGCTTCACTACCACGTGACAATATATGCCATTCCCGAGGTCGAGAACCACAGCAGAAAAATACAGGGACACCGGCTGTGCTGTTTTTTTTTCTTTCGCATAAAAGCGACATTGAGGAAGCCAAAAACTAGTCGCACATATCGACGCACAACATGAAAATTCGAGTTAATCATGTTGCAAATGTACGCGCTGATGAGTTTTTGCCGGATTGAAAACAGCGTTAGTCGCACCGCACCGTCTACTTAGCTATGCCCGCGTCGTATTCATGGGCTGTCAGCGAGGCCTTCATGATGGCGCGCTGTTCCAGTGTGCTTGTCGCACGTGAAGGGGTGCTCTTATTTAATTGTTTGTGCAAAACGAAAGATTGTCATGAACAGTTGCTTGTGTTGTAGTTCTTGTCTAGAATGCGAGGTCTTGTGAGTGTATGTACCACATGATGAGCGCTGTTCCTGGGCAGAACCTACATGCTGTTCACTCGATCGGATGCTTCATCGCACATTTCTTTAATTACGGTGTGTGGCACATGCTCGAACACATGGCACTGCACGTTGGACCGGTGTGAATACCAGCCGATCGCGATACGTGTATCGCAGTTCTGCTAGTCGACTGCAATGGTAGCCTGTTGTCTGCACAGTTTGAATGAAATATACATACCTGAATGCAGGCGACCACATGTAGTTGTACCACAAACTCATCGTAATTGCTACAGTTAGTCATAATAATGGCGATATGCTTATATACAGCAAGAAAAAGAACTGATAAAATGCGCACGGCCTGTCGGCGCGCGTGCACTAGCACAGCCATGGCAGTCAGCTTCTCCAAGGCACTCACGATGACGTCATGAAGCTCCTCAACCAATCATAGGCAGTGACACGGTTTTCGTTGCCGCCCATGACGCGCGCCACGCGTTTTTGCCTAAATAGGGTCATTTGCTCAAGTTTATGCCCATTTTCGACCTGATTTTCGCGTTCAACGTACGAAAAATGATTAAATGGCATGATAACCTCAATTTTTTTTAGAAGTGCTTCAGTGCCTCTTTAAGACAGATATAAGCAGGAATCTGATAAAAACCTATCGCACATATCGTGTGCATAGCTGAGCAACCAACCCACGGCACAAGCAATTGGTGAACACTTTTTTCTTCATTGCACGGCGGTGAGGAGCGGCCGCACCAGCGAAAACGCAGCGGCTGCTACGGTAGGTGCGCCGGCGGATGCCTACCATGCGAAACCAAAACACGCGACGACAGCGCCACTGCATCTTCGTGACGTAGGCCGGTGGAATAGGTCTATACTGTCCAACTACTATGCCAACAAATTGCCCATATAGCGCACATGATAAGGCGCATTACGAACCGCTGACATGGGCTTCTCGAAAAAGACACCCTCCGAATTGTGCAAGCTCTAGTGATTAGCAGACTGTCCTACCACCTCCCCTGCCATAACCTTACTCAAACCCAGAGGAACAGGATCGACACCCTCCTTCGCACAACAATAAAGGCGGCTCCAACGCAGCTGCTACTGCGACTTGGGGTCCACAACACCATCCGAGAACTAGTGGAAGACCACCTGAACAGTCAAATTCAGTGCGTCCAACGAACAAGACAAGGTACTGATATTCTCTCCGGGTTGGAATACACCATGACGAACAAAGCACTAAAAGAACCTTGGACTTGAGATTCGAAGCAAAATTCAGGTAGCCCCAATTCCACGAAATACCGTATTTACCCGCATAATTTGCGCCCTCGCATAATTTATGCACCCCTGATATTTAGCCATCTTTACAAAAAAAAAAAACTTCCTCGCATATTTTGCGCTCCCCGTCCCACCCGAGCCAGCTCGCCGGCGCACGTGCACGAACAGACTTTGAACAGCCGTGCGGCCGCGCCCCTCGCTGCGCAGGCGAGAGCAATCATACGCAAAAGGGGCTGCGAGTGCGACGTCCTTTTTTCCGATTCTTTTCTCCGGAAGCTCCCGGAGCCCAAAGTACGGTCGCTAGAATAAAACCATGCGAGTGGGGGCGACGAAAACAGCTGAAGCAGAGATCAAACGAGCCCGGCCTATCTCCGTCGCTCGGTGGGCGCATGCGATAACATCACCCCGATCAGGACACCTGCCGTCGATGCGGGGAGGAAACACCCTGCCCATCTTTAACGAGCATGAAAAGACGCGAGAGAAAGGGGGAGTGTCACTCCGCTGCCGAGCGATCGCATGGCTGCCGAGATAGCGCTGGCGTGCGTGCTATCTCGGTAGCCATCAGCGGGCAGCTCGTAAACCCTTCTACGTGCTGCACTCTCAACGCGAAGGGACTGCGAGAAGTGTCCTTAGACCAGCTGTACTAGACACCAGCATTTTGTAGTGTTACGTGAGATCGTATCCAAAATAGTTACCGCGCTCGTTGCGTTATATTACACGTTATTGTAGTATCTTAAGCAAGCGCGAAGAATAAGCCACTTCATGGTAAGAACAAGAACGAAATATTTATTGACGAGGCTGCTGCCTTGGCTTTTGTACCCAGGCGAGATGGCCGGAGCATGCGCCATGACGAAGGGTGGAGGCACGTGTTATCGGCATGTCCGTTGGCGCGTGCACCTGACAACTGCGCTATATCAGTTGGTGCTAATGTGTTCGCGCTAACTGATAATTTGCCCACAGTCGTTCGAACACTTCCCACAGTACCGTGGTATCATGCTCTTTTTCTGCTACAATATTGTCATCGAGGTAAACTTTTACCCCTGGTATGCCCTGTAGCACTGCTTATATTTGCCGCTGAAACAGCGCAGGTGCTAAGGCAATACCAAAAGCGAAGCGGTTGTAGCAGAAGAGACCTTTGTGTGTATTCAACACAGTTATCTTCTTGGCATCTTCATCCAGGGGAAGCTGGTTGTATGCGTTTTGTAAATCGAGTGTGCTGAACACCTCGCCTCCTGATAGCGCCGCAAAGATATCAATTTTCGGAAGCGGGTACTGCTCTGTTTTTGTTGCTGGATTAACCGTCAGCTTAAAGTCGCCACACAGCCGGATGTCTCCATTCTTCTTTGCTACTGGCACGACTGGCATTGCCCATTCAGCCACACTTACCGGGGACAGCACTCCCACTTCCACCAGTCGGTCAATTTCTACGGAGACTTGCGCTCTCATGGTGTACGGAACTGTTCGAGCCATGAGGAATCGAGGTTGGGTGCCTTCCTTGAGGTATAACTTCACCGGTGGTCCCCTGCAGCATCCAAGGCCCTCAAAGCGGTCCGAAAATTCGTGAAGAAGTGCAGTGAGCTGGCTGTTGGCGTGAACAACATTCACGGAAGACGACGTGCCTCCGTCCAAAAGGAACACCCCTGCTTTGTGAAATTCCTCTATCGTGTCTCTTCCACACAGGAGGGGCCCGCAATGGTCCACCACTATCAGCGAACTGCTCACCGTTACTGGTCCAAGCTGTACCTTCATGGGTACCTTGCAAACTACCGGCAACGGCCCCAGGAAACATGAAAGGCATAGTGGGGTTTTTTGCAGAGCGGGCCACCACTTGCGGCGCTTCTTGTACCAGCTCTTGGGAATTACGCTTAATGGCGATCCCGTATCGACAAGCATTCACAGCCTATGGCTTCCCACGTTAAGGTGCGCTCGATTGGCTGCACCAAGTGCTTATTGGCCGAACTGTGTGCTACGAGAGCATACAAAATCTCTTCTTCGCTTTCGCGTTCCGTTCTGTCGACAGCGAACGTTCCTGATGTGGGGGTGTGGAATCTTTTGCAAGCCCTAGCAAGATGCCCTCTTTTGCCACATTGATGGCATATGGAAGTGCGATGTTGACAGGACGCCGTTGACTATCGCTCCGCGGGCTACCATTCTTCCTCCACTGCCTTCCTTGTTGCTGGTGGTGTACCATATTGATGCCGCCGCCTTCACTCCGTGCGTATGGAGCCCTCATGCCCCGAGCGTCTTCGCTCGCTTTCTCAGAAGCTAAGGCGAATTCTTCGACTTCTTCAACGAGTCAATTTCTTGCGACCCAGCAAGCACCGGCGCGTTTCCTCGTCCCGAATCCCACAAACGATTCGGTCGTGCAACATACGGTCCAATGTCGCCCCAAAATTACAATTTACGGCCAGTCTCCTTAGTTCAGCAATGTAGTCCCGGACACTTTCTTGGTCTTCCTGTCTTCGCATGAAGAATGTATAGGTTGCTGCTATTTCGTTTGCTTGTGGCTTCAAATGTTCTTCCAGACATTACACGACGTCGTCGTACATCGAGTTGATGGGCACTCCTGGCTGGTGCCCTTGCAGTATCTGGACGACACTGTCGCTCAACAATGACACTAGTAAGGCCCGGTGTTTCGCTGCGTCGGTGATCTCGTTGCCCTCAAAGTAGGCTTCTAACCGGACACGATACGTGCTCCAACTACTCACGGTGTCGTCGAAGGCAGGTGGTCGAGATCCCATTCTTCTCGGCTCAGCGTCGAAGTGCGATTAACCCGGTCCCACCCTCGTCACCACTGTAGTATCTTAAGCAAGCGCGAAGAATAAGCCACTTCATGGTAAGAACAAGAACGAAGTGTTTATTGACGAGGCTGCTGCCTTGGCTTTGATACCCAGGCGAGATGGCCGGAGCATGCGCCGTGACGAGGGGTGGAGGCATGTGTTATCGGCATGTCCATTGGCACGTGCACCTGACAACTGCTCTATATCAGTTAGTGCGAATGTGTTTACGAAATCTCTGCGTAATTTGCGCACCCCCCTTTTCGGAGCTCTAAAATCGCGAAAAAAAGTGCGCAAATTACGTGAGTCAATACGGTATGCATGCTGACCGTCAAAAGGCTGGAGACGTGCAAGGCTTGAGGCTTTAATGCGCATTCTAGGCAATGGTACATCTGATACGCCGGTGCTCTATAGTGACGTGGCGCGGTACCCACAAAGACAGGCCATGTGTCTTGTAGTAGACAACACCGACACTAAGCGTTTCGGCCACGCTTAAGACTAACGACAGTGCCAGGGCGGAAGAGGCAGCTGTCGCCGTGGCTATTGTACATGCTTCTCTCCTACCAGCACGGGAGGAACCTATGACAGTGATCACTGACTCACAAGCTGCCTGCAGGAACATAGCACGAGGAATGGTGACACCGTACACACACCGTATTCTGATATCTTTACACCCCTCATTACTATACAGGGTGCATATCATTTGGACACTTGGACATGCCTCTCTCTATGGCAATGAATGGGCTAATGCGGTAGCCCGAGAGCTCACAAACCGGGCGCCATCTCTAGAACATTACAGACAGAGCCGACGTTCCTTCCCCCCGCCAAGCCATTTCCTAACCTGGGAGGAAGCTGTTGTGTGGCGGCAGCTACAGACTAATTCCTTCCCATGTCTTTTCACCCTACACCTCTTTCATCCCACACAATATCCCTTATACTGTCCCTACTGTGGAGTGCAGCCCACACTATATAACTGCACATGGGAATGCCGATGTCCACCGGGCTGTTCCCCTATCCCATCACCATCACATTCCTCCTGGGAGACTGCGCTGACCAGCTCAGCACCGCAGTAGCAGTGTCGGCTGATCCAGCGAGCACATGGAGTGGCGCGAGCCAATGGGGCCCTGAACTAAGGGCTCCACCCTACGAGGAAAGTCTCTCATTCCATTTTAAATAAATGTTTCTCTCTCTCTCACTTCAGCCAACAGGGTGTAGCTCTGTAGTGCCAAGGCACGGTAGCTAATAAGTTTTTATGTCATACTGGAATTCAGTGAGAAGTTGTTTTTAACTCAGTTTTATTTTTTGTACAAGAAGTGGGTGAGATCGGGTTTTGTCCAAAAATGAGCAACCCTATTCATTTCTTGATGCTGTGTGTGCAGGCATTGTACTCTGGTGTGCTGTGTCTCACTGGGAAGCCTCTTCACCCCAGCCCTATTGAATGTCTTGCAAGTAGTTTACCTCGTAGGTGGTCATTGTGCTCGGTGTACTACTTTTCCCCATAAAGCAACTTTGTTACAGCCTGCTTGAAATCCCTCTAGGGGGGTCTCACTATAGGACCAGTTTGGTGCAATAGCTTGGGTTTCACAATGCGCCATAGCAATCGTGTCACTCACTGATGTCAGACTGTTAGCAGTGCTTCTTCCTGTTGGCATGTGAGCGACAGCATCGTGCAAACCGACCATGCCTGGTAGCTTGTCTGTACTTGTCTCTAAGACCATTCGAGAGAATGGAGATCCCTTTATGACTGCCGACATTAAGACACTTTTTTTGGAGGGGGGGAAAGGGGGTTCTTCTCTAGTGCTCCTTCGATCATACATATGCAACATGCGCCTTTTCTAAGAGCTGATGTTTCTTGTTACACTGTTCTATACCATGTGGCCTGACAGTTGACTGACATCATGTATAAGATTGTTCCTACCTGTGCCTCCACATCGTCACCAGCATAGAGTGACAGTGTTCAGCAGCCAGGCTCAAGCCATACCACACTGCTTTGGCCACTGATGTGTGGATAAGGCACCCCAACTGGGATGACATGCTAGGGGTAGACATATGGATCATGGAGTAAAGATTGCCTCAGCATGTTTGCCATCTTCATCACCACCTTAGTGACATTCTAAATTATTGTAAATATATCTTGTTGCTGTCGCTGTCGTTATTACACACTAGTTTACAAGCTACCATTGTGATAACGAGGCATTGCAGGATAAGCAAGGGGAAGCATATCAAGAAGAGCTGCTGCCATGGTGCCCCTGCCCCAGTGGTTCATTTGTGCTACATGACCTCAGCACTAACTAGAGCCCTCTCAACCTTAGCATGCACTTTGGCTCTCTTCAGCTGTTCAAATGGGGAAAACATATTGGAGCTGTCAATGTTATTCTCAAACCAAAGGGACCTCATGTAACTGGGTAGAGTGTTTCACTGTACTGTTCAGACGTAGTTGGGGCCCCTTTCCCCTGCTTGTGTTGGTTATTAGCTTAGTCGGACATAAGGAGAGTGCAGTGAAGGTACGGCTGAATATGTTTTCTTATAGTTATGTGCCCTTCAAGTAGTTCAAGCAAGAAGGGAAGCTCAGGGGAAGATGGAGGCTTTAATTGATGAACAGAATGCTAAAAACGATGTAGAACAGGGAATGTCGCTGGAGCCAACATTTCGACAAGTGGACTTGTCTTCATCAACATGGCAACTGCTAAGTAATTGGTAATATGTAGTATCTAAGCTCATTCATCTAAATGCTGCAGGAGACCGATGCTGTCTTCTTGCACATTGCAACAGTGAATTTCAACATTGGTTAACTCTTTTACAGAGAGGAGTACCAGCAGAAACTTGCTGAAGCCAAAGAAAAGCTGCGGGAGAAGAAGGAGTTGAAAAAAAAGTTTGATGAGATCTGGTCCCCCGAGGTTGAGGCAATGATAAATGAGTACAAAGCTCTCTCGGAGAAGCTCGAATCAGTGAAGGAGCGGCAGAAACAGGCAGAAGGTGAAGGTCATGAATAAAGTGAAAGTGGCAGACAACCCAAAATGGCTTCACGGACCCTGCATTTGCACGCAGCGCCATTAGCACTCTCAAATGAGCTAAGAATGAACAATGGATTCTGCATGCAGACCACAGGCATACACAGGCCGAAAAGGGGAATGGTGCAGCCACCTATTACCAATTTCTCTTGACTTATTCCGTACGGTCCGCATGCGTGCATCATTGATGGTTTGCTCTCAACACGTTTGGGGGTGAAAATGTCACCACGTGCAACTACTAGGCACATACTTTTTAAAATCTAGTTCACTTTCTTAGAAACCCTCTAAAATTAAAATCATTGCTCTTATTAGCTGGGAAATACATTATTTGGACACAAATTAACATGTTCTGCAATTTTACCACTGGACATATTGGGTTTAAAGTAAGCGTTTAAAGGTTGGCTAAGTTAATTATTTATTGAGGGTGAGAGAAATACACGCAGTGAGAGGAATCTCACTGCATTGTTACTCGAACACTTTTAAGTGACACTAAAATGCAACAAGATTTTTCTCCTATTGCTAAATCAGTCTTTCACAATGGCACACGCACCATTCTCAGCGGTATAAGGCGCTTGGCAAGTGGCAAACGCGTAGGAGAATAGGAGTGTACAGTTCCTGCACCAGCTTTCTATGACGTCATCGATATGCAATGGTTCTGCATGGGCGCACATAATTATTCACCGGTAAAAATGAATTACACTGTGTTCTTAGGTGGCCAGAGTATTAACAGAGCAAGTTTTAAAAAGACATTGAAATTCGTGACGTCATGCTTGCGTTGAGGTCCGGACGTTTCGGTGCAAAAGAGAAATCAAACTCTGGCCTTCATTTTCTCTTTAACATTGCACGCATAATGACGAAAGTAACACCAATTAGAGCTTTCAAAGAACAATAATTATAAACTGATTTACTATTTCTCTTTAGTGTCCCTTTAAGCAGCTTTGTTAGTCTGTTTGGTCTTAATCCTCTGTTGTCATGATCAGTACCTGTCATGGCCTTGTTAAGGCTCTTTTTTTTTCTGCGCTGTTCTCTTACTACCTCTAATTCATCAACGGTTGATTCCGTACTGGAACAACGAAGCTGCATCCGAGAATAAAGAATTTCTCTTATTGCTGTGGCAAACATCCCTACTGCTTTTGCGTCATCCCGGCGGGAGACGCCGTAGAAAAGCGGGGCTCGTAGGTGCGTGTTCCGTCAATAAAGCTTGAGTAACCGACACCAAAAGCTACTGCTGTTCTCAAGATAATTGTTCGAGTGCTGAGAACACAGATAAGCGCACGCAGAAAGCACGTGAGCATCGTGTCTAGGATGGGATTGAAACTTCGAAGGGGGTTTCTGTTAACGACGAAATGGACGAACCCGGGGTGTGTGCGTTCATACGGGAGGTGCACGAGATCCTCACAACGATGGTTTGATCCTTCCAGATTCTCTCGTTACAAGAGCCTCTTTCCAAATCCAACCCCGTAATGAATGGAGGCTCGAAAGTCTGTCTGAGAAAGGCTTGAAATGAAGGATAGGTTTTACAGGAAGCAAGCATGTGGTGCATGAATGGCGCTACCGTCAAGTCGCGGCCCGTGTTCCCTACGCATCAACTGACCATCACTGAGATACTGCCGTGCCTCGCTGTGATGCTCCGTGGCTGTAAAACTCGAATATACGAGGTCGCATGCACAGAGAAGCTGGTCGGGGTTGCGTTCTGCAACATGGGTAGCATTACCCTAACATGGGCGCCATTGTCTAGCACAGAGAGAACTCTCATAGATGTGCCAGCCAAATACGCTCGTTAATATCAGTGACGTTAAGAAATCTCGTGTATTGAAAGGTCTTGCTGCTGCGCAGTCATACATTTCTCATTTTGTTATTTTTCCCTTGTACATAAGAAATCGATGCAAAATCGCACATTGACTGCTTTTACTGCGAAATACGGTTTAACGTAGAGGCAAACAAAGTTAGCTAAATCGTTTGCGATCATAAATTCGCTTTACAGATCCAGTGTACAATAAAATGTATCACAGTAAACATTGTTTTTAATAATGGCAAGGAACACGATGTAATATTTACATCAAGTGAAGAAAAAAAATGCCCCCACCTCCCCGAAGGGAATCGTGAGGAAATGCGAATGCGCATTTATATATACGTGCGAGCCAGCGAACGGGAGTGGGGCGCAGGGAGGAGAGAGAGCGAACGGCGAAGCACTGCACCTACCCTCTCCTACACTCTCTCCACACCCGCGGGAGCTCCGCCGAGCTCCCGCGATGCGAGCGCCCTCACACGCCAGAGCGCGCTCCTCCTCCTCTCACTCTCCGCTACTCCGCCCGCACCACCTACTCCGGTTTCTAGGGGCGAGGATAAGCGGGCGCGCCCGCAGCTGTTGCTATGGGAGAGGTAGTGAGAGCGGAGAGATGCGGACGCCGCCGGGTGCGCCTGACAGCCCGACTAAGAAATGCATTCGCACTTAAAAAACAGTGCAATCTGCAGATAATGGTGCAACAAGACCCGAGAAGAGGCCTGATGCTTGAAGCCTGAACGTGCACAATACTTGTAAGAATTACCCAGATTGATTTCTTTGGTTTTACATGTCAAAGGCACGATGTGATTATGAGAGACGCCGTAGCGGAGGGCTCCGGAAGTTCCGACCACATGCGGTTGTTTAACTTGTACTGACATCGGACAGTACACAGGCCTCAACATGTCGCCTCCATCGAAATGCAGCCGCCGCTGCCGGGGTTCGATACTGTCACCTTCGGATCAGCAGCCGAGTGCCGTAACCGCTAAGACACCGTGGCGAGGCACAAGGACTGTCTTGTAAAGGTTCTTGGGAAAATACGTAGAGTCGACGACTTTCATTTTTCAGACAGGCTAGGAGAGCATTTGCTTAAAGGGACCGTCTACCGTCCTTCATCGCTCTGCTGTTTTTTGGCTCAATAGAAAGCGTACCTTTCGAAGTGTCCCAGCATGCAGTGGTTTCTCCAGAAACTGAATAGAAATTATTAAAACAATTTTTTTTATCTACGAAGTCGCTCCTTTCCAAGTGTAGGCATGCCAGCAACACTGGGTACCGCGCATGATGCGTCGTCGTCTCCCTGGAAACCCTTTCGCGCGCGGGAGGCATCTCAACGCGAACTGCCTTCAAGGTCTACGTTCCAGAGGCGACGCCGAGGAGGAGAGGCGAGGGAAAGTCGGCGCGCGAGGGTGCGTCTCGGACATGCTGCGGCGCATGCATGACAAGCGCAGTACTACGCGCCTCCGCAGGCAGACGAATTCGAAGGCTGCGCCACCCCGAAAGCAGCGAAAAAAAAACAAATTGCTTTTGCACGCTATAACAAGGTGTCTCATAGGGTGAAGTACGCTTTTAAGACATACATAACAAGTTTTCAGCAGAATATGTATGCCTGCGTGGGGCCCCGCCACGGTGGTCTAGTGGTTATAGCACTCGGCTGCAGATCCGGAGGTCGCGGGATCGAATCCCGGCCGCGGCGGCTGCATTTCGATGGAGGCGAAATGTTGAGGCCCGTGTGCTGTGCGATGTCAGTGCACGTTAAAGAACCCCAGGTGGTCGAAATTTCCGGAGCCCTCCACTACGGCGTCTCTCATAATCAGAACTGGTTTTGGGACGTTAAACCCCACAAATCATCAATGCCTGCGTGGGCTGGTTCTCGCACACTTGGAAAATGACGAACACGCTGTTGGGTGTCGCTAGCGGCGTTTTTTGCACCACTTTCAGAGCGAAAGTAAAAACATAATTCCTTTTTTGTGGGGTGAAAGCGTGCTCGTTCCCGTAAATGTGACGCACGATCTGCCAAATTTTACCACAATCTTAAAAAATTTTCTGAGCGGTAGACAGTCCCTTTAAGCTATGGAAAAAGCCATCCAAAGGTAGAATAGAATTCACTTAAAATGGCTGTTCGAATGAGAAAGGTAAGTGGGCAGCTCTCGCACCGAAATCTTACGTTGAAATCGAGTATGTTGCGTTGTGTTTGGCGTTTGTGAACTTTTAATTGTGGGCGATGGTAGTGGTACACATGCCGCATCATTTCACAGTTGAAGCTGGCGCATGTGCGTAAGTGCTATGCATGGAGGAAGGAAAAATGTTAGGAGAGGGATAGTTTTGAAGCGATTAAAAATTTAAAGGAGTGAGTCACGGGAAATGGGCCCTGGTCACGTGGTCGGCAAGCTGTAGAATAATGCACTCAAGCATCACTGAAGGTTACCGCGTCCGAACAATCTCGAGCGGTCCAGCAGCACCTACCGGAGAGGTACCGCGAACTGGCGTCAGAGAGAGGAAGTTGGCTTGCCGAGGCAAGCTGAACCACGTGACGGCGCCTCCTAGTTGTTTTTTTTTTATCCTCCATGGTGATGATCCTTTTATACTGGTGATGATACCTCTGTCAGGTATGTCGCCTTGCACTGCACAACACGTGCTGTGCAGTGCAAGACTTAATCAACGAAAACGGTGAAGTCACGTTCCGGAATGCCACGGGGGTAAGCTGTGATAACTTTATCACCTTGCTTAAGTTTTACCTAGACTCAACGGCCACATGCTTTAATGAACAGTACTATGTACATAAATCGGGCATATGCATAGGGTCGTCCGTAGCACCTGTGTTATGCGACATCTTTCTATCAGCTGTCGACAAGCGCTTGGCCCCAGAACTACAGAAATTTCACGTCACAAAGACCTATTGATATGTGGATGACTACCTGGTCATCTTAAATTGCGTAGGCAGAGCTGTTCCAGATTCAGTCATTTCAGATATACAGAAGGCATTTGACACTGCAGGTGAAGGGCTTCGGTTCACTAGGGAAATGGCAGATGGCAACAGCATTCAGTTCCTGGATTTAAAACTGCACTTCACGAGCAAGCATTTTTGTTGGATGTATAATCCTAGAACAAAGAAAGGTCTGTTGCCCTACGACAGCGCCCACTCGAAACTGGTTAAGAGAGGTATCGCCATGACTTGCCTGAAAGCGTCTCTTGATAAGTCCTGCAAACACCAAATGCAAGCTAGTTTTCAACAGCAAATTGACCGCCTCCACACTTCTAAATTCCCTGCCTTATTGGTCTCTAGTGTGTGCGAGTCCCTACTAAAGGAGCTTAAAGGTATCGGAAGCAAGGAGTCCAATGAACGTGAGAGGCAACCCACGGTAGCAATACCGTACGTACACCGTATCTCGCACAATTTGAAGAAGGTACTCTCAAAATACAATGTCAATGTTGTGTTTACTGCTCCATGCAAACTTTCAAAGGTATGCCCCATGACTTCAAAAAGAAAGAGCAAGAATTGTGATAAGAAACACGACACTACTTTCACCGAATGTGAAACAAAAGCCGTTTATAAAATCCCGCTCAGCTGCGATAAAGTTTACATAGGGCAAACAGGCCGGTGTTTCAATGATAGGGCCAGAGAGCATGCGTTGAATGTTAAGAACAACTCTGGAGGACACCTGGCCGAGCACTGCAAAAGATGCGGGTGCACACCCGAGTTTGCGCGCACTAGTTTCGTAAAGAAGCGGGCACCAGAGAGGACGGAAAGAGAGATAGTTGAAGCCTACTACATTTTAAACGCCGGTGACAACTGCATTAGCACGCCTTCATTAACACTCTTGAACAGTGAAGTGACCTTCCTGGAAGGACACGTATAAAAAATTTTCACGCCATAAGGGAAGTGCATTTTTCTTTTTCTTTTTTACCTTTTATCTTTTTGTCTATTGTTTTTACTTTTCCCGTTTTATTGACGCCTCATTGTACGTTTAAGACCTGTTGCCGGTTTTTGGCTGGTTTTTCTGTTTTGTGACGTACCCCTTTGGCCTTTAAGTATTGTTGTCGTTTTGGCGGTTTTTAATGTATGCGACGCACCCCATTGGCCTTTAAGCTTCGTTGTCGTTTTTGCCGGTTTTATTGTTTTTATCGTTTGTGACACACTCCATTGGCCTTTAAGTATTGTTGTCGTTTTACCGGTTTTTATTGTTTGTGACGCACCTCTTTGGCCTTTAAGTTTTGTTGTCGTTTTGCCGGTTTTATTGTTTTTTATCCTTTGTGACATACCCCATTGGCCTTTAAGTACTGTTGTCGTTTTGCATATTTTATTTTTTGAGACGCACCCCTTTGGCCCTCTAAGTATTGTTGACTGTCCTCCAGTGTGTGTGTGCTATGCAGAGCCGTTGGTGTTCGCTCTATGCGACCCAATCCTACAAAGTTTCGGCTAGCAACGCTTATTGCTTCCTCTGGCCTAGTTTCCTTCCTCCTGCAGCGTCACTTTTGTAATCAAATGGACTGGCGCGAAAACGGAAGAAAAATAAGTCATGGAGCATGCAATGCGTCCAGATACGATTTCATGCCACATTGATTCAAGATATGATTTCCCTCGTAGTATCCTGATTAACGCGAGTGTCATGCCCTTACCGCCCCTTGTGACTTGTATAAGTGTACGTACGTTTTTTCAATAAACACAGTTGGAAGTTAGCGCAGGGGAGTGAAACTTCCTATACCATCCATGGAACGCGATATTCGCTCGCAGCGCCGGACGAACACCTGGTGTTTGGGGGCGGTACAAAAACATGGCGTTGCAACACAGACACGCACCGAGGGACGCCATCTTGGTGAGGACATGATCCGAGTGGCCGGGGGGGGAGTGGGGGGGGGGGGGTGCGATTTAGCGCCAAATTATATTGGGATGCACCAGCAAGCCAAATTGAGCGAGCGGAAGGTTTTCAGATAGCGAGCGTGCGACCTTCTTCCTGTTGCGCAACCTACCACATGATCAAAACGGCAATCGTTGCGTTCTGATTGATGAAGGTTTGCCGATCCACCTCTTTCTGCACCACTTATTCTAAGTAAGACTTTGTTCTTGCTTACGTGTACACATAAATTAGACAAGAATAAAGAGAGTTCGTTTGAATGTTCTTTTACACAGCTACTGCTGCAACCGCATCCTCATATGCCGTGCAAGCGTAGAAAAACAAAAACGAGCAGCATGCAGATCGTACCTATCGTCCGCCGGGATCCGAAAGAACTTTATGCCGGTGTGGCGTGAAGAATTTCGACATCACTCAGTACACGATTTGTGATGACGGCGGGAATCCATGCGTCTGTTTCGCTGAAGCTTGCGAGGGTTTCGCTGAAACAAACTTTACGGTGGTAAAAGCGTCCTTTGAGACACCGTAGGCCGTAGCATACATGGGCGCGCGACAAGAAACGCCCCTTTTTCGCCGTGAGAGGCAGGACGACAGCGCAGTTCCCGTTTTACACTCCGGGTGGCGCTCGTATTTTCGCAATCTCGAACTGCAACCTTTAGGTTCACTTGCGTATTAAAAACTCCGGAGTTAATAAGTAACCTGGTAATATAAAATGGAACAACAACGTTCATTTATGCTCGTAGGTAGTACAGCCCCCAAACATTAGGATCGTTGCGGTCACGGGACAGAAAAACCGCGAAGTTTCATCCCCCTGGTTAGCGCCCGTCCTGTGCTCTTTGTCTGTCCGTGTGTTCCTTTGCGCTACATTTTTATAGAGGTCATAGATAGATGCGGAGTTTCTACAGGTACCTTTCTAGAAATTCTTTCCATGTACTTAACGTCAACATTACTTGGATACAGAGAAGGCGTGTTGTGCAGAAATCGGGGATTTGTATAGGTTCAAAGGTCGCCCCTATTCTAAGTGATTTATACTTGAGCAAGCTTGACTGCCGTTTAAAAGAGGCCTTAGGTGACCACATCATCAGGGTATTTCGGTATGCAGACGATTACTTGATATATTGTAGTAAGGATGATTTTGAATCCGTCGTCACCTATGTAAGCGATCAATATAAACTTAATGGAGATGGTCTAAGGTTTACGAAAGAACTACCGGAGAAGAACGTTATACAATTTCTAGATATCTCTTTGTCGTTTGAGCAGAATCACGTGTGTTGGCAGTATTCCCCTAGAGCATCTAAGCCGTTGTTAAACTTTCACTCCAAGCATTCAAAAGTAGTAAAAAACGGAATAGCCGTGTCCTGTTTAAAGTCAGCCCTATCGAAGTCGTGCGTGCACCGTTTGACCATTAGCTTTAATGCGCAGGTCGAGCGCCTCTTAGATGCAGGTTACGCTAGACTAGCCATAGCCACAGTAGCTGAGCGTCTCAAGGAGTCGATTTCCACCGGAACGAAAGCTGTAGCAGAGAGTAACACTAACAAGAAAAGAGTCGTGAGTATTCCGTACTTCCACGCAGTTTCGCACAGGCTTAAGAAAGTGGGAAGTAGATATGGGGCTAATGTTGTGTTTACGGCTCCCAATAAGTTAGGTAGGGTTTGTGCTGCCGTGCATAGAAATGAGCTGATGGAAGGAAAGAAGCGAACGGATATCTGTCAGGTTAAGCATATAGCCAAGAACAATTTTACCGACTGTCGCATGGGTGTGGTTTATAAGATTCCTTTTAGCTGCGGACGTTTTTATGTAGGACAAACTGCTCGTTGTATTAATCAAAGATTAATTGAACATAGAAGGTCCCTATCAGGTGGAACGCCGTCTAATCTATCTTTGCACTGCCAGGTCTGTAGCTGCACGCCCGAGTTAGAGAAGAGCAGCACGTGCGAACACACACACACACACACACACACACACACACACACACACACACACACACACACACACACACACACACACACACACACACACACACACACACACACACCACACACACACACACACACACACACACACACACACACAAAGGGTGGGGGGAGGGGGTTGGGTGCAGGGGTATTTGGGTGACAGGTGTCAGCGTGAGTAATATAAATGGCAAGAGCGAAAGCTTCCAAAGAATCCGCACCTTGTACATATCTTGCGAATGCATTGTGTGCCCAGCACTAGAAAGCAGGACGAAAAAAGGAACACAATTCGCTCGGAAGTTGCTCCCTTGGCATGTGTCCCCCCTCCCCTCCACCCCACATCACCTGCGCCACACCAACAATGCATTTCACGGAAAGCTTGTGGCTAAAAAAAGTAACTACACTGTTTAACGCCGCTGTTCTTGTCGAACTGGATGGGGGCTCAGCACCTGAAAGTAGACTTTCTGGGAGAAACATTGTTAGCTTGTGCATACCTCAACCTTTTGTTGTCTTTGTTAACCCTCTACCGTATCTAATGGACTCAAGGGTTCCCTTTGAGAGGTTTATGCCTGTAGGCTGGATAGTACTGAACCTGTATATGAGATAGGATTCCCTGTATTTTCTGTCCCTCGGCGAGCGGAAGTTTCCTTGAAGTATGTAGAGTTTCAGTTCATCGAAATTACGACCTGTCATATTAAAATGCTGCGCCACTGCCTTCGTCAGATTATTCGCGGTGTCCGCGCGGTGCCCGTTTAATCTAACATTAATTGGTTGACCAGTTTCGCCGACGTACTGCTTGTGACAAAGTGAACATTCCAACATGTAAATAACGTTTGAACTAGTGCAAGTGAAACTTGATTTTACATGATGGACAGAGTCACTTCCCGTGCTTTTAACTTTAAGATCATTTTGAATATGCTTGCAAGTCTTACGTCTGGGACGGGAGCAAGTTATTACGCAGGCGGTGCGCTGAGGGTTTACTTTGGCATGTACTAACAGGTCCTTAAAGTTTCTGTTACGGTGGTAGGTGACTCTTGGTATTTCCGGAAACGCTTTTCTAAGGCGATCGCTGCTTCTTAGTGTTGGATAGCATTTCCGAAGAATATTATTTATGTTTGGAAGCGCATTGGAGTATTTCGTTATGAATGCTAGCGTCTGGTTGGCCTGCGCTTGAGGTGGTCTTTTTTCTAGTGAGGGTGTCCTATCTAGTTTAAGCGCGCCATTGTATGCCTTGTTGAGAGCTTCGTGCGGGTGATTTCGTTCAGCTAAGGTTGCCTTTAAATTGCTTAAGTGGTGAACGTAATCCGCGTCGTTGCTACAAATCCTTCTTATGCGCCTTGCCTGTCCTATAAATATCCCCTGTTTGCAGTGTCGCGGGTGATGACTATTGTAATCTAGATATTGCTGGCTGTCCGTTGGCTTTCTGTAAAGCGTCGTCTTTAGTTTTCCTTTTTCGCCGGATACTGTCGTGTCGAGAAAATCAATTTTACTAGAAGAGTGGTGCATGGAAAATTTAATGCTGGGATGAAAGTTGTTAAAATGCTCAAAAAATGTGCGTAGTGCACTTACACCATGTTCCCAAATAATAAAGAGCTCGTCTATGTAACGGAGGTAGGTGCGAGGTTTTAGCGGCGACAATTCCAGAAGCTGTGCTTCTAGTTGCCCCATGAAGATATTGGCGTAGGTCGGCGCGAAAGGAGTTCCCATGCTGGTGCCAAAAATTTGCAGGTAGTTGGTCGAGTCAAATTCAAAGTAATTAAGTGTAAGTACTAATTTTAGTAACGCGATGTAAACTTCAACGGCGTGAGCACGTTTGCTATTCTGTATTGCCTTCGAGAGCGCTTCGATTCCTTCTGTGATAGGTATATTCGTGTATAGGGAGGTGACATCTAGTGTTACCAGAATAGTCTGATCTGAAAGTGTTTGTATTTCGTTAATAGACTCTATAATCCGCAGAAAGTGAGACGTATCCTGAATAAAGGACGGAAGGTTGGGCGGTATATCAGATAGATGGTGATCAAGAAACTTCGATAATGGCTCCGTCGGGGTGTTGTTAGACACTATGGGTCTGCCCGGTAATTCAGCAGTAAGTAGTTCATCTGTGCTAACCTTATGGATCTTAGGAAGGAGGTAGAAATGGCCTGCTTGTTTATTATCAGGCATTAAGAAGCGGTACTCGGATTGTGTGATTAATTCGCTGGCTAAAAGATCTGTTATCGTACGCCGTATCCTGTTGCTGTGTTCCACAGTTGCGTCAGAATCTAATTTTAGGTAATGTGCATTGTTAGTGAGCTGCTTGATTGCCTCGTTCTTGTACTTTTCTATCGGCCATATTACTATACTACCACCCTTGTCTGCTGGTTTTATTATGATGTCGTTTCTGTCCGCGAGTTGTTTCAGGGAATCGTGTTCTTCGCGGGATAGGTTCTTTGGTTTGCGTCTTTGTCTTGTTGTATTCAGGATGTCTCTTGTGGCTAGTTTTATGTACTGATCTAGCTCTTGGCACTGCTCACAATCTGGTGTCAACGTGCTTGGCGGTCGGAGCGCGTCAGTATTTGTGTCTCCTGCCTGTACTTTATCAAAAAAGAATTCTCTGATCCGCACGCCTTGAAAACTCTGTTATGTCTTTGTGTAGCTCGAATTCGTTAACCGCATCATTTGTTGGGCAGAATGTTAGACCGCGTTCTAGAAGACCTATTTCAACTGTACTTAGGCTCTGTGATATATCTACCACCCTGTTAGTGTGTTCTCGGCGCTGCACCGAGGGACAGACTGTTTCTATTGCGCTTATAGAATTATTTTGGACGCACTTCGTTGCGTGGGTGCTTTTGCGCTTTTGCATAGCTATTGGTTTCTTTCCTTTCGACAAATTCGGCTAGTTCTTCTATTTCTTTACCAGTTAAATTAATGTTATTCAGTTGGTCAGTTATTACAATAAGCTGATTGTGGCAATGCTCTTTTAAGATATCTATTAGCGATAATGAAGCACTTTCTAGGACGCCATTCCATTTTTTCAATAGGCTAGGAGGAAGTACACCAAGCGCACATCTGACCTTAATACTAAAACCTTTCGGAATTTTATTCTCTTTGATGTAGCTAGAGTATTCAGCTAAATGTAATCTGTAGTTTGGCGGCGAGTTTCCGTGATTGTAGGAAAGAACGAGATTTGTGATTATCTAGGCTGGGTTTTCTGTTTGTTAGTCATCTGTGTTTGTTTCGAGCAGACCTCCGGGGGCTGGAGTTTAGGGGTAGTCTTTGCCTGCTGCTTCTAGTTTTGGTGGTGAGGTCTGCCACGATGTCTGTTTGTGTATGTGTGTTTGCTAACACATGTAGAGGTCTGTGTAAAAATAGTTCGTGTCTCTGTCACCTCTGCTTGTTGTATGTGTTTTATTGGTGGTGTTGGCTTCACGTCCACCGTCTGAGTAGAGGCATCGTGTGACTAAACTTTGGTGGATCGCGTGTTGTTGCTATTGTTGGTCGATTGTGTTGCGTCTTGTTCTGTATGGGACGTTTCGTTAGAGCGTGTCCTTGGTTGCGTCTCCTTAAATTCATTCCTGATTCTGTACTTAATATTTTTGCTGATCACTGCAACGCCTAAATAATTCGGGTGTAGTCCATCCCCTTACGAAAATGGATTTAGAGTTCCTTTAAAACTCCTAATGAGTTCCTATAGAGTCTAAAAGAACTCAAAAGGAACTCGCCATTTATAGAATGTTTTCCATAGGACGACTATAGAAAGTCTAAAAATACCTTCTAGAGAAACACGTCATTTCACGCACAATAGAAAGCGTATTGACCTCATATGTACTGAATTCTATAAAGTAACTTTTATAGAGCGTCTTTAAAACATTTAATGCTTTCTTTCTATAGACTGGTTCACCATACGCGCTCTATAAGGGATGTATCTACTAAATTCTATAAGGTAACCTTTATATAGAGTACCTTTAGAACTCTTAACGCTACCTGTCTATAGACGGCGTTTCTATAAGTCCTCTATAAGGGATCTATACACGGTGTATTAATACATGTAACATTCTTATGAAAAAAAAAGTTTCATCAGGGACCTATTTACGCCCACTGTAGGGCAAAAATCTCTTCCATATTTTTCTCCAATTAACATGGTCATGTCGTAACTGCGGCCATGTTGTCGTCACAAACATTTTAATCTAATCCGACCAGCTAGCGTCCTGCCGCCTCCCGCCCCGCTTTCCTTCCCTTGGAATCCAATCTGTCGCCATTAATGACCGTTGGTTACCTTCCCGTCGCACTACAATTCCTTCCCTTATGCTAATTTCATGACCTTGACTTCTACTAGCACATGACTAAAATTTGCGCGGCGGTGGCGCAGTCGTAGAGTATCGGCGTCAAGTGCAAGAGGTACCAAGTTCGAATCCCACTGCCGGACCTAGGACCATCGGTCTTAACAAAAACAGAGCGCCCGACCTCGCCTTCTGTTGAGTACAGTACCCTCTCTAGAGGACATCCCCCAATGTGTCGAGCAAGTGGCATAAGAAGCGCTTTTTAAAGACGATAGTCTTTCTTGGGATACTTCAACGCAGAAATTTTGGTCTGTCTGTGTGTGTATATGTGTGTCTGTCCTGCTGCGAAAGGTGAACCCCTTCCTCAATGACCACCCAGCTTGAACTGGTAGGTACGTTCATACTTCTGAACACAGTCGACCAAAAAGCAAATATTACGCATATCTGAGGCGCAACATCAATACGTAAGCATAGTGTGTTCCTTTAGTAGAAAATACATAGATGCGTAATTCTAAAGACCCTAGTGCTTGTTAGGAGCGGACGTTTCCTACGCTTCGGTAAAACGATACGGTGCAGCCACCTACCAGTAGCTCTGCGTACTATGCAAGCTTCTTGCGTTTCCTGATATCATGGCCAGATGGCGTCCATATCTCACGCAGCGCTGGCGCTGCCTCCATTTCATCAATGCCAGCCACATGTGGCCGATTCAACATAGACGGGGCGCTGTCTGAGGCAAGGCAAAACATAAATGGCCATTTGTTGACATAGAACACACCCTACATGACATGCCGAGACAATGCAGGGAAAAGACCGACGAATATATTGCAGCGGAGAAGCGCCGGTGTGCCGATGCCCGTGGTCTCAAGCGTGCCCAGGAAACGCCCGGAGCTCATGCCGAACCGCAGGATGAACCGGGACTCATGTAGTACGGCCGGTAGAAGACTATCATTTCGACATTTGCAGCGAAGCACGGAGATACGCTGCCAATTTTTTTTTTCGGAAAATTATTGCGAAAGGTTTCTATTGCCATCCTAAAGAAACACCATGGAACATCTCTATAGAAATTTGTCTTTACAGTCTCAAGAAGAACTCGGTATAAATTCTCTATTGAAATATGTCTGTACGATCTTAAAAGGAACTCGATAGACATGCTCTATAGGAAAACATCTATAAAGTTTCTATAAGAATGCGGTGGCCAAATAACTTTTGGAACTCCATAGAAAAATTCTATGGAGCATGAAAATAAACACCATAGGATTCTATCGAGCAAGTTCAAAAGGCTTTCTCAAAAAACGCATTAAAATTTTTCGTAAGGATACCGAGCTAGGAGAATGTCAGGGTCCTGGTGGATTTCAGCGTGATGGATGACGTCAACGTTTTCGTGGCCGTGTTCAGTGTCGAGAAGAAAATCATTAACCTTGCGCGTACCCTGTGCGTGAGCTAGGAGTGCGTGTGTTTGTACGATCAGCGGTTTGTGCTTGTTTGCGATCCTCGGGAACACTGTTGTGAGGGTAAGTTTAGTGTTTGGCCTGTTGGTCTGGAAATCGTTTATGAGTGTTCTTATGGCCTGCACAGTGTCGTCACCGGTGTGATATGTCAGGTCATTAGTTCCGCAGTCATTATAGTCCCGCATTAGTTCCTTTTTTCATCCTGCTTTCTAGCGCTGGGCACACAATGCATTTGCAAGATATGTACAAGGAGCGGATTCTTCGGAAGCTTTCGCTCTTGCCATTTATATTAGTCACGCTAACACCTGTCACCCAAATACCCCTGCACCCCCCCCCCCCTTTATTTTTGTCTTTTTTGTGTGTGTGTGTTCGCACGTGCTGCTCTTCTCCTCTCTTTCCGAGGACGGGGAAGAGTGTGCAAAGGCGTAAATAAACGAACGCTGGAGAAGGCAGTTGCCGCCCTGACGAAGACAAGTCCGCTTGTCGTAACATTGGCTCCCGCGACAGTCCATGTTCTAAATCGTACTTTGCGATTTGTTCATCGATTCAAGCATCCATCTTCCCCTGAGCTTCTCTACACGTCATGATTGTAATGTTATGACCTGTCATTTATGCTCGTCATGGAGTCGTGTTGTGCCATAGCAGTTTTGGTATTCATCCCATTAACGAAACGCGTGGCATGTGAATCATGCTGCTCATGACACACACGTCACGATTTTCATGTTCTAAGAAGTCACCCATGGTCGTCAGACGTCTCGCCATACCAATTTTGGTATATATTGTTACGAAGGGCCGCGAAGGGATGGTTTTATTAACAGGAGATGGATGTTGGCGATGTCCCAGTTAGGTCTCCAAGCTCTTCGTCTTCCTGTTCTACCTTCCTTCCAAATCACTTATTCTATGTGCGTTACACTCCCCCGCATGTAAGCAAAGCCCGTAGGGCGACTCAGGAGGAAGGAAGGGGTAGAAACGCTTCAGGTGAGCAACCCCAGGCAGCACGCCAACACAGGACTTATGTAGGCGTGAAGTCGGCCAAAGTCGGCAGCGATATCGGGCCTAAGTCGGCAAATCGCGCTCGCGCTACTTTCACCCACATGTGCCCGATGACGGCCAGCCAGAATGGCGCCACTGTGGCGAAGCCACCATGGGTCGAACTTGGCCAGCCAGAGTGGGCGAAATTTGGCCAGCCAGCGTGGGCGAAATTTGGCCAGCCAGAATGGGTCAAATTTGGCCAGCCAGAATGGGTCAAATTTGGCCAGCCAGAATGGGTCGGATTTGGCTAGGTAGCATTGGCCGATGTTGCGGGCATTCAGGCTTTTTTGGCGTGTTGTCGGCCCCGCCGACATCGGGAAACCCCTCGCGCGACCGTTCACAGCCGCTATGGTGTTTGTAGTTTACCCCACGTGTGTCGCGCCGTTTGGATTGCGATAATTTTATTTTTTGTTTTCACATTTTCGAAGGACCAACAGTAGTTTGTGTAAATGTGCCTCTCATGCATACGCGAAAGCTTTATTAACACAGTAATAAGTGGGGCTAAGTGGATCCTCTGTAGTTTCTATTAATGCGTTCTCACCAAAACAAATAACACAACAAGAGAGGTTTATAGGGAAAAGCACTATTTCATTTATTTTGTGAACTCTGCATTGATAATATGCTATTCTCGTGTTGCACCGTCGTAGTGGAAAAGCTTCGGCAAGGGTGGAACCTGCGGGAAAAGGCGTGAAAATTAGCACAGCTGTGGAGCACATCAGCACTATACTATAATTCCATGCAACTTATGTGCGACTCATGAACAAACGCGGAAATACAAGAAATGTCAGAAACATTCATAATCGGGCACTACTTTAGAAAATAACAAAACAAAGTCGTCCTTTTAAATATAATGAATCTATGTTCAATATCCAACCCCGAGATCTTGGTGTCGTGTCGCTTTAGATACCCTAGGGGGAAAAAACGTGAGTAAAGGATCTGTTGCAAAGCAATTTTAAAAGCGGCACATTACTTGAAATAGGTGCATCTTGCATTATAATAAATTTAATATTTTTGGTATACATCGTAAAGGAAAACATGTAGACGTGAGCTAACACGACACACCCCAGGGATGGGGTCGTTAGGCAAAAAATGTTCTTAAATGATAGGTGTAAGGTGCATTATAAGCAGATATTAGAGAAGGAACACCTTTTCAAGGCTACTTTAAAAACGCCATCGCGTACCGAACTGCCGCACATGTCCTGCACCAAGGAGCGCGTGTTCGGTATCACATTACCTTTAAAAATACGGGCAAGAAAAGATAATGTTACGAGACGAGAGCTGCAAGTCACCACACAAAGGGTGTTTGATACAAGCACAGGATTAACTGCATGAAGTAAAACTGCTTTGGGACAATGTACGTAGGCTCTTTATTCGAAAATAAAGAGCCTACGCACCTCACGACACAAATAATATATAAAGTGGAACCGGTGCTTTAACATCACAACAATATGTGCCGCATCCCATTTTGAAAACTGGCCAGCAACTTACCGAATTTTGGCATCCGCTCTGCACTCTTCAGCTGTGAGTCCGCAATACAAATTCGGCGACGACACTGTAGTCTCACCAAAAGGCACAGGCTTGTGTTCATATACAACCGATGTCACAGTTGGGATGGGCATTGTCTTAGGAGGTACACTCGCCAAGGAATCGCGCAATCAACTTGAATGATCGATAAATGCGGTACATGATAAACGATAAACGCGTGGACAGACTGCGTGCAGCCGTTGAAACTCGTTCTTACACCTTGCACGTTGGTAGCGATGCAGCCGCGACGAGAGAGCGCGGAGAGAGTTCCTCGTGGTTTCTCCCTCGGAAGGCAGCGAACGCCAGCAAAAGCAGGTTCAGAACCACATTCTTTGCAAACTGCAGATGAGCACAATGGATGTTCACGGAGGGGGCCGTGACAAAGGTGGCCAGTTCGGGAGGGGACGCGCGCCCCCCTCCCCACACACTTTTTTTTTATGTTTAGTTGCTGCTGGCTTAGCATGTGCTAGGTTGCTTCTCGGCAGAGCACGCTCGTTTTTCTTGCTTTCTTTTTTTTTGTAGCTGTCTCAAAACGTGGAAGACAGCATGTCTGTGGGGCAAACATTTTTGCACAATGGCGGGGACACCCGCCGGGACTGCATTTGTTAAGTGCAGCTCAGGGCAGCCTGTGGCGTATGCTGGCACGCATGTGTTCTCTTGCCAGCTACTTGTAACACAGGATTTCGCAGAGACTGAACCACCCACTATAGCTAAAAACGAGAGCGAAATGCTGCACTGCACGCAACAAACGTAGCGAGGACGCACGGCGCCGCCATTCTGCTTGAATTCCTGCCATTTTCTTCAGCGCACGAAAGACATGCACGTTCTGCCTTTCCGCACGACAAGAAATACTGCGATGACTCTGTCTCTACGCGCCCTTCTTTTGCCCTTATTGGTTATAAATAAATGAGTTGTTAAATATCAGAATACGCACATGTGCGCTTATATCAACGCCATAGTCTCATACGAACGTCAGTGATAAATCCGACACACTGCACAGAGCAAGCAGTCAAGCTCGATATATTCTGCTCATCTAACCAGTACAACGTAACCGATGGCCGATGTGTAAACCAATTCGATATGTATGGAAAGAACGAAAAAACGGACGTTACACAAAAAAGCAAGAAAAGCATGAATTATACGCAATGGCGTGGACATATTAAGGAATTATTAGCCTATTGTATCTGCGTGCTAGTAGAGAGCATGGAGGTGCATTGTCTACCCGACCAGTAGACAATTATTTTCTTTTGCTGAGCTTATGCGAGCTGCGATACATGCGATGCGCTGTACAGGAGCTGTTTTTGAAAGGAATGCACTAGTTTCGCGAACGCACTGATGAAATGTAGTGGAGGGCCACGTGGTCAACAACAGCTTGACTTAGGACGGCTGGTTTATGCTGTAACCCTGCTCAAACGTATGAAGAAACTAGGGAACAGAAGAGAGCTTTGATTTTCAACTGATTTTTTTTCAGTGCATGCTTGCTGTTTTTATATAACATAAGGTACGCAGATCGCCTGCACAAGAACACTCTGTGATCAGATACACTCTAGTAGAACTCACCAGAAAAGCTCTCTCTATATCAATTATAGGTGTGTGCATTTGTTTGCCACCTTTGAGATGAAAAATGCTTGCCATATCACTGCTTGGTATTTTTCGTTTTTGCTTTTTTCGCAAATTTCGTGGTCTTGACAAGAGCACTTCATTTGAATTTGCAATACAAATTGATCTATGTATTTCATGGTCCTCTCATTATAGAGCTAGCACTAGATCGGTATTGTCTCCTCGCTGTCGCAATGTTAGCTCTGTATACCGTTCTTTTGCATAAGTTTCTAAATGTCAGTAGTATAACGCCGGTGGCGAGTTTATCTCCGCTTCAGCGCACCATAAAGTCGGCGTTAGACCTTTTTTTGTCCACGCGCTGTTACCTCCATATGCCTTTTCCTTCCATAGGTTGCTAAATGTCAGTAGTATAGCGCCGCTTGCAAGTGTTTATCTTTGTTTGAACATATGAGTGCTGGTTATGCCCATCGATGTATGCACGAACTAGTTCAATTTCTATGAATTTAAATTTTCTGACATGCGCGCTGTCAGATAATTTTCCACCATGCTTGTCGATCCTTCTGGCTAATGTTAACTGTTGCGCCAGCCTATTTCGCTAAGTTCCCGCAAAACAGCCTATAGATGTATATATGAATAGTTTATATGCATGTTTTTTGCGTGCCCTGCTTATTAAAAACAATGCGCGCTAACATAATGTCATATATGCTGCTCAAAACGCACGTGCGCTATGTTCCGGCACTGAAACGCGTATACATGAATATATGAAGCTGAACATCTTATTCTTACGTCGAATCTCTCAAGTGAATTTCGGTCATGCTTGTGTCGATCGGATCTCTGTTGTTATATACAGCAGGCTTCCAAAGAGGCCCGGCCGATATCAACCATGAAAGGCTGCGGCGTAGTCGACGTTGCCTCCAGGACAACAGAAATGACTCAGTGTCTCCTGTGAAATAATCTTCCTGGGCATATATCGCGCCAAATTCGCCATTCCTCAGGTGATTCTGATGAGCGGCAAAATCGGCGCCACATTTGCCGGAGAAAGTTATCGGCTAGCCGACGGGGGCTTTGAGGTGGCATACTTGGCACAGTGTTGCCGATAAGTGGCATCGGCCAGCCCATATTGTCTGTAGAAAGGCAAAATCGGCGCCATAGTTGCCGTTGAAAGCCATCGCCTCAGCCGATGTCGGCAGTAACGCGGCATAAGCGGTCCCATGTTGCCGATTACAGTAGACGGCCTGCCGATATCCGCGGGGCAGCGGCTATAGTAGCCCGATGTTGCCAGTCATTGACGGCGGCGTGGCCGATACTGGCTCGCTGTCGGCAACATTAGGCCGTGGATGGGCCGAACTTTGCCGCCATAAAACCAATATCGGCCCTACGTTGCGTGCTGCCTGGGACGTGTGTCACCTGCATTTTGCTTGATCGCCGACCATTGCTCAAAAGGTGAGCTACTAGGTACGTAAGTTCGCTCAAATGATCCACAACAACGAATGGGCCTGAATACTGCGATAGGAACTTTTGGCACATTCCACTCTTGCGTTGGGGCGTCCAGAGAAGCACCGAATCGCCTTTGGCGAAAATTTTTTGTGACACTCGTCGTATCGATCTTTTGAACGGCGTTGCGATTCCAAAGTACGCAGACGGGCTATTCAACGAGCTTCTTCCGCGAGACACACAGTCTAGTCACAGAATCGTCGTTGTGCAGGGCAAATGGCAAGAAAGTATCTAGGGGGCTGCGTGGTAACCTTGCATACAGGAGGTAGAATGGGCTGTAGTTCGTGGTTTCGTGTTTTGCCATATTGTATGCGTATGTTGTAACATTCCAACACTGACAGAGACAGAAGATTTTATTCTTCTTCTTTCTCTTCCCCCGTTCCCCCGCCAAAGCAGCTCTTCGTCGTCTTTTAGTCGCTACACTCTCCCTGGCTTTGTTTTGTCCCTCCGCTGGATATAGGGAATCACATTGCTGATGGAAGCTATTTCCATGACACCATCTTCCCTTACGTAGCCGATGGTCTTAAGTATTCCGTCTTTTGTAGCCGTTTTGGTCACCTTAAATGGTCCCAACAGTTTTGTACTATGACTGTCATTGCCTTTCCGTATCAAAACTAGATCACCTAGAGTAATATTGGGGATCTTGTTGTTATGCCGCTTGTCAAACGCTCGTTTAAGCGACTCCCTGTGTTTTCTTTGGCTCTCTGCAGTCTTCTTGGTCTCCTCAAGGTGTAGTTTTGTCTTGATTTCCAGCGTGTCGTCTGCAGGCAGATACGCCGGTTCACCGAAGGCCGCATATTGGGGACTGCATCCCAAAGCACTTGTATGGGATCTATTATGATGCGACACTGCTGCTTGTAGGCAACATTTCCACCCTCCTGGGAATTCCGGGTACATGCTTGTGTATTGCTTTATGTCTCGTATGACCCGTTCTGCGAGCCCGTTGGCTGACGGATGGTATGGGGCTGTGAACTTCAGAGTGATGTTTTTTTCTTGTGCCCACTTTGCAAGTTCCTGGCTCCTAAATGCCGATCTATTGCCAGATACTATGCATTTCAGTCCCTTAAACATGTCTCTGCTCAGTAGTGCTATAACGGTTTGCGCATTCTCTCTTCCTGGCTTGGCCGCAACAATGCTTGAGCATTCGTCAATGCATACTAAGAAAGACTGAGTTCTCCTCACGCCTTCGCTTTTTTTTTAGCTCAGCGAAGTCAACATGAATGGTCTCAAACGGCACACTTGCGTGTGGTGGGAATATCATAGTGTCTGTTTTCTGTTTGTATTTAGCCTTGTTGATTTGACAATTGTGGCAGGATCTAATGTAATCGGCGACATCATTCTTCATTCCTGGCCATGTAAATCGCCTTCTCAATTTGTAATAGGTTCGCCAAAACCCATCGCGTCCTCCTGAATGTGGGCTGTCATGATACAGCTCAAGAACCTTTCGTACCAACGTAGCTGGAACCTGGAACTTTCTTCCTATGGGGATCAATTGCTCTGTACCTTCCCAGAGTTTGAGTAGGTTCACACTTTCCTTGTTCCCACATTCACTGATTACTGGAAGCCGAGAAAGTGCATCAGCATCTGATAATTCTTGCCCGCTTTTGTGTGCGACTTCGAAGTCAAACTACTGGATTTCACTGATCCATCGGGCTATTCTTCCTTTTGGTTGTGAAACATTCAGCAAATGGGTAAGTGCCTGATGATCAGTGAATAGTTTGAATTTTGCACCTTCGATGTAAGAGCGAAAATACCTCATTGCGAGAACAACAGCCAATGCCTCCTTCTCTGTTGTGCTGTAGTTCTGCTCTGCTTTCGTAAACGTATACGAATAGTAGCCAATAACTTGGGCTCCTCTTTCATGTTTTCGCTGATACAGAACAGCACCTGCACCGAAGTTGGAAGCATCTGTCGTCAGTTCAAAGGGAAGACTGAAATCGGGTAGCGTAAGGATCGGATCTGATGATATGGCTGATACTAAGTCGTCGTAAGCCTTTTCACATTCATCAGTCCAAATAAAATCGGTGTTCTTGTGAAGCAAATTGTTCAATGGTTTTGCTCGGGCCGCAAAATTTTTTATGAAGTTTCTGAAGTGTCCGGCAAGCCCAAGGAAAACTCTGAGCGCGTGTACACTATCTGGCTTCTTCATGTGCCTTACGCGCTCCACGGATTCTTCCTTAGTGCTTTTAGTAAATCCATCCAGGACGCGTCCAAGAAATGTAATTTTTGTCTTGAAGAACTCACTCTTCTTAAAATTTACTTTCAGTTTAGCTTTGCTCAGTGCGATCAAAACAGCAGTCAGGTGTTCAGCGTGAGACGTTTCATCTTTTGAATAGACTAAAATATCGTCGACATAGACGTTGCACAATACTCCAAGAAAGGGTTTCAAGACGCCATTCATCATCTTTTGAAACCAGGCAGCGCTGTTCTTCCACCCGAAAGGTAAGCGATTGTACTCATATACGTCAAAGGGAGTGACAAAAGCCGTGTACATTTTATATTCCTCTTCGAGTGGTACCTGCCAAAATCCTTTGCAAAGATCTATTCTGGAAAAGATTTTGCAACCTCCCGTTTCTTCAATTATGCCATCAATTCTTGGCATAGGAAAAGGGAATAGGTCCGTTTGGTGATTCAAGATTCGGTACTCTGTACATAGTCTCAAAGATCCATCTTCTTTGGGAGCCAGCGTAATTGGTGAGGCGAACGTAGACACCGATGGTCGTATGATGCCAGCATCTAACATATTTTGGATCTCGTTTTTCAACCAAATTTTCTTCTCGCGTGACATGTTGTAAGGCTTTCTCCTGACCGGTGTAACGTCTTTCATCTTGAAAGGAACTGAAAATTTTGTTGTTGCTGGTGGGTAGTTGCTTAAGCAGACAAGTTCGGGGAACTTGTGGCGGACGTCGTCTTCACATGTAATAAGGCGATCTGCGATACTCAAGGAGGCGCACGTCTCTTTCGCCACAGTCACTTCATCATTCCAATAAAGGTTTAACTTTAGGGTCTTCATATCAGGTCGGGAAAGTAAAAATTTGTAGTCACACCCTTTTACTACGAGAGCGTCAATGTCAGCATTCTGGCCTTGAAAAGAGACACTTGTTCTCACCCATTTATCGTAAATTTGTCTCGTCCCATCAAAACTTTGTACTTGTACCGACCTCCCTCGAATAATTTCTTTCCTCTTTACAAGTGCCTCATTTATGACAGACACAGATGCCCCACTATCTACGAGAGCATCAACATCTTCACCATTTACCTTTAGTTTGATATACAGAAGGTTAAGAGCCGTTAGAAAAACAGTCTCCAATTTTGTCGTCAGGTGGGACTGTGCACCCTCTTTTATTCGTTTTTTGTTTCAGCTGTATCTGGATGCGAAGAAGCCATTTTCTCTTGGTAGTTACTGGCATCGGAGATTACATTAACCGCTCGGTTTCGACCATGCCAATTGTCATGATCACGTGACCTCCAAGGTGCCCTGTCGGGATGGTAATCTGGTCGACGTGGGTTCTGGGAATTCCAATCAATTGAGAGGTTCCTGATAGAAAGTAGAAGTTCCTCGACAGTTTTTGGCGATTGCACTTGTGCCTGTCTCTGGAGTTCCTTAGGAAGGCCGTGAATAATGAGCGGAACTATCGCCGACTCCGGAAGTTCCGGGTTTGCCATTTGAAGAAGCCGCCTTTTCTCATAAAAATACTCGAGGGGCTTTCCTGATCGAAATTTGTAAAAAATTGCTCGGTCCCGCCTTTCAACGGGGTTTTCGTCGAAAGCTGCCAGGAAACTGCTTTTCCACTCATCCCACGTGTCGGTCTCGTGTCCAGCGTAGTGAAGCTCGTACCACTTTCGAGCCAGTCCGGTGAGGAATGGACGCATGTTCCTGATGCGTTCACTGGATTCTTGCCACGAGTTGTCCTCACACGCGTGTTCGTAGAACTTCATCCAGGTTTCCGGCCTTGTGCTTTCACCATCAAATGGATCAGGCTTTCCTATCTCCTTGTTGGGTCTTTGTTGTGACTGGATGACGGCAAGAAGACTATCCATGAACTGCTGCTGTCGCTCTGCGTGCTGTTGTTGACGGTGGAGAATTTCCATGAGGCATGAGCTAACGGAATAATCTTCTTTACTTGGCGCAACCCTTGACGACGCTTTCAAGAGCGGCCGCATGATGTATTCTTGAAACTCGGAGTACTTCAGTTTCATCTTCACTGATGGTTGGTTGTCGATCTCCTCCGGCGTCTTCCCAGCTTTCTGAGCGACGAACTCACGTAGTTCGGACGTTGTGACACTTTCAGGCAATTCATACGTTTCTTCATCCACGTCGCACGTCGAAAAATATGGCCTGTCACTTGAACTTCGGGATAAAGTCAAAGTTATCCATATAGTTGCGTTCTTAATCCTGCCGAAGACTGCGCCAATGTAACATTCCAACACTGACAGAGACAGAAGATTTTATTCTTCTTCTTTCTCTTCCCCCGTTCCCCCGCCAAAGCAGTTCTTCGTCGTCTTTTAGTCGCTACATATGTTATGAAGGGCAGCACGTCGTCCCAGTTCTTATGATTTGAGGAAACGTACATGTCAAGCATGTTGGTCAGAGTTCGGTTTGTCCTTTCAACGAGACCATTGGTCTGCGGATGATACGGCGTGGAGTGACGGAACTAAAGTGCACAGGCGAAGGAGCTCTTCAACGGCGTCAGCAGTGAACTGCCGACCACGGTCGCTGATTATAGCACGTGGTGGGCCGGGACGAAGGACGACGGAACGCAGCAGGAAGACCACCACGCAAGTACGGGTGGATGAAGGTATGGCGGCGGTTTCAGCGTACCGTGTAACATGGTCCACGCAGACGATTATATGCCAGCGGTTCTTGTTAGTAGATATCGGGAGTGGACCCATAAGATCGATGCCACGCAGACGATTATATGCCAGCGGTTCTTGTTAGTAGATATCGGGAGTGGACCCATAAGATCGATGCCTACTTGTTCGAAAGGCGTACTTGGAGGTGTTAAAGAGACCGCCTACCGTCCTTCATCGCTCTCCCGTTCTTTTGGCTCAACAGAAAGCGTACCTTTCGAAGTGTCCCAGCGTGCAGTGGTTTCTCCAGAAACTGAATAGAAATTATTAAAACACAATTGTTATCTACGAAGGGTCGCTCCTTTCCTAGCACATGCCAGCAACATTGGTTACCGCGCATCATGCCTCGTGGTCTCGCTGGAAACCCTTTCGGGCACGGGAGGGTTCTCTACAGGAACCGGTTTCAAGGTCGACATTCCAGAGGTGACGAGGAGGAGGAGAGGCGAGAGAAAGTCGGCGCGCGTGGGTGCGCCTCGGACATGTAGCGCCGCATGCATGACAAGCGCAGTACTACGCGCCTGCGCAGGCAGAGGAATTCGAAGGCAGCGCCACCCCGAAAGCAGCGAAAAAAAGAACAAATTGCTCTTGCACGCTATAATAAGGTGTCTCATAGGGTGAAGTACGCTTGTAAGGCATACATAATAGTTTTTCAGCAGAATATGTATGCCTGCGTGGGCTGGTTCTCGTACACTTGGAAAGTGACGAACACGCTGTTGGGTGTCGCTAGCGGCGTTTTTTGCACCACTTTCAGAGCAAAATTAAAAACCTAATTCCGTTTTTGTGGGGTAAAAGCGTGCTCGTTCCCGTAAATGTGACGCACGATCTCCTCAATTTCACCACAATCTTAAAAAATTTTCCGAGCGGTAGACAGTCCCTTTAAAGGGCGGAGAGGCCCCGGTGCAGCAGTGGTCGGTCGCTTGTGACGCTGGCACGTTTCACAACCAGCGACATAGCGCTTGATTGTTTGGCACATGTTAGGCCAGTAAAAGCGTTCTTGCGTGCGGTGTAGCGTTCGTACGAACCCAAAATGGCCTGATGTCGCATCATCATGCGTGGCGTCGGAACGAATTGTTCACGGGGACAACTAGCAGGAAACGTGCTCCACTGCCGGAGTAGTTCTTATAGAGCAAGCCATCACGAATAGTGAAACGACCGCTGCCTTGAGAAGTATATATATATATACGGGCGGCGGCAAAGGGTGGATCCAGGGTGAGATCGTTACGTTGCTCACGCTGAAAGTCTGCCGCGTCAGGGAATGTACAAGTAGTAGCCGCAATGCAGTCGTCAAAACTATCATCATCGCTCTCGGTAGTTGACAGAGGGATGCGGGAAAGGCAGTCCGCGTCGGCATGACGGCGGCCACTCTTGTACGAGACCACAAAGTCGTATTCCTGAAGGCGCAGCGCCCAGCGGATCCCGAACCAGACGGATCCCGCAGACCGACCAGCCAGCATAAAGAGTGATGGTTGGTGACTATCTTAAATGGCCTTCCGTAGAGATAACATGAGAATTTCTGGACGGCGAACACGTGTCCGCCGTCCAGAAATTGTACAGCTGTACAGCTGCCCGGAATTCTAGCTCGGTGACCGTATAATTGCGCTCTGATTTGCTCAGACAGCGACTCGCAAATGCAACTACATGTTCTGCGTTGTGATGTACAAGCACTTCCCCTATTCCAATTCCGCTAGCACCAGTGTAGATTTCAGTGGGTCGAGATGGGTCGAAGTGACGCAAGAGGGGTGCTGCTGTCAGTATAAACTTTAGTTGCGAGAATGAAGCGTCACACTCTGGTGTCCAGTTGGAGGCCGTGTCCTGCCGCAGCATACATGTCAACGGGTAAACGATGTCGGCGAATGGGGTACAAAACGGCGAATGTATGAGAGGAGGCCAATGAATGAGCGAAGTTCTCGTGCTGACTGCGATGGTTTGAAGGAGCTGACAGCTTCAATTTTGCGAGGATCTACGCCATCTCTGTCGACTAAGTGTCCAAGAACGAATGTTTGACGTTCGCCAAACCGACATTTCGTTTAGAACCAGTCCAGCTGTTTCGATGCAGTCCGGAACAAGGTTGAGGCGAGCGTTACGCTCTTCAAAGGTACGGCCAAAAATCACATCATCATCTATAGGTAGCACATGCATATCTACCACTTTAAACTACTTAATATCGTATCCAACGTGGCAGGGGCATTACAAAGACGAAAAGGCATAACATTAATCTCGTATAGACCATTCGGGGTCACGAAGGCGGTCTTTGTCTTTAGGTTCCATAGGGATTTGCCAGTAGCCTGATCGCAAATCAAGTGTCGAGAAATAAGATGCAGCGTTTAGGCAATCGATGACTTCGTCGATTAGTGGTAGTGGATACACATCCTTCTTTGTTACTGTATTCAAACGCCTATAATCTACGCAGAACCTCCATGAACCATCTTTCTTTCGGACCAGGATTACCGGAGCGGCCTAGGGCTAGAAGATTCCTTCTTGAACGACGCCCTTGTCCATCATTTCCTTTACTTGTTCGGCTATAACTTTGCGCTCGTACGATGACACTCTGTAGGGCTTCTGGCGGATTGGATGCGCAGTGCCGGTATCAATTCTGTGACGACCTCGGGACGGTGGTAGCTGAAGTGGTGCATCTCTGTGATTAAAGTCAAATGCAGCAACATATTGTGAAAAAACGTGCACCAGCGCTTGACGCTCAAACGTGCATAAATCCTTACTTATCATACTGAACATTATCGCTTCGGAAGGGCCATTACTGCGAGGGGCACAAACTGGAGCAAGGTCTGCAGTTAGCGCCCCTATTGGATTGTATGAAATTTCGTCGTAGAGGGCGATTTCATAGCGCGAGGAAGAACTGGCGCTGCGGAACAGTTCAGCGCCAACAATGTGGTGACTCCTTTTGTCATGCACGCAACAGCGCAGGGTATAAGTACACTCTTTTCCGTGCAGTTTGTGGTGAGAGGCCTAACTACCACATCAATACAAGCAGCGGCAGCAGTAGGCGAGAAAACACGAACAGGTGTTAGGCACCATGACGGCAATATGACGTCATCAAGCACACTAAGTATGTCCCTGTCTTAATCGCACGAGCTCTGTTCGGAAAGCGCAGGTACCTGCAAATTATTAACAGATATTGCGCCACTGGCATAATCAACGGAAGCACCGCACTGTTTAAGAAAGTCGATACCAAGAATGAGGTCGTGCGAGCAACGAGAAAGGACGACAATCTCTGATACAAGGGTGATTCCACGTAAGATCGAACAAAGCATGGCTGGTCACCCTCTTCAGTTTCTTTCAAAATTTTATCTATTGCTGCCCGATGAGTGGAAAGAAGAGATCCGCAGTTGGTTTTGCTAGCAAAATTTTTCGAAGCGCCGGGAGTCAATGAGTCAATAATGAAGAGGTTTAGTGCCGGGCTTACCTGCTCTTCGGTTTTGGCCAACTTTGGTTATTAATTACACAAACTATACTACGGATAGGTGGCTGAAATTGATTTAAGTAATTATACGCATACTTCTTGTGTTAAATTATTTTTACTCTTTATGGGGAGTGTACATATTTTTATAAAAATCCTCAAAATCAGCCCAGAAAGCATTTTCCTGTCCACTTTGCGGGCTTATATATCAAAAAAGGCTTGTGGCAGAGCGGCAAAAATTCTGCATTACGTTCTAGGCGTACTCGTTTGTCAAACTGCAAAAGCTTATATTTATACGACTTTTCAATAAAGAGATACGGGCGGTCTAACTTCAAAAAACACCGAACAGTCGAAATTTCTGACGACACTTAAAAAAAACATTTTTGATATTTTTAAAACTTTGTACACTTATTCTCCTTCACATTGGCTTTCACAATCACCAAAAACATATTGCATAATTTTGTTCCACAAAGATTTACAGGCCGTCGAATAGCCCCTATGGAAGGCTCAGCGAGCAATGCACATCTGATTATTCTGACATTAGTGATCGCGTACGGCTTTTCAATTTTGGCATGATATTGTGCTGGTCATTTGTGTCTGAACGCTGCATATTAGCTATGAGGGACACAGTAATGAATGATTAGGGGTCAGTTTCGTACGCGTGGGGTCCTTTGATGCGCTGCGGTATCGCAGCGCAGACAGATATTTTCCGCCTTTACCTCAGCAAAAATGCAGTAAGAACTGAATGCCTAGCTTAGATTCCCCCGCCCCTCCCCCCCCCCCCCCAAAAAAAAAATAGATAGGATAAAATGCAATGAGCAAAGAGTGCTTTCCAAATAATCTTTAACAAAATGGAAAATTTGTGAAGGTCAAGAAGAACCACTTCATTAAATCATGTTTCTGGGCTGAAATCGTGTTTATTCGATTGATTAGACAGTTCAGATTTCTTCTTTCGTGTGCACATAACTCCTTCCAAGCAGGCCCGGCTATTCGTGCCACTTATAAGCCAGGAGATGCTTCCGTTGACGTGGATAGCTGCCAGGCATACCAAGACCATGGAACGCGGGTACTCTCATCCACTCTTCCTTCTTTAACTCGCGGAAGGCAACAACTTCTTTTTCTTCAAGGTGTATTAGATGCACACCTTTCAGTTTCTCTGATAAAACGGTTACAATGTCTTTGGCTGGTAGCAATGCATGCGCATTCCAGCGGCCGCGGACCGGTTGCGTGTTACATGCGCACGCTTTGGCAAGGGCGGCGCGGTGGGAGAGGGCACTCACGCTGCTTCCCCCGCTGCCTTTCATGCCTCGTCGCGGTGCCGAAACCGGTACGCCCCCGCTTCCTCCTTTCTACTCCTTTCCCTTCTCCCAAGATTCGGGGAGATGCCTCCTCTCTCAACCTTGCGAAGGCGCGCCGCTTTCTGGAAGGTCTTGGGTCTTCCGTCTGGAGGCGTCGGGATTGACCGGATCCCCTCCGAGTACGCGAGATCGCCACCCGCCGCCATCACCAAGCGCCTGCCCGCCCTTCCATGAGTGATCTTCCATTCTTGGTCGGAGCGCGAGTGGCGACAGACGACCGGAGTGGCGACAGACGACCGTGCCTGCCCACATTCGTGGCACAGCAACCCAGTTCATATCGCTCGTGCTTCCTCTGCTCTCTGCCAGTATGCCAGACAACGGAGCTTCCTGGAAGTTGAAGAGGCGCTGGTCCGACCCGCGACATACCACCATTGGGCCTTCTCGCAAGGCGAACGGGTGGTCGTTCGAGCATCACCAGCCCACTGCCGCGGCGAACGTGTCCCGTGCCCAGGTCCAGCTGAGCGACTCATCATCATCGTCACCCGGCACCCCACCTTGGCCGGCGGCAGCTGACGACCCGGCGACCAGCGGCCGCGGAGGGCAGAGACAGCCCCCTCATCGACACGACGTTCTTGACGGCGTATGTTGACACCTGCCCTTGCGTTAGCCCCAGGTGATGGCGGTGGCTTCGCGGCTGAAGCGTATGAATTAAGGAGGGGGGATGTAGGAATCCATGTGCATTCGAGCGGCCGCGGACCGGTTGCGTGTTACATGCGCACGCTTTGGCAAGGGAGAGGGCACTCACGCTGCTTCCCCCGCTGCCTTTCATGCCTCGTCGCGGTGCCGAAACCGGTACGCCCCCGCTTCCTCCTTTCTACTCCTTTCCCTTCTCCCAAGATTCGGGGAGATGCCTCCTCTCTCAACCTTGCTAAGGCGCGCCGCTTTCTGGAAGGTCTTGGGTCTTCCGTCTGGAGGCGTCGGGATTGACCGGATCCCCTCCGAGTACGCGAGATCGCCATCCGCCGCCGTCACCAAGCGCCTGCCCGCCCTTCCATGAGTGATCTTCCATTCTTGGTCGGAGCACGAAGCCACACGAAGGGAGCTGAGTCACTATCAGCCCCTTTTCGTCGTGCGCTTCGCTTTGCATTGTTGTCACTTGCATATTCTATACTTGTTGTGTTGGTGGCGTCAGAACAGGATGAATAAACACCTTCGTTGCAAAGGCTTGTCTCTGTCCCCCTGGCCTGAACCCGCCGTGGTTGCGATCAAACGCGAACCGCGGTATAGGGGCCACAGCTCTAATTGTTAGGGCTGCTGCGTTTGTGCTTGCGGGTGTCTGCCACCGCTAGCACCCATGGCAACCGTATAAAGGTTAAGAAAAACCCCTATACGCGATGCGCGGCGCCTATAGGGGCGCCACTGAAAGCCGCGTAGCGGCGGCCGTTGGAACCGCTGGTGGGTCGCGTAGCCTCATTTCACTGCAAGCATGACGGAAGTGCGCGCGTGCGATTTGCCGCTTGTGCGCGTCCCAAATAATTACTTTTGAAGCGATAGTGTGTGCAAATGAGCTGCACATCATAATAGTGGACATGTGTCCGATGTCACAGCTGTGTGGGACGACAATGTCACCATACGCGCCAAGTGTTTGCCACAGACAAGCGTCAACAAGCTTCCCTACGAAGTGGAGCTCATCGCACCGCTTTCTTTATAACGTCCCGATGACTAATACCTGCATACGTTGACGTGTGAACCAACGTTTTCTTTCTCGACACAGTAGCTTCGTTTACGTGCCATGTGTTTATATAGTAGATTTTGAGGGATCGCTGTCGCACCGGCGCATGCATTTCACGGGTGCGGCCACGCGAAGGGTCAGCGTTGGTAAAACTTTGAAACCAGCACGATAAACTTGTGAATATATATCTCGACAGCTTGCGCTAGTGGCGCGAGACTGAGTCACTGCGAAGCTGGTGGTCACCTAGCTTGTCGTAGCAGCTTGGCTACGTATTTTCTAGGTTTTTTGCAAGCTATTAATGACCAAGTGTTGCGAAATGGCGTTAGATTCTACGTGATCGTCAAAGTCCTAAATGCGCAGAGGTGGCGTGTTTTACAGCCAATATGCATATAGTTGAGACAAGCGCACAGCGAACATTCTGCACCGCTGATCGTATTCCAGTGCCATCAATAGGTAGAATGCAGCCGATTTCGTGCAGCATACGTGTGATTCCATGGCGCTTTTGTAAAGGAGCCGTCACCTGCCCCACATTCTCTGGCATTGCGCTTCGCGCCATTCGTTTTTCAAGAGAGCCTAGGCATCGCGTCTTATCAGTAGTAACAACCTCATGTGCATTGTAGCGTCTACAATGCAGGCGAGGCGACGAAGTGTAAACGTAGTAGCGTTCGCTGAAGACGTAGCGACATAAATGGAGAAATAAAAACACGATAATAGTTCTAACACTGCTGTTAACGAGAAAAACGAAATAGCGGGCGCGAAAGAAGACGAAGCAGGATCGCGAGCGCGTGGCACGTGTTCTGGGTTTTTCTCTTTAGAAAAAACGCCATCGTAGGGTCTCGGCGCTCTTCAGTCGTATTGTCTTCCGCCGCACTTCGAACTGCAGAAGGGCACGCGTTTGGGCTGGTTGGTTCATGATTGCAAGAAGACGAAAACGGACACAGGACAAGGAAGAGCACAGACACGGACAGCGCCCGTGTCTGTGCTCTTCCTTGTCCTGTGTCTTGCGCTGTTTTCGTCTTCTTGCACTTCGAAGCCTGCTTTATTATTCATCGAAGTCCTCGGACTTTACACTGCTGTAAACAAAGCGCGATTGCTTGCCTTCTGCGTCGTACAGCCGCAATCCACCGCCGCCGTCGCTCTCGCTCATGAAATAGCACCGGAAACCCGTATAAGTGCGTTCGTGGCGATTTTTTGCGTGTGCTTGAGCAGCCGACAACGCAGCAGTTATTTTTCGACATCTCTGAAGCCAGAGAGAGTCGTTAAATCACGATGAAAACACATCCGTCCGTGCACTCGCGTACACGCTCGCGGGAACACTGCTCGCCCGGACCAACCAACGCTTCCGAGCCGTGGCGGCAGATGGCGTCGTCGGCGCTGTGCGCATCGCTTTTAGGCTGTATGAATTGCACTTTCAGGGTTTGTCCTCAAGTTGTGGAGCATTGCCTGATGCTTGACGAGACCTCCGACTCCATCGCACGCGTTTTTCCCGTGTCCAGTTGCTGAGAATACCTATTGGGTACTGGGGCAACAGCTCTTTCCGAACTCGAAAATCTTATATCTATTTTTCAAATGACTTGTGGCTCCATCACTCACATATGTCACCTTGGAGTTAGCCGGCAGGTTGTCTTCCACCCATTCTTTCACTTTCGCTAGAGCCAAGCAGGCGTGAGCGGAGTCGTGGCTTAAGTCGTCACTAACAAGAACGAAATTCTTCGTAGATTTTCTCGTTATTACCACGCATGTAAAGATGAGTACTTGCTGGTTGTGGCAGTGGTATGCCTGAACTTCCTCAGGGAGCACGACAGTCCAGTTTTCGGCAAAATCAAAGTGGAATATAATGCTTCCACGCTGCATGCATTGATTTTCCTCGTATATATAGCTCTACATTGTGTCTTCCTGATATGCTTGTGCATTATCCACCTTGCCACCAATACACGAAGATGATTCAAAAAAGTTTCAGCACCCAAAACTTCTCTTTTACAAGGTCGGCTGCCTCCCACATTTCTACCCTTACGGAAATATCATATATGGGCCAGATATGTTTTATATATGGCCAGATATGGACATATAAGCGCTTTATCAGGCTATATACTGCCATATAAGGTTCAATATAAGGTCATATACAGCCAGATATAAACGTATATGGCGTTTTATATGCCATATAAGGCAGCTATATACTGCCATATATGGCTTTATATTGCGCCTTATATGACATATACCGTAGCAGGATACTTCCATATACGGCGTCCGTGGCCCGTATATGGCTTTACATACTCGATATAAGGAGTATGCATCAAAAGTCACAAAATGCAATTAACAGTCATATACATAGGTGTATTATATTATTTATGTGTCGACATCCAATTAAGGAGCAATTCCTCACAATATATATATATATAATTTTCTCGCGTCATGGTGACTGATAATATATCACGCGAAGCGCAACAATATATACCCTGTAATGTTATTTATATACACACAGATAATCGATGGAACCATATATCTCGTCCCATCCAGCAATTAGTAATTAGAGTAAGGGAGGGTTGGCGGTGAGTTCTGCTTTCTCATGGCATCGTAATTTCATTTAATACGCGATTTACCTACAGCGCGAGCTAATTATTATCTGCATTAAAACGATGTATCAAGCTGAACTATTATTGTTTCGTCGATGTTGCAGTTGCAAAAGCCAAAAGCAATTGTATATACGTGCGCATTATAGTGGTGCATTAATGCAAAACTTGTGCCAGCTGTACCACAATAAGCGCCTAGATTGCATGTTCACTGTAAGTTATAGCTAAACGAATGATTGTTGGAATGTGTCAGCAACGTTCTTTACTTTTATTTTTATTTTCTTTACCTCGTCTTGTCCGAGTGCGGCGCGAAAGAGGGCTATCGCTTCTACTCTTTCTACAGCTGACCCACCATTGCTCAAAAGAATGCCAAAGACCAACCAAAAAATAAATGACAAAAAAGAGCCCCCTTCTGTCCGCCCCCCGACCCCCCACCCCCCGCCCTCCGGTTCTTTTATTCCGCAAAGAGCCACGCTTTTTTTTCTCGGAACAGTGCGCAGGACCTTTGGAGACGGCCCCTCGCTTTTTCCACGTGCACGTGGAACAGATTTCATGCATCAGGTGAAGCGCTGCCAAAGCTAGCTCTCGTGTTTACGCTGTGTACTTTCGCGTCCAAAAAGTAGTCCATTGCTTGTGGTAAGCAAGAAAATACACATGTCTCACTGGCAGCCTTAAATCATAACACATTTCTCATCATTTTGACAAAACGCGCTCGTATTTTCGGGGAAACAATCGAAATATGCGAGTTTCTGCTTTACGTTTGCCGTTTCCTCTCGGAACGATACATCTCTCTCTTTCTTTTTCTTACGGACTACATTTGCGTAGCCGTCACAACTGGAGCCATTTTCTCCACGAAGGTTTTGTTGTGTGTGGGCTGCATGCCTGTGCTTTCCGAAAAAGGTGGTGTTGTGGTACTGAGTGCAGTGAGTGGCATGTTTCGATCGTGTCACAAATAAGTGGACAACCTTCGATGTTCTAAAATGACCAGCGTCGGGAGTGACGGAAGAGCACATTCCTAACGAAGTGGGGCCACAAGTGCAAGTTTGGTGGCAGTACAAAGGCTTCTTTCATGCCAGGCTGATTGCTACAAGGTAAGCTTTGATGCTTGTTACTAAAATTCTCATACGGTGTGTCAGTTCAGAAGCACGTGAATTGGACAATTTTATAGCTGCTAAGCGCTTTGTTTTAGCCATCGGATATCGGATAAACGGCTAATGTCGAAAAGCTAGCGTGTTTCTTTTCTATATTTTAAGTTGCGCCTTAGCCATTGCTTCTGCTTCCGACTCTTCTGCTTCCAACTCTTCCGTTGTAAAAAGACGCCAAATGCAGTATTTTCTTCTTGTGGCGAGATCGAAGGTGACCCAACAGATGTACCGTGCTTAGACACGCTATCGTTTTCTGATTTTTCCTTACGAATGCCTTAGACAAGTTGCTGTTGAAATTCTGTTCGTTTTACCGGTGCCCTTCCCCCGCCCTTTCACTTGTGAAATTCTCGTTATTGTAGCTTATTCACGGAATCTGGCGCCAGTGAAGCCGTGAGGCTGGAAATGCATGCTGCTTCAGAAGCAGCTGGAAGTGCCATATTGAGCATAAAAATGGCGTGGCCGCATTTTAGATATTATCTGCATTTATTTTACTTATTTACCAAACAGAGCACTCCACACGCTATTTCGGAGAGGTTACAATACACTCAGTCGTCCCTATATATCAAAGGTCAGTTGCTTTATTGCAATAATGTATAAACATGTTTGCTGGTTCAGCTATCAATGACAGTGCTTTATGTGCATACATTTGATGCTATTTCGGAGAACCGGCCTCACGTGATTAACAAGCTAATCACGTCGTTGAGAAAAACAGTGTTTTTTTTTTCCTGCGTGACAGCTGTAGCTTAAATGCCATGAATTGTTTTTGACAAAACAGGGACAAGCATCTCCCTTCCCTTCGCCTCAAAGTGCAAGGAAGTAAACTGAAATAATAATTGAGCAACTGCTTGTAAGGTGCTTTGCATACCGTCCAGCACATTGCGTAGTCATGCACGGTCATGCAGGATGGTTTAACGATACGGGCGTGTTCCGATGTTTTATGATTGTTGTTCTTGGCGCCTAAGTGAATGCATGCATGTATACATATGAAATATTGTGTCATTGCGTCATCAGCTGCACATATTTTGGAGCTATTTATCGGCCCTGATAATGTAAGCTTTACTTTCATGTTCCAATTGTGTTTTGCCATTTACAGCTCGCACAAATGACTTCCCTGCGAGGTGCCAGTTCGAGTGCAGTGGAAAACTTAATTTTAATATTATCCCTGGGCGCAAAGCTCAGCGACTTGAGAAGCAAAAAGACAAAAGACAACTCCGAAGAATGAAAAAAAATAGTTGGAAAATAAAATACACACGTGAAAGGTCCATCTTGCATTTGTGTTCTGTTTTTGTTTATATATGTATTCAGCTCTCACACATGGCCTACAGTGTCAAGCAGATATGGCCATATAAGGCGCCATATATGGATATATTACAAATTGCGCAGATATGGTCATATAAGGGCCCATATACGGATATATTAAAAATTGGGCAGATATGGCCATATAAGGCGTCATATATGGATATATCAAAAATTGGACAGATATGGCCGTATAAGGCGCCATATACGGATATATTAAAAATTGGGCAGATATGGCCATATAAGGGCCGTATATGCCATATATGGCCATATCTGCCCAATTTTTAATATAACCGTATATGGATTTTTTCATATCAGTCCATATATGGCATTTTCGTAAGGGTATAGTTATATTTCTTCGTCTTCTGGGATATTAAGTTCCTCCAGTGTCAGGGACCTGCCTTTTGGACACTGATTGCATTCGCCTAAAAGGCACTCTGATAGTGACGGAATGCAAATGAACGTTGAGTGAAGCTCATCAGCATCGATTCTGTGGCCAGTAACGTTCTCAACAGCAGCAAGGTAAAGTTTATAGTTGGCGCAAGTGGCACAAGCACACACATCATGCTGGGAATAACATTTTACCCGGCGCGGTCGCAAGGTGTAGAATTTAATCTGAGGTAGGTGCGCGCATCCGGTTACCATTTGTTTTGCTTCCGTTTCCTTTGGCGTTCTATATCTTGCTTTGGCAGAGTGCCACGTTCTTGTGTTATACTGATCGCAAGTGGCGGTGCACAGTTTCTCTGGCGGCAGTCGCTGTCGACCGCATAGCTATCCGATTGTGTTTTGATCTTGCTTTCATCTCCGCCTTGTTATGAGCGTCTAACTGGGGTGCGGCCCCGCCACGGTGGTCTAGTGGCTAAGGTACTCGGCTGCTGATCCGAGGGTCGCGGGATCGAATCCCGGCCGCGGCGGCTGCATTTCGATGGAGGCGTAATGTTGAGGCCCGTGTGCTGTGCGATGTCAGTGCATGTTAAAGAACCCCAGGTGGTCGAAATTTCCGGAGCCCTCCACTACGGCGTCTCTCATAATCAGAACTGGTTTTGGGACGTAAAACCCCACAAAACAACATAACTGTGGTGCGAACAGAAGGCGTAATGGATAGCGAATCTCCAATGCACACGTGTTGAAGTTACCCAAGAAGTGTTTCGAACACTTTTCGTTTAAGGAGGCGAAAAGGAGCTCTGACTGTGCGTCTCTTAGAAAGAGCATCTGGAGGGCGCGCGCACTTGCTCGGTAGCCCCGTGCTCATGGCCGCTCGGGTGACCAAATCTTTTCTAAATTGACGTCATAAGTGCCACTAGCACCCTTTTTTGGTGCTGCTGGCCTCTTAAGGGCCGGAAATTCAATTCTGTCTTCATTCTGTAGACTCAGCGGGCAAGAAGCCCGATCAACAACAATTGTCTATGATTGCGTAAGGGTATAATTCGACGGCCTGTAACTCCTGGGGGAACAAAATTATGCAGTATGTTTTTGGTGATTATGAAAGCCAATGTGAAGGAGAATAAGTGTACAAAGTTTTAAAAATATCAAAAATGGTTTTTTTAAGTGTCGTCAGAAATTTCGACTGTTTGGTGTTTTTTTTTAAGTTAGCCCGCCCGTATCTCCTTATTGAAAAGTGGTATAAATATAAGCTTTTGCAGTTTGACAAACGAGTATGCTTAGAACGTAATTCGGGATTTTCGTCGCTCTGCCACAAGCCTTTTTTGAGATATAAGCCCGCAAAGTGGACAGAAAAATGCTTCCTGGCTGATTCTGAGACTTTTTATAAATATATGTACACTCCCCATAAAGAGCAAAAATAACTTAACACAAGCAGAAGCATGCATATAATTACTTAAATAAATTTCAGCCACCTATTCTTAGTGCAATTTGTGTAATTAATAACCAAAATTGGCCAAAACAGAAGAGCAGGTAAGCCCGGCACTCCACCTCTTCATTATTGACTCCCGGCGCTTCGAAAACATTTTTGCTAGCAAAACCAACTGCGGATCTCTTCTTTCCACTCATCGGGCAGCAATATATAAAATTTTGAAAGAAATTGAAGAGGGTGACCAGCCATGCTTTGTTCGATCTTACGTGGAATGACCCACAAACACTTTCTAGCTAAGAAAACACTCACAACACAAACACCAGGATGACGAAGCCACTCGCCGCCTACTCCTCGAAATACGATAGCGTCGTCCCACGAAAACATAACCTTGTGGCCTAGGTGATTCTTAAAGGCGAGGCTTATCACAGACACGGAAGCACCGGTATCAACTATGGAGCCATCGTCGGTAATCCGTCAACCAGCACATTCACTTTCTTTTTCACCATCACGGCAGGCAGACGTATTTCTTCCAAATACCGTCCGGCGATCTCACCTCCATCGGCCGCGGATGATAGTTTCTCGACGGTTGCGGAGGTGAACGGCGGTAGCGGTGAGTCGGTGGCGTAAGACTACGTTCAGACGCTGGCGAATCGCTGGGTCGGGTCTCGTGCGAGAAAAGATCCCCTGGAAAAGGATTGGCCGTCCGCGGGTCATGGGATGTGCGGTTCCCAGGTGGTGAAAACGTCGGTGGTGTCCTTCGGGACTAGCGGCGATGAGGACAATACCGCACTGTGTGTCCTTCGGAACCACAGCTGTAGCACACGGTAGGTTTACGGTCGACCGCATAGTCACCCAAAGCAATGCTAAGTCGTTGCCGGCGGCGGCCGAGTCCGTTCTCACTTGCGTAATTTGTCCGTTATGCTCGCTGAAATCCATTGTGTCGGTCGTAATTCGTGTTTTGGTAAGCCTGGCCGTGCGGTCGACGTTGTTCTGGCAGCGAGCCGACATCGTGAATCCCGGGGCTTGGGCCATAACATAATAGTGTAGCTGCTCCCTCCGTGGTCGGGCGCCATAGGTAAAACCTCTTGCACAGACATGTGGTGGCTCTCGAGTCGCGTATTCATCATCTACCGGGTACGCGGAAACTGATGAAACAGCTGTTTCCACAACGGCGGGCTTGAGTAATAAGAATCTCTATGGGTCACTTGTGTGTGCAGGCTGAGCTCTTCCCGAACTATCTGTCGGATCGTTGAAGCAAGGTCGAGAGGCCATTAGATTCTTGCAAAGTTCGTAACATTGGATAACCTGCCGAATTTCGGAGTGATGCGTCTCGTCTTGAGTTGCTCGACCGTGCGGCAGTGCCGAACGACGTCGGCGACAGAGGCTAGGTTATCCTTCGTTATCACGAAGTAATAAACATCTTCAGCTATTCCTTTTAGTACGTGTCCTACTTTATCTTCCTCGGGCATTCGCGAATCCACCTTTCTGCACAGCTTTATCACTTCTTCTTTGATGGTCAAGCATGTTTCGCCTGGCACTTGCGCCCGTTGTAACAGCCATAGAGTTTCCCACTAAAATACTAGAGGGAAAACTGGCGCTGCGATCGTGAAGATGCCATGGGAATGATGGGTATGACATGGATTTGTCTAGTCTTCGCACCTGCGGCTTCAAACGTTTTGGCGGATTTGTTTATTCATGTTTTTTAACTTCAGTGACACGAGTGACGTTACTACACTTATTCGTTACGCGACGAAGGAACCAGCTACAGCGTATGCTTTAGTGACTTTAAGCTAGAGATCATCGGACTGTCGCATGTACCAAAGTCGTTTGCAATGATGAGGTGATATGCAATGTTTCGTTGTTGTGTTTGTTGATGGATGGCTACACATATTATTCGCAGCGGCATTTTACCTAATTTTAGAAATATTCGCGCTGCGTCTCGCCAACCTTATCGATGCGATTTTGCTGTTTTTATTTTTCTTTTCTTTTGTATAAGGTGCGATGGAATCTGTAACCATAGGCTCGCCTTCACGGCTGACAGACATCCCTTGTCGGAAGGCTGTTCGTATATCTTGTACCACGGAATTTCAATTCTGCTGTCTGTTTAATTCAACGCCGACCGAATGCGCCAAGCAGGCACGAAGTTATCGCGCGTAATAGACGCACAGTGGACGATAGGCAGACGCACCTGCAGACAACTTTCAAAAAGTCAGCTCAAATCGAAGCCTAGGCGCAGTTTCCGATGGAGTTTAACGGCACGGTTGTTTATTTAACATCGCCCCGCCACGGTGGTCTAGTGGCTAAGGTACTCGGCTGCAGATCCGAGGGTCGCGGGATCGAATCCCGGCCGCGGCGGCTGCATTTCGATGGAGGCGAAATGTTGAGGCCCGTGTGCTGTGCGATGTCAGTGCACGTTAAAGAACCCCAGGTGGTCGAAATTTCCGGAGACCTCCACTACGGCGTCTCTCATAATCACAGCTGGTTTTGGGACGTTAAACCCCACAAATCAATCATTTATTTAACATCACGATTTTTCACAAAACCAACCACCAAGCAATGGGCGATACTGCTACGGCCTCGCGCAGGGGCTTGACCCATTCATATAGTTTGTAAAAATGCAGTGGAGCACTTGCCCCGCACTAAAAGAAGCGAGCGAAGGCCCGGTTGTTACATCTAGAACACACATCTACCTTTTACAGACTTGAAAATGTCAGCACGTCACTTACAAGAGCAAAAATCTTTATTTTAACATCTGGAACTTAAACCTGTAGGGACGCTGCTAAATCTTGGCACTAACAGAGGAGGCAACATTGCCATTGCGCACAGTATTGCTAAATTTATGAGCGCTCAGCATTTTTCTAACTGGGAAAAAGCAACTAGTACCTGCGCAAGCACATAGTTATTCCAAAATGTTCCGTTTTAGTGCAGTGTTTTGTCGTAAACAGCCTATTTTTTTGAAGTCGCAAAGCGATATTAAGCCAGAAGAACGAAGACCAGGCAAATCCATGTCATACCCGTCATTCCCATGCTGGCTCAACCGCCTTGTTTGAAACTCCCATTGACACTAGCGCCAGTTTTCAACCTAGTATTTTAGTAGGAAACTCTATGTATGGTAACAGCGTCTGTTCTGCCCTTTTCTTTTTTGTCGCGTAATGGCCGAAACGCTGTTTGATTTGAGTGACAAATCTGTCGCATGTTGTCAGCGTCTCCTATTGGTCATTCCACGCCAAACGTCCCAGACATTGCGCTCGACCCTCTCCAATTCTATTGTAAAAAATTGTGGACGTTCATATCAGTGCACTATTTGTCCTCGGAGAGTATTTTTTGCGAAAAAAAATTCTTTTTGTCTTTTACAGTGATTTGAACTTTGCCGTTGTGGGTGAAACCTAGGTTGCGAAAAAAATACTCTAAGAAATACAATACTTCATGGAACACCTTAAATATCTGCTGCTTGCTTGAAAAGGAATGGCACTATCTTATTATCACCCATTGACGACCACTACTATATCTCACGATGTGCTTTGTGGTGAAGCAATGCTGCAATTCTGCGCCCATTTTGATTATTTTTTACAAATTCTACAAATATCACAAACACAATTGGACTATATAGCATGGCTGGATAGTTCGCAGTAAGCGTGTCAAAAAAGTATTGAAGTCGACGACCGAGTAGTTTCGAGGTGGAAGGGGCGCAAACATTGCAAAATGCGTGAAATGCTCCATGTTCAGGCACATGTAGAGTGGTGATGCGGTCCAAGTAAAAATGCACGCTTGATGTCATTTGGAAGAGTAAACAAAGGAAACTTAGTTCTGAAAGTTTAATCGGAGTGATATTTGTTTTAGGCGAGAAACAAAATTTTATGTTGAGCGTTCGCGGCGTGCCTGGGCGCGTGCCCGTAAGTCCGCTTCACTGCATCGCCACACTTCATTGGTGCAACGGAAACATGCGGCGCCCACGCGGGTGGCAAGATCGTGTGCTGCTGTGAGTTTTCACGTTGCTGAAAACTTGCAAACGCTGTACATAGCTGGCAGAACGTTTCGGAAGGGCACTAAAGGCTGCCGGTTAGTATTCGGAGCTGAGCACTATTTCATTGCCACGGCACTACATGCGCACGTACGACAGACGCAGCACTTGGGTTGTGTGCCCGGTTTTCGATCTCTGCGGAGGTTGTAGTTCTTACTTCCGTTGCCGACGTGTGGTCTTCGCCACTTGAAATGCCTGTGTTGCTGAGTAGGAGGTGAGCCCGGCTTAAGAGTGGTCAGTGATGATGGCACGAAATGGTGAAACGTGCGCGTACCTTTGAGGGAGATTGTAGATTCAAACCTTGCTGAGAGCTCAACTTTCTTTTTTTCAACCCTAATCTCTGGCAATCGGAGCCAAGTATACCTTTGATATTTTCTTCTCACCAGGTAAAAAGCTCATGGGGTGTAAGGATACGTCCCTTGTAGGGTCTCTGAAGACTTGCCCTGGCTGCCAGCCGCTTCACGGTGCTGCCAACTCCATTGCAAGCGCTCTTACCATGAGAGATTGCGAAAAAGTTCCACTCCGCAGCTAAACTAAAGTATTTTTCATGGTAGCACTAGTTTACAAAATTTTTCTTGTTTTCGTACTGCGACGATGCACCGTCGGAAAAGTAGTGAACTTTTTTGACAACAGGAAGTTCATGTTTAAGGACTTTGAGTACTACATCTTAAAATATAGCCACTGCAGCTGTAGTGTGTTCCGAGACAGTCCGAAATCACAACAAATGATTTTGCCCGAAGGGAGCCAGTTGTAATGTGGCTTGCGTGTTTACCCAGTGGTATGATTGGGGAGCATCTTGCACAAGGAAACCTTAATTATATGCGAAGTGCAAAATATAAATCAACTCGTCGCCCTTGAGGTTCGTTTTCAGCTCTCTTAAAGGTGCAACTTTAGCTCTTGTAGCATGTCTACAAACTTTTCAGAAAATTCGGCTAGAGTTAAGATAATTGTTTCGAGCCTGCAGCGGACACCACTGATAAATTGCTCAATATGAAGGTAGTCAATCTTATCGGTATCGAGAGATGATGCATTGCCCAGCATGCTTCTGAGGGCGTCGCTGCTTGGGCACACAAGACAGCAGCCGCGCATGCAGTCTTCATTTTCTGTTTCGCATACAATTGTGGATAACAATTCTACTGTTGTAGGCACTTTTATTTTATAACATATTTTAAACGAACCAGCTCTCGTTTTCCCTGACACTTCGTCGGCGCTACTGCGGAAAACCGAAGAATGCGTGTCGAAACAAGAAAACTCACAGCAGCACACGATCTTGCCGCCCGCGTGGGCGCCGCATATTTCCCTTGCCCCAATGAAGTGTGGCGACGCAGTGAAGCGGACTTAGGGGCCCGCGCCCAGGCACGCCGCGAACGCTCAACATAAAATTTTGTTTCTCGCCTAAAACAAATAGCACTCCGATTAAACTTTCAGAACTAAGTCTCCTTTGTCTACTCGTCCAAATGACATCAAGCGTGCATTTTTACTTGGACCGCATCCCCACTCTACATGTGCCTGAACATGGGGCATTTCACGCATTTTGCAATGTTTGCGCCCCTTCCACTTCGAAGCTACTCAGTCGTCGACTTCAATACTTTTTTGACACGATTACTGCGAACTATCCAGCCATGCGATATAGTCCAATTCTGTGTGTAATATTCGTATAATTTGTAAAAAATAATCAAAATGGGCGCAGAATTGCAGCATTGCTTCACCACAAAGCACATCGTGAGATATAGTAGTGGTCGTCAAGGGGTGATAATAAGATAGTGCCATTCCTTTTCAAGCAAGCAGCAGATATTTAAGGTGTTCCGTGAAGTATTGCATTTTTTAGAGTATTTTTTCGCAACCTAGGTTTCACCCACAACGGCAAAGTTCAAATCACTGTAAAAGACAAAAAGAATTTTTTTCGCAACAAATACTCTCCGAGGGCAAATAGTGCACTGATATGAACGTCCACAATTTTTTACAATAGAATTGAAGAGGGTCGAGCGCAATGTCTGGGACGTTTGGCGTGGAATGACAAACAACACCAGTCAGTATCCGTTAGAAAGAACACGACGTTCGAAACCTGGGAAGCTCTATCCCACTTGTAAGCGTTCAACCCGTTTGTAGTGGATGATCCACTCTTCGACGTCTTCTCCAGGTTTTCCGCCAAAGGGTCGCGCATCTCGCACCTGTTGAACGGAATTCGCAGGCTCGGGAGCTCCGATCGGCCATTGGTCTTCTCCGCCACGGGACATCTCGATCTCGGGTGGATGCGGTGGAAGCCCAGCAATGCTACGGCCTCGTCGAGTATGTAGTGATCTGACCTCCGTCTTCGGGTGTCGGTTACCCGGCACCTTCCACCACAACTGTTACGAAGGGCCGCGAAGGGGTGGCTTCATTAAGAGGAGATAAATGTTGGTGTTGCCGCAGTTCGGTCTCCAGGCTCTTCGTCCTCCTCTCTACATTTCTCCCAAATCACTTATTTTGTGTGCGTTACAATATCAAGTTACCGTAAAATGGGGTTACTTTGTGACAGATTTCGTACGTTTGCTTTCTCTCGCTGAACAATTATCAACAAAAAGGCGAATGAATTGTAGCATAACATTGCTAAAGCCTTCCCTCACACAACGGTGTGCTCTACAAATCCGCATCTTTAATACAAACGGCTATATTCAGGTTAAAAGCTGTCACAATGTTGCCCCGTCGTGTGGGGCAACTTTGTGACAACGTTGTTTTTGGCTGAATATGATTGGGGAGAAAAGGGCTGGCGTGAAGTTACCCCATGAAAAGTTTATTTGCGTTATGTACAATTGGTTTCTGCTCTGGCAATGTTGCAATGGTATTACAAATTATTCGTACATGTACCTCCTCAATCAAGATCTTTTACCTCAAAGATACCTCGCTTGCCTACCGGCCTAGGGGATTTAATTGTGTACAAAATTTCTTCTTTTGAGTACAAAATGGCGTCTTCGCGGTCGGGCATCTCTAATTCTTTTTGGACCTCTCCATAGTGCTGACGATGTACCCCTCAGGTTTGACTTCCGTCAAGCTTCATCGGAAAAGTTGTCCTTCGAAGTTTACTTACGACAAAGTCATCCACCTTGAAGGTGCTTTCCCGGAACCCGTACTGCGGACCCTCGGGACGTTGCTATTTGGAATCGTGGAGTTGGTAGGAGTGTCCGTTTCCGATAGGCTGTCAAGACTTCCGGAGAGTACCTCGGACTCACTTGTACCTCCTTCCGACCACCTTTTCTTGTCGCCACGCTGACCATCTGAAGACGATTCGCTGTCACTGCTATCTTCTGCGCTGGGTTCCTCAAGAGAAGACCTCTTCGTAGGTCGTCTAGATCTGATACTTGAGGAACAGCTGCCCTTCTTTCCGGTTGTCGGTTTTCCAGTCCTGATGGCTCGTCACAGACACAGTTGGCGTGTCACAAAGTTACTTCGCGAAGTATCAACATTTCAGTTTCCTTTCTATAACCTTAAACAAACATGACCTGATTAAATTTATATTATTACAGTTTCTTTTAGCCTACATGTTAACAATCAGAAGGTCATACCTGATTTCGCTGTTTTTGTCGTGCGGACGGGTCGAGCACACAAAGTTTACGGCGCTTCAACAATGCGTGCCAAAACACGATTCAACATGTCGTTGTGTAGAGTGGCTACGGAGCGCGGAAACGTCGGCAGGCTGCCGCTAGTTGGCCCGGCACGTCAGGCGAGCTTTTTGAGTGGCTCATAGCTTTTCGGCGGTGCTTGGTCGTGGTACGAGATTTAAAATACAGGAAAACGAGCGTGTGTCACAAAGTAACCCCTGCAGTCACAAAGTAACCCCATTTTACGGTAACGACACCGCCGCAAGAGCACCAAGACCGTGGCAAGTAAATTATGCCGCTCATGACATGCATGTCATGATTTTCATGTTATGACCTCTCATTTATGTTCGTCATGCAGTCATGTTGTGCCATACCAATTTTCGTACACATCCTATTAACAAAACGGCTAGGAGAGCACCAAGACCGTGGCATGTAAATCATGGCGCTAATGACATGCATGTCTTGTTTTTTTTATGCTACAACCTGTCATTTATGATCCTCATGCAGTCATGTTGTGTCATAGCAATTTTCGTATGCATACCATTAACGAAACGGCCAGGAGAGCACCAAGACGGTGGCATGTAAGTCATGCCGCTCATGACATGTGTGCCATCATTTTTATGTTATGACCTGTAATTTATGCTCGTCATGCAGTCATGTTGTGGCATACCAGTTTTCGTATCCATCCCGTGAACGAAACGGCCAGGAGAGCACAAAGTCGCAGGCGTGTAGATAGATAGATAGATAGATAGATAGATAGATATAGATAGATAGATAGATAGATAGATAGATAGATAGATAGATAGATAGATAGATACGCTCAAAGTCGCCGAAGTTCGCTAAGAAATGCTTCGCATTTAAAAAGAAAAGGGAGAGGTCCCTGTCTTTATAGCCAAGAAATCGAAACGACGCTTCCAGTCATAAACACCGAAATAAGTACACTCGGCGATTTGTACTTGTTAGTAGTTTCTACATTGCAGAACTTTTGACGCTAGTGCATTTGTTGATGGAGAGAAAGGTAACATGCGGTTGAAAAGAGCGTTTGTGTCGGAACAGAAGCGCCGAATATTTCGTTCTTCGCTGTCTGTGCCTCTCATCGCTGCCTTTGCAATGTGATCCCTCACCGAAATGTGAAAAGAGTGATTGAGCTGACCTTGGCGTCTTTATATGAAACTCGATCGACGAGCCCTCCCGCGCTGTCGTGCGCCTAGCTGTTTAAAACTGCGCTGTACTGTGCTCGCCTTCATTCTAATTTAGTTCTCAACGCGCTCTCAGATGCACCGCACTGAACAGGGTTGACAAGAGGTGTCGCCCACACTTTAGGCAGGCTCGATCATTGAAGGTACATGTCACAAAATACGGCCTATTTCGACGAGAAACCCGGCGTCGAGCTGAAGGGAAAGCCAAAGGAAACAACAAGAAAAGCGGCGCGCATGGAAGAGGCGCCCAAGGTCCCGCCGAATCTCTAAAAGGGGATAATATTGTAGAAAGTGTCTTATCGCAGAGAGCGCCCGCGCTAGACAGACGTAGGGAGAAAGAGGCGGAGAGTACACACCGACGCTCTTCGCGCAGTGAGAGGGAGAAAGAGGCGCCGCCCAACGGCGAAGGACCGAGAAAGGGCGAGAAGGTTCCCAACTTTGTGCGTGCTTGTATTACGTGGGCCGCACAGAAACTTCTAGAACGGCTTTCCGAGGCTATATAAACAGTCGACCACGGGCCGCGAGTAGGAAGTAGAAGTAGTAGCAACAGAATCAGCAATCGAAGTTGTGTGTGACTCAGCGAGAAGAAAGAAGACGCTGTTCCACGAGCCAGCTGTCGAGCTCTGCCTGCAAGCTTCGAGTTGAGAACACTCCTCGAGTGACTTGGTGAATACTGTTTTGTGTTTTATACTTTGTTGCAGTGCATGAGCTTGTTCGCGTTTGTTGGTTTCGTGTAACGTTGTAAGCCATCTGAGTTTGGAAGAGCCGTGTTTGTGCACGTTTTGTGTAACTGCCTGTTTGATGAGAATATATTTGTTTTGTTTGATCACCCTTGGCTCTGACTCGGTCTTTGAACCACTGCTGGCGTTTGCTAGTGCGCCGAAGAGGATCAAAACCTAATTGTCCAAGCTTTCGTGGGATCATTTCCAGGCATTGCTACGTCGTTCCTCGGGATCTTTTCCGGCGATCGTGTCTCGTGCTTCACAACTCGGGATCGGTGACAATGTACATCGTGAGCAATATGAAAGGGAACACTGCAACGCGTGGCAAACAGCCTCGATATCGACGCGGAGCGATACGCGGATGGCGCTGTGAAAAACCAAGTGGAAAGGAGGGCGCCCTTCTACTAACTGTCGGCACACCCACCATGCTGGCACTCCCATAAAGCAGCAACTTACGCCATTTCCTCGATAACGCGGTATAGTCCAATATTCGATAAGATGCGGTAATTGTCGCAGCAACACGCAGCGACTGGTTTCGTTTTCTTTGATTCTTTTCTTTTCTTCACATAAGCGCATGGTACAATGCCAAGTCTTGCACTTTGTGCGCACAAACGCACGGTAGGAGTGCCAATAGTTGTTAGAACAGCTTTCCCCTCCCCACTATGTTTCCGACGTCTGCCGCTACGCATCACCGATAACTGGGTTTCGGGCTGTTTGCCCTGCGTTCCTGTGTTCCCTTTCATATTGCTCAAGATAGTACCTACAGTGGTTGTCCGTTCATTAATTTCCCCAGAAAAAATTATTCCAATGGGCACTTGTTAATCACATTACCACAATGCCAGTAATATTTAAAATACGCCGTAATTCGTCCTCTAAAAGTTGATAATAACTTTAGACATTTAAAAGCTGCGCCATCAGTCATGCTACAGCGCAAACCCAACTCAACTTTGCGTTATGTATGTGCACTATGGCATTCTTCAGTTACAAGTATTGGTTCCTTTACGTAAGAAGCAAACACAAATTATTTAAAAGCGATGCTGTATATCTTTCGGTGGTCAGGAAATTTCGTGGCGTAACCACAAAATAACAGGTTAACAATTGAAGGAAAACGGCGTATTTTTCTCTGCAATCAAGCATGTCGCATAGAGTTCAGTATTCAGGAAAATAATTATGCGCAAACGAGGGCTTTCCCGTAAAAGCTGTGAAAGAATGTAAATTTATTCGCAGGTTACATGACTAGACCAAGAAGATCCGACTAAGAAACCCTGTGCAACTTGTGTGCCCGAAAAAAAAAAGAGCCCAAGACCACAAGGAAAGAAAATCTCAAAGCGGGTATCAACACCACGTGATGGGTGGTAATGCGTCTGTGAACACTGGCACCAGTAAGGATTAAGTTGCGGGCTTGCGGCTCGTTTCGGGAGGGCCACTTGACTGTCATTCGAACCCTTCGTATGAAGTGCAAACCGCATAATAAGCTTCTGTGGTGTTTCATACAGCTTCGCGTGACATTCACGGTCGCAGGGAGGGATGATGGCCAAAGGTTTCTTTTCGGAAAAAAAAGACCACTTGTGAACGTGACTTTTCATGGAGTGGGAAAAGATATTTAGGCCCTTCCGCTTATTGTGTACAATGCCTATAATAGAGAAACGTGGGTTTATCGGTGCCTAAAATTATTAAAAAATTATTTCGCGTTCACCACTGATTTGTGCATGCGGTAGGTAAAGCGCTTTGCCTAGGCGCGAACTTTCATGTACATGTTTCTGTATGCAGGTGTTCTTTCTCAAAGAAAAGGACGTTTGCATTTTTAGTTAAAAACCACACAAGTAAATGAACCTAGTACTACATTCTAAGAGATTGAGAATATAATGCATGCTTTGTTGGAAGTTCTGGCAAAAACAGCGCAGCATGCACGAGATCAATTATTTGCGAGAGTTCCTGTTAATGATGCACGTCCCTGAAACATGGAAGGCAGTAGTATTCATACCTGCACACGTGGGCTTCTCTGGCGCCTTTTGACACATCCGCCACCTGGGGCAGGGCTCTGGCGGTTATGACGCTCGCCTGGTACTGCATTAAGTGAGGGTGCTCCTGTTCTCGTCGAAAGCGCAAGTCGCACTCGGTCCTTGGGGACATTCTTTGATGTCCACCGAAGCTGCTGAAAGCGCATTCGTGGGCTTTGGCGGATCCCTTGACCATAGGGCCTCGGTTAACTGTGAAGACGTCACAAATGCCCATGTTGCAGGAAGTGTAGGATAAGCTGTGATTGGCCCTGTAAGTCTGCGCGGTGAAGAACATCGGTGAAGGCGTCTTGTAGGTCTGTGATGCTTCTCAAAAGCTGGTCGACTGGAGGCTGTAGATTGGGGTGCCTCTGTGTGGGTCGATCCGCTTGCCGTGTGCTAGGGCGATGCCATTCCTGCCATCAATGCCGCTTAGCGAGCACGTCACCAGTGTGTTCGAAAGAGCAAGTGAGATCGTGCAGAGGGTGATGATGATGGTGAAAAAGAAAAATGACAATAACGATTCCCTTCTAATTGGAAGTGTACTACTGTGGGAGGCCACAAACCAGATGGAATATTATTATTGCGATAGCAATTATATGGACAGTCTCGACTGACTTTTGCCGTCCCCGTCGCCGCCGTCATGACCAGTATATGTATAAGTATATATATATATATATATATATATATATATATATATATATATATATATATATATATATATATATATATATAAAGCCCCAAAGAAAAATAATTCAGATAAATGCTTCCGAAGCGCGGAATCGCACCAGGAACCTCTCACTCCGCAGCGCGTGGCGCTAACCACTACGCCACAAAGAGCAGATCCCTCACGGAGCTCTAACGGCGAGCCTTATAAACACACCCTTTACCGCTGGCAGGACTCAGAGACGGCAGGCGCTTTTAAGCGTTTCTTCATTACCAGCGAGATGGCGCGAGGAGCGCAACGGCCGCCTTTGCAACAGGAGCGCTGTTCAAACTGAGAGTATCCATTGTGACAGCTTATTCGCGCTTGTTCGGTGTATATCTGTGCGTTCGTTTCGTGCGTGCTTCACTTGATAGTTCGCGCCCATCTTCTGTTTGTTCATTTAGCGGCCTCCTTTGCGCTCGAGGGACGCGCTGGAAATTTCAAGCTGCCTCCACGCTCTTCGCGTTGGGGTCCCCTTTGTTGCTATCGCATTCATTGCTTCGCCCTTGCGGCGAAACTGTGACTTTTTTATAGGCTATGATTGTTTATGTTGCTAACGAGAGCGACATTGATCAATGGCTTGTTTCTTTGTTCGACACAACCTAATTAATCCAAAGGACAATGAGGCCAAAGAAGGAGAATTATTTCTAGCTTTAAATGTTAAGCATATCTTGGCGAACTTAAGTCACTTTGGCCGTATCTATCTATCTATCTATCTATCTATCTATCTATCTATCTATCTATCTATCTATCTATCTATCTATCTATCTATCTATCTATCTATCTGCTTATCTATCTATCATTTTTTATTTCAAGTTCTCTATGACATGAAAATACACAACACTGGTTAGACCCAGAGCCACTGGCTAGTAGGGGGTCTAAATAAATGTGTATTTAAAGGAACAGATTGTGTTAACAATGCAGATATTTTATAAGTACACTTCAATCATAACAAGAAAAAATGGAGCGAAATATAAAAAAGGAACATATTTCTGATAGGTTAATTGCAGTATCGTGCAACATGTTGCATGCATGCAACGGATTGTATGTATGCTATACATGAAGTATAAATACAGAGAAGTACATTAACCGTGTGAAGTATGACTCTGTTAGACATATAATCAATGTATAACGAAGCACAGATTACAACAATGTTTGTGTTAGTGTTCCTGTTCATTTTTCTGAAGAAAGTATTTTTTAAACGCAAAGGAAAAATTTTTGCTTTCTTTTATTTGACAGTGTATATCATTCCAGATCTTAACTCCAACAAATTGTAATAGTCGTTTTCCATAAACATTGTTAGTAGGCGGAAGATTGAAATTATGTAATGTGGCACGTCTGGTAAGGCGGGAAGAGGATGAAAATACTGATATGTGAAAGGGCAGGTTATAAGAAATGACTTTATGGACGGTAAGTGCAATTTTTTGCTGTCGGAAGTTATTGAATGGTATGATTTCCATATTATGAAACAATGGCGCGCTGTGTTCATCATATCTAGCATTGTTTATTATTCGAAGTGCTCGCTTTTGTAGTATATGTAAGGGTTCTAGATATGTTTTAAAAGTCCATCCCCATGAATATATGCAATATGATAGGTGACAATGAAAAAAAGCGAAATAGAGAATTCGGAGAATACTACTTTTAAAATAATTTCTAGCGGTTAATAACGCACTTCATCCATATCCTAGTTTAGCGCATACAGAGTTAATATGGCTTTGCCAGTTTAAATGGCTATCGAAAATTACACCCAGATATTTGAAATCTTTTCGGTGATCTCCTGGTCGAGGCCACCTGGTATAACCAAATGTTTGGGATGATGCCATGGAGGACCTGCCCTTACGTCACTAACATGAGGCGCCCGCCATGTGCTTCACGTTTCACGATGTTGCAATCACGCGCAGTTTTCCGCGCCTCACATGATGCGGAGGCTGCAGTATCGGCCCACACACCGGACAGCCGGCTTAAAGAGAGCCGCTCTTAAAACAAGAAAGGAACACAGTTTGTCCTCGCTTGCGATTGAAATATAGACATAACAAGCACACATATGCTACATACCAAGCGGTAGGGGGGGGGGGGGGTATCGAACACGGGCCCTCGAGGGGCCGAGCAAGCACGCTACCACTAGGCTACGGCGACTCCTCCACACCCTATATAGAGTAAATAGCCATATTACACCGGCAGAGTTGATGGTGGTGCTTGTCCAACTTGAATTACGCATCCGATGTAAGATAAGAAGTGTCATAGCAATACATATGTTCTGCTGCCTCTCTGTATACTTTTGTACAAGTTTGCTCGATCCCGTTGGAATACTTCAACGAACCACGCTTGTGATAGCACATTAACGCGCCGTATAGTGCATCTTTATTTAGCAAAACAGACGTCTGTGCTATGGACTAACATAAGTGCCAATGTTACACAGGACTAACATGAGTGCCAACGTTACGCCGTACCGTGAGCTACGATACAGCCACCGTGGTGCTGTCAACGTTCCCGCTTAGTCCACGTTCAGCATGCTCATGAGTGGGTACCCATGCGATCTGGACAATTACCTTGATCCTACTTGCCACATATGGCTGAATGCCAAATGGTTCCTCGTAGGCGATTTCCTCGATGACTGCTTTGCATGACACCGATTCTCACAGTGCATGGGATCCTGCAGGATTTTTGTAGGTTTTGCAACTTCTGGCAAAAAGAGTGCTCCACACTTGCCCTTATGGCTAGTGCTATCGCCGGGCAGGCCTCCGAGGATTAATATGCACCGAAATGCCAAACAAAAGTGGCCGAGAGAACAAGTGGTGTTGTAGCGCAGATGGTAGAGCATCGGACGCGTTATCCAAAGGTCGTAGGTTCGGTCTCTACCGACGACAGGTGTGTTCTTTCGTCTAATTGAAGTGCTTTCCATTTCTGTAACAAGCCCTCAAATAATTGCCCCTATGCCTTCCTTGGCGATATTGTCTGTTGGATTCATTAAATAATACTATAAAAGTTATCCTATTTACTTTTCACTATATTTTCAGCATTCTACGGTGACGATGGTTATGTAGCCCTCTCTTATATGAGACGCGGCGCACTTGTATCGGTACATCCGTTTCCTAATTTAGCCTCACGCCCGTCGCAATGAAGGGAACCCAAATGCGGATTACAGCCGGATAAACAATGCCCATGCCAAAATTACAGCTTCTTGCGAATTGATCTAGAGGGCGTAGCAAACTACTTAAGAACATTAGCTATAAGCAGGATCAGATTCATGCACCAGTTAGTGTAGACGCTCCATTAACAGCAGAAATTTCCGCAGCCTTGTGACAAGTGCTCCAGATGTCAGACATACTTCAAGGTCAAAGTTAATAACAATCATGAGGACCCTAACAAATCTGAAGACGAGCACGATACTTCTACGTGATGAATTTACGCCGCCCTGCCAAACCACGTAAGCTGGAACGTAAATGTGTGCATGTATTGGCATAGTAGTCGGCCAATGAAAATGTACGCAAATCTGTGCTAGCTAGAGCCAAGGGAAAAAATTCTTTTCGTGGATGCGGAATTATTTCGCGCGCATTATGCGCATATTCAACTGATGTTATGACTCACCCGTTGAGGAAATATCGTCTTTATTCTAAGTGCAAGCGAACAATGAGAATGAGTAATTTTGGACAATGTGTAATTAGGGTCGTATAACGAGTGTTGTGAGCTTCAGTGACGTCCACGATTGTGTTTCTCATCATTTATCAGCCAGAACATAGAAGGACAGTTTTATTTTGTGTACGCGTTTATATATATATATATATATATATATATATATATATATATATATATATATATATATATATATATATATATATATATAGATATCCTGTGATCATAACGAAAACGATCACGCTTCTAGCAGTTTTCACGAGACCAAAAGAGGTGCTCATTTCAGGAAAAAGGCGCCAGGGGATGCTTGTGCATACTGTAGCCTGAAAGAATGAAAACAAGAAAAGAGAGGCGTTGGCAAGTAAATGGAAGCCTCAGTAAACGCAGCCATATCCAAGTCGATAAATATAACAAATGGCCCACATTTACAAAAACAGAAAGCTACTGTTTCTGAAATCAGCGACCAAGTAACCGTCATGTAGACTGTACTTGTGAAGGCGGTAGTAAAATCGGTGAACTGAATTAAAGAGTGCCACAACAATGGTATTAGCGATAACGGTGGTCTTCAGCTGGCTCGAACAACGTGGGTTCGACTCCGGCTGCGACGGCCGAATTTACAGCCATAGGGGGTGGAAATCGCCCGAGCTCTTCACTGCCGTGTGCTTCATAATCATCATCGTATACTCATGGCTCGCAAAAAGCCCAGCAATTAAAACGAAACGAAACGTTTGTGAATCCTGTAAACTGGGATTTCAACTTATCGCCTGCGGTACAGCAGGAAAAATTCAGCCTTCCAGGCGGAGTTGCATCAGCAGTTGGCCCCTAACACGCTATATACTCGCCAGAGCAAACAAAAACAACAAAGGAGTTCTAAGCCGTCCGAGATGCTCGTATTGACATTAATACCGTAACCCTATCTCTTCTTTTCCTCATCATCCCTGTGTCCATAAAATTAGGCGCATAAAATTAGGATAATATGTATAAATAATCCTTATCACTGTCGCTTCCAGTGCTTACCGTTTTAGCGTTTTTAGCACCTCTTAAAGGCACGGGAACGGTAAAGAAAACAAGCAACAAGGAGAAGGTAGATTGATGAATACGGGCCTCTTCTGTCATAAAGGCGCACTGAAGAGAAACAATGAATTAGTTTAGATAGATAGACTACTATTTGAGAGCTCTAGTAGCGTTGATATCGCCACCATAAGAAAATATCAGAACAGAAACCGAAAGTCAAAGTTTGATTTTAAAATTTCGTACCGAAACCTCGGTAGCCTAGCGTAAGCGTGAAGTCACGGGTTTCAAAGTTATTTCTTTGTATTTGGCCGCATCGGCTCTACATAATACCTCGGAAATTGCTGCGTCAGGTGTCTGGCCCCGCTGCTATAGAGCGCGAGTCATTTTTCGCGGAAAATAATCTTCTGCGCATGTGGTAGTAAAAATGCAAAACTAAGGAAAAGATTGATGATTGATTTGTGGGGTTTAACGTCCCAAAACCAGCTCTGATTATGAGAGACACAGTAGTGGAGAGCTCGGGAAATTTCGGACCACCTGGGTTTCTTTAACGTGCACTGACATCGCACAGCACACTGGCCTCAACATTTCGCCTCCATCGAAATGCAGCCGCCGCGGCCGGCATTCGATCCCGCGGCCTTCGGATCAACTAAGGAAAAGCAAGGAAAAGAAACATAGCCAGTTACCGATATTCCAAGAACAGACGCAGTCGAAGCCCTCGCACCTTCCAGTGAGGGGTCTTTGGCGATAGTATTTTCGGTAGCAGTATAGTGTACAATCCGCTTCTTGGCATTCTGCAATCGAGAATCGTGAAAAGGCATGCATGAAAGAGGCTCGCATGCTGAGTCACCTTTTTTACAGCTCACGCATATCTTGGTCGTCGGATCACGTGGCACATTTCACTCGCAATATTCATATATGTAAATCCTCCGATCTTCAGAATATTTAAATTTTCGGGTCCTTAAAACCTCTGTGCTCTGCCCCCGGGCCAATTACGTGCGTCACATGTGTAACCATAGCCCGTTGCGAATCGCCAAGTCTGTTATACGCGCTCTTTGATTGGCTAGAATTATATGCTCGCTACATACGATAGCGTGCCGCAGAAAAGCACGCGTGGTGGGAAAGACACTGGTAAATACACCGTCGAGTTATTTCAGTTGTTATTTAGTTCGCTTCGTTATCCTAATATCTGATGACGATTTGTGGGGTTTAACGTCCCAAAACCAGTTCTGATTATGAGAGACGCCGTAGTGGAGGGCTCCGGAAATTTCGATCACCTGGGGTTCTTTAACGTGCACTGACATCGCACAGTAAACGGGTCTCAACATTTCGCCTCCATCGAAATGCAGCCGCCTCAGCCGGGATTCGATCCCGCGACCCTCGGATCAGCAGCCGAGTACCATAGCCACTAGACCACCGTGGCGGGGCCCCTAATATTTGTTTGACTTGAAATATGTTGCCACGGTATAGCGTAACAGCGAATGTCAAACACGATGTATGGTTATGGTTTTTGTGGGTCCGGCCGGGTAGGATAGTGATTAAAACATGGCCGAGTTCCCAGTAACCAAAATAGCATGTTTCTGGTTTTATTGACAGACCTTCCGAGCTAATTAGAGCAACACTTGCAGCTAGTGAAGTCACTGCAAGAGTTGCTAAAAGGTCTGAGAAATAGCAACGACGTTGTATCCGTCATCATTTAGAATGTCGGGACGTGTTTCGAGGGGTAGCGCTTTAAGTTCGTAGAAGCCATATGGAGTTATTGGCCCAGTTTTTCGCGAACGCATTCATGGACTTTGGAAATGCACGCTAAATTGAAGAGTGTCATCTTTCTTCTTAACATGTGCGACAGGGGACGCTCATGGACTGGATGAGGGTTGGATTATGTAGTGACCGTTCATCTGCTTTGCCTGCTAATATATGACTTCTTATTCCTTCCATGATACTGGGCAGGCGTTCTGTCGTACTAGTAGTGCAATGGGGTTCGTTATAACCTGGTGCTTTACAGTAGGGGTCTGCTTTACTTCTGAAGTCGAGAAGAAACAGTCAACGACCGTGGCTAAAATACTGCGCATTCTTTCTTTCTGCCTGTCACACATCGCAAGTCGTGAATACACAGTAAGTAGCCGAGAGGTGGGTATCTGTACTCTGAAAGCGCCCCACAAGGGCGCGGATAACTGAATCGACGTCCTTTGGTGCGCCAGCGGACGCCGGTTGTGGTCCAAAAACCGAATGAAGATTGAACCGTTGCCAAAGCAAAACAAGCATGTTTTTTCAGTGTGGCAGCTACACACTGTAAACAAAAATTAGCCGAGATGGGAGTAAATGACCTGTCCTCTAGCGCATTCCCCGATAAGGGTTTAACATACTCCGGTCATCCGGAGTAAAAAATTTGCTCCGCTTGACCGGAGCTATATTTACATCCATCGAGGAGCTTTTGCGGGTAGCTATGGGAGTATGTCTTTACATCCATCGCGGAGCTCTTGCGGGTACCTATATGGGAGTTTATGTTTACATCCATGTAGGAGCTTTTGCTGAAGCCAGCTAAGCCTAGGCGTGGTCCGGGACAATTTCTTGCATAATTTTATTAATATTCGATCTACCTGGGTAAATTTGGTATCCTTTTGGTCCTTTCTCCTTCCGGTCGATAGTCTTGACGTTTGCTTTCCGATAATCCTGGTTTGTCCGCATACAATCTTGACAATTTCGGAAGCCTAAAACCACGTCAACACTCGCTGGGTGGTGGTGCCCCAGCCACTTCGTAACAAAATTATTTCCGACTCACGCATCACTGTGGTGGTCTGGTCGACGCGCGGCATTCGGCTTCAGGCTGGACGAGCAGAGCGGTCACCAGTGGAAAGAGCCTTGACACGTTTACACAGAACACTGATCGGCCGTTGCAAACTCACTGCGCACTCAAGACTCGTTTACAAAAACGAAGTGGTGCTTCACTTGGACGCACTAAGCACTCGTGCGAGCACGCACTGATAAAACTCCCACCGACGATTCGTCGAACCAACCAATGCACTGGAGCATCACACGGAAGCACTAAACAGACGCGCGAGCGCGAGTGCGCATCACATACATCACACCGCCGCAAGAGCGTCGCAACCGAAGATGGCTGTTAAAAACTCCCATGTGGGGGTTGGGACCACGTGAACTGAAACTCCGTGTGGGTAGTATAATAAGGTGATGTCGTTTTTATACTCCGTCACTTAGCAATGGTGGTAAAATGATGTCATGTGCCGAATTCACTCTGCTATGACGGAGTAAATGGTTGGGGCGTGGGAGTTTTTTCGGTTTACACGCTGGTAAAAGCTCCCATCTCGGCTAATTTTTGCTTACAGTGCATAAACATGTTCAACTTCGACTATTAATTTATTTATTTATTTATTTATTTATTTATTTATTTATTTATTTATTTATTTATGCCATACCCACAGCGCCACATAGCATTACAGTGAGGGAGGGGGGGGGCGGGGGGGAAGCAAAGAAAAATTCAAAGCATACAGCAATTTCTAGCAGCATCAACGGAACATAAAGAATACATATACAAGAAGATCAATAGTGCACACTAAAGTGCACCATAGTATATCTTTGTGCAAACAAAAAAAAGAAGCAAGACTACAAGTACACAAGCACACATATAATTAATTTAACAATGAAGTGTATTATAGTGATAAAAGCATAATTATATGAAAAAGAATGCACAATACAGGAAATTACAAATACAAGCATATAGCAGTCATCACTAGCAGTAACATGAGTGAACAGCAACTCTAGTACAAGAAGAATTATTTTGGCAGTGCTAAAAATATGTCATTGGACGATATAGTTGCGACAGATTTGTCTAATTGATTCCAGTCCCGTATTGTTCTAGGAAAAAAAAGAGACTTGCTAAAGGAGTGTGTTTTGCAGGGAAATTCCAAAACCTTATTCTCGTGGTCAACGCTATGGAAATACTAGTTAGGTGCCTTTATGTAAAGATGCCTAACAATGCCAACTTTTGAATGAAAGATGTGAAAAAAACTGCAAGAAAAATCTGCGTCTTCGACAATCTAGTGTGTCCTATTGCAATAATTCTTTCGCGCGTGTGGGACTGAATATCCACAAACAAATCGAGTGGCCAAGTTCTGCACCCTTTCAACTTTTTCTGTGTCGCATACTGTTGAAGGGTCCCAAACGACGCACGCATAGTCAAGAACGGAACGCACATATGTTTGATAAAGCAATTCTTTGGCTGACATAATAAAGTTCCTCGCGTTACGGCGAAGGAACCCGAGCGCTTTCCCGGCCTTGCCTGTTACATAGGCAACATGTCGCTGCCAATTTAAGTTAGACGATAAGTACACTCCTAAGTATTTGTATTCACTAACTTTACTTATAATGACATTTTTAATTGTGTACGTGGTTTGGGATGCAATTTCTTACGAGTAAACTCCATGTAAACTGTCTTATTCAAGTTCAACTGCATGTGCCATCGTATACACCAATCACTGATTTTGGCCTAGTCTCTGTGAATGAACACTTCGTCCCGCGAATCCGTAATTTCCCCATACAAAACACAGTCGTCCGCGAACAGCCGTATATGGGATTCTATGCCTTTAGTTGTGTCATTGACCTATATCAGAAAAAAAGTGGTCCCAGTACCGACCCTTGGGGGACGCTCGATGTTATCTGCGATGCGCACGAACTGGCACCATAACGATTACAATCTGCTGGCGTAATATCAAAAAGTGAGCGACCCATGCGATGACCTGTTAATTAATGCCATACATAGTCATTTTTTCAAGAAGTAAACGGTGTGGGACAGTGTCAGAAGACTTCTTGAAGTCTAAGAAAATACAGTCAATTGATTTTCTTTTGTCTAACGCGTATGCTATGTCGTGCGCAAATTCGGTCAGTTGGGTAGTACAAGAAAAACCTCTTGGAAACCCGTGTTACTGTGGCGTAAATAGTGAATACTTATTCATGTGTTCAACAATGGAGGTATATATTATGTGTTCAAGAATTTTACATGCCACACTGGTCACTAGACACACTAGATACAACGTTACAGCACAGATAAACATAGATGGGGTCCACCAAAACGCAGTACCGATACAATTACATGAGTGTAATCAGTAAACACTAAAGGCATCTTCGTATTCACCCGTGCTAGTTCTTCACCAATACGTGAGTAGCTTGTAGAAATTCTGCAAGGAACATCTGTAAATGCACGCGGTCCAATGTACACATGGCTAGTAGTGCTTCGTAGTTCTCGTGAAGTTACATCTTCGGTTCGCCGTCACTGACTTCCACTCCTTGAACCAGTCAGTAGACTGCTTGAGCGGTGCTAGTTCCCAAAACCGCAAGCCTTGTTATACACTTCCGCTTGGGTGCTAGTCTCTATTGCGGGATTCGCCTGCTCGCAACGCACGCAAAAACTCCGAATATCCTCATATTTTTGTTGTTTATGTGTTTATTATTTTCGGCTGCTGCCTCGCTCTCTCTCGCTCTCCCACAGGCGGTGACTTCGAGGATCCATCCATATGGCGCTATCGTTCTGGTACACTGTAGCGACACGCAATTGCAGACGGTTGCATAATGAAATACCAAACGTGCAGAATTTTCTCGAAACTACTCGCAGTTCTGGTGGCCTCGGTTCACGGGCCGCCGGACATAGTCGCGAGTTTTATGGCGATAGCAATTATATGGACAGTATAGACGGGTTTATGCCGTCGCGGTTGCCGTCGCCGTCAATCCCGTATAAAGTCCAAATTGATAACAACCCCCCGCGCATCGTACTTTCTACCCGCGGGTAAAATCACGCGAGCGGGTCGAGGAACGCGGCTGAAGCAGAGATCAAACGAGGTCCGGCCCATCTCCGTCACTCGAAGCGCCCATGCGTAACATCGCACTGCTCGGGACGCCTGCGTCGAAGCGGAGGGGAAACGCCCCTCCCGTCTTTCACTAGCATTAAAAGACGCGATAGAAGCAGGCGGTTGGGGGGGGGGGGGGGAATGGGAGGTTGCCGCTCGACCAGCACGTGTGGACTTTGCGCGGCCGCCCTCGCTATCAGGCGTGCCATCAGGCGTGCAGCGTACTGTGTAGCCATCAGGCGTGCAGCGTACTGTGTAGCAGTGCCTTGATCGCGTGCTCCGTTCCAGGCGCCTCGCATATAGTAGCAACAGCGGCAATGCCCTCGGCATACAGCGCTCACGCGAAAGCGTCTACGAGTGCCGGAAGGAAGGTGCTCGCTTGATGCCTCTGTGCTGGGCCAAGTTAATGGATGGCGCAAAGTGCACGCCGCTTAGCGTGGTCGCGCGGTGTGAAGTGCGGGCCAGAGGACATAGCTCGCAGCTCCGCTGGGCCGTTGTCTCTGCCGCTCGACCGTCACATGGTATTTTACGCAACTGCATCGCATTCACTGCTTCGCCCTTCTGGCCAAACTGATCTTTTATTGCCGTGTCAGGCTCGCTCCGAGAAAGTCGCTTGACAACAGAATTTTCTTGAAGCACCTTCAAGCGACCAGCGCGCGTTGACGTCGTTTGCGGGGCTGTCGCCGTGGCGAGGTTTTGTTCGTGCGCACTGCGAATTTGGCGCGCCTGAGTACGCCGTTGGCTTTCATGAGTGGTCGCGCTCCATGGGGCGCTGCTTTGTATAACCGTGCACGTCACTGTTGCGGATAGATATTGACTGCACTGGTGACCAAAGCGTCACCTTCGGCGACTTCTTCAATGGCTTCGAAGTGAGCGAACACTGTCCGCTTTGTCAGGTACTGCTACTCGCCGCTGAACTTCGTTGTCAAAATATCAGTCATCCTGTGGGTAAAGCTCGATAACGCCGGGGGCGCCGCAAAGCAGACAGATACGGTCCGTCCCGATTCTGCTTTCACATGCATTTTAAATGCGAAGATGCATGTGATCTATCTATCTATCTATCTATCTATCTATCTATCTATCTATCTATCTATCTATCTATCTATCTATCTATCTATCTAGCCGCCTACGATTTTGTGCTCTCCTGGCCGTTTCGCTGATGGGTTTTATGCGAAAATTGGTATGGCACGACATGACTGCCTGATGAGCATAAATGGCAGGTCATAACATGAAAATCATGATATGCATGTCATGAGTGGCATGATTTACATGCCATGGTCTTGGTGCTCACCTGGCCGTTTCGCTAATGAGATGTATGCGAAAATTGGTATGGCACAACATGACTGCCTGACGAACATAAATGGTAGAACATAACATGAAAAGCATGACATGCATGTCATGTGCGGCATGATTTACATGCCACGGTCTTGGTGCTCTCCTGGCCGTTTCGTTAACGGGATGTACACGAAAATTGGTGTGCCACAACATGACTGCATGGCGAACATAAATGACAGGTGATAACATGAAAATCATGATGTGCATGTCATGAGCGACATGATTTACATGCCACGCGTTTCGTTAAGGGGACGTATACGGAAATTGGCATGCCAGAACATGACTGCATGACAAACATAAGTGACAGGTCATAACACGAAAATCATGACATGCATATCATGAGCGAAATGATTTACATGCCATGGTCGTGGTGCTCTCTTGGCCGTTTCGTTAGTCGGATGAATAGGAAAATTGGTATGCAACAACATGACTGCATGACAAACATAAATGACTGGTCATAACATGAAAAGCATGACATGCATATCATAGGCGGTATGATTTACATGCCACGTGTTTCGTTAATGGGATGTATACCAAAATTGCTATGGCACAACACGACAGCATGACGAACGTAAATGACAGGTCATAACATTAGAATCATGACACGCGTGTCATGAGCAGCATGGTTTACATGCCACAGTCTTGGCGCTCTTGCGGCCGTTTCGTTAATCGTATATATACGAAAATTGCTATGGCACAACACGACTGCATGGCTATCATAAATGACAGGTCATAACATGAAAATCGTGACATGCATGTCATAATTTTCATGTTATATGTCATGACCGGCATGATTTACATGCCACAGTCCTGGCGCTATACTGCCGTTTCGTTAATGGGATGTATACCAAAATTGGTATGGCACGACACGACTGCGTGACGAACGTAAATGACAGGTCATAACATTACAATCATGACATGCGTGTATGAGCGGCATGGTTTACATGCCACAGTGATGATGCTCTTGCGGCCGCTTCGTTAATTTCATATGTACCAAACTCGGTATAGCGAGACAACAATGAAATTCGCATTTCCTTGATTCCCACTGCACGTGGGACCTGCCATTTTTTGTCGATCCATACTGTTACGATTATACTGGCTCTCGGCAGAAGCGTTGTACAGTCATTCAGAATGAGGGGATCCTGTCCTCAAGCGATTTCTTTTTGGTGCAGGACATGGTTGTTAGAACGCGTGATAATCTGTTCTCGAATATTAATAGAGTGAGGAAACTCCATACCAACTGAGTAACACACTGAAATATGCAATATGCGTTGTTTCGCGGTTTTGGAGCATCGGTGTGCACCAATGAGCGCCAGAATGTGACCCCATATAGTCTGGAGACATGGTCCGTGCTAAGCCCTAATGGCGAATTAATCTGCGGAAATATTTGCAGTAGCAGTGACCGGGTAGCAGTCGACAAGAATAGGGATGCAAGCTGAAACATGTTTCTCGCCAATGGCATGTGAGTGCTTGGGGGCATCATCGGTCGATAGCAGGCGGGTGGTTGGGGGCGCATGTTTTAAATATCGGTTGAGAGCGTGCCCAACCTCCGGAGGTCGCTGTTCCAAATTTCCCCGGTGGGGGCTACGCGACATAACTGGTCGTCCGGCGACAAATCGGCGAACGTCGAGCGTTGGCCAGGTGACATGGAATGCTGTAAAGACGAAGAGGACTGGCGTCGCTTGACAGTCCGGGACTGGTGGCCTGCCAAGCACTCTGCAATAACGCGGAGTCGTTCACCGTCACCGTGTCGACGAGCATCCAGATTAAGGCCGACCTGCCAGTGAGTGCCCACACTCCCCCCTAGTGACAATGGAAACACGGTGGCCGATTGTCAGGAGCATGCCATACACCAGTTTTTTGCACAGTTAGCTGTAAGTTCTCTTAGTGCTGCCCGTGTAGTGTTGCATCGGCGGCCGAGTTGGCGGGAGAGGTTGGTAGATGGCTGCCGGCGGAGCAGTGCGTAACACCTAGGCTACGCTATAGAAGAGGTGTCTCAGGTGGGGATGCTACGTATGGCTGTACCAGCTGCCGAACCTCTGCGCAGACGACATCCGTGAAAGCAATTACATGGGGAAGGGGAGACACAGTTCTTCGCATATGACATTGCACTGAAGTTCTGTGAGTGCCCTCATGGTGCGGTGTCAGGTGTTGCTATTAATGGTCACACAGATAAAAGGTCTCTTGGGCGCTCGTCCTCGGTGGGCTGCTGCATTAGCATGCACTTTGTCGGTGGGTTCACAGAGAAATTTAGCCACGCCATCCGGTGGGTGGCGCAAGGATCCTGCGAACAAATGCTCTCTCACGGTCCGCATCTGCAAGTGTACTTTCTTATCGTCACTGCGGGGTGTGCTCGGCCGTACAGCCGCAACGTGCCCTCGACAAAGATAACGACACCTTCATCCGGTCGTTTTCATCCCCCTACAGGTAATGAAGAAATGATCTATTGTTTATGGCACCACAGTGGTGAGGGAATCCGACCAGGTATGTGTTTACTGAAATTTTTATTAGGTACGCGGCAATATAGCCTCGTCAAAGCATGACGTCATCGTCTTCCCCTTTATGCCACAGTGGCACAAACAATCAGGTCAGGACCAGCCTCAAGGTATGCAAAATACTCTTACGCCACCAGCGATATTTTGAGGGACTTCGGAATTGTTTGATCCTCACGATTTATCTACTGCTCATGTAATTGTATGCATTGTGCTCAGCGATGGAGAAGCGATACTCGGACAGTTTGATCACCGGCCCATTTTGTATTACTGGAATGCGCTGTGTGGTCAGAGAGGGACGAAACCAAACCATAATGTTTCAAACAGTCTCTTGCTTTCATCGGGTACCACAACGATTAGCTCAGTGTCCGCAGCGCAACGCCATGACGCAGACGTCATCGGCAGCCGTACGCTCCGGGTATCATGTTTCATTCGTTTAGTACTGCTATAGAGTCTGGAAAGTAGTGATGCAGAACTATCGATAGCACTATCGATACTATCGATGGTTGAGTTACTAGCGAACTATCGATGGTACGAAGAACTATCGATAGCACTATCGATGGTAATATTGACAGCATACTATCGAGTATAATTTCAATAGCATTGTCAATAATACAAAACCAACTGCGCGAACTCATCGCCGCGTAAACTTGGTTCCCCGTGGGCATAGTCTACGGGTGGAGGATAACCATGGCACGATCGGCAAGGCGGTGCTATAGCTCGAGATTATTTACTACAACATGAAGCGGACAGCGCCAGTATTTCTTTGTTTACTTCTTATGCAGCTTCGGACCTACTAGATCCTTTCCCGTACGGATCGGCAAAGCGAGACAAAGCAAATCAAAGTAGAAATCGCGAACGGAAAAGGAATATCCGTCCAAGAATTCGAAACAAAACCATCCGCCCGGGGCGCACAAAAGCAAGCAAGGAAAGGTAGCTCATATCACGTGGCTCATATCACATGCTTGTGTTCCTTCACCAAAATGCTTGGCTTACAAATGATAATTAAATCGAACGGTTCAGCGGTAGCGGCAAGGAAGCCGTTCATGTCACGGAACTGCAAGACCTCGAATTTATGTTCCGTTTTGTGGTTTAAAATAAAAAAAAACTTACTTTTGTCTATAATGTTTGACCACTTGGTTTTGAGCATTAATTTCTTAGTGGGCATATTCCGGCATTTTCACTGAGGTAATTTCATTCACAAAAGAAATTGCTCATAAATGAAACGAGCCGAGTACTGCGAATAGTAGCCTCTTGTGACTGATAGAACTATCGGCAAATGGACTATCTATAGTATCGATAATTCTTTTTTAAACTATCGATACTATCGATAGTCGATTTAACGATAGTTCTGCATCACTACTGGAAAGGTTTTCCTAGTGCCGGGAACGGGCGCCCTTTCCCTAAGCGCCGGTGAAACCAGTTTGGGTGCTCGGCGAGCGCGTAGATGGGGGCGCTGCTGCTCTCAGGCGGGTGTGCGCCGAAGCAGCCAAAGGAATGCAGACCAAAGTCACTAGTTTGCTGGAGCACGTGTGTCGCCGGGGTTTACCTCGTTCCTGCGGTATTTTTACGTTGGCGCCGCAGTGCTATGACCTGGTGCAATGCAACGTGCTGGCCTTCTGTGAGAAGCCCTTCGGAAAAAGAGACAACCGTGTTTTGTTCCTTGTTGTAAAGGCGGTTACAAGTCAACAGAAAAGGTTTCATTGTTCCACGCTCCGTCTGACCCTGTTCGCCTGAAGGAATGGGCTAGGAATATCAAGAGGGAAGACAAGGTGCTCACGGATACCTGCATTGTGCGTTCTCGCCACTTCGACGAGCGATTTATTCCGAGAACGTTCAGGCAAGTAATTAACGGGGAGGTTGTCGAGATCGACCGCGTACATCCGGCGCTTACAGAGGACGCTGTTCCCGCAATTTTTCCTGACGCACCATCATATTTCACGAAGGAGCTACCGAAAAAGGGAGCAGAAAGGAAGCTGAATATATATACCACCGGCGAAGTGTAGAGCTCTGAACGACCCACCTGAAGCCGCCGAAACAGACCTGCTGCACGGTTGAAACGCCGCAAAGTCCGCGCCCGTAGGGGAAATTGAGTTACGTCGGCATTACGCAGCAATATTCAGCTTCCATGTGATGCCACTGCTTCGTGCTTCGCATGGCACACCGGCAAGGAGCAGTGTGACGTCCGTGTTTCGAAGCACGTTACGTTTTCGACGTTTAAGCAAGCTGCTGCGACGCAGGAAAACTTGCATACTTGCCGTGTGTTTTGCCGTGGCGTTAAGATGGACGAGTTTTGCGTAAGCAACGAGTTAGATGCTGCCCTGGCGTTGAAGGTCGACGAAATACGCCTTTGTCCAGGGTGTGGTATTGAGCCTGTCACCAGTGGTCATGTGCGTGCCTTTTAATGTCACTTTTCCCGTTGAAGAAAAAAAAAAAGAGATTCCATTTTATTATGGCTGCTTGCGTGGCCTTCATCACTCTGGGTCAAGCAGGAGCGCAACAGGGACGAAGTTCAACTACACAGAAACATCCCAAGCGCGCGGTCTCGTTTCTCTCCGTCGCACTGCTGTTTTAAGTGGTCCAACTTGCTCAAAGTTTTATTTCATCAGTAGTCGTTGTAACATGCTCGTTAATTTTTGAAAACTACTGGGACCTCATACGTGATTGTGTCCCTGTTGTCTCGTACTTGCGTTTCCTTGGAAAAGGTATCCCGGAGCAGCGGCCGATGGAAAACGCTCCAAACTTGCGAGCGCCCGCCCAAAAGCACACCCGCCTGCGGGTGCTAGCGACATCTACCGGAGCACAGCGAACTATTTCACATGGCTCGCGCCTTTCACGACACTAGGAAAACCTTCTAGCCTCTGTAGTACTGCACACCAACGTTCTTCCATTTCGCACCACCGCATACTGTGGCCGCTGCGTGGCTGGCGTTTGAACTATGTTGCAGCGCAATTGACGAAAGCTTTGCGGCGTGTCACGTGTTCGTGACGATGAAGGACGCAGAATTGAAACCGATGAAGATCTAACTCTTTGGTGGGCGAAGCTGCGCCCAGAGAAGTAACTCTAACTGTACGGCGCGCACAATTGTCGGCCGTTGATAGAACCTATTAGCAACGAGATACGTCGGCTTTTGAAAATGCACCATGCTCTTGTAGTGTTTTTATTGCTGGTGAGCGCGTATGATCTGGATTGTAATCAACTGTACGAATTAGGCATGCAAAGTTTGTAGAACGCTCGGAAACATGTGAGAAGATTCACGTATGTTGCGGCGCGGCCTGCGCCGAGCGATAGCACGCCAGACCGTGAGATGTGCTCACCATGAAACAAAGCTAAAGCTCTAGCATCCCTGTCAGTGTCTCTCACCTAAAAGGCATCGTCCCTATGCTGCAAACAGATCTAAAGGTGAAAATACATCCATCGAAATAAATACATGAGGTAAAAAAAGAAAATCAAGTGCCACGCTTAGTCTGCGTACGTGATAATGTTAAAGGCGCACCACGGGGTTGTGATTCGCGCGGGACTCCTAACAAAACTACGAAGGAACTCCATGGTTTTGTAGGGATTATGGACCGCTAACTTTGGGTTCCTGCAAATACTGGTCATGAAGCCCGCATCGCCTTCATCCCCTAGCGCACGCGTACAGGCCTCTCAGACGAGTGCTAACTGGAGCAGCTGCTTAGCGAACAGCATGGGGGCAGCTGATGGTCATGTCTATACTGGAATGCCGCTCGCATGCACTCGACAGCAGCTGCGGCACCTGCTCGCAATTAAGCACATTAAAGGAGAACGGCAATGGTTTTTGAACATAGTCGGAAGACCGCGCCACTCACTGATGGAGGTCCCTACCTGTAAGCCAAATATTATTGAACTGCACGCACCAGAGAATTTGTGATTTGGTTTCAAATACAGCTGCAAGTCACACGCTCTTATTTCAACGAATAACGTCACAAGGAGCTGTTGTGCCAGAACTACGGCCATTTGGTCGACCCCTTCATCACAGCGGGAGGGTCAAGTTTTCCACATTTCGGCGGACTTTGCCACCCCATCATCGAAAACCGACAGCGTGTCGAACCGAAGACGCCGCGCGAGAATGGACTCTAGCTCCGCGACTTTCGGAGAATTCTCTCATCCCCCTCTTGCGCAAGCCAGGAGCGCCCACGGGAACACGGCGGCCGGCGTCTTCCCAGCGATCTGCAACTGGACACTGAACAGTAGAGCGAAACGCTATTTAAAGGGGCCCTGCGACACAAATTGAGTAGGCCGTTTTTATGACTGGTTCTACAACTGTTGCACGCGGGGATGTCGCAGCGAGAGTAGAAACGCCGAAAGCAGAGTGGTTATAATTTTATTTCAGCGAACAAACCGCCCAAAATCGCCTTCTGTTTGAACTGAGGCGACACATAACGGTGATTTTTGTTACAGGAAGTGACATAGAGTGACGACATAGGAGGGGCCAGGCGGGGCGTTCTGATTGGCTTGACGCTCCAAGGTGCTTGTTACACACGTGTGGTGTCTGCTTGATCATGCCATTCAGTACCAAAATGTACTAAAATAGTTTTTATGCTTCGTAAGATAGAGAGAAAGTATCTGACATTACTTGCAAAACGACACCAGGTGTGTTGACGGCCGGACGCTATCTGCGCGCGCGCGTTCGGCTCCCGGCGTCTTCCGGTGTCGCTCTATAAGACGCGCGTTGCTATTGGACGCCTCCACTGACGTCAGCGGAAGAGCGAAATACGAAAGGCAATGTTGGTTTCATGCTGTCTGCTCGTGTTTTGAACTTCGAGGGCTAATAACTCCAGTTCTAGACCACCGATTCGCATAATTCTTTTTGCGTTCATCTCAGCATTCGATCCTACACACACTGCAGTACTGCAGACGGCAGTTGAAAAAGTGTCGCAGGGCCCCTTTAAGGCCGTGCAGCCCTTTTGTTAGGGGGCGGTCGCCCCAGCAGACTCGGTCGTGCTGGCTGGCTCTACTCATCCGCTTTAACCATTTACTGTAAAGGTGTTCTATTTTCCAAACGCTCGTGGCCTACTTTCTCTACAGCGAAGTGTTGCTATTCCGCACACTTTACATCGATGGAAATCCTGCCTGCCGCTAGCCACGTCCTGCTAGCTTGACATCAGAACGTTGGAGGCAGCGGTGAGATATCAACGGACCCCGTATCTACTGCTGGTCATCCTTCGCAACAGTGGTGGCAGTTCGGTGCGGTACCAACGTAACCCCGTATCTTCCACCGGCTACACCTACCTTCAAAGCATTGGTGGCAGCTCGGTAGGATACCGACGCACCTTGTAACCTTCACTAGCTCGCCACCTTCACAACAGAGCACAGACTACGTAGCTTGGCTTTCTTAGTGTTCTTAAAAAAATGCATCAATTTCCCCTATTCGTTGAACTCAAAACGAACAAATAGAGTATTACTGGAGGTGTTTCCGTTCTCATGGAATCACCAATGTTACTCCTGTCACAAGCGACGTAGATGGTGCTTCTTGTGACGTCATTTGTTGAAAGAATACCAGGCGGTTTGCAGCCGTATCTGAAACAAAACTGCGAATTTTTCAGTGGGTGCAGTACAACATTATTTGACTCGCATGGAGCCTCCACGACTGATTGGCAACATTTTATTACGATGTTCAAAAAGTGTTGCAGAGTCCCTTTAACGTAGACGTTTCCAATTCAGCGAATGCATGGCTGCTTCGCCTATCTATGAAACGCTTAGCTTAAAGGGGCCGTCTAACGCTTTTAGAGCATCTGATTTTTTTGACTGGCTGGTATGGTTGCTTCAGATACTTTTAGCCCAGGTGAAAGCACCGATTTATTATTTTTAACCGCATATATCGTCAAGTCACTACGTCGCTAACAACCGCATCCGCACGTTGTGGTGTCCGCTAGAATGATATGTGCGGAGGTAATGAAGACGCTAGACACTGGCTCTCGGTACGTTAGAGGCAACGTTGGAGGTAGCCACAACACTGCATCAAAAATTATATTGCATTTTTTTTCTCTCGTAGATCTTTTCTATGGAACGCCAAACCGACGCGGTCGTAAACAATAGACCATTACAACCATAAGATACGATAGAGAGGCTGGCTTTGTACAGTCAGCGTCAAATGAAAGCTGAAGAGCGGAGCGCGTGCCACAAGCATTAGAAGCAGCATAGTGCGCGCCGTCCAGTCATCAGCGCAGACAGGCCCAGACATCCGGTTTGGTAGCACAGCGCCACCCCACTGAAGTGCGATTTTAGGGGCGAAGCTCCTCTTAGTATAACCTTGTCCCGCGTCAGGCGTCAGGCGTAACCCGCGTGCCAGGAGGCAGGCGCTCGCCCTCGGCGCGTGCCTCCCGGCGCGTGCCTCTCTCTCCCGGCGCGTGCCTCTGCTGTCTTGTGTGTGAGAGAGAGAGCGAAAGGCGCGCGTTGGCTACAGAAACGCTCTTTCTTAGAGGAACGCTCTACCAGCGTGCAAAGAAGGAGAACGCGCCCTCACCCGCGAGAGACAACGTTGGCGCAGGCAGCGGCTCCTAGCGAGTTTCTTGATTGAGAAATACCGACTGCTCGCGTTGGAGAACCGTTCACCGGCAACCCATATATGTATAGGCACTGCATCTTGACTTGCAATGAAGTGCCGGTGGGAGATTTCACTTGTGCATAGTTGAACCACGAGGATTCGTAGCGTGCGCGTTGACTAAATTAATCCGGAACTCGGCACGATCTACGATGAACCTCCTGAGCTTCGCCCACTCATCATCACTCACTCCGTGGATATGCTGTAATTTTTTTTTGCCTGCCTTCCCACTCGGATTTTTCGAAAAGAAGAAAAAAAGAAAACAGAAGCGAAAATTCTGCAACTCGGCATTTTCAGGTTAAATTAATCGTTTCCGGCTAGATCTCCAGAAGGAAAAGAAACGGTGCAGGTAAAGCAAAATCAGTGCTGCCGAACAAGAAAAGACGATAGCTTGAAATCAACCACAAAGCGATTGCATTTATCTTTTCTTTTTATCGTGCACCGACGCTGATTGCAATGCAGCGCTGGAGTAAAAGCAAAGAAGTGCGAGCGATACGACGAAAAGCGCTCGGCACGCTAACGCCGGCCACCGCTATCAACATACGAAAACGGGAACAGAAGTGAAGATAACGCACTATATGGGGATAGCGCAGTGCTGCCACACCGGATGTGCTCGCCTGTTAGAGGTGATGACAGGACGGCGAGCACTGTAATGTTAACAGTGCTGGTGGCACGCGCTCCGCTGTTCGGCTTTCATGTGGCGCGGATAGTACAGTGAGCAACCATGCACTGTTAACTTCCCCAGGGTATGCGCTTCAAACTCGTCCCATTGGCACCTTTGCGTGACGTCGGTTTTTCGAGGGAAACGGGATCGTGTGACTGCTAAAGATTCGAGTTGAGGTTTGGAAATTTTTCCTTGAAAATTGAATTTTCTGGGATGAATAACGTCGAATGGCTTGTCATTGTCACTGTCATTCTTGCTCTGTTCATATATACGGCATTTAGACTACATAACCCGCAACAGAAAAGAAAGGGGAGCTGCAAGAGTGTTGAGGGCCCCGTTAAGGGCCAGTAAACAGCCCCGAGGTCCGAAATTTTCTGTTAAGATACGTGCGCATTTGTACGATGTGCTTGTCCTGCTAGTCTTAAACGTGCCGCACAGTCTGATTTCTCAATTGGAACGGGATCATCGTGTCACCCACCGAGTTATCCGTGGTCTTCCTCGTGAGGCACAATCTATTCCGTTACTCACAGAAGCACACCAGTTGTCCCTGCGACTCCAAGCAGATCAGAGAGCCCTGAACCATTCGTGCGTCTACACCGAGCACTAGATGGCCAAGCTCTCGTCAATAGGTTGTTTCAGCGCCCTCATTCCCGCATCGGGAAAATGGCGGCGTTATCTAGCGAGATTGCTAGCACTTCGGCAGATGCTTCTTCATCTGCACCTTCGGAAGCGCGCAAGAAATGTGCCTTTCCCATTTACCTCTCAATTCCAGGAATACAAAAGAAGTCTAGCCAGCTAGTTCCAGCACCATTCCATTTGGCCCAGTGACACATGTGAAAAATTCGGCGATTATTTGAAGCTCTTTACCGACGCGTCTTTACGCAACGACATCAAAAGCGCTTCTGCGGCTTTTTTTTTCTGCCCGTCGAGTGATGTCAGGCGGGTGTATAGAATACCACATACAACCTCATCAACAACTGCAGAGCTGGCAGCAGTTGCTGTTGCTCTGAAGTACGCACAGGAAGAATTAAGCGCATCGAAGGTCGTGATCCTCACTGACTCCCTTGCTGCCCTCGGTAGACTGTTGAGAAGCTATGACGATACCCGGGTTTTAAGCAGCGTACTGAAAGCTGCCGGAAAAATTACTGGACGCGGCGTGTCCCTCATGGCACAATGGATACCCTGGCACGCGGGTATTACTGAAAACGAAGAGGCTGATCGCCTCGCCTCTAGTTGCGCCCACAGCGACTGTGGCTGTCCTGTCTTTTCATGTAAGATTGACAACGCTCGTCTGCTGATACGCCAACACCTACTACCCAGACCAGCGTGTTGCCAGCGGCCCTCCCCGTGTTCGTGGTCGTGGCTTGTCTCGTCGCGCGAGAGCATTGCTCTGTAAGTGGAGGGTTTGTTGTGTTCTTGTGCGCGAACGCTTACACTGTCAAAGCCGTGTGGATAGTCCGTCATGCCCATCCTGTGGTTCCAGTGAGACACTTGGACATCTTTTTCTAGAGTGGATCCGCATACATTTGGCCGCGTACATCGCTATTTAAGGAGTACAGACGCCTTGGTGTGCAGTGCGCGATCTGTTCCCAAAGGGGTGTGCTTCTCGGCGGGACCAGGCCCATCGAGCATTATTGACGTTTCTGGACGCTACCGGTCTGGTGTTTCGTTTATAGACATATTTTATTTTTGTTGTGTTTTGTCTGTGTATTCGTATGCAATTACTTTCTATTTCTTTCCCTTTTCTCGCCCCTCTCCCTCTCCCCCGTTTCTTTCTCCAGGCGCTGTGCCCCTCCGGGTGGCAGTTGTCAGTCTTCTTTATTGTCATGTCCTTGTGCCGTGCATGTTAACATGCCAAATAATAATAATAATAATAATAATAATAATAATAATAATAATAATAATAATAATAATAATAATAATAATTTCGCGAGCAACTGCTGTAATAAGGAAGTTGCAGGTGATATAACAACCTTTTTTTATGGCTGCTTCAGCCGGTTTCAGTTTCTCGCTCGGTTTGCCTACATTTCTCGGCTGTGGAGAAGCGTAGGCGTAGCCCGTCGTCTGGCTGCGTTCCCTTCAGCCAGCATACCAGCCCTCCACACCGGCATACCGCTTCTCCGCAGCTCCAAGGCGCAGTTTCGTAGGGATGGTTTACACCAATAAACGAGATAAGTGCTGCGTCTAGTTCCCAACGGGAAAAGTGACGTCACTTAGGGGGAGTAGACGACTGGAGGAATGGTAGAGCGCCGGAGGGTGGTAGAGTGCCTAGGCGGCGCGCACAGCTGGAATATCCGCAGAAAGTGATCGCACGCGGTCTCCTCGCATGAACGAGCTTGTTGAGAGGGTGTTTTAGGAAAATTCGAGGCCTGTTTACTGGTCCTTTACCAACCACCACTGAAGCCACGTCACCGGCCACTCGATATGGTGAAGTAATATGACATGCCCATGTGCGCACAACGAACCAAAACAGATACACTAACAGAACTTGCTGTTGGGCTAGTCAGTTCGTGTTAACATTGACCATAATGCTATGGTCGCTTGGCGCAACAAGCGAAGAAGGGACGGTGTCAAGGGAGAGCGCCAATTTTTTTGAAATTTCTTCCATCTTTTAACAAATATATATGCACAGGCATGTCCAGCACAGAAAAATATACTCCCTACGCACATCTCCTCATAACTAGTCTTCGAAGAATTTGTTTCCGTTCGCAATAGTGAGACTGACGTATCACTAATGCAAGATGTTCCACGTGCCTTAATATGGAAGGCCTCTAAGAATTCACGTGCCGTTTTGTCCTTACTTTTGCCCAGAATCGTCACCTCACGCAGGCGTGGCCCGCACTCATGCAGTGTGCCGGCAAATGTGCTCTATCCTTTCCATTTAAGATAACTCGTGTTCTCTCACACGCTTGTTAAGACAACTTGCCGTTTTGCCTACATGCGTGAAGCCACAAGATAGTGGAAACTCGTAAACGACTCCTGTGGCGCATTTCGTATACGGCACCTCATGCTCGTTACCGCAGCCTCGTTTCTTGCTTCCGTCAGACAGTATGCGCGGGCAAAGCTGGGCCAGCTTGCATGGCGCAGAGAAAACAAGTGGCACCCCGTGCGAAGTGTTTTCTGAGTACTTCAAATATACTTCAGGGCCCGTATTCACAAAAACAACTTACGACAAAAATGCTCGTAAGAGAAAATTTCAGCCAATCCTGATGCTGGACATATCATTACAGAAGCCCGCTGACCAATGGCAAAAAGCACTTACGAAAGAGAAGTTTTGTGAATTCGGCCCCAGATATGCTGAATACGTACAGGGTCGTCCACTCTTGGTGCGAACACGGCGCACCGTGGCCGCGCTCCGCGGAGCGCCAGCGCTTGTGGCGTGGCTGCGCATCGAATCTAATTTAGCGCATGCGCACAGGGGCTTGGACGCGGGGTTTCGTATCGCTTGAAAACAGAGTAGATTCGATGCGCGGCCACGCCACAAGCGCTGGCGCTCCGCGGAGCGCGGCCACGGTGCGCCGTGTTCGCACCAAGAGTGGACGACGCTGTACTTCAGATACACTGAAGTAGGCCTGTTATTAGAGTATCCACAGGCTAAAATTCAAGGTTAGAGCATCGCAATGGCCCATAATTTCCCCGAATTTTCGCAATATTTTCCTTCCTTTCTCGCTCTCTCTCTCAGATGATAGCATTAATAAGGTTTCGCCAGAGCAGTTTTCGAGTTCATATATATGCGTGCTAATGTTTGCATATTAACCATTTCCTAACGTGTTCCATTTGGATACAGAGCACAACGAGAAAAAAAAAGCTGATCTCTCAGGTGGGAGGAAGCTTTTGGACTTAAGCAGGGCACCACCACCGTACTCTGTCTTTCCTTTTTCACAGGTGCTGCAGCTTCTCTTCTCTGCCTCCTACTCCTAGCTGGAAGTAAGCGTTGATGTAGGCGGCTACGTTTCGACCCGGTGGTATCTGAAAGGAGCAGAATTTATGTTCTACAGATGCGCGCAGTTGCGAAATTTTTGGAAATCTCATACAGTTTCACTCAATGCAAAATTTACAATGCTTGATTTAGTGGTAATGTGAAGGAGTATTATCTTATATGGGGCTAAAACAAGTGCCCTCTCAAGGAGGCTGTCAACTGTTCCCGTACCAGCATTGAACTTCGCGCCGGATAGCTCGGATATTAACATACATAAATCATATAACTCATCTTCATTGGCAGGAGTTATTTGAAAGCACGGTATTTCTTACGAAACTATTGTTAAAGGGACACTCAAGTGAATTAGACAGATGAATGAATCTTTAGGAACTAAATTTCTTTAGTCTTGCCATTTCATGTTCAGTATTTAAAGAGGAAGTGGTCGATATTTGATAACTGAATTACGCCCTGAAACTTAGAGCAGGTGACTTCAGTATTTTCCTTCCCATGCTGGCCGCATTCATTCAATAAAGTTTCCTGCAACACACTATTGAACACAACGGCATGTTGGTAATCCATGCAGAACCTAAAAGCGCGAAGCTATGCGCTGGAACGGGAAAAGAGACAGGCATGCGCTTGCTCTCAAGAGAAAAGTTTTGTGAAAGCACCGTTGTGCTGCATAAAGCATCATGACATGAACGTTCGGTGTGATGAGGGAGTGGTGTACGAAAATCACTTTTCGTGTGGTAAGTGGTGCACTAGCCAGACCTTCACATTTGCTTTAAAGTTCCACAAAACATAAACCACGAGACGAAACAAGGGACAGAGTGCCACTAATAACTGCTTTATTTGGCAGAAAATACGTAGATATATACAGTCGAGCCCGACTATATCGGACCCGTTTATATCAAATTATCCCGTATATCGAACAATATCTAAACACGGTAAGTTTACATTGAGAACATATAGCAAAAGTTGCGGTTACATCGAACGAAAATAGCAACGACAACCGATGTATCAAACTCCACGTGCCTCAAAAGTGCCCGTGAGTTGGCTTTCCCTCGCGATGGCGGAGAAAACTGCCGGTACCACCCTAGAAAAAGTGGTTCAGACAGAAGTAAGGCTGAAACAGAAGAGCATTTAGGACTATTTCGTGCGAAAATATGGCACGGAACTCAGCCATTATATTAATAAAGCCCTTTTAGTAATATGGTGCATTTACGTCAACAAATCCTATAGCGAGCCTATATCGAATTATGCGATATATCGAACTTATAAACGTTTTCTGGCGAGTTCGATATATCCGGGTTCGACTGTATCTACCGTCAGAATATGCGTACGAAACATTAGACATTTTTAGTTTATCGGGCTTAGCGTAATAGCTTATTTATCGGAATAGCGGGATGGAAGTGCGCATGCGCAGTACCGTAAACGGCCGATACCGTTTACCGTGCCCACGGTATTTCGCAGACTTAAGGTTACCGTGTTTGTGTGGTTATCGTAGTTCACGTAAAACATGGCGGCGGTTTCGGACGCCCGCTTCGATCTGAATTTAGCGTTGCTGTGGCAGGATTCACTTCGTTCGCAGTAAGTGACTGTGCAACATGGCTTCGCTTGCCTTCAGGTAGCTTCGACGACGCAGTATTAGGGATAACATAGCCGAATTTTCGAGATCGCTTCCCATTTCGAACGTTGCTAAGCCTAGCGAGAGAGCATCTGTTTACATTTCTGCAACATGTCAGTTTATGCTCTTGGCGCTTGGTTCGTATGTATTTATTTCTCTTCATTCTCGAAAAGTTAGAATTCCGCTGTACGCGGGAGTGTACGTGAGCATTTCAAATTTTATTTATTTCACCTTTTTTTAACGCATGTATCCTTCGCTAGATGGCGCCACAATCACAGCTATCGGGCCGTAAACGCTTCTTCGATCAACTAAAGCTCGTTTCTGCAACGAATGTTTGCGGTACGGTAACGCTATTCCCATAGCCCCGCTATCACGCTAACGCGCTAAACTAAAAATGTCTATTACCATCAACTGCGATGTGCCAACGCATGCTCAATGAACTTTTTATACAGTACTACGGAAGTGTCTCTCCCGCCCAGGTCAGCATTTTTGTTGATACAAAACGCTTCTGTCAATTATAGAAACACTTCATTATCTTTGCTTATAGCATAATCCGCATAAGAGCTTGAAGGGCAGGTCCTAATATGCTTAGACAAATTTGGGCCCCGTTTGTCTTGCTCGATATTTCGTTTTTGTTCCCTGATCTGCTCACTTAAACACCAAACGGTTTGTCCCATGGAGCCGCATGTGAGAGGAATCTCATGGAGTACGCCTTTGGCACATTGTATGAACGACAGTCCATGTTGAGTTCCACAGCCTGTTGCTTTTCCGTTTGCTTTTTCTATTCGAGATCAAAACCCTTCGTGCTTTCTATGGGATGAGAGGACGAGCGAAACGCCGTGCCTGCTCGCAAACTTTTTCAGGTTGTGGGCCATCTTGTGCACATGCGGCACGGCGACTGGTCTAACCACTTCACGAGGGACCTCAATCCCCCGTGAAGTGGTTACAGGAGCCTCTTTCTTGATTTTTTACAAGAGGCTTTCGGTGGCTCCAGTTACACGGGAGATACATTCTTCCGAATAAAGCACTTGTTAGTCACGCTTTGTCTCATGTGCTCTTTGGCGGTTTGTGTTTTATGGCGCCTTAAAGCAAATATGAACTATACATATCAACCAGCCCAACAAGTTCTGTCATTAGACAGACGACGAACGTTGCGCGAACGTGCGTCTCACGTAATGTAGGCGTCCCCCTGAAGGAAATACAGTCTTCATCGAATGTTGCCTTGCGCAGCAAGGGCTGCATCTGCGCTCCGGAGCCCTCAAAACTAAAGAAAAAAGTAGATCGAAAAATCGCTGGGGCTTACTTTACAAATAAGGCCGCTAACAAGTGCGTCACAAGGTCTTTCAATTTTGCCGCATAAAAAGGAAATTGATTACCTTGCAGCGAGTACATAGGATCATAATCTCCATGCCGAGGAGTTGAATACTGCGTAATTTAGTATTTTTAGAAGACAGTGTGTGAGATCATCATCATCATCATAATCATCATCATCATCATCAGCCCATCTTATGTCCACTGCAGGACGAAGGCCTCTCCCATTCCTCGCCATCCTTGCCTGTCCTGCGCGAGCTGATTCCATTTGATGCCTGCGAACCTCTTGATTTCGTGCCCCCATCTTACTCTCTGCCGCCCACGGCTGCGCTTATCCTCTCTTGGTATCCATTCCGTCGTTCTAACTGTCCATCTGTTATCTAGCCTTCTCATCACGTGGCCTGCCCATGTCCATTTTTTCTTCTTAATATCGTTCACTATGTCGGCGACCCCCGTTTGTTCTCTGACCCACTCGGCTGTCTTCCTGTCCTTTAGTGTAACGCCTATCATTTTTCGTTCCATCGCCCGCTGCGCGGTTCTTAACTTCCTCTCTACCTTCTTTGTAATTCTCCAGGTTTCTGATCCGTAAGTCAGCACTGGCAGGATGGAGTAGTTATATAGTTTCCGCTTGAGTGATAGTGGTAGGTTTCCGTTCATGAGTTGGGAATGTCTCCCATATGCGCGCCATCCCATGTTTATTCTACGGTGGATTTCTTTTGTATGGGTGGGTTCTCCAGTAAGTAGCTGTCCTAGGTACAGATATTCCTCTACGACTTTTAATGTATGGGTTTCGATCGTGAATAGACGTTTTTTCGCCGTGCCACTTAGCATTATGTTTGTTTTCTGCATGTTCATCCTTAATCCTACCTTAGCGCTTTCTCGGCTTAAGTCTTCAATCATCTTTTGCAATTCGTCGCCATCATTGCTAAAGAGTACTATGTCGTCTGCAAATCGCAGGTTACTCAGATATTCGCCGTTAATCCTGAGCCCTGTCTCTTCCCAGTCTAAACTTTTGAAGATTTCTTCCAAACATGCAGTAAATAGCATTGGACAAATTGTATCTCCCTGTCTGGCACCTTTCTGTATTGGGATTTTTCTGCTTTTCTTATGGAGGAGCAGGGTGGCTGTGGAATCTTTATAGATGTTGGCTATTGTGTTTATGTAGCTATCACATATTCCTTGACGATGTAGTGCCTCCAGAACTGCTGGTATCTCAACCGAGTCAAAAGCCTTTTCGTAATCTATGAAAGCCATATAGAGGGGTTTGTTGTATTCAGCGGATTTCTCGATTACTTGATTGATCGCATGCAGGTGGTCCATGATAGAGTATCCTTTTCTGAACCCTGCTTGCTCTCTTGGTTGATTAAATTCAAGTGTGGCCCTTATTCTGTTTGAGTTAACATTTGTGAATATTTTGTAAAGTGCTGAGAGTAGACTGATCGGCCTGTAGTTCTTCAAGTCCTTTACATCTCCCTTCTTATGTAATAATAGAATGTTTGCGTTTTTCCAGCTGACTGGTACATTTGAAGTTTTGAGGCATTGTGTGTATAGTGTCGCGAGCTTTCCAGTTAGGAAATCTCCGCCATCTTTGATCAAGTCGACGGTTACGCCGTCTTCTCGAGCTGCTTTTCCGCGGGACATGCCCTTAGCTAAATAATTACACAGGCCAGTTAATACATACCATAAAAACCTCTGACGTCACGCGAATTAGTGCGAGAACATCAAAGTTGCCCCGACTTGCCGCCTGCACTTCCGCTTTGCGCGTTTTCTATATTACCAAAAATTTTGTCCCCGCTAGAGGGGTGCTGTTGGAATTACGAAAGAACGATTCACGAACGCGATGAAGGTTGGTTTGAAATTTCAGGGTACAGGGTTTGGTGAAATATCCTTACAGCGTATACGACACCGTCATTTCTATTATTCTACGTGGGAACCCCAAACCACCAAGACAGCTTGGATACGCAACCCCTCCCTTTCACAGTGGGATGCTGCTCTTTGCAGCGCATCCTTGAAGGAACAGTGACAACTTATAGACCGGGCCAGTTGGACAGCAGAAGCAGATGAGGACGTGGACTTAGAGCTCCGCCCTCTGGGAGACATAACTAAAAATTCCGGCCCTTCCCCTATCGGGAAAATGGGGACAAGAGAAGCTTGGCGTGTGTAAACTTCCTTCTTTCTTTCTTTCTTTCTTTCTTTCTTTCTTTCTTTCTTTCTTTCTTTCTTTCTTTCTTTCTTTCTTTCTTTCTTTCTTTCTTTCTTTCTTTCTCTCTTTCTTTCTTTCTTTCTTTCTTTTCAAACTATTGAAATGCAGCCGTGAGGGAATAGATTTGCTATACGTAATACAGCTCTTTTCACTGTTGTGTTACTTTAAAAACTCCCAACGTCCTCTTGACGAAAGGGGACCCTGCTGACGAAGCTCTTGCTGTTCTGTTTCTTGACAGCAAGATAAAAAGAAACGAGTTCTCATCAAGCCAAAGAGCACGAAGTCCGGTACGTGCACCTATCCACCTTAAACAGCGAATAAGTGGATCCTGTGCGATTCAGCTCCTCCTTTTCGCAAGGAAAATACCAAAAGGCGGGTCTACAAGAGGAATGTGTGAATGTAAATGATTTCACAACTATGGATTCTCGTCACTACGCCTCGGTTAGACAGAATGCATAAAAAAGGCATACGACATAAACAAAAGAGGCGAGATAGCTGAAGCGATATTTTGTTGCATATTACATTTGTGGAATTGCCCCAAACGTATTCGCGTGCTTCTTGCCGTCACTAATAAAGCTTATTCCATCCATTGTTGTATCTCTGTGTGCCAAAAAGCTCGAACCGCTCTCGTGTTTCTCGGGTGGTGCCGATGTACAACGCGTCACGTAAACAGCTGTTGTAGGAAAACTTCTCAACAGCGTTGGTGACGTCACATTAACAGCCAGATGATGGAGACAGAGATGAGTTCGGAAATGATGATGTTCGAGTGCTGCGACACAGCGCTGCAATCACAGACTATATGGCACCGCTCAAAGGCCGCGTACATTCCATCTCAGTTCAGCTTCAGCGTGCGAAAGACATTGTGGACAAACGTAATGTACTCGCTTTATGTATTTGTAGAGTAATGTATTGGAGTGTTGTGTTCATTTTACACAGCAAATTGTACTTCCCTTTGAAGGCTCACACTTATTCAGGACGTGCCTTACAATGGAACCAATTAGTGCCGTAAATGAGATGCAGTGTTCAAGGCAAAACACCCATCAGAATCCTTGACAGCGTTACGAAGTCCTGCGTAGCTATTTATGAGTAAGAGAGATATACATTGCATTATAAGGAAGCCTGCAGAGACTTCACATCGCGTATTTAAGGCTATTTGACTGAACCAATCTGGCGAAAAAACAGAAAAAAAAGAATGGGCTTCGTGACGCCATCTACTCAAAGTTTTGGCGCGGGATTCAAAGTAGAGACTAAGATGAAATTTTTATCTTGATTTTTCATCCCAATATTGAACATAAGCTGGCGAAGTTACCGACAGTAGGGTTCCCCAATAATAATCTATAGTATTTCAATTTAGTCTCCTTTAAGCTGTAATTTCTTTGCTTTGAAGTAGGTGTATGAAAAATCGGTTTCGCAGGTGAAGCGTTGATAAACCCGATAAATTATAAACTCACAAAGCCGGTAAATATCAACATATACGTTTCGCGGTCCCGTTCCCAGCTAACGGGAACTGTTATGGACTCGTTACAACGGCCGAAATTGGTGGTGATGGTGCCCGTCGCAGCCGGTGTCCATAACCGCTATCAGCTTCAATGAGAAAAAAAAGGCGCGGATTTTAACGCAGCTCAATAGGGGTGGTGCCACTACACCCCTGACTGACTCTTCCCATATGGTGGGGCGTCTTTCATTCTCAGCCATAGCTCTGATATGATAATTGTGATGTTTCAGCAGATCATATGTTTGTGTGTTACTGGCTGCGGTTTCATCGATGAAGACGAAGAAACAGGGGGGAGGAGGCGGATAAAAAGGAGAATGAGAAGGGTGAGGACGACTATAAAAAGGGGAAGAAGACGACTGCAATTAGAGGAAGGAGAGAGGACGACGACGGATACGAAGACAACGACGAAGATATTGAATAACAAGAAGGCGACGAAGACGAAGAGGAGGAGACGACAAAGAAGACAAAGGAAAGCAGACAATTGAAGAGGAAGAAGGAGAAGAGTAGGTGGAGCAGGAATAGAGTAAGACTGAAAGAGAAGAATAAGAGAGCACGCGAGCGCGCAACAAATTCTAGCTCACGCTGCCACAGTGCTGCGTCATCTAAGTAGGCCTGAGAGAATTTTTTTCTCAACGGAAATGCTCATAGGCAAAGGAGTAGTAAAGAGAATAGAGAGAAGGGAAAGGGGAGCGAGGGAGGAAGTGTAGAGTAGGGATGGTCGATTAAATTTTTTTATAGATTAATCGTTCATCGTTCGTCGATTTAGCCGTTCATCGATTAATTGCTTTCGATATGATGTTTAATCGATTAATCGATTATTCGACATTTTTAATAAGTTTTTGAAAAATGATACCTTGCTGTTTTAAAGGCGTTGCTTGTGTTTGATATCGACACAAGTAGTTATCCGACGCGCTAGAGATCACGTGTGCCCATTAGCGGCTGCGCAAAATTTCACACTTTCGCCCACTGAACAAAGTGAGCCCGTCGCCTTTGGAGGACGTCGCCAAGGATTCAAGGTTCCATTGGTGCCCATGATCCACGGGCGATTCGGCAGCAGGTCGCATTTCCTCGAAGTCTGCCTACTAGAGCGAACCGAAATCGGAGGCGCTTTCGGCGAACACACCTGGTTGGAAAGTAGCGCCGGAAACACGAAGTGTGGCCGAGGATGAGGAAATCCCGAGAAAAGTAGAAGAGACGAGTAGGAAAGAAAAGCTAAAGACGACCGCTCTTGTAGGTACGGCATCATTTCTCGGTTTGTCCATTAGATATTGTGGCCGCCCCCGATAATACTAAACCACGAACTGACGTGACCTCTTCCTTAAGGCCACTCATGCGAGATTGCACAGCAACATACTGGTCTCAAACTGGCCATCAGTGCAGGCATCTGCGGGAAATAGAGTGAAACCAGTTTTTCCTCCCTGCTTGAATGAAAGGCAGCTGTGCCAGTATACAGCACTGTTTCACCTGGTCGCCGACTTAACACGGCGCTATGCGCACCTTTTCAATCTCGCGTACAGCTCGAACTGTGAGCGCTGTCTAATGTATCAGAGATTAAAACACATAGTATTTCGCCACTGTCTTTCATTCGTGCCACAGCAGTAGATGGCGGCCTCTAGGCTGGCTGACATGGGAGCACAAGCAATTTCATGTATTGCTTGTAGAGTAGGGATGGTCGATTAAATTAAATGGCCTATTCTGGGTCAAAGAAAGCTTTCATGTAGCTGTATTTCACCCAAAATAGGCGACGATACAGAATTACGAAATGCTACGATGTCATTTTTTCAATAGAAATGAACTGGATGCTAGACGTTTGGTGTACCAATGCGTTAAGTTGCAGATTATGAAAGGCGACTATTAGACTTAAATGCAGATGAAGTGGCTTCTTTCCATTATGCGACTATTAGGCCTTCATAATCCTCGAGTGTGTTTACCTGTACAGCATATTTGCCCAACTAATGGCGGCCCCTGTCACGTTTCAAGTGGAGGCGATGTCCCAGTTACACGTGCTGGGGTTTGACTATTATGATTGCTTATGTCAAGAGAGCTGAGTCGACATTTTCCGCGTCATAGCACGCTGTTTTGCAGAAGTGAATAGCTGCCATAAGTTGGGCAAACTGCACTGCAGGGAAGCTAGAATTACAGTTATAAATTGGTATATAGGCGTTAAGGCGGACAGTTGGGGTAGTTGGTATCAAGCTAATGAAATACGATTACTAGCGTCCATGTCCCCTTTGCGCAAGCAGTCATGTCTTATGCATATACGGATCACTCATTCTTATCCCCATCATCATGCTTCATCACTCTTTTTCCCCTGTTGCATTGTGAAAGTACAGTAGAAGGCCGGGTCGTATTAGATGAGGCCGCCCTCTCTACCTTCCAATACACTTATCTCCTTTCTTTCATTGGTGACAAATAATCTTTAATTAGCTAAGGAGTAAAATACAACGGCAATAAGAACTGACCCAGTCAAGAAATAAGCAGCGCATATTACAATGTGGAACTTATACACAAGAAGCAAGTAAAATCGGGGGTTAAATAAAACGCTGTAGGCGACGGAGATCGGGTCGAGTTCCTTTCTATCTCTAGGGGGGATAGCCGACTGCGGCTCCGGGCTCCTCCTACTTGCGTAGAAATTTGCGCTCGACATCTGCGTCTCGGCGTCACGGGCCAAGGGGCGGTCTTGGGATTGGGGGAGCTTGTCGTAATAGATTAATTGAAGAGTTTAATTGATTAGTCCAATTAATTGAAAGGGGGAAATCGATGATGACTAATCGATTAACGCTGTACATTTATTCGATTAATCGTACATCGAATTTACCATCCCTAGTATAGAGAAGAGACCAGAGCACCTTCTCGAGCGAATATCAACGAGGATGCATTTTGAGACGTGAGCTTACCACTCCACCTAACGCTTGGTCGAAACACTCCTCTCCCAATTAGAAAAAAAACAGGTGGGTGCACGTCTGAACAGGGGATCGAACCTAGCACCTCGCGCACTAGAGGCGAACGCTGTAACCTCTAGACCACCACTGGTGTTTCGGTAGGGAGAAAAAGAATCCTTGATTACAGAGGTAGAGCAAAGCGCGGTTAATATCCCGGTGCAACCCCCACCCCCCTCCTTTTTTTAGCAAAGAAAGGATGCCGTTTGAAGTGAAGCAGAGCAGTTATCTCGCAGAAAGTATCGCGGTGAAAACGAACCATATCGTGCCAAGAAGTGACCTGGAGCCGCACTGGTGTCTGTAATATATGAGCAATCCCCATGGTGGGTGTTAGCCCGTTTTGGTGTTCCGGTTTTAACGGTGTGTGTTCTGCGTCCATCGTCGTCACGACCACGTGACGATATGTTGAACCTTATTCGGACTGACTATTATAGGTAAATATAAGCAAACGGCTCTTACTTTTCCAACAGTCCTTGTATAAAGCAGTGTCCAAAGTCCATAAGAAAGTGCCAAATCACATTAAACCAACTGCGTAGATAACGATAAAATTTAATTATACTGCAAGAAGCTTAAGCATCAACGTACAGGCAACGTGTAATCGAGGCAATAAAAACGGCAATAATTGGTGTGCTGTTCCTCGCTATATTTGGTTTAATACAAAACCTCAAGATTACGCCTCCGTTCACAGTGCGCATATGCTCTGACGTGAAATATGACGTCACGAGACGGCGCTATCCAGTCTACCCGATTGAGTTTGGAATGTAGCGTTCCTTCCCAATACATAATGTACTGCATATATGAATTTCGTTCCACAATGGCGCGCGGCTGAAGAGAGAGAGCGAGAAGAGAGAAAGGTGACCACTTCGATAACACGGTAATTTTTTTTTGGTTGATATAGGAAAAGGTTGAATTGTCAAAGTTATTCGACATGTGTTCCCTAAACTGTCTTTTGATAGACATCGAAACGATCCGATCAGCCGCGGAACCTTTCCTCCGCCATGCTTCAGTGCACAGACGGTGGCGCTTTAGCAAGTGCAAGTTGAAGAACTCCGATAGGCGTAATTAATTCAGTCACCTACAATGTCATGGCTCATGACCACGTCGGTTTACGTCACCGGTTTATGTCCTTCTAGGTCGCTTCCTCTCATTTCATGTAACAACGCACAATATACGTATTAGTTGTCTGACAAATTGAAGATCGAGAAAAGCAAAACAAGTAAATGAAGAATAATAACTTTGCAGGAACTTAAAAAATAACACTATCCAGGGAGTCACACACCTGAATAATGACAACAATGATAATCTCCACAAAAATTGAAGAATACGATGCGGCATATTAATATGAATAAAATTAATATGAATACAAGCAGCATATTAATCAGCCCATCTCGATTAATCGAGTTGCAACGCATTTTTATCTGTACCGATACAGGCGCGCAGGTACTGCATTTTTTTAGGGCGCGAAATATGCCCTCAAACATTACCTTTAACTGTGCTATCAGCATCACGCCTAATGCCCTCGCCCTGTAACAACAGAGCTTGCGCCCAAATGTCGAGTATACCCTTTGCATTTGTTGAAGCTGCAAAACCAGCACAACAAATTTCCACACTGACACGTTGCAGCTGCAGTTGGTTATCGACACCGCTCACCGTCCTTTCCTTTACTTGTACACAGAATCCCTCCGTTAGCGATGGTCGTGGTGCATCAAGTAATTCTAGTTCGAACGGGCTAATTTCTTACGCCGCGCCAAGAGCTCGCTCGCCGATGATTTCCTATTCAGAAGGCCAGTTGAACTTCATTCTTCACATTATTCTTCAGAAATACTTCATTCTCGATGCCATGGAGACGCGCACGTAGTTACTTATTTGTAAGGATTCTTCAGAAGAACACTGCAGTCACCTACAATTTTCGGTACGAAAAAAAAAGAATGCATGGTGCGCAAAAAACAAGCAAAACAGCAAAGGCTTTTCGCATAGAAGGATACGCAACAAGAGATGTCCCTTAAAAAAGAAACGTTAACCCTTGTATATTCAGTTCTTTTCGCACGGTGGGCGGCTGCGGAAATTCCGTCCATCGCTCCGCTTCACTGCCTACCGCTGGTTCACGGCCCACCGCTTTCGATTGACGGCATACCGCTCCAGTTGGCCCCTTCGACTCCCAAAATGCGCGCCTGAGGATCCAAAAATGGTATGTGTGAGTGTATAATAGTACGCAAAAGTGCACATGAGTAGGAAAGCTTATGACGGTTTTAGTTTTTGCAGCAGCGTCTATTTTTCACCCCATACTACAATCTCGAGCCTTCACTACCCCCTCCTTCCCGCACTCGCAAAATGTCCGGAGCTGAAAAATACCCTGACATACATACATACATACATACATACATACATACATACATACATACATACATACATACATACATACATACACCTCCTACGATGGGAGGCGGTGGAAATTGCGCCCAGCTTTTGCAAATGGCCACCTCATTGGAATTGTACATGCGCGCCTGTGTTTCTGGGGAGGTGCGCATTTATACATATCAGGGTTTTCTCAAGTCATGCTTGAGAGGAGGACATTTTGCAAGAGAGGGGGAGGGGTCTGGAGGTGACAATAAAAAGAAACTTATCACGGCTAAAACCATGATAAGTTTCTTTTTATTGTCGAGTGCACTTCTGGGAGCTAATGGGTGCGCACCTTATTGAATATGGAAAGACTAACAACCTCCAGCTCAAGCTCCGTTAGGATAAACAGACAGATATTCACCAAATAATTAATTCCTGCAACCGCTTACTTTGTTGTCTACCATAATCTATCATTAGTATACTCTGTAGTCAAACTACTTGCCTATAGGACACTGATCCGATCGAAACTAGAATATGCCTGTTCCATTTATGACAGCCATCAAATTAATATAACTAAATCTTTTAATCGGCACAGAACCGCGCTGCCAGGTTCATTCTTACAGACTATTACTATAAGAGCAGTGTATCTGCCCTATAAGCGTAGTTATGCCTTCCCTCACTTTCTTCTCGACGAAAGAGTGCTCGTCTAATACTGTTTTTCTTAGTTTTTCTATTCGCTGCCTCCAGGAAACGGAATCATCATTCCTGCGCATCGTTCTTCTCGCCACTCGCACCGTAATCCCGTGCATCTACCACGTGCCCATTCGACCACCTGTCAACGTTCATTTTTTTTCTGCTTACTGCCGCCGGAGAATGGAGTGCCCTTCCTTCATAATTCGCCCTCGTCACCGACATAACTAATGTCAAGGCTGCCATTGATGATCATCTTTCAAGTCATTAAAGCTAACATAACCCGCCAGTTTGTTCGCCTACTCCTTATGAATTGTCCCTTGTGGGACCTTTGAGGTATAGTGAATAAATGAATAAATGTCCTTTTTGGTTCTTCAGGCGCGCATTCAAAGTGTCAGTGGGGTCACTTTGAGTGGCAGGCGGCGTACCGAAAGCGGTGGGAGGCGTTTCCGCCGGCTCTCACCGTGGGGAGAACCCTAATATATATATGCATGCTTTTTTGATCAACACGTATTTTCGTATTCTGCATTGGAAGCCACTGAATATAGGTATGGTCACACATATAGTTGTTAACTTCCAATGTAGAAGACCATGGTGTCGCGTTATTATTAAAAAAAGTTTTAAGTAAAATATGCTTTATGCCGGGCTCCACCAAGAATTGACTAGCGTCCCTTTCATCACGGAAATTACGTCAGTAAGGAAAGCATGCCTGTTTGTCCTTTATTTTCCTACCATGTGAAAGCAAAGAGGATTGCTCTATCGGGGTCATACCGTGTAACCTCTTCCAAATGTCAATCTATACAGCCGTTAAAAATTCGATTGCCTATTTGTTGATTTCGTTAGCATTCCGTGCCTAATCTTTGTAGCATTTATTTTTCGAGGTATTTAATACCGTTTTGCCCACTGCATACGCCCTTTATCTCAGACTACCTCGTTTGTCAAGCGGAAAAGAAATTTATCAATTGTTTATACACATCGACAAGTTCCGCGCTGTGAATGCTTCGACATACGAGGACCCCGCAAGGCACAGTTGAGAAGCGTGTTTAGCCCAAAAAGGTTCGGTACAGCAGTATGGTGGGGCTGTATAAGGAAATATTACACTGTTTTCATCTTGCTCACTATAAGTATATGATCTTGTGTATGTTGAAGGGCAACGAGGCTACAGCTGCTTCAAGGAAGAATGAAGACACTTTTCACTTTCGTGTTACTACAGATTCTTGTGAAAGGGCAATCAACCACAGCTTTTTTCTTCCTTTTCCGTTTCTTTTTTTTTAGGTATCCGGACGGACTCTCTATGAGAAGGGACGATCGTAAAATTCAAACTATGCTATGAGGACTGTAAGACGAAAAACTCCGTTTAAACGGGTTGTGAAACGTTCTTTGAAGATTTTGTACGATGTGCGCATTCGCAATGTTCGACCTCCACTGCGTAATATACATTGTTTTGTTACATCGTGAGGGTTGATTGAGAGCGACAGAAACATGGTTTCTGTTTCCCGGCACGTGTTCCTCTCAGCTTTTCAGCTGATGTCATCTTAGTCGCCACCATGGCCCCTGAGATTGGTGCACCCTCGGAGGCCACGAGAAAACAAACACGGCTCCAATTTTGCTTCCGTACAGCAGCACCACATGGGGTCCAACTATTTTCTTACTTTCTAGCTTTCACATAAATCGATCATTTTAGAGCAAACGAAAGTGCATGATATGTTTACGTTTTAGGGGCGAAGCTCCTTATGGCATCACCTGGGCAGTTGTCGGTTGTCGATGCATCCTACGTAGCCAGTAGCGTCTCCCTTAGCATACAATAGATGGCGCTGTCCCATAGAGATGCATGCAAACTGCAGTTGGGTAACGATACACTAGATGGCGCTGTACGCATTCTGTGTCGTCATCTCCATTTCTCGTCTAGTTTCCTAGATGACGCTGTCCCATAGAGATGTGTGCATGTTAAAAAAATTCCGAAAGTTCTGTCCGAAGCGCGGAATCGAACCAGGAACCCCTCGCTTCCGAACGCGCGGCGCTAGCCACTACGCCACGAAGCGCACGTGGATACATGCACCACGATGACACTAAATACCCAACATTAACGAAAGACTGCGCGTTTCTAACGCGTTTGTGCTAGCACGTTACGGCCCGTGTAAGAAGCTGGTGTAAGACGCTGTGGCCTCTCCGCCTTATGCTCTCTCAGCAGTCATGTGATGGCGTCGGCAAACGCGGTGCGCGTTCCGGCCTGTGTAAGGGGCGGCGTAAGACGTCTTTACATGATGATCGACTGGGCGAATTACGCGGAAGATTCACGGTTTACTGATGATTCCCTCCGGAGCTTCGCCCACTCATCATCATTCACCCCGTGGATATGCCGTGATATTTTAAACATCTTCAGATGACGTCACTAAATAGTGCCTATGCCGGCCTGCGGTGTAGTTTCGGAAGCGCAGGAACGCTATGATATCAAACGGGCATTATTAAATGCGCACTGAACATTTGCGCCGAAATATTTCGGAATCAGAATATCGAATGACTATTGAAACAGTTAAAATAGAACCGGAGAGCTTCATATTATTTTCACGACCCCTTTAAACATGCATAAACAAAAAAAAAGTTTGTGCGGTGTAGTACGTGCAAAAAAAAAGTTCAGAGAAACCTGTGCGTTCTGCCAGTAGTTCTTTCCCTGGTCCAGTAATGCAGCACTTAATATAGCAGCCCTATAGTATAGCATACACAAGCCTATGGTGTATAGCAGCTTATGTAGCAGTCCTAACATGACGTTTCCTTCTGTATAGCACTCTAGGCGCGAAACTGTTTATGGTTTTTCCCACAGAAGGTAACATTTGTGGAATACGCCGAACCGGCAATCCACTGATGTCAGTAGGTCGAGAGACAACATAAATGGGTGCAGTACAGCGATGAGTAAATATGAGGAACAGATTCCGGAATACATAAAAAAACGCTTTCGCGCCTGGGCTGATTGGTTGGTTGGTTGGTCCTTGGGTACCTTGGCTCAACCCACTCTGGGGGATCGGCCATGAACCGGAAAAGAGATTTGTATGGAAGAGAACTACTGATAAAAAATACAAAAATTGTAATACAAATTTGATAATCAAATTTAGGTTAAACGAATAGTTTTCTGCGATGACTGAATGTATATAATATATAAAAAAGAAGTGAATGCTATGGAGATTGGTTGTCACGTACTCTGATCATTGACTGATTTCGAAAAGAATAATTGATACGCTTTACTTCTTCTTTCTCTGGTGATCGCTGGAAGCAAATAAGTAAAACAAAGGGGGGAAGTGGTTTGCTCACGGTCTTCCCAGGAGCACCTGCACAAGTACTTCTCGCACTCTGCTTGCAGCTTAGGCTTGCCGACGTGGTATATTTGGCAGGACATCGAACACGCGTCCGCAGTGCAATCTGCGCACAAGTGTTGTCGGTCTGTCGGAAGCTGCCCTTGATACTCATGGTCGAGGCACAAGCGTACACATGACATGAATAGGGCGTACACGTTGAAACAAACGAAAAAAAAAATGAACGAGGCCAGTGTCGTCAGCTGCTACTGAATTGCCCACACATGCACTTTAGGGGGAAGAACAAGCAAGAATTAGGCAATGAGCTTAGTTCCAACGAAATCCTTGAAAAAATATGCGCCACAATACTTGAGAACCGAGAGGAATAACAAATGAAACCGAGAATCGGACGAAATCTCGTCTGGTCGGGCAGTAATGGCATGGTAGAAATAAAAAGAAAACGAAACTCCGACCAAAATGGTGTTGAAACAATAAATACATTTCGGCTTCCACAAGGAGTCCTTATTTACCTATATACAGGGTATTTCAGCTAACTTGCGATTCATTAAAAACTTCCATGTGCGTGTTATGGGGATTATCCAACATTTCAGCGGTTGCCTTGAACACAATATGTCTAGTCGTGAAGTAGTAATGGATTTTAATAAGTGTACGAATAATGTGTTTCTCTGATAAGTACAATAGTTTAAATTTTTCTGGGCCGTTCTAGATAATCCTACGCGTGATGTCAAGGGGATCTTGGCGTTGGACATTGCTAAGGCGTTTGATACGGTTGCTCATGAGCACATTCTGAGGGAGATCTCTTTGCTGAGTTTGGGACGTAAATTTTATAGCTTCACGCAATCTTTTCTCGCGGGGAGGAGAGCACGTCTTAGATTTGGCTCGGTATTGAGTGAGGAGTACGAGTTGGGGGAGAGGGGCACGCCGCAAGGATCGGTCTTATCCCCTTTACTCTTTAATATTGCTCTCCACAGGCTGTCGGAAGTGCTAGCGGGGGTGCCTGGCATTGGACATGCTATTTACGCTGATGACATTACCGTGTGGTGTAAGGGTGGCTCTCTGGCCACGCTTGAAGAGTCCCTGCAGGAGGCGCTGGACGTCACGGAGCGTTTTCTCGAGGGTACGGGCCTCGTGCTCTCTGCAAAGAAGTCGGAACTCTTACTCTTTCGGAAGGCGCGACAGGGCATGCGAAACCTTGAGCCTTTGGCTTCTCTTCCGGTAAGGCTGTGGTCTCGGGAGGGGACGGTTGTTCCGAGAGTGGATTCTGTGAGAATCCTGGGTCTGTGGATTGACGCGCGAGGCTGTAACGGAGGAGCCATTAAGCGATGGGGGGTCAGGCGAGCAACATTTTGCGCCTGATCTCTCGGATTACGAGTAAGCATGGTGGTTTGAGAGAGGATCTACTACTAAGAGTTTTTGATGCTTTCTTTATTAGTCATGTTAATTATACGGTTCCATATTTGCAATGGACTAGAACAGAGAAGAAGAAGATTGATACGCTCATCAGGGTCGGGCTTAAGAGGATTCTGGGAATTCCACAGACGACTAGTACTGAGCGGCTTTTAGAGCCGGGATTGCACAACACGGTTGATGAACTGATTGAAGCGCACTTTGCGGCACAGGTGGCTCGTCTGTGCAGCACTAAGGCTGGTTTGAAGATCTTGGATGAGGATGGCATTGCGGCTCCTAGGGTGGAGATATCTGACGGGGTTCAGCTCACACGAGACGAGCAGGAGGATATTCAGGTGGATCCTATTCCACGCAATATTCATCCTGTGCACCCCGCAGGCCGTCGTGAGGCTCGAGCCCGGGCTATACTTCGAAGTGTAGGTAGCGATGCTAAAGCGGCGCTTTTTGTGGACGCTGCGGAGTACAGTACGCGGAGGGCCTTTGGCGTGTCGGTTGTCGATGGTAAAGGGCAGCTGGTGGCCCGGGCATCAGTCTGCACAGATCATGTCACAGTTGCGGAGGAGATCGCCATTGCGTTAGGTCTTCAGGCGGCAGAGGTGCCTTGTGTGGTTTACTCGGATTCACGATCGGCCGTCCGTGCCTTCTCTGGAGGTTTAATTTCGCAGCAGGCGGCACGGCTCCTTCGGAGTGGTCGCAGGCAGGCGAGATGGGCCGGTGGTCATCATATCTCTTGGTTTCCAGCGCACGTCGAGGGCATTGATGGGGTTAATCCCAATGCCAGCGCTCACACCCTTGCACGTGAATGCACGAACCGCGCGGGGGGTGGTGAGGCATCTGGGGGGAACATTGACCTCAGAAAGGATCCCTTGACAACGTTCCATGAGATTACGACTAACTACAAGCTGAGTAGGAGGCGCTTTCCCCTTCCTAATGCTAGGCTCAACAGAGCGCAGGGAATCACTTTTAGGCTCCTACAGACGGATACGTATCTCTGCCCGCGTACGTATCGCAGGATAGCACCAGACTTTCCAGAAGAGTGTCCTCGTTGTGGCCTCGAGAGTTGCTCGCTAACACATGCTCTGGCAGTGCCCCGCGAATGCAGGGACTGATTTTTGTGACGAGGACTCGTGGCGGCGGAGCTTACACAGCCCGGACCTGGGTCTGCAACTGCTGGCTGTCCGGAGGGCCCGGGCCATCGCGGAGGATACTCATCTTCCGGTGCCGACCTGGATGGAGCCACAGACTGGTTGAGGGGGTCCAAGGACCTCCTTAAACTAGTCCCTCTGGTCTCACAATAAAGTTCTTTGTATGTATGTATCACTATATTGCAGTTTCCTTTCTTCACTACTTTCTGCTGACGCCCTCCACTAATCACCATGAACTACAAAATTGCAAGCGTCTTCCACGTTTGCTGGCAAAGAGGGCTGAAAGTGCGTCTTGGTGTCCCGCAGAAAGCCGGCATGCCTCTTTCACCGATTTACACCTTACATCCGCAGTACATGCACGTGTATACATACAGTACGTGTCATATAAGCTCCTCCGTTATGGAATTCGTCATTTGACCATAAAATAAACGTTCAAAAATGTCTCGAGTGACACCTTCCAGCGTGGTAAAACTGTTTGCACTTCATTGGGCGTTGCGCTTGATGTTAATAGACATTGCCCAAAAATTACTTTAATTAAAGGGCGCGACTCACCAGGTCTGGCTATTTTGAGCTGACAAGCGGACAGCTTACGTCGCACGCTCATAATATTGTCTGCTAAAAGTCACATCGCCACGCTCACCAGAAAGCGCTGAACTTTCACACTAAGCGACCCTTGATCTTTTCCTCGCGGGCGCCACGCTCCAGGTTGGCGGGAATGACGTGTCTGATGGTGCGCCTATGCACCATCAGACGCGGCAAGATGTGCTACATGTCTTGTCACCTGACGCGGTTCACTTTTCTGTAATCTACTGAATAACTGACGCAGCTCTCCTTTATAGGCACGACCGGTGAATACCAAGAGCTGCACGACTCGGATATAATTCCCTGCTTTATGATATCCTGGAAGACGACGTCCTCGGAGAGTGCAACGTACCCAGCGTGCCTGATGACGGATTTGTCAATGGCCTTGCATTTTAATGCTCTGCGCGGCAAACAGGATGCAGCCGTGAGTTTTTCCGCAGAGGGTGATACGCACGAGTGATGTAGCTTCAGCCATTCATTCAGACTAGATCCTGTTCAACCTTCGAAAATTTAGGCCCGAAATTACGGATATCCCAAGAAGCTCTGTATCAGGCGAAGTGGGTTGTGCATACCACGGAGGTGATCACCGGAGAATGAACTTCGGTCGCCTGGCCAATTTGTTTGCCCTGACGCAGATTGGCCTTACGGTCGAGCGTGAATATTAAGAGGAAAAACGTGCATTTCGTCCTTGACCAGGTCGACAACTAGTCATTGAGGGCTATTGTCCTGCCACCCGCAAGAAATACAAAAATCTTCAAAAATATACCGCTTTTCACATTAATATTTCATAGTTTATTACGTAGTGAAAAGGTCGCCAGCTTAACGTGGAATGCAGGCCTGGGAAACTCCTCACGAAGAAATGGCACAGTATTCTTCAGAAACCACCTCGTTCGGCGAGTGAACGTCTCTCTCTCTCTCTCTCTCCACACTACGTTCGATCATCGGGTCTATTACCGTTTATGCGCCTATTTCCTTTCATTTGAACCACTCTTCTTCTATTACCGTCAAACTGCTTACGAGCTGCAGGTTTTTCTCGATGCCGACGGCTTCCCTCTTCGCCACGATACCCCGGCACCAAATGAACCCATGTAGGATAACATATAGCAGCCTTGTCATCTTAAGCTCACGTCCGTTTTCTGAGTGACTATTCGTACAATTGCCGAGCTTTCATGCAGATATTAACCTTTCTTTTGTTCGCGTCGGAGCTTATATTGAGTGTTGTTCGTTTTCAGGTTTTACATCTTTGCACAATCGACAACGGAGGGGGGACTCGCCGGAATTCTAAGATTAAATGTTTTTTCTCTTTCTTGGCGGGCAAAATTCGGGTGCTATTTTTGAAGGTGATAATCGGGGAGAAATTTGGTTTTCTTTATAACCATACCGCGATTCTGCTTTTCTTCGTCGACCGTGCTGCTTGCAGCCTGTAAAATGAACTATACATCATCTATATAGTGTTCACTTCAGTGAACAGGATGCAACTTCGTTGTCTCGAGGCGGGACAGCCAGAGAGTATGCACCGCAATTTCTGTGCAGCATCAAAAAAATATGTTGCTATGTGGTACTGGCTGTCGGGGAGCAATCGGGCTTAACTAGATTTCCTGTAAACGTCTTCGTGGTGTAAGAATCGGCTACAATGGGGTTTAACCTAAAAAAAAAAAGACTACGCGGTGTATTACAGCGATGTATAGGTGGCTTTGTTTACACAGAAATATAGTTCAACTTCAACAGGTACAGCGAACTTTATCTCCCGGTTTCCGAGATGAAAAAGTTTGCAAGTAGAAATTTTTCACCAAAAGCTCAAAATAAATTATTGCACTTAGTGCCCCCTCTCTCTTTCGGTCAGCGTGTCCCGCATTTCGCTAGTAGGAAGGCGGTCTCCCTTGCGTTGACACAAGTAAGGAGAATTCGTGGTGCGACTGTTGCCCTAGAAGGTGCACAACGCCCGAGCGATTCAAACGTGGTCTCGCCGGTGACGCCGCATCTGAGCTTTATTCATTCGGTGTCTACGTACTGCACGTAGCTTGCAAGACTGCGGCACAAGTTGGAGTCACGTTTGCCGGTTGAAAGGTACCTTCGTGATGTGTGGTTCGCCGCAGATCGTCCGAACCCGCACTGAAAAGCTGATATGTGCTTGAACGAAGCAAGCATGGTTTCCGCCACATACCTCAGACAATTGGTGGTAAGTGTGTGGTGGTTACGTAGTATAGTGCGGTGGTTAGCTTTTGAAGAATCAATAAGGGGCGTATACTTGTCTATATAGCACTCTCATCCCGGAGTAACTGAACAAATGGGGCTCTCAGAAACCACAAATTCAAAGGGAACCGTCTGTCCCAGTGTGCTTAAATTAAGAGAAATGCAATCAACCGGTTTTTTTTTTCTTGAACAGTGAACTACGGAAGGCGTGATTCCCTAGCAGGCTGAAGCAAGGGAGCTGCGCTTCCTGACACAAGAGCAGCCGTTTATTAGGTTTACGGTTGCCCTTGTGTCAACCAACGCTTTGGCTGTTTTGTGAACTTAGGTGAAATAGCGGCAGCTGAAGTTTCTGCGGGCCTCTGAGGCATGGTGGATATTACAGCCCGTAAAGCTGCGGTAATACCCGTGACACACCGGTACGCTAGAGCACTTATAAGGTAAGGGGACGTCTACCGTAAAGGCGTTCACACAGTAAAGGAGTATATCCCGGGCCGCAAAGTTCCTTTGCACAAAGGTAGTTCGCGAACATACTTTTCGAGCATACTGCGCGTACTCTCGCCGACAGCGTACACGACTCGAACAGAACCAAAATTTCCGCAAAACTGCGGTACACAGTAGGTATATTTTCTAAACTTGCGAATACGTTTTAACACTTAGCTGTAATGACATTTGTGGAACCGCAAACATATATTGTTGCCACACTCCCGAACTTTCACGTCTCCGCCATTTGGGATTCCGGCAGTGTCATTTGTTGTTTCGCCTAGGCGGAGATCGCGCGTGAAGCGAATATCTACATATAAGCCATCAACAATAAAAAAGGTTCTATTAAGTATGGCAGTCGCTAAATATAATTCAATGCGCTGCTTTTTAAAAATGTTTTCTATCTTGCTGCGTTAGCAAACAGCGCCTTTTTTATCTTGTTACGTTTTGATTTGGCGCGTAAGTCTTGGGAACCATCTGAACAAGTTAATGTGCTGCCGTGTGTCGTCGGCGCAACTTCTTTCTGCGGAGGGTTCTTCAGAGGGGAAAAAGGAATTCATAAATAGGAGTTAACTTTTGCCCGCGCGTCAGGGATATAATGGTTGCTTGTGGCTCTGGTGAGGGATCTGTGCTTTTGGCAAAGGCGAGCGCCTCTACGTTCCCCACCCCTACTGTGGTAAATAGCCTATGGGTCTTTCTCTCATCCACAACCACTTATTTGTTACTAGAATGAGGGACACTGTGTCTCTGCGTGGCAGGGGTGGGGAAGGGGGGAGGAAATACAAGTGCGAGGCTCTTTACTGTCTATATTTACACTGCGCATATAGGCTGCACTGAGGAAGAGGGAGGCCCGCTCATGGTGATGTTTTCGTCGGCTTCGCTACGCGTCTCGCGCAGTTATCTCGCTTCATTTCAACATTGATTTTGTGCAAGAAGTTGAGATGGTAGCTGGGACATGCACAGAAACCTTGCTACCGTGCAGTGAGACTGTGTGCTCGACCCTTTTCTCACCAAAATAAAACAAGCTGACAGAAGGAAGTTTGGTTGACAAGCAAAAACATTACTCATCATAGTTCGCACTGACGCGTAAAAACGTTGAAAAAATAACGAAAAGTACATCAAATGGAATTATCGCCAACGCCGCTATAAAGGCATAATAATAATAATAATAATAATAATAATAATAATAATAATAATAATAATAATAATAATAATAATAATAATAATAAAGCTTTGGAAGTGACAACGAAAGGTTAGAGGGCCCCTGGAACGTAAATTACGCACGTCGCCGCCTTTATTTTAGTTTGCCTGATGTGAGACTCAGTGACGACCGTAGCACCAGTGAACGTGGTGAAGTCAAAGCGTATTACATTTTAATTTGTGCATGAAGTCTGCTTCCGCGCGGACGGCAGCGTCATACGTCAACACTTTCTTGAAGTGGATGTGACACTACTGGGCTGGCTACGCTGTCGGTTCTGATTGGCTGGGAACAGTCGGCAAGAAAATCATGCACCGCACATTCTTACAATGCACTGACTATAATAAATATGAAAATTTAGGCATGTTTATATTTGATAAAGCCACTAAAAGGCTGAGATTTGCGCATTACAATTTCATTTTGCGGGTGACTGACACAAGGAGCGCTGTGCGGCCCACGTTGTTGGTGTAGTAGGAAGGCCGTGGCACTGGGCAGCACGGTTCCGGCATCGCAAGATATAAGCCGCGTTTTGATAGGAAGGAGCGTGACACGTTTTTGGGTGGGTTAAACGCCAGAAAGGACACCGATATCTGTCGTGTTTTTCAGGACAATATAAATAACCCATTCCGATGCAGAATTCAGAGAGTAAAGTCAGATTTCAGGGCCCATTTAATGCAGGAGCAGCACTGCAGATGCTCGTGAACTAATCATAAGTGTATATCTCTACGAGCTTCAACTCTGTCGCAAATAAGCCTACGACTCCTCTAGGGTGAAAGCCTTTAATTATACTTTATCTTACTTTATATACTTTATTATACTTTATTATACTTTATCAGGTTATGAAACAGGGCTTCTCTTATTATTTCTTCAGAAGCGAGTAAGCTAAGCGCTTTTGTTTCCGAGTGTATAAGGTTAGTAGAACTATGGCGCGGTGTATTGGCGGTGTATAATAATACACCGTCTATAGATCCCTTATAGAGGACACATAGAAATGCAGTATATAGACAGGCAGCGTTAAGAGTTCTAAAGGTAATCTATAAAGGTTACTTTATAGAATTTAGTAGATATGATGTTAAAGGGGCCCTGAAACGGTTTTGACGATTTTGTGAAAACATGGTGATCCGGTAGAGCGAGTCATTAGGATCATTAGAGGACAGATTTCAGCGCTCTGCGTAAAGTGCGTAATTTACAATAAAGCTTTGAACACGTGCATCGCGAAAGATCGCAGCGGCTCGGCGAAATGCGTTTTCAAACGCCCCCGCCTATCGAGCGATGGAATGCGAGACCGCTGATTGGCCCCCTAACATGTGACGTGCACGCAATTTTCCCAATCTAAATGCAAACGTGCTCCTACAACGTGCTCCTTCGTTTCAGCCAACAGTATCGTCGCGGCATCTGGCGGCGTACACACGAGTCGCCGGCGCTCTATCGCAGAGGCTAGCACTGCCGAGGCCGGGGAGCTTAGTAAAGATATCGGGGCGCTATGTAGCTGCGGAGGGCTCGGCAGGGCGGCGGCCGTCGCTAGCGCGCACTCCGCAGCTGATCGAGTTGAGGAGGAACAGTAGTGGTAAGGAGGAAGGCGACAGAAATAAGCTCATAGCTGCCTTAGCGCATGGTGCTTCGCTTTATTTATGGCGTGAATGATTTAACAATTGTGTTGCCTAATCAGTGACGCAATGTCAAAAAAACGTTTCAGGGACCCTTTAATACATCCCTTATAGAGCGCGTATCATGAACCAATCTATAGAAAGGAAGCCTTGAATGTTTTAAAGATTCTCTATAAAAGTTACTTTATAGAGTTCAGTACATATGAGGTCAATACGCTTTCTATTGTGCTTGAAATGACGTGTTTCTATAGACAGGTATTTTTAGACTTTCTATAGTCGTCCTATGGAAAACATTTTATGGATGGCGAGTTCCTAGTGAGTTCCTTTAGACTATAGGAACTCATTGGGAGTTCTAAAATAACTCTAAATTCATTTTCGTAAGGGTATGATGGTCCCATGCCATGCTTGAAGAAAATGTGTAACTCCTAAACATTTCTACTGCTCCACTATTTCTGCAGGGTGGGGATTGAAGATATCCTTATGTCGTAAATAGATCGTAAATAGATCTCATTCAATGAGTTCACAGTACACTACTATGCATATGATGACGCCATTTCTATACCAGCTAGTGCACGCTCCTGACTGCATTAACAAGAGATATACACGTACTCCAACACTGCTGCATCGCAGTGACAGTCACCATGGACCAAAAGTGATGTGGTGTACTGCTCAACTACGCAGGTGGCACTTCAATGGATAAACGTTTCTTTTAACTGTCTGCCTCTCTCTCTTTGTGCATGCGCGTACGCCTGAGTGTGTGCGCATTTGTGGAAGGAAGTGAGCTTCATGTACGAAGTTCTTTGATGACGAAAGGTATCCGGCAATGTAAATGCTTCCGGTTTAGTTAGACTTCCTGCTGCTTAAGGGGTCCCTAATTTAAGGCATAGTGTCTTGTTTGAATACTGATTCTTCCATGAGAATTCATCGCGTGTCCGTGAATGGATCCTATTAACTCTCGTTCAGCAGCACCATGCCATAACCACAGCGCTTCTTCGTGCGGCGTAAAGAACCGCACGCGGTCAAAATTAATCCGGGGTCCCTTACTGTGGCGCGTGCCTTAATATTATATCGTGGTTTAAGACATAAGGTTCAATATTCAGCGCTACAGCTAGACATAGACAGTACAGTAAAGCACACAGGACGGGCGCTGCATCAGGCTTGGCGGTTGAAATACAAAAGGAAGGGTCCACAGTAGAAGAAAGTTCACTTAACCAAACACGTTGCGGGGCTAGACCTTGAAGCAACATGTGTGACCGACTAGCCCCGCAACGTCTGTAGCGCTGAATATTTGAAGGAATTAGGATTCAGATACACGAAATGCATCATGCATGAAAACGATGAACTAACCCGATACTTCAATGAGGATGTCGTAGGGGAACATTCTAAAGAGCTAGTCGTGGCAATGCCTTCAAGAATGTGCGAGCGAGCTTCACGCATGCGTATACATCCAATTGAGTTTCGAGGGCTACGTTCCTATTCTCTTTTCTTTGCCGACCCCCGGAGATAATGCTCTCTCAAGCGATTGTCGTCGATATGCGCAATCTAAGATACGAAACTACTTATTAGCGGGAAGATTTGGGCTAGTCGATACATCTCGAACGAAAAACGTACGAAGCACGAAGATACAAGCGCTGTTTGTGTACCCTCGCTTTGCCTTCATTCGGGCTGTTGAGGTCGTGCGAAACTACCCCGACCGTAGGGCAGCCTAAACCTGTTCGCCTATGGCGAAGGTATGAAAGCGAATATTTTAAACTAACTGTAATTAATACGTGATGCAGTTTACGTGCCATAACCAGGCATGATGATGAGGCACGCGCTGTTGTGAAGGAACGTGGTGAAGGGCTCCGGGGTAATTCAGACCACCTGGGGTTCTTCAATATGCGCCTACATCTAAGTACATGGGTGTTTTTTACATTGAGCCCCCACCGTAATGTGGCCACCATGATCGGGATCCGATCCTGCGCTTTCAAGCTTCGCAAAGCGATATCTATCACGAAGGCTGAACGATAATTCAGGAGAATGCGATGTAAAGCCGTGCCCGTTGATTCCACTTCATCCGCGCGCCCTAAATCGCTCAGGGTGCGCGTTGCCTTTGACATCAACCGTGTAGCTTGAATAGCTACGCACCACAACCTAGTATACAGACGTCTTTTTGAAGGAACTGACCGTTTGAAGGAACACACGTTTTGGGTGGAAGATGAAGAGAACAACGAAGAGCTGCGAACTCGCAGCTGAGGGCTTCCGAAGCTCTGTCCAAACGTCACCGAACGAACCGGAAAGAAAAGTCGCAGGAAAAGGAAGTGAAATGTCGTTAAGGTGCACGTACGACAAGCTTCACTTACCTTCATTTTCTCGAGAGCGGAAAACCTTTTGATTTTTTTTTCTGCACCATTTCTTCAACGTCATTTTCTCCCGAGACGCACAAGACTTTCACTTTAAAACAACCCCGTCGTCTGCGGATATAGTGTACATGCGCTACCTTTGTTGGCGAAACCAGGCAGTAAACAACAGAGAGCAACATCTTTATCGTGACATGTTCATTCTGTCTCACAGTGCCGTGCTCACGCTTTGAGGTAACATGCGGTATACGCTGAAATACGCTGACAAAATGATCATCGCTTCTAGATCTCCGTTTATACTATGCTGCATGCATAGAGTTTCCTACTAATATACTAGAGGGAAATGTGGCGCTATAGTGTGTAGGGGAGTTTCAAACAAGGCCGTTGAACCAGAATGGTAATGATGGGTATGACATGAATTTGCCGTCTTCGTTTTTAGCTTCATATGGCTTTGCGACTTCAAAAATGGGTCGTTTACTACATAATTTTGCCCTAAAACGGAAGTGTTCAGAATAATTGTGTGTATGCGCAGGTACTTGTTGCTTTTTCGAGGTTAGAAAAATACCGAACGTTCAGAAATTTAGCAATATTGTGAGATATGGCAATGTTGTCTCCTGTACTTGTGTCGAGATTTAGCAGCGTTTATGAAGATTTAAGTTCCAGATATGGCTGTGTTCGAACTTGAAGGTTTTTGCTCTTGTAAGTGACGTGCTAACGTTTTCAAGTATGTAAAAGGTTGGTGCGTCCTCTGAATATAACAGACAGGCTTTCGCTCGCTTCTTTAAGCACTGGGCAAGTGCCCCACTGTATTTTTTTTACAAACTACATGGGTCAAGCCGTTGCGCGAGGCACTAGCAGAAGCATAGTATCGCGCATCATTTCGTGGTTGGTTCGTGCAAGAACGTGATGCTAAATAAGTAGCCGTGCCGTTAAACTCTGTCGGAAACTGCACCTGAGCCTTGATCTGAGCTGAATATTAGAGCGTCGTCGGCTGGCGCGTCTGCCTATAGCCTAGTCGGCGTCTACTGGGCACGATAACTGTGCGGCGCCTGCTTGGTGTTGAATTAATCAGATAGCATAATTGAAATGGTGTAGCACAACATATACGAACAATCTTGCCACAAGGGATGTATGTAAGCCGTTATAGCGGCCCCACACTTACAGATCCAGTCTCATTTGATACAGAAGAAAAAAAAACAACAGCAGAGCCGCATCGATAAGTTTCGCGAGACGCAGCGCTAACATTTGTAAACTAAAATACCGCTGCAAATTATATGCGTAGCCATCCATCAACAAACACAACGATCGAACAGGGTGCATCGAGCTTCATCATTGCAAACGACTTTAGTACAAGCGACAGTCTGATGATCTCTAGCAGTAAAGCGTACACTTCAGCCGCTGCCTTCGTCTCGTAATGAAATAGTGCAGTGATGTCATTCGCGCCGCTGAAGCTAAAAAAACAGGAATAAACAAATATACTAGAACGTTTGAAGCCGCAGGCACGAAGACTAGACAAATCCATGTCATACCCATCATTCCCATGACAGCTGCATGATGGGAGCGTCAGATTTCCCTCTCGTATTTTAGTAGGAAACTCTATGGTTGCGTGTAAGATGGACACCGAAGCATGTTACTTAGGGCCAATAAAAGCGCCACAAAGTTCGCATGAACAGAAAAGCGTAGCACTTACATGTGCGACGAATGCAGTTGCAGTACTTTTCCGATTTTTCGCCCTGGTCGCATTTGCCAGTAACATTAAATGCGGGTGCTGCTAGGACCTTTTTGCAGAAATCGTCACATGGCTTATCCACGCATGGATCCGGGGCCCTATGTTAAGGGCACGAGGAGAGTTAAAAATACGGAACGTGCTTTTCAACAAAATCGAAAACGTTTGCCGCATGTCGCGAACTGTCGAGACCGTTTGGCATCACTATGGAGCCTAAAAGAAAGAGCAGTGACGGTTAGTGCTCAACTTAAAATATTTCCATACACAGCATTACTTGCATCAAATATGAACGCGAAGAAGGGCACAAATATTTCGAGTAAGTAATGGACTCGGCAACTTCTTCAACATGTTACTAAACCATACAAATGCATATTCATTTGCATATGCCACAAATGATCTCCAGTACACAATCTATGAGGTCGGTAAGCTTAGCAATGATGATGATGATAATAATAATAATAATAATAATAATAATAATAATAATAATAATAATAATAATAATAATAATAATAATAATAATAATAATATTTACTGGGACGTTGTGTTCCAACACCACAATATATTGATTTGATTTGTGGGGTTTAACGTCCCAAAACCAGTTCTGATTATGAGAGACGCCGTAGTGGAGGGCTCCGGAAATTTCGACCACCTGGGGTTCTTTAACGTGCACTGACATCGCACAGCACACGGGCCTCAACATTTCGCCTCCATCGAAATGCAGCCGCCGCGGCCGGGATTCGATCCCGCGACCCTCGGATCAGCAGCCGAGTACCTTAGCCACTAGACCACCGTGGCGGGGCCAACACCACAATATAAGAAGAAATTGTGGGTAGCTTGCACAGGGGCACAAGGTTAGGTCTCAGCGGAGATCGTGGCCTTCCCCTCCTTTCCCCACCCTCACCTTCACTTCTGTTTGCCACCTCCTTGCTATACCGTACTATGCATGGGTACACTATCTTTGCCTTCTCCCCTCATCGTTTCTCTCTGCCTCACTCTCACACCACTCCTTTTCGTCCTCACCTCCCTTTCCCACCCCCTTGTTACAACATACTGCGGCGCTGGCGGCCTTACCCTCCCTCTTTCTCTCGTGCCATCCCTCACTTCCCTTCCGCCTCTCCTTGCTATATAGCACAGTACACATAGGTATGCTATGGTGTACCCTCTTTCTCTTCACCCTTGCATCCCTCGTCTCCACCATCAATTTCCTTTCTCACGATCTTATTATAACATACTAAACAAGGCTATATCATGCTTTGCGGTCTGTCCTCCACCTCAGCCTCACTTCCTTGTGCCAGCTCCTTGCTGTATCATAATATTCTTGGCTTTTCTATAAGGCAGCGCCGGCTGCTGGCGTGGCTTTTTGGTAGAACACCTGCCTGCCACGCAGACGGCCTGGGTTTGATTGCCGCTCGAACCCATCTAGCGTTCTTGCGATGTTAGTATAGAGGGCTCCAAGGAATCCTAAAGCATGTTGCAGCTAAGGCATTCTAATCTGGTTGCGCGAAATTTTCTAACTAGGTGTGAAGAAGAATTGTTTCAGTTGAACCAGAGATGGCACTAAGGTTTCGTTTCGTTACCTGTCTGGCGGGTAGCCGATGTGCAAAGTTTTCTGAGGACGACAGATATTTTCCCACGAGCTAGAACAGCTTCGCGGTTCATAGGAGGTACACCGTGTACGGTGTACGTGGTCGATCTAATCCTTCAGTACCGGCAGTTGCTTGATGCTCGTTGAGTGGAAGAAACGCTTCGATATTTACACATTATTTATTTACACGTATTTACAGTTTAAATAAACATATTTCCAAATGCATCAAACAAATATCTTCGGAGCGGTCGTCAGTTGGGTGCTTTCTCGTCCGCTCTTCCTAGTCGTTCTGGCCAGTTCTGATCGTTCGTTCTCACGGTCCCGCTTCTACCGTCCCTTTGTTAGCTCCCCCCGTCTGTCCCTCTTTCACTAGTTTGAGTGACAGTCGTCGTGCAGCACTTAAAAGCATTGTTAGTAATGACGAAAGCCCCTGCTAATGGTGGTTCAGTGGTTTTCAAGAAACGCTAAAAAATATGTAAAGGGAAAGAAAGGGTGCGCACCTGCATTCGCAACAGTGCGTCCGGAAATTTGTTCTAGCTGGAGTTCCTCAACGGGTGCTATGAGGTTTATACCGGTGAGAAATATTCTAGCAATAGCTTTCAAAGAGATGTTGACTAGTAAGTTGCAATGAAACTGTAGGACGTAAGATCGCATCGAATAGTAACATCTTATTGGGCAAATTCGTACAAATGCAGCAAATCATGCAGTTAAATGGCAAAGATAGTGGTGGGCAAACAAGCTTCTAGGCATCACTTCACCCAAAAGCAACAGAAATGACTTGGGCGACGAGGGCTTCGAGAAACCAGGTACCCAAGAGATGCTTGTTGGTTATCTTGCAGCGCATACCAACAACCAAAATATTTCTTGATATTCTAACGGTTGATCCTCAAGCACACAAAAAGATGGACGTGCCTTCGTCAGCCGTCGTTCGGGCTGTACACATTAGTCAAAGAAGTGTTAAACATTACTCGCGAGTCGCGAGGCACCTGATAGCTAGCCCACGTTGAAGACGTGTTTCAGCTGGAACTAAATCTATTCCACCATACTAAACCAATAAAGGAAACTTTTTCGTCCATGTTCGGTACGCTTCTGCTACTCGTTTTCAGGCGGACACTCCTGAGGTAGTCAAATTGTATGCCATCACGAGGCCGCTTTTTTTAGTGAATAGAGGGAAACCGGGAAATGTTGATACACGAACAAGCACAGTCAGAATAAATAAGGCGAAGCCGCTGCGAGTCATGAGAGTTTCTTAAATGATCGGGCGACACTCAATAAAGAAGGGTAAGAGAGGCATGTTCTACTACTTTTTTTTCTTACCGTGTCATGCATAAGCTCACTAGAATTTTTGTCAGTACAGCTAAGTTACAGAATATCTCATTCGTCTTGCGACACCCTACAGTATTTCAAGTGAACACCTACGTTGGCGGCATCTAGAAGTTTGTTGGCGTCTTCGAGCGGCTAGACTTGCGAAACTGACATCAATAATACAGCTAAAGCTTGGTTGCATTTTGGTGTTTATGGAGCAAAAGTCAACATTTTGCTCTTGGAAGAAGTAGACGCTGCTAGAAAAGTGGTTGCTGCTATAAATGGCGAATCTCTTCTAGGATTACGGGTGCCCATATCTGCGACAACATGACTCATTGATACTGCACCAGACGATGCGCGAGCCATGGAGCAAAATTAAGTGCCCTAAACAAGATGACACTGCAGCGCCAGTAGTTATCGCGACTGCCACAACGTTCAGTTCGGAGAGCATGCCATCCGAAGCGGACTGCCTTGGATCTGGAAACATTGCCCCCCTCCTTTGTCGAAATAAAATTCAGGCTAGGCTCCTGAAGGAAGCACGTGCGTTCATTTTTATTGCGCATGTTACCTACGTGAATGAAACGTGGACTCCTTTTTATGCGATGCTACGTGTTCGATAATGTATTGTCTATAGTGCTTCCACATGGCAATAGCAAAGCCGTTTTTGGCCTCCGCTACCCCTTCGTCGCGTGACTTATAAAAAGCGTTTTTTTAGCTGCGAACAATTACTTACTCCATCAATGACAAGAAACAAGATAAAAATCACTACCTTGTCAAGAATGAATGAAAGGTGTCACTCACTTCAGCTGCTCGTCCTCTGAGTACGAGAACGCTAGGAGAGCGGCGAAAATCACCGACTGGCAAATCATCATTGCTGGTGGCTCTCTGGCTTAAGAAAGGTCAGCCATGCTATACAGAGATAGACAGATAGACAGAGATAGACAGAGATAGAGGGAGATCGCAAAATGGAGGGCGCAAGAGGCGCAGCTTCCTCGTTGTGACGTTTCACTTATAATCTAAATCGTTTATTTTATTGCACGACCCTGTACAGACGAAAACGCGTCGTCTTCAACGTTTACCCCACAAAGGGAGCCTGCAACGAGCCATAACTGTCTGCTCGTAAAACAGGGTATAATGTTCATTGAACAATGGAAACAAATTTAATCTTGCGTTTGAGAATATAAAATCAATGATAAGCGGACGCCGAGAGGCTGGCCAGCTGGCGTGAGAATAGACGCGGCTCATCTAGTGCCCGCCGCATTTGCACAGATAGCCTCCAAAGCGGATAGTCAGGAGGTGCCCTATAACAACGGACGGCATTTACTGCGTTGAACCCTTCAAGAGACAATAAAATAATGGTAGAAATATTGCATCGAAGATGAATTTCTTTAGTGGAAGCAGTTTTGCTGATAATGGAAAGCAAGAATGAGCAGTTGCGCAAGAAAACCTCAAATCTATCGGAAGAGAATTTAAAGACGTAAACGAAAGCGGGCTTCGCTGGGAGAAGTTCGGTATCGGATCACCTATCATCATCATCATGATAGGTGATCCGATACCGAGCTTCTCCCAGCGAAGCCCGCTTTCGTTTACGTCTTTAAATTCTCTCCCGATAGATTTTGGATTTCCCGCGCAATTGCTCATTCTTGCCTTATAAGCTTTTATTATTCGTATGTTCGAACTCCACTTACTGCACCACAAATCGCTCTCACAATTTACGCGCAAATTTTACTCTCGGGAAGGAAGGGCGCAGCGCTTTACTGCAGCTAAAGGTGTACCAACACAGATTTTAAAGTTAATCACTCCTTTAGAGGTGCGTATATATATATATATATATATATATATATATATATATATATATATATATATATATATATATATATGTGTGTGTGTGTGTGTGTGTGTGTGTGTGTGTGTGCGTGCGTGCCGGGGGGAGTTTACTCCTTTGGAGGTGCATGTATATGTTCGTGTCTATGTGTACGTGGGGTGGGGGGAAGGATGGGGTAGCATGACATGTAGCTGAATATATCCTTATGTGCTAATGTATCCACGACGCGCATCACGTGACGGTAGTGGACACGAAGAACAACGACTGACTCTTTCCCCTACCCTGCAAACGGGACAAGCTATACTCCTCCATAATCATCAGGGCCCGTATTCCCAAAAACAACTTACGATAAAAATGTTCGTAAGAGAAAATTTCAACCAATCCTGATTCTGCACATATCATTAACAAAACTGGCCAGCCAATGGCATAAAGCACTTACGAAAGAGAGGTTTTGTGAATTTGGCCCCAGTACTGCGCGCAATTGCGCCAGTGAATAACGAGGCTTGGCGAACCTTCGTGTATTCGAGCATATTGTGTCTTTCTCGGAATTATCTTAAATAAAGCAAACGAACAGATGACAGGCTGTGCGCGCGCGAGACCAGCTGGAAACTTCATTCCTCTATTGCCATCTGCGCTGCTTAAAGCACGGCTGCTATTTTGAAGAAACTTCGGATAAATCGGCGCTGGAAAGGTAAGAAAACTTCGACACCACAAATTTCTGCCCCATAAATTGTATTCATAAAGTGCCACAATGCAAATGCGAGGTATATTATGCCGGACGTCCCGTTATATTCACACGCCAGCCACATCAGCGCGAAGCGGGTACTACGTTTTGCTATAGCGTACAAAATTAAGTCCCGTATTGTAGTCACAGGAGCTTGTAACATGTTATATAAAATGTCGCAAAATATTCGTAGAAGTCTTGAACAATCGCTTAAGAGACGTTAAGGTAAAAGCCAAGATCTCTGGTAGCCGCACCGTTGACCTGGGTGATCGAACCTGGAAACCTTTGATTGTCGAACATTACGTGAATTGGAGCGTTAGACGTACCTGACGAGCATATATCATGTTAATGATGTCATGACCTATCAATCTTCTTAGTCACTCATTCGCATACCCTTCCAAGCCGATTTTCGCATTTACCAAGTGAACGAGGCTGGAGTTTCTGATTTTTTTTCCCCATATCTTGACCATATTTTGCTGCCATCGTTCTTCAAGGTCAAGTTCGTATGAGACGCATGAGGCTTTTAGCCTAATGAAGTCGCCGACAACACAGAAAGAACGCCGTGCGGTGCTTCGCAAACAGGGGCCGAATTCACAAAACTCCTCTTTCGTAAGTGCTTTTTACCATTGGTCAGCGGGCTTCTCTAATGATATGCCCGGCATCAGGATTGGCTGAAATTATCTCTTACGAACATTTTTGTCGTAAGTTGTTTTTGTGAATACGGGCCCAGAAGCGCGCAGGTCCTTTTTAAGAGGGTCCTTTTTTTAGGAGCTGCAACATTTCCACATATCAGTGAGCTCTTCCCTCATAAGCTAGGCAGCGTACCCACTTGTTTCATCGTGACAATCTAACAAGGCGAAATGAGCATTGCGTTAGGGAGAAAAAAAGTGAAAATTATTGTCAAGGGCACCGTTGACAGCAGTATGCGCGCGAGATTAGGAGGAGATAAGTCTGGGCCTAGAAATTACGGGACGAATTCGAAACCCTTTTCATTTTTAAGGGCCATTAGCCTTTTGCCGGTCGTCTTCCTTAACGATCTGTCAAAAGTGCAATATTGAGCGAAATTTTGTCTTTGTAACAATTTTAGCGTGAAACGCTATAATAAGAGCCCCCCTCCCTCCCCCTAAGAAGCGACCGGTGATTCAGCGAGTGAATGTATAGGCGTTTTTATTATTATTTATGCTATGGGAGGTGGGAGAGTGGAGGGGGCAGCCACGTTCCTTCGCAGGAGGCGCCGTCTCTGACCTGGCAGCCCATTCGCTTGTGCGAACTCTCCGCTATAGTGAAGTAAAGTAATTCTAGCTAGGTAGCACGGTATGAGAGGTATACGAGCGACAGCTGTCACGGTCGCTTTTTCTTTATTTTTTTCTTGTTTCATCCTGTCACGCTTAATTTCGTATGAGTTGGGGGTGTCTGTACGGGAAATGAGCGTGTGAGACGTCCTGAAAAAGTTGAAGCCTTTGACTTTCAGTTGTGTCAACACACAGCGCTGGCCTCGAAGCGCTGTACGGTGGTGCGTGGGCGCACGGTGGCAAGGGTGACTAGAATACTGCCTTAGTAGTGCGCTGGCGATGCGAGTGTGCGTCGCTAGATGCCGCGGCGATACCGGCGGCACTAGGGAGACTCGATGGTCCGCCTCCTCCGCTACCGCGTGGAGCCAGAGCTGTCTGTGGGCGCCATCTTGGTTTAAACGGTCTCGTTCGTTGGATCTACCGGTACGCAGCGACTGAGCGCTTTCGGATAAAGGCGCGGATATATGGCTTTGCGAAACCGTTTTACCTGTAGGGCTTGTAAATATATCGTCGCAACATATATGAAATGATTTTTTTGCAAGTTAAGTTTATTGTATACGTTTTTTGCGAACTTCCAAATAGAAGCTATTCAGAATGTATTTGTTTGCGCAGTATCAGTACTTGCTATGCTGGGTCAAATCAGGCTAAGTTTTGACGATCTGGTACATACGCCAAAGTACTGACTCAGCTTCTGTGGAAATTTTCCCGATACGTTCCCAGCACTTGCTCTAAAGAAAGGCAAATGACAAACACTCATGGCAGGAATAAAAAAAATGCTGAAAACACTCCCCGCTAGCAGGTGTTTTTTTTTTCATTCGTACTTCTGGTTTTGACAGGTTCAGTGGTAAATTAGCGCCTTATGTGACAAGCTGGCTTTCTTTTATAAGTGCTTTTTCGCCCTATGCAAGTAAAAGCCAAGTCGCTGGAATTACTGCACGGACTTTGCCTCAACCGATTCTTCGGTGCAGTGAACCGCTGTAACTATTATTACTGCTTGCCTCCTATACATCAGCTCTCATATACTTTGCAAAAATTATCGCGCAGGCACTCGCTGTTTTTTTAAATTATCAGTGAATGCTTTGTGAAAGAATCCGTACCGCACAAAAGCCGAAGTACCATCCGCCTACATGTGCAAAAAATGCTTTCACCGTTAATTTTCATTTACGCCTAGGAAGAGTGGTTTGTGGATAGAACCGCCCTAAAATACGTCCTTCAAACCATGTGATGTTGATTTTACGATTGCAAAACTCTGAACATTTTTTTTTGTTTTTTTTACGAAGTGGAAACACCAAAGTACGACGAAGCGCCCATACGACGCATTTTATTTTCTGAACGGCTTTCATTGGTATCAGGAGTGCAAAATGCAGAACTTCTTACTGGGAGGTATCCCGAGCTTTGGCGAGCTGTAGAGCAAAGAAAACCAGCGCAGTAAAGAAAAAAAACAACGTTGTTTTCTCAATAGTTGGCAGAACAAGCAAACACAGGCACGAGAGAGAGAGAAAGGTGAGAAGGAAGGCAGAGAGGTTAGCCAGAAGTTTGCATCCGGTTTGCAACCCAGCGCTGGGGTGGGGGAAAAACGGGATGAGAAAGTGGACAGAGAAAGAGAGCGAATAAAAAGATTACACCATCTCCCCGAAGGGGACCATGGGGTGATGCGGAGCATCGCTGGGAGTTTCAACGGTGCATTTAACAGCGGTGTTTTCGGTGTTACCTTTGCGGTGAACCTTGCGTGTTATTACGTTGTTAACTTGGTTCGTTACCACGCATCGCGTGACCGTTGTCAGAGTGTGGGTTGATGCTGATGCGTACTTGCGTCAACCCACTCGCTGACGGAACTGTTGCTTCCATCACACAACACCACCAACTTCTTTCATCGGAGAAGGAGGCGATACTACTGAAGCGAAGCGCGCGCGCGCTCTCTACCCGCTTTATTTATTGCAGCAGCTGTTAGAGAGAGGGAAGGGAGAGGAGAGTCGCGCATGCGTAGTGTGAGTGCGGACGCCGGACGCGTGACATACCCGCGAGCAAAAGATGCTCCGCATCTAAAATAACAAAAAGTACACACGCAGGGAAAAATAAAACGAAAAAAGAAAAGAAACCCACACCACATACAAGAAGAGCGTTCTGATTACAGTCTTCCAGTCTGGCCGGTCGCTCGCAAGAGTACTAGTGCTTGTACACCCTTTTTTTTTGCGACGTCGAGTCCTGACTACGTCAGGACTCGACGTAGAAGCAAATCGTAGAAGTCTATGTTCCGACAGAGGCTGGTAGTCCAGCTGTTTGAACGCGTCGCAAAGTGATTGTCTCTGTGCACTGTACTGCGGACACGCGCACAAGATGTGTTCGATGGATTCATCTTCACCGCAGTGGTCGCAGGCTGCGGTGTCGACCATCCCTATGCGGAACGCGTAGGCACGAAGAGTCCATGAGGGGAAGCACTTTCATATTGCCCTGCTCTGTATGCATTACAATTTATCGACTAATTAAAATATCGTGCACTACAGCTTTGGAAGGACGGGACCGTTATAGTGGCACGGTGTTGAAGAGGCATTCACGAAGATGTCTGGAAAAACTGTAGGAATATGGGTCTTCCCAAGAATTAAGTTATTCACATCGGAAATCGATTGCGCAACTATTTTAGTGGGGAATATTGAATGCGGAAATATTATATAACTACAGCGAAAGCACCGAAAAGTGGCAGCAGCCTACTCCTATGTAGTCGTTCATGTTTGATTTTTTTAGACCTTAAACACATCTCTACAACGCTAACTGCGTCCATAAAAACAGCAAGTTCACACATTGGTTGGAATAATGCAGCTGTAGCGATAGAAGCACTTAGTTTGTGCATAAACTTTATACAGCAGCCACGCGCCTTCATTCGTAACAGCTCTAGCTCGAAATTTCATCTCATTCCTGGTGTTTCAATCAGGAATCACATCTCGCGGCCCATTGCGTTCAGAACATGGAAACGTAAACAATCAGGCGCGGTCATAGCAAACGTGCGAAATTCCTCGTCATATGCTACATAAGTTCTCACCAACTCACCTCAGATATCTTGATGCTGTCAGTAGAATGCGTGCGCTTCCGTTTCACTTGCGCCTTCCATATTTCTCTTCACTCGCTGTTACGCGTCCAACAACCCTTGGCCTTTCGCGTGTAGAATGCACACACATGTACCCTAGCCGTCATAGTTTTTGGAAAGCTGGTGTAGCAATCTAAATGAAGCACCAACGCGCTTACGGCGCCGTCAACGCGCGAGCCACTACACAGACTGTACTTTGTACAACGCCGCGCACGCTACGTTTGAACCAGTATGGCCCCCCGCGATGATTCGGCGGCACGGACTGGTCCAAAGGTGTTTCCAAAGGTGTTTCACTGCAACGTCACGAAATGGGGGCGTGACTCTGAGAGTGCACGCTGCAGATTTGGCGAGACTGAGTGAAGTGCCGGCTTGCAGGATTGGTCACTCTCCTTTGTTTGAGTGGGCACAGTTTTATGACAGGGTGACCATAAAATATGCGAGAACGTGAGGATGACAGCAACCAATGGACAAGCGGTGAACATCCCAAAAATTCAGAAGGGCGGATAATCGGGCCAGTTGGTAAGCATTCATGGTGATAAGTGCGCAAACTCAGCACAAGGACACAGCAGGGAGAAACAAACGAGCACAGACGGAAACTGACGTTTATTGACGAGTAGGTTTCGTTGTCTTCTTTTAGATAATATCCTGCAACACGAAATGTTTTTTGTGTCCATATGAGTAAGAAAATTTCGTGAAAAGGATCTTTTTTTTTCTCGTGAGCGTAAACGCGTGACGTGCAGAGAAAACGTGGTCGTGCAAAAACGTGGCCGCGCCCCGCTGCTTACTGGGCAAGGATGACCACGACCAGCGATATGCACTGAAAAGCGAAGAGAACCGCCCGCGTTCGCGAAATGCGGTCTCCGATCTCGCCCGAAGTGTCGAAAGCACTTTTACGAACGAAAAAAAGCAAGCGTACCAGCTGTATTTTTGCAATTACATAATATAGTGAAATTTCAAGAAGTGGAACCTTGATAACTGCAACCCCTTTATGTGAACCCTGTAGGTGTTACATCACTCGCAACATGTTTGTATTTTAATTAGAAACCATATTACATCCGCGTGCCGAGCTCGCTCTGTCGAGGAGTTGGCACTTACATGGCGAGTGCTGTAGCAGATGACGCGGTTGTCGCCACCCTGTACAGAGCGGCGGTAAAGGAGGACATCGAGGGACTCTAGACCTTCCCCTAGGCGGCTGGCCCTCCGGTGCTCATGACGTCCACCGGGGAACGCCAATTATATCAATCGTTGAGTGCCTGTTGCCCGACTCATTTGTAGGGGCGCTTGAAAACTTTTTAGATTGAGTCGCATCGATCTTTAACCATGCTGATATTTAAAACCTTGTAGTAAATTACACATCTAATGCAGAACACTGACATCGGTCTGCAAATAATCAGATGGACTGAGCTACCGGCGCATTGCATTCTAACAAAATCGCCAAGACCGTTTCAGGGACCCTTTAATGAGCTTCAATAATTTCTAGTCCTCCGTGTTTTATGACGTGAAGGATGAAGCTCAATAGGTTCTGGAAGTTGGCAGCTGTAATTTCAGCCACATATTAAGGCGAAAGCCAACAAAATTGGTAGTCGAACATATGATGCAGGGATTCGAACCAGGAAACGATTCTGTGGAATGAAATGGGTCAAAACCCAATCCTTCAATTTTTTTCTTGTTTAAATCGTTTTGTTAAATGATTGTCATTTTTGCTGCGTCGAACTTACAGCTATGACTTCTACCCGTAGGCGTGCTCACAGGGGACAAAAAAGGAGGGGGGGGGGAGGGGAAGGCACCATCTCCCTCGTCAACTGAAGGGGGACCTAATCCGCCTCAACATTTATATTGCACTGCGTTTTGGCCCAAATAACCTCGGGGGGAGGTGTTTGCTTAACCTAATTAGTAGCCACATCCGAACCAATTGCGTCTGTTTTTGAGCATCAGTATTTTCTGCCGAGCCATTTTAATTTTTGTTGACTCATGGTTCCTTCACTTGACGACGACGTCCGAGAACCCACTCCACCGTTTTTTAGTGGTAATCCTCTTTCGCCTAATTATCGTCGTTTTGGGGAGTCATGATCATTATTAACTATTTATTGTATCCTACTCTCACGATCATTACCCTCCTAACTTTGTCAGTGCCGGTTACGATGATTAATTCTTGATTCTACGATACCTGTTTTTTTAGACCAATTTTCCCACTTTGTCGTGCTCAGTATCATGATTAATGTTGCGACTGTCATGATCATGTATTAGCACTTATATTCCTCATCTTTGCCTACCGGTAGACATGTATTGTCATTGGGTTTGTAACGATAATTATTTTTAGCCACCTGGGCTTTTCGTCCCAATTTCTCACTTTGTCACGCTCGTTATCATAATTAATTTGTGGCCTATCATGATCATCTATTACTATTTATATCCCTTATGTAATTGCCTATCAATAGATTTATAGTGATGTGGCATTTGTAATTCTGATATTGAGCTGTCCATGTTGTGTACACATTTATTGATCGTTATCTTAAATTTTTTGCTCACTTTGTCAAGGTCACCTAAAAACGAGACATAAATGTTTCGCCTTAAAAAAAAAATAAATGAAGCCAGTCGCACGCCTGTGAAACCAGAGTAAGCAGCTGAGCTTGGGAAAAGGTGTGAAGTTCACTATTAGCAGTGCGCTGAGCGCACTGCTAAACAATAGTAATAGTGAAACAATAGTGAATCATAGTCAATCATCGTAATAGTGAAACAATAGTGTATCATAGTAATAGCGAGGCAAAAGTGGGCAAGAGTTTGTCCACTTTTGCCTTCTCTGCAACCCGGGACTTACTCTCTTTCTTTCTTTCTTTCTTTCTTTCTTTCTTTCTTTCTTTCTTTCTTTCTTTCTCAACGCTGGTCTAGTGGATATGGTACTCGGCTGCCGATCCGAAGGTCGCGGGATCGAATCCCGGCCGCGGCGGCTGCATTTCCATGGAGGCGAAATGTTGAGGCCCGTGTGCTGTGCGATGTCAGTGCACGTTAAAGAACCCCAGCTGGTCGAAATTTCCGGAGACATCCACTACGGCGTCTCTCATAATCAGAGCTCGTTTTTGGACGTTAAACTCCACGAATCAATTTCTTTCTTTTATGTCGCTATCACTACCATGTAGCATTCTCAACTATCACGCTCATGTAGCAGTGGGCTGGACGAAAAGGTGTGGGTCGGCGGTAAGAACCGGTCCGCTTCTCCCTTCTCCGAAACCCGACACTGGTATTTCTTTATTTATTTCTTCCTTCCCTCTTTCTTCTTTGTTTCTTCGTTTGTTCCTTTCTATGCTGTCATTTGCATAATCACTGTCATTTAGCAGTGTGGGTACTGCATTGGTCTAGGGCAAGGTATCTTCTCCCTTCTGCGCGACAGCTTCGCTGTTAACTGCGAACGCCGCTTCTCGAGGATCAATGTCAACTTCAGAGAGCTCAACTGTTAAGAGGAACTCCTGGGGCATCCATCTGCATGCGACGGGTATCGTCCTGTGTTGCCCCACCCAGAGATTCAGGAGAAATCGCAAAGATCAAGGGAAGCAAGTGACGCGAAAAATGCCTTGAAGTGCATTTGCTTTACCTGTACAGTGAACGAACACCAAGAATTCTCTATTCTCTATTTTCAGGCTAACAATGGGCAATATCCGCATGGCTCTGGTGGTCATATTTGGCAAGTATATCACCAAGTCTTCTCCTTCCCTTGTTGTTGATGGTGTTGTTGTTGTTGTAAGTTTGGGCTGAAAGCAAGAAGTCAGGCAAAGTAGGGAAACAGTTAATGTGGGCTAACTTAACGTACACCTTGTAACGCACCAACTGAACACGCCACTGGCTTGACTAATGCACCCGTCACAGCGTGAAGGAGGATCTACCGCCGGCCCGAATATCACCATCTGCATTTCGCAGAAGGTCGGGCTCTATCTGGCCGTTACTTCCTGGTCGCCTAGCTTTACCTGTCATCCGTCAAGTACTCCTGCACGAGATATTTCCCCCATCTTCCTTCCCCGCGGGTGCTCAGCAATGTTCACGTAAAGGTTGCACCATATTCGCCATCTTCTCTCCGCAACCACATTACCCATGCCCAACCGACCGCCACGTCTCTGCACTTTCCTCTCCTTTCACAAAAAATGGCAGGTGCCCGGCGGCAATTCGAACCAAGGCCTACTCCTCCCACTTTGAAGGCGAGCAAATGAACATTTCCTTTTAGGTAAGAGCCCCTCGGGGAAAGGCAGATATCTGAAGTTTTTTAATGGGCTTGAAGTGGCAACCTCGTGTTGCAGCTCTCTACAAACAAAATATCTGCCAAAACAATTACAGCTGCAGCTGTCATTGCACAGGCGCTGAAACTTACAGCTGTATGGCTACAAATTTGAACGCTTGTACAAGTTTTATTCTGATGATTGGCATAACTTGTTTGGTAATGAACTCTTACCGCAGCGACATAGCCTCAAACCGTCGTAACAATTTCAATAACTATCGCCATCGTCGTGCCGTACTTAGATAATCTGTCAACCTCGCGATTATCTGTATCTTCGCCCACATCTGGCTTGCGCGGCACAGGACGAGTCGCATTTCGAGGTACGGTGCACCTTTCATTGCCTGCCAGGACTACGCGGCGCTATCGTTCTGAATGAACAGTGTAAGTGACGCAGCAACGAAATGCATGGACTGCGTCGTCAGTGTTGACACTGCTTTTTTAATAGCGCCTTTGCGCTGACGCTTTCTGCCGTTGTGAAAGGTTCATCCCACCGCTTTCGCTTTTCTGTTCACGTTTCAATAAGGCGGCACAGAGTTACCGGGATGGAATTTGTACACGCGGTCGCATGACACGCGTGCCGGCACACTTACGGTGTCTCAATCGAGCGGCCATGGAGTTTTCATGCCCTGGTGCTAAAAAAAAAACAAACCAAATTTACAATTATTTACGAACGAAGGCACAAATGTACCAGTGGTAACGCGCTGCTGTGAAGCGCCGATCAGGGGAGTAATAGTACAACATTTATTTATTTATTTATTTATTTATTTATTTATTTATTCATTCATTCATTCATTCATTCATTCATTCATTCATTTATTAAGGCGAAAGTCTTAACACTCTCATGCAATCCGAAATGTGGCCGTCCGCGTGACCGCGGTGCCAAAAAAACAAAAACAAAAAGAGAAAAACCTGCGCCGTCGTTTACTTGGCATATACCAAGTCGGCATGGAAGGGCACGGGTAGCACAAGAAGGCGAAAGCCAGGTTGCACATCCGGAATGTCATCTATAATGCATCACGTTTCCTTTCTGACGTTCGCTCGCAGTGCGGAGTGAGGCATGCACAATGTTGTACTCTTTTCGCTTCATTTCTTTTCGTGTTTGATTTAGCATGCGGGTCACACTTAACTTCATTATCCCGAACTCTGTCGTAAATGGCAAGCATATGAAGTTGTTGATGTCATGACCTGTCACACTTGTCAGGCATACATTCCTCCCCTTCCGTGTCAATTTTGGTACTATATGCCGAGCGGACTAGACGTGGGTTACGGAAGGATTTTTGGTACTAAAGTCTATATATATAAGAAAATCCCAATGCTGAATAAACTTCGTTGCGTTTTTCCTTTGCCCACACTCGGTACTCTTCATGTCAGTTCTATACCTTCGCATATTGCATAACCTACTACCATATACGGCGTCACATGCCTCACCGGTTTATTGCCAATTGTCGCAGGACAACATACAACGCTTCGATCTGTTCTTTCTAAAAAGAATGGACTCGATTACTTTCGCTAACCCGTTACTTAATATACTTCCTGTAAAACGCTGCATTGATTACCACATTCTCGTTCTGTTATACAAAATCATGCACAGAATTATGGTGCGTCCTTCGCTAAAAGTTGATTACCAAAATACTCCATACCCGTTACGATCAGTGACCTCAAAAACTGTAACCGGTCCGAAAACTCGTACGAATTATGGATCATTTACATTTACGTATACCGCATCATAGCTCTGGCACAAACTGCCCACAGACCTAACAGCACCGCAGTCATTTACCTGCTGCAAAAAAAGCTAACATGCCCACGTCCCTTGTGTAGTAAGAAATGTTCCGTATTCCTACCGTTACTCTCTTCTTTCGCTTTCTAGGGTTTGTATAACAGCATATGACATAAAGGTCCCTTCACAACTCCTATGGGAGTTACGAGGTCCTGCCTTCATAACATAATTGTGGTACCTACCTTCACGTGAAAAAATACAAGAACTAAAAAAAAAGAATGGAATGGAGAGTGCCAACGGTCACATTCCGCTTCGCATGAGCCAGTTAAAGGGGACGACAACTGGCCAGAACGCGTGAGCGGACCGTTGTTCATTAGGAAATAACCTGGATTAAAGTGATGGAATTGAGCCCCCTTTCGCGATTTGATAAGGATTTCATTTTTAAACTGAGCTTGAAAATTGCGGCAACTGAAATGTGGCGTTAATGGTTGGTACTGCGTTCTGGAGTTTTTAAACGGCTGTAGGTCGCCTGCTGCTGTTCATGCAACCATAACCCCGGCTTAAAATCGCAGTCGGTACATAAAATCGCATCTTCACCACGTTATGTGCTTTCTACGCGGTAAAAGGAGTCAACGCTTAGAAGCGGCGCTGCCTTCGCGGCTACCGAAAGCCTACTTATAACCGCGGCACATGAGCTCCGGCGTCTTCCTGGTGTTGAGCGCATGGGCTCTGTCGCGGTATAATCTTGCGCAAACACACTCCATGGCTGTCGGCCACTGTTTTCAACATGTGTCGCGTATAAGACTTCATAGGCACAAATTCTGATAAAAAAATGTTTCACGGCGCTTTTCCCGTAGCCATTGCACGATTGTACATTGTGACCGGTAAGCATTCCGTTCAAATAACGAAAACTAGTACCTAAAAAATTGGTTGTCGGCCCCTTTAATGGTTTCGCCGTAATTACGAAAGAATAACGGTGCAACATTGCCCATGCTTCACTGCAATACTACGACCGAACGCCAGCAAACAAATGTGCTGTATTACAGATGTGGAACCCGGCTTTTGGTGCTAATGCTTTGACTATTTCGCTTGATCACCTCGCGAAGTCCTGAAGTTCTTGAGAAGTTGTTATCACCCATAACCTACGGCGGTTAGCACCGGCTCCAGCTCATCAATGTTTGTTGTTCAAGCGAAGCCTGGACCCCTAAATACGTTTTTTCACTGCGGTGTTTATACGCAACAAATGCCGACGGCTCTTGCATATTGTGAAATAATTGCACGCGCAGCTCCCACGTATGCGCACTGCCCAGCGAGACTGCTTCAGGCGATGTTTTCTGATGCGGCTGGGTTCTGGGTGCGTATGCAGTGACGTGGCATTGTTCGAGTATGGGCGGCTTCTTTCGTAATAATAATAATAATAATAATAATAATAATAATAATAATAATAATAATAATAATAATAATAATAATAATAATAATAATAATAATAATCAGGCAAGTAGTAACGTGCTAAAGGCAGTAACAGTTTATGATTACGTCCAACTTCACAGTTGTGTACCGGCCAATTAGAGAAATAATCAGTTAATATGAGTGTTAATTGAATGATCCATAAGTACTAGAGAAAGTTCCAATAAACAGTGCGCGCTGACTGATTCAGTCTGCATAAAACGACCCATGACTTGTTTTATAACCTTGGTTTATAAACTTCTGGGGCACTTATAGTGCAGTATTCGTCACACATAGCTATACCGACGTGTCTTCGAGAATCATTCTCTGCGCACACGTGCTTGCCGCAGATCGTGTTTAACTATGCGTTCTTCCTTGTCAGTTTATAGATGTCACTCGCCTGATTGCGTAGCATTTGTCACAGTGTAGGTAGAAGTTAGGTTTCCAGCCATTTCGTTCGCATTACATTTTGCAGCATTCACGAGATATTTTGAGCGAGGCATTTTCTGATGGTGCCGCGGCGGGCGGAATGCTGCTGCCCAGGAACACTGGCCGCCGGGACAATCATAGAGGACCTCAAAAAGGCCTTAGACAGGCTCAAAGAGATGAAAGTAGGAGAGAAGGTGAAAGAAGTTATTCCGCTGCCCACCATTGATGTTGACGTCTACATCGACGCAGACAGCCCACTCGCCGTCAATTTCTCGCGTGAGTATACGGTATAAGCGTGTCTGAATCAGCCAGGACGGTCACCTCGAGATGCGTCCTTTATATCCGCAGTTTAAGCCCATGGGTGAGCTTCGCTGGTTTTCAGTAACGTTGAACACAGCCCTACAATGTACATTGTAACCGGGAGAGCCACGCTGAGGCGGCACGTGTTCTCGGCATGCGAAACACGTGAGTTGAGGATGTGTCGAGGCGTCGTGCGGTCCGTGCACGGAGGTCGTGACGAAGCCATCGACGCCTCCAAATTGTGCTTATCAAGTACGCATCGGGACACACGCGGTTCGTTTCTGCTCCTCGAAAGTGAGTCAGTTCATGTCTGACGACACGACAGTGCCACACCGGCGCGGTCATCAAAGACAGAGATAATCACACTTGCTACAGTAGTCAAATTATCCACCTAGCCGAACTTTGGAAGCATCATCCGTGTTTCAAGAGCCTCGAGCGTACGGAAGTAACACCATAAGTCGGATGGTGCCGTAACGTCTTAGAAATCAAGGAATTGTTGATAACTTTGGCAGTCCCCTTGCTTTCACTATCTGGAAGACGTTTGGTGTCTCTCCTGTGTAAGTCGTATACACGTCTTTGCAGGCAACTGTGCTCGTCGTGAACGCTCTTTTCTTCTTCTTGCTGGGAAGTGAATCACCGAAACACTTCTTGATCTCTTCGACGAAGTTCTCCCAAGTTGCTAAACACCCTCTGGATCAGCGGCCTACAAAAAGCGACAAGCGGACCGTATGCGGCGCGCTTGCCGCTTGTTGATAGGTCAAGACCTTTCGCCAGCGGCCGGACCCGCAAATGACAGTCCTCGTCCGAGCAGAATCTTATTTGCAGATTGCAAGCATTCTGAAGAGTGGTATAGATGTACTTTGCGAATCCTGACTCCCAGTCCGCTTCAGTAACGACCCGCATGATATATGGGAGAGCAATTCTTTCAAATGGAAACATTAGCTAAAATTTCGCTCAATATTGCATCCTCCCCCCCCCCCCGCCCCTTGCTATTCGCTATCCCGGTTGCTGTGGGGCTAAATATCATGACTGCGGCCCGCCAGCTGAGGTGAGCTTGAGACCCTGCTTTCGATTGTCGAACCACATAGGGTAAAAAAAATTGACAAAGAGCTAGTAAATGCGTGTAATCACTAGTTTCATTTCTCTACCTTCGCGGCATTTCTTCACTATATGCCCAGCAGCTAGTAAAGGTGGTAATACTGTGGTTCCTATAACCACGAAAGTTTTGTTAGTGTTATTAACTAGGTAACTACCAAGACGCTATTATGGTGTATTAGACTACCGCATCTGTAGTAACCCATAAGCTTGCAGTTACAATGATAATTTGTTGGTTATGTTTAAATAACCAACAAATTATCTTCTTTCGCAGAGTGGAATCACAGAATGATTTTTCTCAACCAGATCGCGGTAATAATTTCCGGTCATTGCGGAAGTGCTAATATCACCAACTATGACAATCTTGCATGAATTTAATCATTTGCGTGAACATATTAGGTAATCATTCCGGACATTTTTTAAATAGCATTTAGGGGACGATAGACAACGTCCAATAGTCAGCAAAACCTAGAAAGATTAACCATACACTAGACAGATTCAGCATCAGGAAGATTAGGCAAAATATAAAACTCAGTGTCGATCTTGAAGCACAGGGCTACAGCTTCTCTTTCAAAAGCCTACCTCTCATTTGGAAGTGAGCAGTCAGAAGGGATAAATTCCGTATGACATACTGCCCATTGATTTCTGGGGTTTTACCTCCCAAAACCACGATATGATCGTGACAGACGCCGTAGTGGAGGTCTCCGGAAGTTTCGACCACCTGGGGTTCTTTAACGTGCACTGACATCGCACGGTATATAACACATTGCTTCATATAAACATGTTACGACGATGCATGTAAGGTAGTAGGGTTCTTGTTCGTTGGAATTGGGGTTCCGTGATAACTGCAGCGGAAATTAGCGCGACAGATAGAAAAAAGAAAGCATGCATGACACACACAAAGTGTCAAGAGAGGGCTAAACTTCCAACTGTTTCTCTCGTGACCTTACACCTTGTTCTCACATGAATATTACAGGCACCAAGACGCAATATGTCCTATCTGTGCTGTTCAAACACTGTAGCTCATATGTTATCGTGGTTCTGGGACGGTAAAACTCCACAAAATAGTACTATCACTGTTAGTACAGCTCATGTGCTTTCTCGGCAGAAAGATAGGCGACGAGCTCGCACACACTTGTCCCAATTCAGCGCATTGATTCAGACTCTCTTATTTCTCGTGTAAGTTGATTTCGATAACGGCCAACGACGACAATCTCCTCCTATTGGGGATGCAACTACACGTTTCGCAGCGGCAAGCCGAAGTGTCCTTCAGATGGCATAGTTCGTGTTTTACGTTGCAGTTGCGCTCATGTAATCAGTCACTGAAACACTTTTTAAGATACGCACGTTTTTAAGAACCTAAAGTCGAAATTTCCGGAGCCCTCCACCACAACGTACCTCATAACTGTATCGTGATTTTGGCACGTAAGCCCAGCAATTATTATTATAGCTCCACCAACAGAACACATTAGGCGTAATAACGGAAAGTTTCTTACAAAAAATTGGCCGCGCATCTGCGTACTTCGCTGCAAATGTAGTCGAAAGACGGTGGTCTTCTGCCGGCCGTGCTGCGCTGCGTGAGGTATGGACGCCATCTGGTAGCGCCGTCGGGAAACATGAGCTTGTGGTGCAGAATCCCTGGGCAACTGCCAGGTGGCAGCACCAAATCGTCTGAAGAAGCCCTTTTCGTGCACAGCGTCACATTTTTAGCGCAGCCTAAGAAACACTAGTGTCTTTAGAATTACGCATCTATGTATTTTCTAATAAAGGAACACCACGTAATAACGTATTGATGACGCGCCTCAGATATGCTCAATATTTGCTTTTTGATCGACAATATTTACAAGTATGAACGGAGCTACCAGTTTAAGATGGCTGGGTGTTAGGCAAAACAACTTTGGCAAAACCACTTTGGCCGGGTGGCTGAATCGTGTGACAGACAGACAAACAGACCAAAATCTCTGCGTTCAAGTATCCCAAGAAAGACTATCGTCTTTAAAATGCAGCCGTCATGACAAAATGCAGCCCACAGAACATACAAATCTGACATGATGCTTTTTTCTTCGACTAATTGAGAATGTTACGTTCTTATTTTAGTGATGGGAGCTTGCAAAGCTCCCCATGGACTGAAGCTTAATGGCATCCCAGCTTGCAGACAACCAAGCGTGTCTTCAAACTTGGTTGAGCGTCCAAATTTCGGAGGAAATTGTATCGATATCGCACATCGCAGTCATAGGGTTTGCCTGCTATTCAGCTGTGCTGGTGTTATATACGGCGCTGCCTAGTCATGATGCCAGTACAGAAGTATGACCACCGGTTGTGCTGTAGCATCGGAACATGTCCACAATATGGTGGCGTTAAGGAAAGGGTAGAAATTTATTCGACAAGTAATTGAGGCTGCGGTGCACACCCAACTACTCTTGGTATAAGTGTTTGTAGAAAATTTGTAAGGAGCTATACACGTATATTTGACGTGTGCAGTAAAGCGTGCTTAATTAGGTATGAGATTGTGCCTTTAAGTGGCCCTCTACCAGTCATCACTGTAAATTTAGTCTAAGATTGAAACTAGAAGAGAAGCTCAGGGGAAGATGGATGCTTGAATCGATGAACAAATCGCAAAATACGATTTAGAACAGGGAATGTCGCAGGGGCCAACGTTTCCTCAAGCGGACTTGTCTTCGTCAGGGCGGAAACGTTGCCGCCCTGACGAAGACAAGTCCCTTTTCTAAATTGTATTTTGCGATTAGTCTAAGATTGGAGGTTCTAATGAAGTACTTCGTCGTCTAAGTAGTGCTTTCCCCAACTAGTTTTTTTTTTTTCGCTGACCGGTTCCCTATTGCAGGCATCGTAAAAAATTTAGATATCCTGCCCTCCACAAGGCTTCATTTAAATTTTGCTCATACATTTCATATTCTATATGTATTGCCCGGGGAGTGTTTTACGAAAGTAATTTTTCGAGTTGCTTTATTATAGGGGGAATTTAACGCTCCTGTAGTCATGCAACCTGGAAAGTCTCACTGAAAGCGCAGACACTGTCCCGTTTTCCTAGACACGTGTTCACAAAGGTCTTCCTAATTCATTTTCTCGTTCATCTCTAAATTCCTTCAGCTCGCGCACAATAAACACGGACGTAAGGAAAAAGGACAGGCGTGTTTCCTCATTGGGTGTGGGCTGGATAGCATTAGAAATGAATGCAGTTTTCAATACTTTTGCACTCTTTTTTCCACGTACCGCCTACAGACCGACGCCTCAGGATCACGTGATTAGTCTTGCCGCCTCGTGCTTTTTTTTCGTTCTTTTACCTTCATATTTGCGTAGCGGCGCCGTTTCCATGACAGAATTGCGTTTTCCGCATTCACTGATGAACAGAAGCGACGTCCTAGAGGATGGTCCGACACGTTACAAGCAATGCGTCTTCCGTACAGCATTTGTTCCTGTGATTTTCACCCCCTACAGAAGCGCTGCTCTCTCGAAAGGAAGGGTACTCGTACTAATATGTTTGGAACTTCAGCCATTTTTTTCATTATGAAGCACTTCTTTATTTTGCAGGCACGATGACGACCGTGCGACGTACCTGCCATGCTTGTTAATTTACAATGCCACACTTTGTCTTCCCCGGCCCATGGCAGGTTGCCCCTTCGATACAGACCTATGCATTGTGGAGTGCTACAACAAAAACAAGACAAAGCCCCTCAGGGGGCACTGCGGTGGAATATTGTGGCTGAAGTGCATCTGTGAAGGAGATTACGCAAAATAAAATTTAACAAATAACAAGTACTTATTATCACATGCATGATTACGACTGCTTAGATTTTTTTTTTTTTGCGTTCACTCGCACACGCTGCCTGCTTCGCCAAAGCGCGAAACAATGTGGCCATCGTCACACCCGTATAATTTCCTACTTTATTTATAGACTCCCGCAATAACACATTCCCGTACAAATAACCATTTAAGTAACCAAACTCACGCAACACGCATTCTCGTGCAAACTGTCACTTAATGCACAGAACCACCGCAACGATCGACACACTGATACATGCAAGTTGATGATAGCCTTATTAACCATGGAGGTGAACTGAAATCGCTGTGCCAGGTCTAAGCGTGCTTCCGTTCCTGATATGATATAGAGTTAGCTGCAATACCACAGAATTTGGATATCACTGCGTGGGAATGTTCTGGAAGAGGTTTGCCTGCAAATAATTCATCGACTGATTTTAGAACAAAAGCTGTACTGCTCCATGTCTCTCAAGGTCATTCATCGTGCCATGACCTTGAACCGCCGCAAGGCCGGAGTGCAAGTGTGAGACACCACGCATGTGATCTGCTGCGGAGAGGCATCGCTGCTGCGCTCGCTCAGAGCCTTGCCACTACGGCACTACATAACAAAAAAAAAAAAAACACGGTCTAACACAGATGTTCCAATTACGATAGTGTCGGGGACACCTTGTGGACAGGTGGAAGTGATGGGGAACCCTCTGCTGTGACAAAATGGGGACAGAGCGGGAGGGTTATAAAATAACACAGCATATAGTGGGTTATAACCGAGACCGATTGTACAGCAAGCACAGGGGGAAACTGTACCTTGTGCAGCACTCTCTTGCTTGGCAGCACCACACCTGCAGCTAGTCACTATTGTCATCGAGCAAACATAGGTGCCCTTAGTCTCCGTAGCAGCGACACCCTTGACAATGTCACATTTCCACCAGACACTGAAAACAGCGGCTCACTAGACGCTCTATACTCGGGTACAGGTCAAGAAAAAAGCGGCGTCACCCCGTCAAAGCCAGTGGTGCCGCGACGTCACGCTGACAAAGCAGGCACCATTCGATGGAGGGGGGTACTTTGACGGGGAGACGCCGCATTTTTCTTGACCTGTGCACATGCATAGTGCCGATTACTTTTGGATTGTTGCCACTGGTGTACAGTGGCCTGTGGCAGCTTGTGGCCCCTTCCCACTCTTGGCACGCTTCATCACAAGACACTCGTGCATTGCGAAGAAACTAGCTTCACCACTGCTACACAAATGTAGTACACAAAAGCCGCGCGCATAGTACTGCCACGCGGTGAAGCGTACAAAGAAAAGCGTGTGCGTGTGTGTGTGGGGGGGGGGGGGGGGGAGGGGCATCGCGGACTTCCAAAAATGGCTTCGCGAGCCTCCATTTCATAAGCATTGGTTTCTTCGCCAGAAGTTTTAACGCTTATTCCAAGAAGGTTATTAGTGTGAAGTGCTTGGCTGAGCCTAGCCATAGGTGGCGCGCCGGCTACGCAGTGTGTCCACGCGCTCAGCGCAAGCGACAGGCTCGGTCCCATCATGGCAGTGACTCCTGCGTCCCGGACACACTCGTAGGAACAAAACCGTTCTGGCGACCAATGATGTAACGTCCGCTATAACTCATGTCGTCACATTAATTAATTAATTAATTAATTAATTAATTAATTAATTAATTAATTAATTAATTAATTTTAGTGCCGTTGCGTTTGCAAAGCGGTCTGCATTCTTTGAGGTCTTTCAGCTCAATATGCCTGTATCAAAGGGCTTAAGCCGCAAAACATTTAACTTAAGCGGTTATTAGCTCCCTATCGCGCACGTTTTGCTTCGTATCGTACGCGAATACATTTTGCTGACCGACGAAGGCAGATTTTGAGATAAGATTCACCATCGTGTACACAGACCCATTCAGTGGTCTGGTTCACGGAAAAATGCTCAAGAAGGATGGAAGAGAAATACCGACACATGGTGCGGCAATATTCCAGCAGTTCCTGTTCTATCGCGTTTGCTTAGGGCGCAGGTAACTTGCCCGAGGTGTTTTAGCGCTTGCATCGGCGACCGATAACTCGCCAGGCTCCAGAGAAACTATTTTGCAGCTACATATTAAAGCATCTGCGTTTCTTGAACAAACGAAGCGAAATACCTGCGGCGGGGATACTCGTGGATTGCAGGTGACGCTTCCGTACCAGCGGTAAGCTTCCGTGAGCTTCATGAAACGATTGCAGTGTACTTGTGTGCTTGGTTCCTTAAAAAGTTGAAACAGTTAGAGGGCAACCACTGCCTATTTTTTACTTCCACGGATTTCAATCAAATTCTTCATATATATTCCCCTTGGTACTGTAATAATATATGCCAAGGCAAACAGCTGTATGTCATTTAGTTTCCCTGAAAATGAACTTTAAAATTTTACAGGACTATTGGCGCCATTGGAATACAGCGATATCACAGTATTGCGAAAAAGCCGCCGGAGTTCCCCTTTAAGACACAGCATCTTTATGCAAATGTGTAATACGCACATGGTAGCTATTAATAGTGAAACCAAAGCAAAAGCTGTAATGGTTGCATTGAGTCTTATTTATGAGGTGGACTGTTTTTAGCATTAAATCAAGTGGGCTTACCGAAAAAGATACTTAGGTCACAAGAAAAGTCTAACCATCTTTTCTCTCTTCCCCCCTTCCCCCCCCCCCCCTCCCCGGTGAGTCAGATGTGCGAACACAGCTGAGAAGGCGGTCTCCCTTGTGCAGCAAGTTACTTCATCGAAATGTACATTGCTACAGTTTGTCCTACTCATGTTAAATGTGCTCATTGGCGTGCCACCGCTCGATGCATGGATGTACTTGTGTAAAGAACACTGATAATAGAAAAGCCTGATTTTAACCTTCCACCAAAGGTTTCTGGCGCTCCAGGAATCAGACGTATAAACACAGTTGAGAAGGCAGTTGCCCTTACGGCAAGTTATCTCGTCGAAACATTGCTCGATTTTTTCCGAGTTTCTCCTACCCCTGTTAAATGTGCCGTGGTATGCCACAACGCAATACATCGGTGTATTGGGGCAAATCATACTAATAAACAGAAAGCCTGACAGCCACCTTCAGTTTCAATCTACGACGAGCGGAAGATTACACCCCCTTGTTTCGGATTTTCAGACAGTAAATACAGGGGAGATGGCAGTCGCCCTTTTGTGCGGCAGATTCTTTTTACAACATTGCTATATATATATATATATATATATATATATATATATATGAGGTGTCAAGGGATGGTATTTGTTAGAAACAACTTAATGAGCCAACCGACAATGAAGCATAGGAAAGCATAGGAGAAGTGAATGTAAGGGAGGACGGGGGAAAAGGAAGTAAGGTGGCGATGACCCCTCGGGCCGCTCTAGATGCCAGGAACTTTTATGCTTCGGCGATGCGACGCCGCGGTTATCATGTTCACCGAGCCGCTCGCTCTCCACATTATTCTGTGAATGCGCACACCGAAAACATTGGCACACCACGAAAACAAAAGTGCTTTGGACAAAATGCAGATGAAAATAAAGTAACAACCCAAGTTGCGGAAACTTGGTTTATGGTGTATGCGTTTTCCCTTTGACAATATCACGCACGCCTGGGTCCGAAGAGTGCGCAAGACCCGGTACGGCGTCGCGAATTTCTGCCAGCTATCGTGCATTGACCAGAAGTCTAGTAAGTCGCCTTTAACGTAATTTCATAAGATCGGCAGCTTGTGCGGCGAGTGTCCTGATAGCAGCTAGAAAAACAAGCAAACAAAAAAATGTCTTCTCCAAGCCTGTTGCCGCAGTAGTGGAAACATTAAAAAAAAAAGTAACTTTCATATACGGCAAACAAACACCCTTCAGTTCCGATTCTTTAGTTTCGATTGTGCCCTCGCTATTTCATCAGAAACTCCGGATTAACTTGTTCCGAGTTGGGTATGATATGGGAGCTCTATGACATTGAAAGCAAGCAGCGGCTCTTTTTTTTTCTGACCTATCGGAATCGCTTGTACGACATGGTCTCATTGGCGTCCGTTTCCTGAGCGATCGCGATCGCTTGCAATATAGGCGAGAGCCTTCTGCGCTTAGAACCACTGCTTCTACGTCTACGTATGATCATCCCCATAATCGGACGCCGACGCACGACACGTGCTGTGCGACATACGGAGTATGACTGTGCGCCGATTGTGGAGGGTGCGATTTGAAAGATGCGGTCGCGAAAACCGCACGCAGCTCGCCCATCTGTCCACTGGTACCAGCGTGAAGTTTGAATTTATCGTCATCGTCAAGTTGGACGTTCCCGATATAGTATTATATCGCGCTAGGAATGCGAAAACACGCGTTTGGCGCTGTTCTGGTGCATAGTTGCGAAAATGTGACAAAATGTAGCCAAATGCAGCAGGATTTCCCTCTTGGCGCAGTTTGGAGCAATTGGCGCACCTATCACACCACTGCAACTGTACTTACTAGCAACTGCATTGACAATTGTGTGCCGCCATTAGGAACAATACACCAGAGGGAAAGTATTTTTGCTGAAATCGGGGACAATGGTTAATAAATCAGACATGACATGAGATGGAAAAATGCCAAAATAATCGTTTGTCGAAAAAATGTAGTTCGCCAGGACAAGAAAAGGGAACTATAAAAGACAGAGAAGATCCGAGCAATTTAAGGTTTCCAGACGACATTGTGCTCTTTAGCAATGATTGCGACGAAGTGCAAAACATGAGTGGTGACCTAAACCGGCAAAGTAATAAACTAGGACTAAACTGATAGGTAGAAGAGCAAATTACGTTCAAGAGTCTAGCTAAGGAACAGGTATTGAAAATTAGCAGTGAACCCTTAGAATGTGTCAACACCTCGGACAGTTACTAACAGGGACGCCTACCCATGAGAAAGAAATTCTCGGTAGAATAACAATAGGCTGGAGCGCATTAGGAAGGCATTACCAAATCATGACTGGAAACTTGCCGCTGTCACTAAAGCGGAAAAGTATTTAAACAGTGCATTCTCCCAGTGCTAATGCGGTAGCCCGAGAGCTCACAAACCGGGCGCCATCTGAAGAGCTGTCCAATCCAGACGACGCACCAACAGAACCATTGAACTACGCTGACACTCTAGAACATTACAGACAAAGCCGACGTTATTTCCCCCCAGCACACCATTCCCTTACCCGGGAGGAAGCTGTCGCGTGGCGGCAACTACAGACTAAATCCTTCCCATGTCTCTTCACCCTACACCTCTTTCATCCCACACAATGTCCCTCACACAGTCCCTACTGTAGAGCGCAGCCCACAGTATATCACTGCACGTGGGAGTGTCCATGTCCACCGGACTATTCCCCTATTCCTTCACCATCACAATCCTCCTGGGAATGCAGCTGACCAGCTCAGCGCCGCATGAGCAGCGTCGGCTGATCCAGCGAGCACGTGGAGTGGCGCGAGCCAATGGGGCCCTGAACTAAGGGCTCCACCCTACGAGGAAGATCCCTCACTTTGTTAAAATAAATGTTTGCTCTCTCTCTCTCTCTCTCTCTCTCTCTCTCTCTCTCTCCCAGTGCTAACGTACGGTGAACAAACGTGGAGGATAACGAAAAAACCATCGGTGAAATAAGGAGCACTCAGCGTGCAATGGAAAGAAAAATGATAGGTGTAACGCTAAGAGATAAAAAAGGAACGGAATGGATCAGGTAACATGAGTACCCCGTCACGGTGGTCTAGTGGTTATGGCACTCGGCTGCTGATCCGAGGGTCGCGGGATCGAATCCCAGCCGCGGCGGCTGCATTTCGATGGAGGCCAAATGCTAAGGCTCGTGTGCTGTGCGATGTCAGTGCACGCACGGCGTCTCTCATAATCACAGCGTGTTTTGATACGTTTCATTTGATACGATATCAATTAAAAGAAAGAAGTCGACCCGTGTAGGACATGTCATGAGGTGGGCAGACATCAGATGCAGAGTAAGAGCGAAGGAATGAATACCAAGAGAGGGAAAAGGTGACAGAGGCGGGCAAAAGGTTAGATGGAACAATGAAACTAAGAAGTTCAAGGGCATTAAGTGGAACCAGCTTGCTCAAATAGGGCGGATGGGAAATCATTGGGAGAGGCCTTCGTCCTGCAGGGGACTTGAAATAGGCTGATGATGAAGTGCCTGTTGCCAAAAGGACTTCAAAACTGTGCGGCTGTCTGAACCACAGCCTCCTCGATAATTCTGTGCCTGTCAAAGGGCGCTTGAGCCTCCGTACCTTTTCCCTCTGCCTTTTTGCCCGTTCCTTCCGAGAGATGCCGCCACCGACGCAGACTAGCTCCTGCCGCGTGCACGCGTGCGAGCACACGTCGTTGTTTCTTCTGCAAGGATCGTAGTGCAGCAGAGTTGTTGTGCATGTTGCACCTTTCTATTTTGGTCGTGTTGCACAGGTGATACATTTTAAACGTTATTTGAGCTGTGCTTCTTGACCTGACATTAACGTCCAGCGGCCGTGCATCCACGATGCGTTTGACGTGCGTGATCAAGCTAGCAGTTGTGTCTAATGTTCTCGATGTTCCGAGAATAACCGTGCATATTGCCCAGCGAGAACATCGAACAGTGGGCAAACCCCTCAAACCTCTCTTGAATGTGGGAATAATTAAACGGGGCCGTCTTCAGTTCAGGAAGTGTTGCAGTTAGTGCGTTTCAAGTCTGGCATAACTGGCAGTATTTTACGTGCTCGCCTGCCCAGTGCACGCCGCCGTGAACAGAACAATTCAGCGAAAATTCCGCAAACGTCTGTTTAACCATGATCCGCAGTGTCCATTTAATTAATATACTCATTGAACTGGTTTTCACGTTAGTAAAAGAAAAATGAGCGTGTTAGAAATTCTGTCGAAGAGACGCTACGCGTTAAAAACAAGGCGCAATAAGCCGCGGTTCTATATCCGGCTTTAAGTCAACAGTAATAAGAGCTTCCAACAGGTGGCGCGAGCGTATGGAGAACGCGGGAAATGTGAATAAAGCTCAGCAAAACCTCCATTGCATCCATCATATGGGAGGAGCGAGAGGGGTGGGAGAGGGTGAAGAGAGGGTGTTACGTATTAGAGGCTGCAGAAGACTATCGTGTTTCGGCGTCATTTGTAGCGAAGGAAGCAAACATGTGGCGATTTTTTGTACTGTTCTTTTGGTTGCCCCGGCCAACCGTAGCAATGTATGAAACTTCTGTTTTTTTTTACGTCGCCTCGCTTTTCCTGCCGGCCCTCTTCGACGGTCAACCTGCTGCGAGCTTGATGCAGACGCTGCTTAACTTTCGCCACCCTACGCTCTCGTAACAGCGCAAAAATAAAGAATAATAATAGCCAATTCAATAAAGACTCTCTTCAGAAGAAAACACAAATAAAAATAGTATATAAGTGGACAAGAAATCAGAAAAGCAAGGCAAAAGTACAATATTGCTACACGAGAAGAGAAAAGTGATGTAATAATAATAATAATATTAATAATAATAATAATAATAGTCACCTTGGGGGTAATACAAAAGGACAACAGGCCTGTCAATGCCATCAGGAGGCTTGGAGGACTAGGCCCGGTACATCAGTAGACGATCGCTGCAGAGATCGAAAAAGTTTGTATGCTATCTTATACAAAAGAGTATAATACTAATAAATAGGCTATTTACGCAATATTTAGACACAGCAGAAAAAACAAACGCACTACATACAATTAATGATACAACAACAAGTAAAAAGATAATATAGATAAACAGCCTATCTAAACATACTTAAACGCAGATAAAGCAAAATCATTGCATAGAATTAATAATGTAACAACCATTATGTATCGGAAATGAATTCTCTATGGGCAGTACAACAAGGAAGATAAATATGCGGCAGGATTAGAGCGAATAATACCAGTAATATACGAAGCATCCAACAAAAAACGATCTGAGTACTGGAGAAATTATAGTGAATAATAATAATAATAATAATCAATCAATCAATCAATCAATCAAGTGTTTATTTAACGTGCCCAGGAACAACCGTAAGGTCTTTGTACTGGCGCACGGAGAAAAAAAATACAAGAAACAATACAATAAGGAGACTCTACAGAAAAAACTAATAAAAAGCAAGATAGGCCAAAATTCATAATAATATAACAGGAATAAAAAAAACGCTATAAAATTGCCCATATACAACTATGCGCAGGCAAAACAAGAAAAAAAATATCAACAGTGTACGACACTATGCTAGTACAGTGCAAAGCTCGGAGCAGAACAGCGATTGGGAGCTGTGAAAAACATCGAGCTCTAAAAAGTAAGCATTGTAGAGACGTTGTATCCTGTCAACGGTCGAATGTTCACAGAGGCAGGCGGTTACTTGAAAAGGTCTATTCTCTCTGGTCAGCTTACGTGGAATTCGGAAATTAAGACATTTGAGCAGTACAGGACAGAATATGATACCATGCACAAGCTTGAAAAGAAATAACAGATCAGCGCGTTTTCTCCGGCAGTGTAGTGATGGCAGTGATAGTGATCCAACAGTGCCAATGCAAGAATCAGGGCCATTTCTAGCGAACCTATGGTTATAGATGTTCAGGAACTTTTTCTGGACTCGCTCAATGGCGTTGCTGCTGGAATTAGAAATGCCATTCCAGATCACAGATGCATACTCAAGTTGAGGAAGACATATCGCAGTGTACAATTTGTGGAAGGACATAGGAGAACGGAATTCTCTAGACATTCTGCAAACACAGCCTAGGGTGCGAAGACCCCGCAAAGCAACACGCTTAGCATGAGCAGAAAAGTGTAAGGTGCTATCAAAAAGAACACCTAGATCATTGATCTCACAAACCTTACACAACATCACAGAATTGACAGAATATAAAAATGGCACACTAGATGTTTTTCGAGTGAAACTCATTACCTTGGTTTTTGAAATATTTAGGGAGAGGTTATTGCTCCTGCACCATTCAGAGAAAGAACACAAATCCGATTGCAGCAAGTGACAATCGAGAACTGAATGAATTTCCTTAAATATCTTAAAGTCATCGGCATACAAAAGGAAAGAAGAATTCCGAATGACAGAAGAAACATCATTAACATAAATTAAAAAGAGGAGTGGGCCCAGTACGGACCCTTGAGGAACCCCCAAGTAGCTTTGTAGGAAAAGGATGTTTGGCCATTTACGGCAACATAACATGATCTATCCAGAAGATAGCTATGTAGTAGATTCACAATTGAATAATCAACATCAAAGTGCGCAAGTTTATCCACAAGCAGCGAATGGCTGACAACGTCAAAAGCTTTGCTAAGGTCACAGTAAATAGCGTCTACCTGTCCTCTCTGCGATATGGGCGTGGAGACTTGCATCATGAAACTGGCAAGATTAGTGACAGTTGAGCGGCCAGTGAGAAACCCATGCTGATTCGCAATCAATGATTTTTTTACATCAAAAGACAATATTTTGTGAAGAGCAAGCTCAAAGATTTTTGATGCAGCACAAAGAAGGGAAATAGGGCGGTAGTTCGAGACGTCACTTTTACAGCCAGACTTAAATACTGGGAAAACACGAGCAGTTTTCCACATGCTAGGAAAAGTTGAAGCATGCAGACACTTATTAAATATCGACGTCAATACTGGTACAAGTATACTGCCATAGGCTTTTAGTATGGCGGAGGGGATGCCATCTGGGCCAGCTGAAAAGGATGGTTTCAAGCGCTTAATGCATTCTGAAATTGAACCTTCATCTAGCGACACAGCATCAGCTGTGCCAACTGCCTTAACCCGTCCACCGTTACTATCTACAGAGGCTGGTGACCTATAAACAGACCTATAAACAAAATAATAATAATAATAATAATAACTACTACTACTACTACTACTACTAATAATAATAATAATAATAATAATAATGTGGAGCTCTTTCTCTGCGGTGGGTACGTGCCCCCCGCTGAGGATTATCACCATCATTAACTCATGGACAATGCTCAATTGAACGCGGCGTTGACTGACTGCAGTCCAACGGCGAACACGGTCACTCTTTTCTGTTTGCTACGGCTTGCTGTTATCCAATGGAGCCTGCGATGGATGACGCACGTCAGCCGCCTGCCAACGATGAACGACCAAAGTCGACTCCCGAGCTGCCAGCGAAACCGTTGCGTCCCGGTATTCTCAAGCCGCCGCCGGGATCAGAGGAACCCCTGAAGCAGGCGTCCACGAAGACGCTGAGGTTTAAGATGGAAGACTCGACGGAGCCTGCCCCCCGCACATCGGCGACACCGACCACAACTACCGAGCCTCCCGCCACATCGGCATCAGCGCCGGCCTTACAGACGACTGCAGTGGCGGGTGAAGCGGTCCCTTCGAGAAAGACGTCCGAGCCTGTCCAACCTAAAGTGATCCAGGAAACGATGGGTGACAGTCCGGATATATCACCTTCTCTATGGGAAGGTACTGATGAGAGTGAGGGCCAGAGTTCCTCGATCAGCCCCTCGTTGTCGCACAGCGGCGAAGACTGGGGCATCATCGCGGAGCGCAGGGCTAACACCAGAGTTCCTGCGGCGACGGCGGCTGCGGGATCAGCCGATCCGGCACTGCCAACTCTCGGACTGTTGGGCGATCACAGCGCCAAGCTGTCTTCGTGGCTCTCGGAGGACATGATGCGCTACTTCAAGAGCTTCGGCCGCAAAGAAGGCGGCAAGGGCCGGCACGCGCCTGCAGAGGCGCGCCCAGCACGGGAAAGTGAGGACGACGACGTGGAAGAAGACGATACGTCGTTGTCACCGCCAATCGAAGACCCGTGGCGGACACCACTCGCGCAATGCGCGTTGGTGACGCTTCTTGGTGGGCTCGCGCTCGTCTTAGTTGTAGCTGCCGTGGCGCAGGCAAGCCGCAGAGGCCAAGTCGCCACGAGGCTCTACTCGGACGTCACCGAAACCACTGTGAGCCCCGAAGAAATCCCCGACTACATGCCTGTGCATCAGGTACCTTTGAATGACATTGAGAAGCCTTCGCTAAGGAAGGATGCTACAGGCGGGAGTAGGAGTTATTCGGAAGGGGAGGCAGATTTTCTACCTAGTGATAGTCTGGAAGATGCCAGTGCGCTCGCCGCCACAAGTGAAATGCCTAATGTTTTGTCCACGTCCGGGGAAAGGCCGCAGGAAATTCTTGGCAAGCTTCGAAAATTGAAGGATGACACCGTACGGCCTTCGGGAAAAGCAAAGGTGAGGAGATCCCATTGATATACTTTTGTGTACCACGAAAGCGTACGTAAACACGTTGTTACTCTTTTCATTGCAGTGTTAGACATTCGGACAGTCCTGTTTGTTTTGATGGTTAAGCGGCAAGGAAAATGCATAGTCGAATAACTACGAATTTCGACATACGTGCAGCATCCACGTGTCTGCAAACTGCCGTCCTTCACATATTGCCATGTTGCAAGATTGGAATTCTACTACAATGATTCATCGGGCGACTGCGAGACGGTATCGCGTGAGGTCCAGCTTTGCAACCGGGGTCCCAACAGGTTTCCCTCGAAGCAGAGCTGTCACCGTAGGTGTGTGACGCCCAAGGAGCCGGAGAATCTCTGCTCTCAACAGGTCAGCTTTGTTAAATGCAGCAGGTGAGATGAGTCCGTTTGCTTATAAGACGAAACAGAGTTATCGGGGCTCGATGCGGCTAGCTGGTGGTATTGGGTACAAAGCTTATTCAAGAATAGGGGCACTTCGTGATGACGAAGTCGTTTAAGTCGAGACAAATATCTAATAAATGGAAGGTAAAATTAACGATGGAATCCATATGAGCTAAGTCTTGCCGGAAAAGCAGCTCCACGATTCAAAAGTATTTCTATTAGGGAACACTGTATACGTTAGGACTGCATCACGATATCATATTTAGTGTGCGTCATACAACTGAAAGGAAAGAGTTGCAAAAGCATTTGACGGACTCCGAATACGAAAGCACTCCGTGACTTCCGTGCAACACGTTTTGCGTTCACGTAGTGCGGCGCACGGAGGGCACGATATCTTTCGCATTAACGGAGTTCGACACAGTGTCCTGACGTATCGACATCGATTATGCCACGTGCCACTATCACATGACGTCAAAACTTGATCATGTGACTTTACAAGTTAATGTTATCACTTGCTCACGTGTCTATAACATCTCACGTAACTTCATCATGTGTTCTAATTGCAAACTCACTTTTGAGGGTTTCTCAAGTTAGTTTCTGTAGTGGGCGAGATTGGTTTTGGAAAATGAGTAAATCAATCCTTGAATTGGAAGAAGTGTATTTTATTGCGATAGAAATTACATGGACAGGCGCGGCTGGTTTTCGCCGTCCCCGTCGCCGCCGTCATGAACCGTATATATATATATATATATATATATATATATATATATATATAAAGTCCCAAAGAAAAATAATTCAGACAAGTGTTTCTGAAGCGCGGAATCCAACCAGGAACCTCTCGCTCCGCAGCGCGTGGCGCTAACCGCTACGCCACGAAGAGCAGATCCTTCAGGGAGTTAACGGCCAGCCTTATATACACACCCTTTACCGCTGGCAGGACTTAGAGACGGCAGGCGCTTATAAGCGTTTCTTCATTACCAGCGCGATGGCGTGAGGAGCACAGCGGTCGCATTTAAAAGTCGTCGGCCAGCTCGCTCGCTTCTTCTATTTGCGCAGGGCCTTGCCCTTCCGCTGTCTGCTCGCGCGGTTGTCTCGTGGTGAGAGGAAGAGGGATGTTTCGAGCTTTGACCGTGATGTCCGCGTCCGCGCTGGTGTTACGGGGGCGTACGAAAGTCACTCGAGCTGAAGGGACGCCGCTAAACGAAGAAACAGAAGATGAGCGCGAACTATCAAGTGTCACAGCTCGACACTTGAAGCACGCTAGTTTCCTTCGCTGCTTCGGCCGCCTTTGCAACAGGAGCGCTGTTCAAACTGAGAGTATCCATTGCGATAGCTTATTCGCTCTCGTTCGGTGTATATCTGTGCGTTCGTTTCGTGCGTACTTCACTTCATAGTTCGCGCTCATCTTCTGTTTGTTCATTTAGCGGCCTCCCCTAGCTTTGTATGTGTAGCTTTGTGACACAGAACGTACAAAGCCCTTCGTACCAGCACGCGCTGCCCACGGGAGGCGCTCACTTAGCAAGTGCATGTTTGCTACAATTAATATTGCTCCTGAAGCTGCGAGCCTCACTTCGTATAGCATTACAGTTTCTTGCTATCGCATTCATTGCTTCGACCTTGGGGCGAAACTGTGACTTTTTTCTTTTTGTTTTTTTGGGGGGGGCGGGGGGGGGGTTGGGCAACCCATAATAAGTGAATCTTGAAAGTGGGCTAGGTCGATGATAACGTAGGTCAACTCATTTTCGAAATTACGCAAATCATCTTTTCAGTGTGCTCCAGCAAGGTTTAAGCTACATTGAAGCTCGGAAGGACACCGGATTTTGTGTTTATTTTTTTATTTATGGGATACTGCCAGCTGCTTTTTAGTAGCGATGGCAGGAGTGGTTACACTCCTGCAAACATCAACCATAAGTAATACAGTAATCATAGTCGACGAAACTGATAACATAAAAGAACGAGCAACAAACAAAAAAGCTCAATGTCAAGTTGAAGCGTGAACGAGCAGAATTACAGAAGCATTTCTATTAAACTATGAGAGTACATCAACCCATACATAAACAATGAAGCAATAAATTGTTTGAACATATCGAGCAGTAGCACATACGCTGAGTGAAATCAGATTTTAAACAGTAGTTTCCGTCTACACAAGCATAAGAAGAAGCAGTGACCCGCATAAAAAAAACGACGAACCACTGCTGATGAAATAATATCGCAGATAAGGTTCTACGGCAGATGGGAAAGCTTCAAATGATGATAGCCCGGCTATGTCAAGTGTCACCTCGTTCCATTCTGTTATCTTTCGAGGAAAAAAATGAACACGATATACTTTTATTTTAACTCGTGGCATTGGAATCGATTCGCTGTTTTTCCATCTGGTGGGCCTTGTGTTGTTGTACGGCACGTAATTGGTGAAATCAATTCTAATTTTATTGTTTGTGATATTATGAAGCACCTGTAGTCGGTGAAGTTTACTTCCCGGTTGTAGAGTAGGAATATCACTTAATTGTCTGAAGTTAGTAATAGATGCATGCCTGCCATAGGCATTGAAGATGAATCTCGGCGCTTTTTTCTGGATGTGTTCAATGCAGTCGTTGTAATATGTGGTGCGCAGATACCAAGCGACGTCCGCGCATTCTAATAAAGGTCTAACCAGTGCCGTGTAGGCGATAAGCTTAGTTTTATAAGTGCAGTGAGTAAGACAATTTCGTAGCATGTAAAGTTTCTTTAAAGCCCTCGAAACTATATAATTTTAGTGACCACTGCAGCTTAGCGTAGAATTTAGATATAACCTCAAATATTTAAATTGGTCAATCACAGTTAATGCAACTTTGTTTATACGGTACATATAGGTGTGAAGTAGCGTCGTCATCTTGCGTGTAACTTTCATTTGAACACACTTGGAAGCATTTAGTTGCATTTGCCACACGGGCACGAGTTGATAACCGCCGATAAAGAGTTGCTTAGTGTTTTCTGGTCTTCATCTGACTGAATGTGGTTGTATGCAATGCAATCGTCGGCAAATAAACGACAACGCACTGGTGAGTTGATTTGTAGATCATTAATACAATTTCCAAAGCGTAGCGGGCCGAGCAGCGAGCCCTGTGGAACGCCTAGAACAGATGCAAATATGGAGTCCGGGTTACCTATATGAACAAATTGTTTGCGCTGCTTAAGATACTAGTCGAACCATCGTACAACCTGACGGTTGTCTAGGAGGAATCGTATCTTCGGCATTAAATTGCCCTGTGATACACGGTCGAAGGATTTTTCGAAATCAAGAAAAATCATACCACCTTGGCTGGCCTTGCCGAGAATTATCATCAAATCATTTGTAGTGTGAACAAGTTGTGTCGTAGTTTATAAGCTGTGCGGAAAACCATGCTGATTAGTGGAAAAAGAATTGCTGTCCTCTAAGAAAAAGCACATGTGCTTGAATATAAAGTGCTCCCAGACTTGGCTGCAAATGCACAAGAGCGAAACTGGTCTGTAGTTATTTACTGTAAGTTTGTCACCCGCCTTATAAATTGGCACCACCTTTGCTGTTTTCCATTTCGAAGGTATTTCAGCTGTCTTCAAGCTTTCTTGGAAATTTATATGAAGATACTTTGCACACTATTCAGCGTATTGACGCAGAGACACGTAGACCAGAAAAAATGATGGGAGCACCTGGAGAGCACCGCCTAGCAGTCTTCTAGGCGGTGTTGGCCTGTACAAGGCAGGAGGCACTCGAGCACGATGGAGGGGAATGGGTTGTTTAGGTTGTCGTTGAAGTGCGCGCTTCTCTTCTGAAGCGGTATACTGTGTCCAACTTATATGCAGGATGCACTGGGTTTGATACCAGTGCTGTACGTACGGAACGGCGTTCCTGGAACTACGCTAGGGTACAGGTCAAGAAAAAGCGGCGTCTCCCTGTCAAAGGACCCCCCTTCAGCCAATGGTAGCGCTCTGTCAACGTGACGTCGCGGCAGAAGACCACTTCCTCTCCGCGCTCATGAGAGAAATCAGAGCGCGGCGCGGAGGCGGTCTGCCGCGACGTCGCATTGACAGAGCGGCACCATTGGCTGAAGGGGGTCGTTTGACAGGGAGACGCCGCTTTTTTCTTGAGCTGTACCCGGGCATAGTTACTTTTAGGAGGAACGGAGGATCGCTGTCGTTCCTTTAGGGGTTGGTGGAACTGCAACGATATGACGTTACATTTGCGAAGGAATGGCAAAGTGAACGACGCTCCTTCCATAAAAGTTGCGCTCCCATATTGAACATAACCCCATCGAACAATCCTGATTTTTACTTAAAGGCGCCCGCCGGGGCGCAGGGTAGAGCGCGGGCGAAGACCGACGACGTTGGGAGGGATAGAAGATTTTGTTTTGTTTTGTCTGAGTCAATCTGAACAGCAACCAAGGGTCGGTTCTGAAGTCTGGACACATCGTAGAGGACTTTCATTTGAGATTTCGAAATCATCCAACACCATCTCGGCCTGTGCGGCATCTGGATTTTGTTACAATGAGTGCCGATGTAGATTGCCCCCGGTCACGGCTGTACCCCTAACTTTCAAATCGATTGAATACGAGAGAAATGGAACGATGCCGTACCTGTGTTTAGCCCTATGGCTCGACTTGTGCTCCGTGCTGAGCGAAGCTAGCATGGTTCTCAAGCGAATCTTGCTAATTACGCTCAGTGATGCTCAGTTTATTTCTAATAAAACTATAGCTTCATCGTTGCGCGACCTAAAGTCACGTACTCAGCAATAACTAAGAATTCTATTGCACAGAACATCTTCCACTTCACTGGGCAGCCTTATTCCAGATGAGTTGTTGACTGGCATCCCATGAAATGATACATGCGAGATTTATTTATTTGTTTATTTATTTATTCCCACACCTCTGTGGCTCTCAGCCATTACATGGAGGTAGGGGTACTATACAAACTGAAGAGACAATTCAACGTGCATTCATAATACGCTTCGATGAAAATGAAAATGTACTCACGTTATGTAATTCTTCGATAAACCCAGCAGATGGCAGTGTAGTTCAAATTCTTAACACCTACATACATTGACGCTGCCATAATGACCAACTAGAGAACCGCGTATCATAAATGCGTTAAAACTATGAGAACTGAGTAAAAGAAGTATATCCGGAACTGTCACTTAGACTATGGAAACGCCAAAAAGGCTACTAAGTTTGAGCGCAAAAGTTAAGGATCGGAAGGCTAAGGACATGTCGGAAATTATGTTCGAGTATTTGATGGTTTGGGTCAAGCACACATGATTGTACACTAATTAAATCTAAGGCTATGTTTGTAGCATTTAGTGTTTAATGCATGCATGTTACTCGCGTGCACTGGGGAATGTAGCATTCTGTTTTCACATCTGAAGTGCGGTTGAAGTGCAGTTTCACATCTACGTATTTGAAGAGTGAGGTGGAAAGTGCTGCAAGTGTTGCATTTGTAATAGACTAGCCCCAAAGTTGCAGGCAGACATGTCTGGAAAACGTTCGGCGCTCCCTTAAGATATATTTTGTTTAGCAGCGTTTGATCGGAAATTTTTTATATCTCCAGGTAATGTGCTGCTGGTGAAGGTCGAATTTGTACATCATACACAGTTCTATGTGATATTTAAAGGGCTCACTTATTTCGTCCCACGGTCATCCGACACTGCGTTCAATTTTAAAAATCAAATGTAACGTTAATGGCACGACAAGTTATACTGACATTCGAATTGTGACTGGAAAGCGTAGCTTTCGCAATTAAGGAGCTTGTAACAGGAACTAGCTACATCATTTGGAAGGAACAAGGAACAAGTTTTCGTTCCTGTCTTGGAGAAACATGTACAACACTCTTTGATACCCAGTGCCACTGTGCGAAAACTGATTTTTCTAATGCAGAGGATATATGTTACGCTAAGTTGGAGCTTGATATTGTTGGCATTCAGCATGACCCCTAAGCCTTTTCTACCAGCTCCGCGTTACCTTTTATTCTCGTCCACCTACGACGATGCGTCGTGCTTGCTACATTATATTACAGCTGCATCAAATTACAGCGCCTTTGCGAATCTCAAACATCTATAGTTTTCTCTCCCTCTGTTTACTTAGACAGCCTGGTTCATCTCATGAAGTGTTCTTCCTCTGCGCGCAGACACACAACGCTCATTAATATTAAGACGCGAATGTTTGCATGTGAATATGGTAAAATTACAAACCTATTGGTAGGTGTCAGATGCAGTACTATTGCTGTCAGTGCTACAGTGTGGATTTTTCTTTCCATCTTTGAAGTGTCTTTGGCCATGGAAATGGCTGAGTGACAAGTAATTACTTAGGGGCACGCAGATATCAATTTTTCAAATACGAACTTATCCAGTATTGAATATCAAATCCAATATATAATCAAAGCACAAGTGCACTTTCAGTCGAAGTATTTTATTTAAGACACGTTTATGTTAAGGAAATACTCTGAGAAATTATGAACGTGATGTATATCGCAACCACCAACACAATGTCTGGGCTATAGCTTGTCACACTGCCCGCGCACATTGTGCGGCGCAAAACAAAAAAAAAAGTTGATTGAAAGAAAAAATGCAGAACCAAGCTTGTAGTTTCGTCCTGGGTTTCCCGTAAAATCCGCGAGTACCGTGCCAGGACAAAGTTGTTTGCACACTCCTATTTTGTACATACTTTTGTGCAGTAGAATCGGCTGAGCGAAGAGCAAGTGCGCTGTACAAGTGAAGATTTCTTTTCACTTTCTGTAAATCCCCTGCTATAACGTGCAATGCGGGGTAATTCTTGAATAAAGAATAAAGAACTGCATTAACAAACTTTTACAGCACAAAACGAGTGATGAGAGGTACTAAATGTCGTCATGAAGGATAGTTTTGCCACGTGGTCAGGCCTCTATAATGCATGCCGAAGGGAAGTTGCACAATATCATGGCAGAACTGCCGGCGTTGCCCTTTCAGCGCGAAAGGTCAGTATTTTCGGCAGCGTGACCAGGTCGCATATTCAATCCTTCCGGGTATTCGAATCTCCTAGAATCTTCGAGTATTTCAAATACCCCATTTTCAAACTGAATAAAAATATTGAATATGTAATATTAAGTATTCGAATATTCGCACATCCGATATAGACCTGTACGAGAATTACAGCTACATTTTGGACGAAAGGGTAAAGAACCAAGGGCTCGTTGCTTTGTTAGATACAACCTCATGAACCTGACAGACAATGAGGCCAAGGAAGGCATAGGCGGAAATTATTTGCAGTTTTTAGCTGCAGTGTAGTGATTTCGGCATAAATTGAAAGTTACGCAAAGATTAAAGCAGATAGACTAACGTCAAGGTGCATATACGCGAAGGAAACGCTACCATTCGTACTGCATTTCTTTATCGCCTGCAGGCAAGACTACAAGGATGTCACCCGCTGGTATTTCGACGGGAAGCGGTGTCGGCGGTGGCAGCGCCCTGGAAAGGACCGCTGCCCATCGGACCATGTGTTTGCCACAGCTCAAGACTGCAAGAGTGCATGCACAGCTGTAAACGCATCCGAGTGTGACATTCCGAAATTAACCAACTGTGGAAGCTCTCAGCGGCTAAGTCCTTACTTCGCGCACCGGGCAAGTCAGTCGGATCCGTTTCACTGCATCAGCGTGTCTTCATTGATGACGAACCGTGAACGTGTATGCCTAGCCGGACTCAACCGGTTTGGGACCGTGCAAGCCTGCAGAGAAGCCTGCAATCGTGGCGGAGAATGACTGTCTTATTGTTCTTTTTTTTTGCCCATCGAGTGCGCAAAAATACAGGATTTTTGTGGGGCTTCCTGCCTCATAAGTCTTGAAGTGACTGCGAGACTGAATGCACGCGAGCTCAACGCGGACGTACATGTCATACTGAATATTGAAACGTTTTCATTGTCTATACACGGCTAAGATTGTAACTTAGCTGTATGTGGGAGCACGTTTCGCTTAATCGGCAAATAATAAAAGTCTGCCGCGAAGCATGGAGATTACAGCGTTGATCGCATGTTGCATCATGAGCATTGTATGCAGCAAGTAATATGTATGAGAAATGTATTTGCTCTTGCCAAAGTAGGTGATGCTGACATTTCATGCGAAGAATAAATTACCTGAACTGCAGCCGTACAGGTATGCGTATTGTGTTGTGAATATCGTACTTTGGCAATGCTGAAACTGATGGATCTCGCACACTCGACCTTACTTTTTTATTGCAGATTTTTGTGAAGACACAAAACAAAACTAAGTTTTTGAACCTGAGACTTTAAGTACTTCCTTATAAGGGCATTCATTTTATGTTTAACACACATATATATATATACAATACATGAGTCAGCTAGGTGCAAAACAGCTCTAAAAGTTCGCTTTTGGCAAGTGGAATTATTCGGTAGTTGTGAGTAGCACTGAAGTTAACAATGAAAGCGCACTTTTTGCTTGTCTCCCTCTTGTGTGGTCGTCAGTAACTTAAGTCCATATTACATTTACACATGTTGGATGTAAGCTTCTGTGTTACAGCTCCTGTAGAAACCTGTTGTGTTACTTCGGGAGGATAAAATGTATATGTGTCATCGTGAGAGTACTGCTGGCCTATTCAGAACTATGAAAGTATGCAAACTGTAAATCTTGGAAAGTATGGTCAAATACGGGATTTTAGAGGAGACCCGCAACACATTTGTAACGTGGCTGGAAAACAGTGCAGATCAGTCATGGAGGCTCCTGAGAATATGTGAACCAGATATTATTGCACTGCACGCACCAGAGAATTCGCAATTTGCTTTCAAGCACAGCTGGAAAGCGCCCACTACTCTTTCAGTAAATGACGTCACTACCCAGGCAGCACGCAACGTAGGGCCGATATTGGTTTTATGGCGGCAAAGTTCGGCCCATCCACGGCCTAATGTTGCCGACAGCGAGCCAGTATCGGCCACGCCGCCGTCAATGACTGGCAACGTCGGGCTACTATAGCCGCTGCCCCGCCGATATCGGCAGGCCGTCTACTGTAATCGGCAACATGGGGCCGCTTATGCCGCGTTACTGCCGACATCGGCTGAGGCGATGGCTTTCAACGGCAACTATGGCGCCGATTTTGCCTTTCTACAGACAATATGGGCTGGCCGACGCCATTTATCGGCAACACTGTGCCAAGTATGCCACCTTAAAGCCCCCGTCGGCTAGCCGATAACTTTCTCCGGCAAATGTGGCGCCGATTTTGCCGCTCATCAGAATCACCTGAGGAATGGCGAATTTGGCGCGATATTTGCCCAGGAAGATTATTTCACAGGAGACATTGAGTCATTTCTGTTGTCCTGGAGGCAACGTCGACTACGCCGCAGCCTTTCATGGTTGATATCGGCCGGGCCTCTTTGGAAGCCTGCTGTATATAACAATAGAGATCCGATCGAAACAAGGATGACCGAAATTCACTTGAGAGATTCGACGTAAGAAGAAGATGTTAGCGCACGTGCGTTTTGAGCAGCGCACGTGCGTTTTGAGCATAGCGCACGTGCGTTTTGAGCAGCATATATGACATTATGTTCGCGCGCATTGTTTTTAATAAGCAGGGCACACAAAAAACATGCATATAAACTATTCATATATACATCTATAGGCTGTTTTGCGGGAACTTAGCGAAACAGGCTGGCGCAACAGTTAACATTAGCCAGAAGGATCGACAAGCATGGTGCAAAATTGTCTGACAGCGCGCATGTCAGAAAATTTAAATTCATAGAAATTGAACTAGTTCGTGCATACATCGATGGGCATAACCAGCACTCATATGTTCAAACAAAGATAAACAGTTGCAAGCGGCGCTATACTACTGACATTTAGCAACCTATGGAAGGAAAAGGCATATGGAGGTAGCAGCGTGTGGACAAAAAAAGGTCTAGCGCCGACTTTATGGTGCGCTGAAGCGGAGATAAACTCGCCACCGGCGTTATACTACTGACATTTAGCAACTTATGCAAAAGAACGGTATACAGAGCTAACATTGTGACAGCGAGGAGACAATACTGATCTAGTGCTAGCTCTATAATGAGAGGACCATGAAATACATAGATCGATTTGTATTGCAAATTCAAATGAAGTGCTCTTGTCAAGACCATGACATTTGCGAAAAAAGCAAAAACGAAAAATACGAAGCAGTGATATGGCAAGCATTTTTCATCTCAAAGGTGGCAAACAAATGCACACACCTATAATTGATATAGAGAGAGCTTTTCTGGTGAGTTCTACTAGAGTGTATCTGATCACAGAGTGTTCTTGTGCAGGCGATCTGCGTATCTTATGTTATATAAAAACAGCAAGCATGCACTGAAAAAAAAATCAGTTGAAAATCAAAGCTCTCTTCTGTTCCCTGGTTTCTTCATACGTTTGAGCAGGGTTACAGCATAAACCAGCCGTCCTAAGTCAAGCTGTTGTTGACCACGTGGCCCTCCACTACATTTCATCAGTGCGTTCGCGAAACTAGTGCAATCCTTTCAAAAACAGCTCCTGTACAGCGCAACGCATGTATCGCAGCTCGCATAAGCTCAGCAAAAGAAAATAATTGTCTACTGGTCGGGTAGACAATGCACCTCCATGCTCTCTACTACCACGCAGATACAATAGGCTAATAATTCCTTAATATGTCCACGCCATTGCGTATAATTCATGCTTTTTTTGCTTTTTTGTGTAACGTCCGTTTTTGCGTTCTTTCCATACATACCGAATTCGTTTACACATCGGCCATCGGTTACGTTGTACTGGTTAAATGAGCAGAATATATCGAGCTTGAGTGCATGCTCTGTGCAGTGTGTCGGATTTATAACTGGCGTTCGTATGAGACTATGGCGTTGATATAAGCGCACATGTGCGTATTCTGATATTTAACAACTCATTTATTTATAACCAATAAGGGCAAAAGAAGGGCGCGTAGAGACAGAGTCATCGCAGTATTTCTTGTCGTGCGGAAAGGCAGAACGTGCATGTCTTTCGTGCGCTGAAGAAAATGGCAGGAATTCAAGCAGAATGGCGGCGCCGTGCGTCCTCGCTACGTTTGTTGCGTGCAGTGCAGCATTTCGCTCTCGTTTTTAGCTATAGTGGGTGGTTCAGTCTCTGCGAAATCCTGTTACAAGTAGCTGGCAAGAGAACACATGCGTGCCAGCATACGCCACAGGCTGCACTGAGCTGCACTTAACAAATGCAGTCCCGGCGGGTGTCCCCGCCATTGTGCAAAAATGTTTGCGCCACAGACATGCTGTCTTCCACGTTTTGAGACAGCTACAAAAAAAAAGAAAGCAAGAAAAACGAGCGTGCTCTGCCGAGAAGCAACCTAGCACGTGCTAAGCCAGCACAACTAAACATAAAAAAAAAGTGTGTGGGGAGGGGGGCGCGCGTCCCCTCCCGAACTGGCCACCTTTGTCACGGCCCCCTCCGTGAACCTCCATTGTGCTCATCTGCAGTTTGCAAAGAATGTGGTTCTGAACCTGCTTTTGCTGGCGTTCGCTGCCTTCCGAGGGAGAAACCACGAGGAACTCTCTCCGCGCTCTCTCGTCGCGGCTGCATCGCTACCAACGTGCAAGGTGTAAGAACGAGTTTCAGCGGCTGCACGCAGTCTGTCCACGCGTTTATCGTTTATCATGTACCGCATTTATCGATCATTCAAGTTGATTGCGCGATTCCTTGGCGAGTGTACCTCCTAAGACAATGCCCATCCCAACTGTGACATCGGTTGTATATGAACACAAGCCTGTGCCTTTTGGTGAGACTACAGTGTCGTCGCCGAATTTGTATTGCGGACTCACAGCTGAAGAGTGCAGAGCGGATGCCAAAATTCGGTAAGTTGCTGGCCAGTTTTCAAAATGGGATGTGGCACATATTGTTGTCATGTGGAAGCACCGGTTCCACTTTATATATTATTTGTGTCGTGAGGTGCGTAGGCGCTTTATTTTCGAATAAAGAGCCTACGTACATTGTCCCAAAGCAGTTTTACTTCATGTAGTTAATCCTGTGCTTGTATCAAACACCCTTTGTGTGGTGACTTGCAGTTCTCGTCTCGTAACATTTTCTTTTCTTGCCCGTATTTTTAAAGGTAATGTGATACCGAACACGCGCTCCTTGGTGCAGGACATGTGCGGCAGTTCGGCACGCGATGGCATTTTTAAAGTAGCCTTGAAAAGAGGTTCCTTCTCTAATATCTGCTTATAATGCACTTTACACCTATCATTTAAGAACATTTTTTGCCTAACGACCCCATCCCTGGGGTGTGTCGTGTTAGCTCACGTCTACATGTTTTCCTTTACATTGTATGCCAAAAATATTAAATTTATTATAATGCAAGATGCACCTATTTCAAGTAATGTGCCGCTTTTAAAGTTGCTTTGCAACAGATCCTTTACTCACGTTTTTTCCCCCTTGGGTATCTAAAGCGACACGACACCAAGATGCCCCGCCACGGTGGTCTAGTGGTTATGGCACTCGGCTGCAGATCCGAAGGTCGCGGGATGGAATCCCGGCCGCGGCGGCTGCATTTCGATGGAGGCGAAATGTTGAGGCCCGTGTGCTGTGCGATGTCAGTGCACGTTAAAGAACCCCAGGTGGTCGAAATTTCCGGAGCCCTCCACTACGGCGTCTCTCATAATCAGAGCTGGTTTTGGGACGTTAAACCCCACAAATCAATCATCAACGACACCAAGATCTCGGGGTTGGATATTGAACATAGATTCATTATATTTAAAAGGACGACTTTGTTTTGTTATTTTCTAAAGTAGTGCCCGATTATGAATGTTTCTGACATTTCTTTTATTTCCGCGTTTGTTCATGAGTCGCACATAAGTTGCATGGAATTATAGTATAGTGCTGATGTGCTCCACAGCTGTGCTAATTTTCACGCCTTTTCCCGCAGGTTCCACCCTTGCCGAAGCTTTTCCTCAACGACGGTGCAACACGAGAATAGCATATTATCAATGCAGAGTTCACAAAATAAATGAAATAGTGCTTTTCCCTATAAACCTCTCTTGTTGTGTTATTTGTTTTGGTGAGAACGCATTAATAGAAACTACAGAGGATCCACTTAGCCCCACTTATTACTGTGTTAATAAAGCTTTCGCGTATGCATGAGAGGCACATTTACACAAACTACTGTTGGTCCTTCGAAAATGTGAAAACAAAAATAAAATTATCGCAATCCAAACGGCGCGACACACGTGGGGTAAACTACAAACACCATAGTGGCTGTGAACGGTCGCGCAAGGGGTTTCCCGATGTCGGCGGGGCCGGCAACACGCCAAAGAAGCCTGAATGCCCGCAACATCGGCCAATGCTACCTAGCCAAAGCCGACCCATTCTGGCTGGCCAAATTTGGCCCATTCTGGCTGGCCAAATTTGACCCATTCTGGCTGGCCAAATTTCGCCCACGCTGGCTGGCCAAATTTCGGCCACTCTGGCTGGCCAAATTTCGCCCACTCTGGCTGGCCAAGTTCGACCCATGGTGGCTTCGCCACAGTGGCGCCATTCTGGCTGGCCGTCATCGGGCACATGTGGGTGAAAGTAGCGCGAGCGCGATTTGCCGACTTAGGCCCGATATCGCTGCCGACTTTGGCCGACTTCACGCCTACATAAGTCCTGTGTTGGCGTGCTGCCTGGGTAGGGAAACCGATTACGCGCGACTTTTCTTTCCTCTGGAATAGATATAAAGACGTTTGGTTTACTTCCAGACGAATTCAAAGCGAATAAATATAGCATAGCAGATGACCTTTCCGTAATCATAAAATCTTTCTGCCACAAGCGGTGTAACCGGTATCCCCAGTGGCATGAACTGTTGAAACAAGAGCGGTCGCTTTCGAGCTGTGTTTGAAAGGAAAATGCGAATTCCCTGGTGGTATTGCGGTATTGTTTGGCTCACATGCTCACAGGAACCTCAGGAACCTCGACGTCTGATCGGCACCGTCTTCTGACTTTGTTCAAAAAGAGTAGCAGGGCCCCTTTAATAGAGCTGCCATTTAGGAGCAAAAAAGAAAAAAGAAAAACATGCAATGGAAATGTTTAGTTGGAGTCATTCATACATTATTTTTGTTTTATGTAGCACAAAACAAGCTCAAGAAATTGAATGTTCGTTCGTTGGTTCGTTTTTTTTATATGCGTGCCTTTACAGGAATATAAAAAAAATTCATGACACTATCGAGGGTACCTTCTGCAAGAAAGAAAGCTCTTTCAGTTTCAGAACTCACTGTTAACTCCGTTGAATTCAGTACCTAACTTCTGGGGTTTACCTAATAAAGAGAGACACGAGTACGAGGCACGGAGTGTAGTGGGCGACTTTTAAGAACCTTTATGAGTTACATCAGTTCTGACAAAGCGCCTGGTGCTTGTAGTTTCTCAGTGTGCAGTTTCTACCACCTTGTGTCCCTGCTGCAAAGCAATGGATCCATCCACCTCGTTGTAGTGACTCAGCATTCTATACCGCACTGGTAACATATAAAAATGCAGCAGTCATAACGAGAAATCAGCAAGTTGGATGAGCCCTAGCATTATAGGACACGAAGCTCTCATATGCGGCTGCGCTAATTATCGTATCTCGCCTCTGTGCAGGTAATGTTTCATTGCGTGCCTCGTACGCAATGCTTACTCAACCGAATATTTTTTTTTTCGCATCCAATTCTGATGTCTCAAGCAAAGGTCTCCCTCTGCCTGCCTGCCTGCTATCTATCTATCTATCTATCTATCTATCTATCTATCTATCTATCTATCTATCTATCTATCTATCTATCTATCTATCTATCTATCCTTTTTTTGCAGATGGGTCTCTTGCACCGACGCGCTGCCTCTTGCCTTTGGACTAACAAAAGTGTTCATAGAAAGAGTGTTTGGGGATATCCGATTCGGCATCCAACCATAAATTCTCTTCCCGTGTAGCGCTAACGTGTGGCCTGCAGGTGCAACAAACGCGGGCACGGACCCATTGACGTCCGTGCCTTTCGGACAGTTTCATTGTAAGTGTGTAATACGGTAACACACTAAATTCAAAATTCTTCCCGACCTTCTGAGGCAAAAGACTGCGCATTCAACCCGAAATATTCACGGAGTCTCATGGCGTGTTGCTCCGTTTTGTCGAGCACAGTTTGGATAGTCACGATCACTGTTGTTGAGTGTTCTATTCTGGGCGAGGCACAAAAGGGACGTGGCCATTCGTCTTTTCGGTAGGATTGCTTGCTCGCAATAGCGTTTTGAAATTTATGCAGAAGCATAGCTTAATTCTTACGAATTGTGCGAATCCCACCGCGCCTTGCAGGTATCGGCCTCCAATAGGTTGGAGACCCGGCTGTGGAGAACTAAAAAAAAGGCCAAACATTTTTAACTACTAATGATTCCCGCAGTTTCCATGAGTATGAAAATACTTGGATGCTTGAGCATCTCACGACTACGTAATGGAGGACTCCGACGTAATGGGAACGCTACTTCGGGTAGCAGTGATGTTAGGCCTCGTCGTACTGGACCAAGTCACGGCATCGGTAGCTGTCATGAAAGTTGCAGTAAGCGATGGTAAACTTTTGTCACTGCTGCTTTCACCGTGACAGCGTTTTGCTGAAGTAGATGTGCTGCTTGCGCATTCTTGTAGTGTTGTAGTCGCTAACAAACAAACAAAAAAAAAAGACACATGACGGTAAAGAAGAAGCGCTTTACCACACTACGTTACGCATAGATTAAGGTAACGCGTTCAATTACTGGTTCCCCATATATGTATTGCACGTTTTTGTTTGGTCGTTGCTGCATGGTCAGAAACTTGGACAGTGCATCTGAGCTCCAAGAGAGTAGTTTTATATTGTGCATATATTGCTTGTAAGTTCTAATCTAGACCAAAAAAATGTTTACGCGAAATGTTGATCTATTGAGAAAGCTTCCCGTGAAATACTATAATGAAAAATCATTCCTTAGTGGCTTACTGTTGGTTTCTGTAGAATTGCAACTATTTATGTGGCACATGGAGCAGTCATTTCAAATTAATATGAACAAAAAGTAGGACATCGCCATCAAGGCTTACTCCTCAATTCAAGTGTCGAAAAATCTGAGAAACAACTTTATTTCACCAAGTTCTCACAGTCTTTGTACATTTGATTAAAGTGCAAATGAGAGGAATGAAAAAAATCATCCAATGAAACTGTTCCGAGAATATGTTAGCCCACACAGATGATGGTCTCTCTTTTTAAATCTTTTTTTTTCTATTCGAGACAGCAGAATCGCCGCAAATATTGAGCGTGGTGTTTTTGTGAAGGTGTTCATGATCAGCCACATTGGAATCAAGTCATCAGAAATGTGAGCTCAGCAGCACATAGAGAGAAACAAAATTAACACCAAGGAATATACATTCAGGCGCCCTTGAGGCGTTCAGCTCGAACAAATAATGAAGCCATACGTCAATATCCCAGTCATAACAACACTTACAAATGCTCTACTTCGGCATACCATTTTCCACTGCAATATGCCGTCCGCCCACTGATGCTGTAAACAGCTCATCTATCAACTCCTTCATTTACATATTCTAAACTTAGAATTCAAACGGTAAAGCAGCACTTCTCCTCTGTAAATTATGCCCTTCCCGCTTATGTTACTGTTGGTAGAAGGAGAATGTGTGTGATTATTATTTCGGCGCCCGTTTGTGTTCTTTGCTTGATTAATGATCTTCGATTTCTGAATTGTACTCAAATTGTGCCACTCTCCAGCATGCGCCCGGTAAGGGCCTGCAGTATTTAAAAATATACCAAAAATAAGCACAGTTGAGTAAAAGCGCTGGAACATTACATGGATATTTTATTGATTATTCATTTATTTATTCATTTAAATACCCTCAGGGCAAAAGACATCAGAGAGGGGAGTGGTTACATAGAAAACAGGATATATATAACAAAAAATGAGCAAAACACACAAAATTCTAATTACACAGTATTAGCTAAGGCATTCTTGAAGAGTTCGTGATTTCTAATGGAGGTGAGGTACGGAAGAAGGTGATTCCCCTCTTCTGACGTCCTTGGTAGAAAGGACTGAAGAAGGCGTCAGTTCCGCAAAAAGGAATACGTGCTTTTTGTGCGTATCTAAGCAAGATGAAACACAGCGAAGCAGCAAGATGGTCACGGAGCTGTGGGGGGGGTGAAATATGACGTGAATGATGCTTAAACAAAGTGTTTTGCGACGAGATGCAACTGTATTTTGAAACCAAGTTTAAATTTCTTCCCTTGAAATAATATTTTGCTGATCCCTGAGTCTCATTGGAGCACAGGTGCACTGCGACTGATTGACAGTGTTTTCTAGCTGTGTTCAAAAAGTATTGCAGGGCATCTGAGCGTCGAAATCTGTTACCAGTGCTGCGCGAGCACTTTTCGGACATCGATCGAACGTGAGCCCCGTATCTAAAAGATTTACGTTTTCGCACTTATTATTGTAGAAAGAGCGTACACCTCGTGTAGCCGAAGATCATCACTCAAATTAAGTTAATTTTCAGTAAGGATCGGACTATACTGCGAGCCTGTTGCCGTTTGCGGAAATTTTAATAATTATATAGCGACTTCCGGTTATTCTGCTTGAAGCGGAATTTTCGCGGAATTTTCCCCCTTAGCAATGGAGGGGGAAAAACTAGGAAGCGGCGTCTCGTAATTTCGTTAGCCTCAGCAAGCCAACCTCCTCCGACGCCAGTACGCGGTGCCTCGCGGGTAGGATTCGGCCCCACATCGCTGCCGCACCGATCGAGATTCTTCGGACGCGGTAACCTTTAATGGCGCCTGACCATGCTATATGTGCCCGCTTGCTTACTACGTTACCGGGGCCCCGCCACGGTGGTCTGTGGCTATGGTAGTCGGCTGCTGATCCGAGGGTCGCCGGATCGAATCCCGGCTGCGGCGGCTGCATTTTCGATGGAGGCGAAATGTTGAGGCCCGTGTGCTGTGCGATGTCAGTGTACGTTGAAGAACCCCAGGTGGTCGAAATTTCCGGAGCCTTCCACTACGGCGTCTCTCATAATCACAACTGGTTTTGGCACGTAAAACCCCACACAACAACTACGTTACGGGGGCCAATTTCCCATGATTCTCGCCTTTAAATTTTTATGACTATGCTTCAATATTATCATGTGACACCTTCTGCTTGTTCCCCCCCTCTTTTCATTCCTTCAGCCCTCTACTACATAAAAGCGGAGGTGATGCGTAGAACGCCGTTCGAAGAGCTTCGCCAAGCGCTAGCCGCTCTGAACGAAACGCGCAAGCATGCGTGTCCAAAAGCAGGAACAACTTTCAGTTGCTTCACAAAGCGCTGTAGTCGCGCTCATGGAAACGCGCGTAACTATCGGCACAAGCAGGCACAAGAGGCAAGCACAACTAGCGCGCGAGGTGGGCTCAACTTGCTGACCGAGACATGACAAGACCCACAGAACAAGACCAAAGTGTAACTTGACTTCGGAAGAAAAAGCTGCTCAACGCGAGAGGCACTTCGAAACCGATAAGGAAAGGATTTGATTGATTGATTTGTGGGGTTTAACGTCCCAAAACCAGTTCTGATTATGAGAGACGCCGTAGTGGAGGGCTCCGGAAATTTCGACCACCTGGGGTTCTTTAACGTGCAGTGACATCGCACAGCACACGGGCCTCAACATTTCGCCTCCATCGAAATGCAGCCGCCGCGGCCGGGATTCGATCCCGCGACCTTCGGATCTGCAGCCGAGTGCCATAACCACTAGACCACCGTGGCGGGGCGATAAGGAAAGGAAGCGCTGTCTTCGTGCCGATCAATCGGTCCTCTCCTGGGAATATATTCCTGACCTGGAATATCGTGAGAACAGGTGAATAAAGCCAAGCCCAAGCCTATAGCATCCCCCGTCAGAGCGCAGCCATGCCAAACAAACCTAAGCTTAGTTAAGCTAGCTTAAGTTAACCTCCATTGCTTCCCTTAAACGCGCGAATGGCACTTTTCGGCAACTTACCCTACAAAGCCTGCTGATAAGCGATCCGCGAAAGCTCTGATGCTCAATTAATCCTATTGTAGATAAAACAGTAAACCTAATTGAGGGTTCTGGCAGTTCCATTTCTCCTGAAAATTGCGCCTTTATGTTTAACGTCGTTTTCTCGCGCAACTTTTCGTTGTCAGATTTCCAATGTTCCAACTTGCCTGTTATGTCTGCTATAAGAATTAATCCTGCAGTTATTGAAAATATAATCAGTAAACAAAACTTCCCTCTTCACCTGGCTGCGATGAATTTAACACAAAATTTCTAAAAGCCACAAAAGTTTATTCATTAATTATATTATACAAGCTTTCTCAGCAATCATTTGACGCGGGATCTCTCCCGGCCGAATGGAAAGCTGGGAAAGTGATTTCACTTTTCAAGTAAGGTAACCAGCAATCCTCATTTAATTACTGACCCATTTCACTAACAAGCATTCTTTGCAAGATATTTGCGCATATTTTGTCTTTACACGTGGCTAGCTTTTTAGAGTAAAATTCATTTTTTTCGCCATCGTAGCACGGTTTTTGCAAATCATATTCTTGTGAAACTGAAGTAATATAATTCGTTCAAAAAATTCACACCATTCATGATCGCTTTTATTTAATTGATTGCAGTCTTTTTTACTTCTCTAAAGCATTTGACAAGGTATACCACAAACTGCTTCTGTCCAAACTACGCCAGATTCTACGCTGCTTCTTCCACTCGGTATATAATGGTCCTTTGGACGCAGTCATCCTTGGCGCACGGTTCGCCATTAGTCTGGATCAGCCACTCACCGCGAAGTATAATAAAAAAGAGCCAGGCCTGCGCGGAACCGCAGGACAGCGGCAGCGTAAGCTGGAGGACCGATGTTCTTACAGGCCATCTTAAAAGCTTGGGGAAACTAGTGGAACTGGAGGTGGTAGGTATTCCCTGCGCCATAACTTTTTTCATTTCGCCAAGTAGGGAAGTACCCACTACGCCATAATTACTGCGGCATTGTAACATGCAAATCTGTATAACTGCACATCATAGAGAGTCTCTTGGCGTCGTTTCCTCGAGAATGAACCGAACTCTCGGCCCGGCGTCGACGGCGAGCTGCGGTTTGGGCTTCTCTCTGCACAGCGGTCTGTCGGGCCCGACGTTGCTTTGCTGCAGCCGCGCGCGTAGTTCTGCAATTCGCCTCTTCAGCAGCGGTCCGCACCTTGCTGAAGAGCCAAGTCAGGTTGTTGTCGGGGCTGCGCACGTCGCATGGCACGATACGACACGATAAAGGGCAGCGGTTCGTAATAATGATGATGGTAAAGTTGAAGAAGATTGTTTCATAATGATGATGTAGATGATGCTTCTGTAATGGGTGTAGAGCTACAAAGCATGCACCCCTGTGTCCTTTGAAATTATTCCTCGAACTCGTTATGCAGTCCACCTTCCGCGACGTATAGGGGCGTTTTATTATTCTGCAGCGTAACATTACATTTGTTAACGCGATTCCTCGGCAGACGTTATACCTGTTTAGGTCTTTAAGCGAAGATTTTTCAAGCACAGGCGTGACTCAGTGGTAGAATGCTCGACTACCACGCAGAGAATGTGGGTTCGAATACACGCAGAGGAGGAGGCGGAATATTCCTCGGTCCTAGTTATTTTTGCTAAAATTCGCGCGATAGTGGTTACGGACACCGGCGGCGGCGGTGGACAACTACGGCGAAAAAACGACCCTTGTTGTGATCTCATAACAGCTTACGCTGTAAAAAATTAAATTGGATTGTTCTGAAGACATTTGGCTAAGGTTTTGGACAATATATCACTTGGCTTTCAATTGGTAGAGCAGCCGACGGTGCGCTGCACTCCCCTGAATTCATGCAGTGGTTGTTACTGGGTGTCAGCGTATACAGCATTCCGTCTTTTTTTTTTTGTTACCAAAATGGTTTTGATTAGTGCTTGCTAACAGAAGAACCCTGACCTTGTTATAGACGTGTACTGGCAGGGAATGCGGACCGTTATGGTGGACAGTAGTTGTAGTAAAATAATCGATATATTTTAGTTCGGGCGTCTCCTTAAGGGTGGTCGCAAAAAGGTATACCGCTGTGTTTACGTGTCACATGCATGCGCAACGTATATGTTAGCCATCTATCTGATATCCTCGCAATTTATCTGACAGTTCATTTTCCAAAAAACACGCTTTACTTTCGTCATTACGACAAAGTTTTGGGCTCAATGCCAGGTGAGTGAGACTGTATACGCCCTGTTGCAGAAGCTATGTCAGTTGAAAAATGCAAGGGAAGTCAGGTGTTCAGGCTTTTGTGCGAGGTAAAAGACGGTAGCAGGTTGTAGTGATCGTAGTAAACAAACATATTGCGCTAGCGTTTGTTACGATTTTGCCTTTCTAACGCGAATTCCGCTTCTAATGTGTGATAGGCGTATCTTAGCAATGCACATGTTCTGCTACCATTCGGTATGCTTCTGTGCAACTCTGCTCGATCCCATAGGAATAGTTCATTGAACGACGCCTATGATAGCAGATCAACGCACCGTTTGTGCATTTCTCTTCGACAGAGCAGATGTCTGTGCTTTGGACTAAAGTGGCTTCTTACGTGACATCGTGAGGTACCGAATGCAGTCGCCACGGTGTTGTCGACGTTCCTGATCTGCTCATGAGTGTGTGCATGCGCTTTGCACAGATACCTTGATCGTAGTCGTAACATTTGAAACTGAAGGCCAAAGAATTCATCATAGGCAATTTATTCGTCGACTGCTTCACATGACATCGATTCCCACAGTGCGTCGGATCTGGATAATTATTAGGCTACCTGTTTACAGCACGTCGACAGGCGAAAAAACGCAATCGCGTGGTTATGTAGCCTAGAAATCTTGGGATATGTTGACTGAGCATAGATTGCTCGTATGCAACTATTACTATAAAGTCGCAAAACTTTATCTTCATGAATGCAATCCGCGTATAATACGAAAGTTTCTATATTATCTGCGTTTTACTGCTCGGTTTCCTGTAAGTAGCATGAAACACGTGATTTCGCATTCACTAAGTTTTTCTGGCTATATTTTTTTGTCTGGTGCTGTGCACCTATACCTTTACGTACGCTTCTACGTATCCTTTTTGTCTTCTCTCTCCACACACGCACATTTTCCATATGCACACTCTTTTCTCTGTAGATGCATCTATCCATGCGTTGTATTTTTGCACGTGTCTGTTGTCAGTAAGGGTCAAAGGCCTAGTCAAGCCGATTTGTGCCTTTTTTCTGTATCCCTGGTATCTGCACTTCGCATGGATACGCAAAATATGTTCACGTTCAAATTCACCTTTAGTGTAAGCAAGTTATTTGAGTAATATCTGGGAAATAGGGAAGGAGCAGGCTGACCCCTGGCACCGAGAAAGGCACAACACTTGCTGACTTCTTTCGAGAGAAGCGAACTGAAATAGGAGATTAGGGTAAGAAGAATGAAGTTGGAAATAAATCAACTGCCAAGTAAATCTTATGCAGGATAGTTAGCTGGGCACGCTATTACTGGTTCTGTCGAGCAGCGCACCCTCCCAGCAAGAGGCGGTCCTCAGGAGTCGTGCAGTTTAATCCTATAGGCCTAATTCCTAATTAGCAATGAATGCTGAGTAAGGAATGCGGGACGCTAAAATAAGATGTTCAAGTGTCTCACAGGAGCCATAAAGCGCGCACGACGGACTGTGCACACGTCCGATCCATACATTCTCTCCCCAAGAAAGAGTGCTCTTATACTTCAGATCCGAAGGCCGCCGCATATAATCCCGGCTGCGGCGGCTGCATTTCGAGGGAGGCGATGTGTTGAGGCCCGTATCGTGCCCTATGTCAGTGCACGTTAAAAACCCCAGGCTGTCGAAATTTCTTCAGCCCTCTACTACGGCGCCTTCTATAAACATATCGTGGTTTTGGGACGTTAAACCCCACTAATCGAATTCCTTACCTTCAGCAAGGATGGGTTAGTGCGATCCGGCCTTCCGTGACCATGACTTCTGGGACGAAACTATCCATTCACAACACACTTCCTGCGTGCTGCTTTAAGATGCATCGACGGATCAGCAGAAGCTGATTGATTTGTGGGGTTTAGCGTCCCAAAACCAGCTCCGATTATGAGAGACGCCGTAGTGGAGGTCTCCGGAAATTTTGACCACCTGGGGTTCTTTGACATGCACTGACATTGCACAGCCGCGGCGGCTGCATTTCGCCTCCATCTAAATGCAGTCGCCGCACTACAATTTTTGACTGGCGCTAAAGCTGCTAGTCTTACTTAGTACATTATATCATACATTGCCATCGCATTTATTGCTTCGCCTTTCTCAGCAGAACTGTGACTTTTTCCTTTCTTTCTTTCTTTCTTTCTTTCTTTCTTTCTTTCTTTCTTTCTTTCTTTCTTTCTTTCTTTCTTTCTTTCTTTCTTTCTTGTAGTGGGTTACAGGCAAGCGCGGGTCTGGTTTTCCTTTCTATTTTTTTCTGTGCGAGATCTTGCGATAGTGGGTCAAGGGCATTGCTGAGCAAACACCACGTCATTTCTTTTTCCATTGCAATAAAAATGACAGGCGAAGTATATATGCTAGCTCTCTCTCCCCCACCTCGGCGAAGCTGAACATGCCAGGATAATTGTGGCGAGGTTGTAACTGCTCTGATGTAAAAGTTTTAATGCGGCTTAGAACGACTACCGAGGATGAGGCCTGTGCCTACCAATACACCCAGTCAGATTAAAAAACAATGAATGCCGTGGATGCATAGATGCCATTTGTGTACCTTTATTCCCCTCAATGCTTAGATCATGATAGGTTAGCGGGTGATGAGGTAGCCATATTAGCTAATTGTCCGCTCATGTACACTTTAAATTAGAGAACGTGGGTTACAGCCTGGCGGCATTAATATGCACGCACATGTGTAAGTCAAACAGAAAGAAAAAAACAATACTTATTGGTCAGAAATTGAAAATGCGAACAATGTCGCGGCATGGAGAGTACCCCAGTCAATTTTCTTCGTTCTATTTTGTGTTACCATGCGCTCCTGTTACCTCTAAACTGGAGCCATACGTTTCAGTTAGCTGTGATATTCTCGGTGACTTCATTTCTTTTTATCGTGCCTGAAATGACCTTGGCTCTTCTTTGGATTCCCAGTGAAATCTTACCTTGATTCGTCTGGTTATTCGATGAAAGATCGGATGAACCGCTGGCCCCTTTAAACCAAAATGTATCCATGCATGAGTTCTTGTGTGGAATATACACGACGAATAACGGGCTCACGCGGGCGCAGCCTAGTGAAAGGCAATGACGCAGAAAAAATTGCCTTGGAATGTGGTGCTGCATGCTGTGCAGTGTAATGCCATGTGAAAGGCTGTGCTGACCTGAATTCTTCATTTTAACAGAGAAGTTGTTAAGCAAAGCACGAAAACGTCCGGCCGCAAAAAAACTATCATGTTTAGTCCTGGTCCCCAATAGGGCGCCCGCACTTTCTGCAAAGTCTAATGATCAGCGTTCGCACGCGCGCGTCTTCCTCCTATTGCGTTCATAGCCTCAGCCCACTACTGCACTGGCAAAACTGTGGCTGGCCGGCGCACGCGTTGGACGTGCAAGCAGCAGCAGCAGCAGAAGAAGAAGAAGAAGAAGAAGAAGAAGAAGACAGCGTTGGTTGATTTGTCACGTGCGCAAAGCACAGCATGTCAGAGGTGCGCAGAACATGCGTCCTCTCGTGGCATCCAAGCATCTCGTACACTAAAATAGGCATGTATAGTGCAAAGGGGTGGGACGGCGTCAAGCAGAGGCAACGTGTGCTGCTTTTGCCGCCGTCTGCGGTTATACGCGAACGTTTTTACGCTGAGCTCGGGGCGAAACTGTGGGAAGCGTTCGCTGGGCTTCGGAGTGCTTCGCGAGAAGTTTCCCCAAGCATCGGACCCCGAAGAAATGCATGCGTGCCGGAGACATACCCGGACCAGCCAAGTGCCCTTCAGCTTGGCTGCTTCGGTAGCATTGCACCCACTAGTGCAAGCTTTGCTAATTTTCACACGAAAGTGTTTGTAAGAACAAAAAAGAAAAACACTGCAAAGAAACTTCTGTTAATGCGCTGGGAATTGAACTCACATCCCCTCGCTCAACGACGGAAGGTCGTCCCGCCACGGTGGTCTAATAGTTATGGCACTCGGCTGCTGATCCGAAGGTCGCGGGATGGAATCCCGGCCGTGGCGGCTGCATTTTGATAGAGGGGAAATGTTGAGACCCGTGTGCTGTGCGATGTCAGTGCACGTTAAAGAACCCCAGGTGGTCGGAATTTCCGGAGACCTCCACTACGGCGTCCCTCATAATCAGAGCTGGTTTTGGGACGTTAAACCCCACAAAATAACAAACAACGACGGAAGGTGGCCGGTACTCCATCACTGCGCTAACGCCTCACCTGCTAGGAGCAGTACGAACGCGCCTTATATTCCATCGTATTCCGCCGTGTTCGTTCTTCAACGCACTCCTCCGGCTCAGCGTGCGCGCATCCAGCATATTGTCTGGAGCGGTGCTGCCATACAGGAAAGCCATTAATCACTGCAGGTTTCCTTCGTTTCTCCAGGATGGTGGCACCATTCCGGGCGCGTTCCAAAGTCCGCGTCAATGCACGCATGTGGAGCCACGCGGGCATCAGAAATAAGCGTGATAAGAAAGAACATAGCCGCGTTCGTACAGCTTAGAGCGTATATGTCCGCGACCACTACTCTGTCGCACCGGTGGCCTTTCGTCGTGGGTAGCATTCCCCTGCCGACCACACTTCGAGCGTGATGGCAACAAGAACACTGCTGAGTTAGGCGCCGAAGTACGGTAGCGATGCTGACGGTTCAATGTGGCGCTAGTAACTAACCGATAACCGATACCTTTGTCGCGCGGCATTTACGATCGACTATGTCCAATTATTACGTAAACTACTTCAGTTACCTCGAGGGGTTGGTCCTTCAAGTCACGGAGGCGATGCGGGAATGTGGGTTTATCCACGTGAGGAGTGTCGTGCCAATGCAACAATAGCAGTAAGCAAGTTCACCTCGATGTAACAGTAAACATTCAACTGCTACGCGAATACACATTCCACCTTCGTGTTATACCGATTCCGTTGACAGAGGGATCAGCCACATTTTAGCGGCAAGCTACTTAAGGTCGTGGCTTGTCCGTTGTCCGTGCTCGTGGCACAGCACCGTTGTTATAATGTGTGGGTGTGAGCCATCCTGGAGGCAGTGCAGTCAGACGGTGTGCGTGCCTGTGTGGGCCGATCCTGGAGGCAGTGCACCGGTACAGTGTCGTCTACTGTCGTGAGAGAGAGCGAACGGCGCGCGTTGACTATGGAAACGCTCTTTCTGCGATGACCGCTGTACCAGCTCGCAAGGAACGAGAACGCGCCCTCGCCCGCGAGAGACAATGCCGACGTAGGCAGCGTCTGCTGGCGAGTTTCTTGATTGAAAAACTGACTGCTCGCGCTGCACAACCGTTCACCGGCCACCTCGTATATATAGGTTTTGGATCTTTACCTGGAATGTAGTGCCGGCGGTAGATTTCTCTTGTGCGTAGTTGAACGATAAATATTCGCAGCGTGCGCGTTAACTAAAAATAATCTAGAACACGGCACGATCTACGACGTGCACCACGGGAGTGCAGGCACCTCATAAAGACCAGGAGCATGAGCAACAACGCGTGCGATGCGTGAATTGTTTTTTCACTTTTTCTCGTGGGGCAGCTCAGAACCGTTACTAACGCTAACGTCAATCTGCGATCTAGAAACGCCAGTGAGTCCTTTCTCTGTAAATTGAATGTCATTATTATTTTGAATAAAATTCCAAAAGTAAATAGGCTTGCCCTTGTTAAACATTCATCGCACACACTTCAATTGCGAATACTTGTCAATATTCTATACGACGTTAACCTCCTGAACTATCGCTGCTGGCACTGTGAGGTGTAAGGCAGACACGTGTATTTTCTTTCCACCGAAGGACGATGCCTGTCTTCTTATGGAGCTCTTGCAGCGGACCAGAGCATCACTCCTCCGGGTGAGTGCGCAAAGATCACCTGTGACGCTGAAAACGAAATGCTCCACATAGAAAGGTGAGTCCCGTGCACCGTCCGGCTAGCAAATTTGCTCCAAATCATATAGCCGACTCAAATAGCAAAGTCGACTTTTCTTACGCAGTCATTACGATTCATGTTGCAATGAGAGTTGTATTTGGAGGCCTCCATCACCGTGCAGTGCAATTGGCAGTCCGAAATGATGTTGTGAACTGGTTTTATAGGAGCGCTGCTCCAAGAATCGTTCTACGCACGGACTTCATTTCTGCGTAGATACTGGCGTATACATACACGGCGATACATACAAACATTTGTCTAGGCTTCCTTTTTCTTCAGGTTCTCCTCATTCATAAAGAGACAAAGTGGAAAAACTCAGGTTAAACTTGACGACATAATGAAGCCGCCACTAAAAAGCACATACAATACGCGGAAATACAAAAACAGGACAAGCGACAATTACAACTTAAATCTGGGCGCTAACCCCGGAATAAATAGAAAACACTACATGCGCAGTCTGTTCACAAACTTACACTTGAGTGAAGATGGCCCTTAAATAAATGCTAATTAGGTCAGTATACAGTCTTGTTAAACATATTTCTAGATAAACTCACTGCTCTTTTTTTTTAATTCCCCATATGTTGGACTCCTGCAAACACTTTTTTTTGGCCTACACCGCATACCACAAAAGCAGCTAGCAGGCGTAGAAAGTTAGGGAAAACACATTAGACTTTCCTAATTTAATATACAGGAGGCATTTGTTTTGAATACTGATTTCTTGATTACTTTGGGAGCTGCCACAGAATCCATAATCGCAGTGCCACTCGCAGGTCTTTTCCAAACTCCTACGCAAAGTGAAGAGGCTATCGTGATAATTGAGGGAAGTGATCAGTTATTAATGTTTTTAATCCCATTAAGGCGCATAAAATGAAACAACGGCAGTTTTGGTTACGGTACACCGTGCGTAGCACATCAGCATGGCCAGGGTTCAGCTGTTCAAAAAAAATGAAAAGAGCGACGTCGAAAATGTTTGATTTTGTCTCACCCTGCAGGGCCAAATGAGACGCCCCGTGGGCCAAAGCAAGGCTCTATTAAAAATTAATAGATTCGATTGTGGCAGCGACGTGCCTTTCGTGCAACAGTTTTCGTGCACTGCTTCTTAACAGTGGACGCAGCTGCGGGAGTGACTTCTCCCTAACTTCTTGCAGATCAAGAACCGGAAATCGTTCTTTGCGATATTGTTGCGATTTGGGTTTTTGTTGTGAATAGGACATCTAACATCCACAAAGTGCTCAAAACAACGTTCACACCTTCAAAATCAGTAATATACAACATCTAATGTACCTGAGTGGAGTAGTCATTTAGTAATAGACCATTTACACTTACTAAGCGCCGTTTTGTTGCGTTAAACAGCGACAAAATGGCGCTAAATAACAGTGAAATTGTTGTAGTGAAACAACACGCACACACACATACACACACACAGAGTGAGAGAGAGAGAGAGAGAACGAAGTATAACCCTCGTGTATAAGGCGACGGCGCCCATGGAAAAAAGCAAAGAGCTATATCTACCCCTGTCTGTAAGCTGAGATTCAATGCTCGTGTTTGTCGTTCCTTTACTGGTAGTCGTCCTTTTTTCCCCACTGTTTCTCTCGTCAGAATAGAAAAAGGAGGAGTAGAAAAAAAAAGAAATACGAAAGAGGCAACAACTCATATGCGCGTGAGCAACACAGGACACATCGCACATTCGGGGACAGTCACATAGCTCGGTTGGTGCAGTCCTTCTGCGGTTGTCCCAAAAGACATCAACTGGAGTCCATAGCGTCACTGAAGGTTTGCAGCGTTTTCTGTAGATGTTCGTTCGCTTTTCTTAGCTTGTCCGCCAATGTGTTCGCCACAAAGAGGTCCGATGGGGCCTTCCGTTGTTATTGAACTTTTGACTTTTAGCATGCACCGTCACGCGGATCGATCTCGGCGATAAAATGATCAGATACACGAGAAACTGCTATCTAACGAAGACCGCGCTTCCATTCCTAGGATGTTAAATAAATAGTGGTTTGTTTTGGAAGTCGTGAAGCTTGGCTTGATAGCGGTGCTTTTTTATAATTGAAAAGGAGTAACGTTCTGACTACCGTTTTACAGGTGCATCGCTTCAAACGAGAAAGAATGGCGCAGTGGTCTTGCCAGTGAAGCTTCAGGCAGCGATATACCTTTTCCTGATTGCTGTTCGCAGACGCTGTTCTGAATGTGCCCGACAAAAAGGCGAAGTTCTCTTTCTGTATGTGAAGCGCTGATTCGAAATGTTGAAAAAGCAAACGAAGAAATAATAAACTTATTACGTCATAACTCTGCTTTAATATCACCAATGAATATTTCCGAAAAAGAGAAGGTGGAGGTAAGTCCTATGTTTAAAGGATGCACACGGGTGTTCGAGCGCGATAATTGCACAGAGTGAGACACGGGTCCCTTAAAGGAGGTACTGCTTGTGTACCCCTTTTGTTTGGCTTCGTCAGTTCGTTGACGCTCATGCTTTCTTCATTTGCTAGTAAGAATGCGCGAATGCTCATTTGGTGTTCACTCGGCTGTCTGTGAAAGTTACCTGGAAATCTACCGCTCGAGTGATTTCTAAGCAGTACCTGAAAGAATTTTTGTGAATCGAAAGCTTATTCAGAGTAAAATAAAAAGAGAGCGGAGCATCGGTTTCTCCAGCTCTAAAACTTTTAATGAGACTACAGCATGGCTGTCCGAGCGGACAGAGACCACATTAATAGAACCCTTTCTTCATTGCAAACGGTCATGAAGTTGCTTGTGTTCGCTGCGGTGTGTTGTATGGTGGAGTCCTTCAGGTATGGGCGATGATGCCACCATTTTTAGAAATCGGTGCCACATTTGCCGGAGAAAGTTGTCGGCTCAGCCGATGTCGGCTCTAAGGTGGCATATTTGGCACAATGTTGCCAATAAAAAGCGACGGCTTAGGCCATATTGTCTATAGAATGGAAAAATTAGTGCCATAGTTGCCATTGAAAGCCAACAGCTCAGCCGATGTCGGCAATAGCGTGGCATATGCGGCCCCATGCGGCCCTATGGAGGGGGGCAGCGGCTTTAGTGGCCCGATGTTGCCAGTTATTGACGCCTGTTTAGCCGACACTGGCTCGCTGCTGGCAACATTAGGCCGTGGATTGGCCGCGCTTTGCCGCCATAACAGCAATATCGGTCCTAGGTTGTGTGCTGCCTGTGTACTGACCGGGCAGTTTCACGATGCGAAGGCAATGAATTGTTGACTGCCATGAATTCCAATCTTGTGCTGGCATTTCAAGGAACCATAACGTACCTGCTACCTCAGCTCGACAACGTCGCGAATGACGGTGTGCATGCTGAAGTTTCAAGTTGCTAAGTCGACGAGTTCCAGCGCTCTTTTTCGGAACTTGAGTATCCGGGAAGCACAGATGCGCTAGGCAAATCACCCGTAAGAAGTGCGACCATGTGACATTTCGAAAGCAGCATTAGCTTTCACGACGAAGATATGAAGTGGCCCTTCCTGGGAATGAGGGATTCAAACTTGCAAAGAACAGCAAGTCGCCGTTACATCACTTGAAAGGCTAGTCAACCACCTCAAGAATATGAAGGGACCTAGTTCGAAACGTATGACAGCACTATAAGAAAAGACTTGCGAGCAGGACATGCCGGAGTTGTTACTCCTGCACCTTCTGACACGACCAAGTTATGTTATGAGTCGCACAAAAACTTCATGCGTGAACAAGCACTCACAACAAAAATTCGAGTCATGTTTGACGCTTCGTCACATGCCAAAGGATGCAAGTCATCTAACGACTGCCTAGAAAAAGGCGACATCTTATATCAACACCACCCTGGACATCCCGTCATGGACATCCAACCGTTCAGCAAGCTTCAGCGCCTACTCAATCACTGCGTATATATTTAGATTCATCGATTGCCCCCCCCCCCCCTGCAAACACAACACTGATCAAGTTGGACTCCTCATGGCAACAGAAATCTCAAATGCTGAACTGGACTCGATCAGACGTACCCATGAGCAAGGCCTTCTTGCACAGCTCAATTGTCTGACAAAGGGTCAGCCCCCCATCTCGAATTGCAGAACTACACCCTTTTTTAGACTATGAGGGAGTTCGTGTTGGAGGTCGCTTGTCGTTCTTGGAATCCACACAAGACGTGAAACACCCCGTTGTATTGCCGTCTGAGCACCACTTTTCGACACTCCTGGAAATAGAGCCGATCCTCACTTTCTGCATGGAGGAGTGAGGGACACACTTACACAGCTTCGAGAACGTTATTGGATTTGACACGTAACGGCGCACAGGATGCCTGACGTAACCAACGTTGGCTTGAGCAGGCAGTCTTAGAATCAGACACTACCTTAATGCAGCGAGACTGTCCGAAGTGCCGGATGGGCACGAGTCGGAGTGTTGACGTTACAGGCTTCTCCAAGTCGGCGTCGGTGATGTCAACTACCACGTCGTTTGTGACACCTGTCATTGCCTTTTTGACGTAAGTAATGAACGAGGGCACTTCGGTATTCCCCAGATGCGTGACGGTATTCAGACGCTGAGTATAGTTTTATTTGTCACACCAACTGAGAATATATTCTTGTTATTTGTGCGACCTTCTGACTTCCGAAAATGTGGCTCCAGTTAAGGTTAGTTCTTTGTGTTCTGCTTGATGTCGATCGTGGCCGTTCAAAGAGATAGATGATCGGCGTCGATGAAGCAGGAGGCAGGTTCGAGGTAATGAAACTTGAATATATATTGTGGCGAAGTATTTACAGAGTCATATGTACAGCTTGCCGAACGACATTGACAACACAAACATTAACAGCGTCTTACTCTTCTACTTAACTTTCTTAAGTTAGAGCCTAGAGCACTGTTACTACATACGACGAACCGCGTCTCACTGTTCGGCCACCAAGTGGTTACGGCCCAGACTATAGTTGCATCCTACGGAGTCTTACTGATCTATCAGCTCAGTGATTACAGCCTAGACTGAAGGATCCTGGGTCCTACGCAGTCTTTAATACCTTGCGGTAAACAAAGAAAAGGGACGGGACTATTGCTGGTCCTCCTCAACATTCGCTTAGCCAATCTCTTTAGCAGTTAATATACACCGCTCCTCACTGGGCAGCACCTAATCTCGATAGCAGTGTTTCTACCTCTCGACAGGCCCTTTATCACTCTTCCTCAAAATGGCTCTCTCTCTCCCCCCGCGCTCTTAGCGGTTCCTCGCTGCGTGGATGCTTTCAATGTTGTTTACCCGTTTCTGTGCCGGGAATCCACAGGCCCCCCTCTCACTGACCACCCGAAGTGACAGCCCAATGCATACCGTTCCTGGTATCAATCGGTGTTGCCATAGACTCCACATTCCGAGGATCGGGAGCGGTGCTGGCCGTCATACTAATTGTGGACAGGTCTCAACTGACCCTGTGACGGTTCGGCGAATTGGAAGCGGTGCCGGTCTTTAGAGTAATTGGACACAGGATTCAATTCACCCTTTGGGGTTTGCGGGGAGCAAGAAGTGATTGACAGTCACTGCTCCCTTGACATTAGGACCACGCGTCGCGTCGCTGACAAGGCTGACAAAGGGTACCAGAGGGCCGGCGTCCCGCCTTGCCCGAGAGATGGCATTCGGAGAAGCTACTTGCTTCCAAACGAGTTTGCTTTCAGAAAGCATTAGCAAGGTCGCGTCAACAAAGACGCGGTGAGCTGGCGCCGGTCCGCTCCGAAGACGAGTTGAAAGAGTATCGTATAGGCCTAGTGCTCTCGTTTGGCGGCGCCACCGCTCTCTCACCGCGCAGCGCCACAGCGGCCAGGATGGGCATTATCTGCGATTTCCTGGCGCGCGCAAATCTTGGAGTCCATGCATTCGCTTTCCGGAGCATAGCTCGAAGTTGCACCGAAAGGCGAGCCCCGTTTACTGTTTTGCTGCTACAGGTAGGTCGCCAACGTTGACGATAGTTTAGAAGGAGCAGTTTGGCTCGCGGGGGCGACTTATACGCCGTTATAATCACATATACTGCGAGAACTGCTCAATGCCGTCAATCCGTTAGAAATCGGTCAGCGGATTGAGCAGACGAACGTGGATTGCGGCGTGCGTTTAGAAACTCACATTAAACTTTCCTTGGTGTAATTCATATATCCGTGTTTTGTAAAGCTTGAATTCAGAAAATTAATCTAACAGCAACCTAGCGAGCTCGCTAGTTTCGTGGTCGGTGTGCACTAGCAGAAAGCTTGGCTGCATGGTTGCTTTGCCTTATCAGCCGCCTTAAATAATAAAAACAAAATCAAAAATAAAACGTGCAGACCTCGCGTAGCAATGGCCTTTTCGCTTTATACAACTGTTAACGCGTCAAATCAGCACGCTATAGCTGTCATGCGGTGGCTGATTATTGCTTGGAATGATTTCTTATGCGCCGTCCTAGTCCTCCGCAGACGAACAGACTGGTTTTGTTCTATGAATTGTATTTAAACAGGCACTTCTGTGAACGCATAGACACCCTTTTCGCCGACCGACTCGTTGTCATCTGCACAAAATAAGGAAAAATTGTGCAAACTTATCGCACCTCCGTGGCGCTGACCTTGTACGCCTATACGACGACATATCGTACCTTAATTCTGTGCACTTGGAACAAGCAATCGACATATGCTACGTACGCACGCATGATCACAAAGCGAAATATCCCCGATTGACCATGCTTTTAGACTGCGCGAAATCGTTGCTTTGAATATGTTAAAATGTGTTTTTTTTTCGCCTGTAGGTCGTCTCATGACCAGCCGATCATGAGAGTGAGAACTATCTATGCAATTCGCGGATGTCGCACATTAAATTTGCAGAGAGCTGCTCGACCAAAGCACCTGATCCTGTCACCGCCGTTGCTGCCATTCGAGTGATGAATAGAACTCCGAGCTTGTAAGAAGATATTTGCCAACGAGCGGCAGCTTGACCGCGCGCCTAACGGTTGCAAACCAACGTTGCCCCAATCACCATCGTTACATTTAGAGGAAAACGGATAAAATTCCATCGTTGGTACCTTCCTGATAGTGTTCCTAAAGCTACTATAGAATCCATACACGCGACAGCGCGTAGATGTAAAATATCCCCGCCGCGTACGCACGCTCGCGTTACTCTGGCAAGGCCGGCCGTGAGAAGGGAACTCGCAGTTTTTTCCGGCGGCCGCCGCCAGTGGCCACAGCGGCGCAGCACGCACGATTTGAAACAGGAGCGCACGAGGCCTATAGCGGCCAGTGCAGCGTTGTCTGCTCTGCCCTATTGACATATGAGAAGTAGAACATAACAGCTCCCTCAAAATATTAAGTGAACGACTGCCTATCAGGAGAGTTCAGGTTGTCTGTAGCTCTAGTGGGTACGTGCAAGACAATGGAAGGCTGCTTGGCAACGTCCATGGCTCGTTGCTGGTCCCTACAATTTGAAGTCCTCCGCAGCTTTCTTTTCCATCGACGTAGGGCAAATGCCGTAAGACAAGCTTCCGATTCTTTCTCTACAACGGATGAGCTGTCGGTAGAATGATGGCGAGCAACAGGTGTGCCGGTGCGGTCACCCAGCTTCGGTCCGCCTGTAGCCAGATGGCTGGGGTGGTGGTCCCCCGTCCCAAAAGACAACGTGCTCCGGGCTGCTCCATCAGTGAGCGTCAGGAATATATAGTGATTGTAGGGAAGAGGAAATAGGCACTCATATCTGTCGCCCATACTGGGGACACGGCTAAGCGCCTTAGGGGAGGGGGGTAAGCGACATAAAGGGAAATATGTGGGAATGTTCTGACTACCTCTCAGCCTTGGTAGTCGGAATATTACAGTGTTCTCATAGCTCCCTAATCCCCGATAAGCATAGCGCTTTGTCACCGAGTTCGTTCTAGTGCTATAATTTGTAGGCTATTGACAAAAATGAAAAAAAAATGGAGGACGGCCCTTGTTGTGATGCATGAGACCGCAGTAACAACACGCGACAATGGGCAATGATCTACGAAAGGCTCTGCAGGTCACTGCACACGGTCTAACAGGACATGAAAGGCTCTGTACGTAAAGTAATCCCAGACTATGCCAATTCGGCTGCAGCTACAATGGCTGAAGGAGGGAGAATGAGCAGTAATACCTGCGATACCGCCGGAATCTGATCGAGAGCCTGATGTGTGACGTGAGGGCTCGCGTTAGGAAGCGGTGCGGTACTCGCTTGCTTGATAGGAGTACTAAGGAAGGCTCGATGGAGTGTCTTATCTCATTTACAAGTCTCCTTACCGAAGCAGCAGGGACTATGCCCATTGCATAGTGATCGAAAAAAGTTAGTGAAGTTTGCACTAGTGGCGCAAGGCTAGCGAAGCTGATCAGTGCTTGGATGATCCAGATTTGTCTCCGACACACACGTATTTCGTCGTATTCCGAGGCTTCAGGAAACGCCTCTCAATGCACCGCGATGCCCAGCGAACGCTTCTCAAGGTTTTGCACCGAGCTCAGCTGTAAAGACATTGGCGTCGAACCACGTGGCCTTTGCTTGACGCCGTCCCGCCCCTTTACTATACTACACTATGCACAAACGCATTGTTTTGTGAGACGACGACGACCATGATGATGATTATGCTCCTTCACATTTGGCATCTACCAACTTGGGGGGATTAGCGAAGACTCAGGCCGATTTGTGGTTAATTTACTGCATATGCTACATGAAAGGTTTATTCGTCCTTTGATGTGAATTTGAATATTACAAACGTAGTATTTTGATACGAAATAACCACGAAATAAGCTGTGTAGCGGACAAATCGACGCACTCTGTCTTTGTCTCCTTTGTCTTCTGCTAGCGCGTGCAACATTGAGCCTGCCAACCGCAGTTTTTCCAGTGTAGAAGTGGGCTGAGGTCATGTGCGCAAGAGAAGAAAGAAGCGCGTGCGAACATTGGCCATTGCATAGAAGTGCACGCGCAACTATGGGGACCAAAACTAATGATGATTGTAATTTTGCCACACGCCGAACGCTTTATGCGAGCCAGCCATGCTTCGAATTTAAAACAAAAAGAGCCAAGAAAAACTCGCAGCAATAATCCAAGACTACATCCAGGACCGCTTCCAGGGTGCAGCCCTGAGCGCTGGAGCCAGGCTTCCCAAATAACCATGAAAGGCATCGGCATAAACATCAAGAGCAAAAATAAATGTCCGTTGAGTATTTCTTGCACAGTTGTTTTTTGAGATCCTAAGCTGTTATAGACCAGTTACCATGGCCGATTTGGGTGCCGATGGCGTCCGCCGCAGCCGCCGCCACCGCTGCCTGTTTCCGTAAGCCCAACTGGTCACAATAAGAAAAGAGAAAGAGAGAGAGAAACCGCATGCCTCCGCGAAACTGAATCTAGTTCAATAAGAGTGGTGCCACGCACCTGTGACTCTTACCACCTGGTTGTGTACTTTGTGTTCTCTGCCACGGCTCTGTTGGTAGGAGTGATGTTTAAATACACATTTGGGCAGTCGCGACCTGTTGTTTCACCGACGAAGATAAAATAGGACAAGGAGGAGAAGGGGGAGAAAGAAAACCATGACGGAGAAGCAGAAAAACGATAAGGTGGAGGAGGACAAGAACGGTTAAAAGAAGAAAAAGAGGAGGAGGGAGAAAATGAGGGAAAATTCCACGAACAGCCGTACTGAAACGTCGGCAGGCGCAGCCAAAGCGTCGGTGTCTTTTACCTTTGACCCCAGGGCAAGTGGTGCGAGTTCGGGGAAACACTTGAGAAACAAATGCTGATGTCTTGAACGCGAGGCAGCCGAGCTCCACTCGGTCGTTACAGAGAAGGGCGACGTTCCGAGGCAAAACCGTCTACACCTCTTGAGAACATCGGAGGCATTCAACAAACTCTGGACTCTTCAAACGATGAGAACTTAAGTAGTGAAGTCCCTAACCTCCTTCAACAAAGATGCCGTCGGCAGGATAAGAGGGTTAAGCCCTGGCCCCAGACTGGTCTACCAGAAACTGATGACAGCGGAAGCGACTCGGCTAGGAGGGTAACTTTGTGCAAGAGCCGTAACAGCTTACCGAGATTTGGTTGTGCTTTCAGGAGTGTATTTTTTGTTTGTTTTCATTATGAAGACATGGAGGATGTATCGTGTTTGATCAAGCAGCTTTTGTCGATGCACACGTGCAGCATGGTCTGATCACCGCGTGCCCTCTGTGCGCAGTGTCAGCCTTACCTTTCTCTTACCCTTTCTTCTAGAATGTACAAAAGGCGGCACCGAATAAACTGCGACGTTCTTTGTTGCGTTGAATTCGTCCAGTATGTGTCCCAGACAGCCGCTGCACGAAACACAAACGTCTTGCCTCATTATGTACTTCCCAAACGAATTACAACGCTCAACTTAAGGCATTACCAAATGTGCAGCACGTTTCTGCCTTCATGTCTTACAGGGGTGTAACACAAGCGGAACTTTTCAGTGCGAAGCACTTTTGGGGGATCGGCTTGTCGTCGATCGTGTAATCACGCACAAAATCATGTTGCAAAAGCATGTTCAAAGCAGGCTAACATTCCTCAAAACCCGTTCAAAATAAACTAACATGATTCAAAGTAATATAAGCTACACCAGTAACCAAGAGTTAACGGCAGCAATAGAAACTTCCCGCTGACACAACACTACAACACTGTCTGAGTGCACTGCCTCCAGGATCGCCCCCAGTTTTTGTCGACCAGGCTAAGCAAGTGCATAATCGATTGAAACCGTTTGAGCGCAGCGATTTACATGTTCCCTGCGGGAAGCTCCAGTGCAACACTGCTCCGCACTTCCCCACGTTAGTGGAGATGCATTAGGCGTCCCATTTGAACTACACAATACCAATTTTATTTGCCTAAAATACATGTATAGCATGTGAACCTAAAGTTAGAGAATTATATCGGGAGATTATGAATAATTAACTGCAAACTGTTTCTTTTTTTCGCTGAGGATACGTTATATTTATCACCCTGTTTCGAGCAGGCGTCATCGTTGACGAAGCCATTGTGAAATGAGTAATTCGAAGTAGACTAATTAGAGACACCAGCGGAATCCTCCTTCTCCAGTGATCCATTTTTCTTCCGTGACCTCAGCTCATCTGAACAGACTCCCCTTGCACGTAATCCTCGAATCTCGCAGATCATATCGGAATGGATAATGTGATTCTTTTTCAGGCCGAAGGAACCTTCTATAAAGAAGGAAATAATTTTATTGGGCTCTGCTTAAATAAGTGGCCACTTCTCGCCCATGCTTTGCATCGGTGGCTAAGTAAATGCGACGTCAAAAAACTAGAATCAAGTCACAAATGAATAAGCTTACGATAAAGCTGATTTCCTTCCCTACGGCATGCCACTAATTCAGGCGTTCTATTCAAACAAAGCTTACCTTAACGAACCGTTCCTGTGAATATTGGCGTTAGACATGTTATTAGAGAAAGCGACTGTATAATGCCAAAAGCTCCTAACAGCGAAGGACTGTGCCTGGGGTCCTAGGTTATTGGTTTTGCTTGAGGAGCCCACTGCACATGAATCAAGCAATTTGTCGTCCGAAAGACGAAATTCGTCAGGCTATAAATTACGACACAGCGGATATTCTTAGTCTTATTTTTGCCTCCTGTTCATATGACGTGCCATGTTGCGAAAGCTCAGTCGGTGAATTCTAGGCCAGAATCTAATTATTTTGTGAAAGGTACTCACTCGTGAAGCTTTCCTTTTAACTCGGTGGCGGTTCCACAACCGTAATAAGGATTGCACACTTTGAACCCTTTTTTAGTTTTCTCGAGTTATTCCAAGTGTGCAACAGTGTAACCTGTCATTTTTGTCATCTTTCTTTCTCGTATATATAATTTTGGCAAGTGGAAAGAGAGTCGGGCATTCTGTGAAGTAGCGTTTATATCAACTTCGTATTAATGATTGCGATGCTCTTAGATGTGGTGTAAGTACCTCGTAAATCACTAATTGCACTCGATGAGCGCAAACAGCGAAACATTTCTTTCAGTTAATAACGTGGTTCGTGCAACTGAACGCACAATCAGGAGTTCCTGCTCTCAGTAGAAAGAATTCCTCGAGCCACGTGCCCCTGATTTCTATTGTTTGTTTGCTTTTCGCATTGGAATAATCCTGTCAAAACTCCATCTTTGTCAATTTTTTCACTTCTCCGACGGCGAGAAAAGTTGAACGATGATTTGCGAAATTATGGGGCGCACGTAGACGTGTGCGTAAAGTGTGGACGACACGCTTCGAAAAGAACGTTTATGCCCCCTTGCCCAAGAACCACTTTCAAGAAAGGCTGCTAAAACCGCAAGAACAAAATGTCGCAACAACTAATCGCGTCAAGCGATAACATTTAAGACATGGCCTGTGCGGGGTCTTCAGCGAGCCAATTCATGGTGTAACGCGAAATATCGAGCACAAGGTCCGAAATATGCGTATACACCGAGAACGGGCGTGGTGTTGCTCGTATTCTCTTCCGGGAATAGGTCGTTAAAGCGCCAGACACGTCACGACCCGCAAGAGCAGTCTTGACGTTGTCGCTGGTAGTTAGTTTTAAAAGTAGCAAACGAAAAGCCTCGTTATTAGATGAGTGAGCATTTATTGGCTCCTTCCCATTAGCCATCATCACGCTAACCAGGAAGAACCGCGTATCGAGAATGTTGGTGCCCGGACGTCAACTTTATATTTAACGTTGTCCGTTCCAGGAGCTTATACTTACTCTGTCTTTCAGAGAAAATGATATAAAAAGGGCGAAAAAAGCATCCATAACGATCTAAAATGAGCAGTAAAATGAACTAAGCCAAGCAAAAACTACGAAAGAAAAATAGAGTGTAAGAGGAAGGCACACTACCATCTTCGCGCATTGTGCATGTTCTCGACAAGCATTGAATATTCGCGCTGTTTATTTCTTTCGTGCTCCCCTCAAAGGCACGCCAGGAGACAATTCCAACTGTGAATGAGCGAAACAAACTCGCGTCTGCTTTGGGAAACAGTGCGGGCTCGAGGAATGGCCCTATTGATGGTAGCAAAGCTATTGATGGCTTGGGAGAGGTCGTATTTCGTTAATGATTTACGTTGACTACCGCTAGGCAAGCGCCTTCCTTGCTCGGCATTTGAACGTGCTATATCGACGAAAGAATATAGGTTAAAAAAAGGGATATACGACAAGCAACAGGCGGAGAAGCACACACACACACACACACACAAAAGAGAGAGAAAGCGGGACTCGCTACGTCTACATCGGCATCATCTTTCCATCCCGTGAAGTTTTCCTCGATGCGTTCCCTCTTGTCGACGAATGCCGGGCGGAAGAGAACAAGAATGTCCCTGTTGCAGGTCTGAGACGTGTACTCCAACAGCCGCAATTGCAGAACGTGAGTGAAAGGCAAGAGTAAGAGAGGGAGAGTGCTGGATAGAGCAAAATATGAAGAGGGCTTGAATTTTCCGCTCAGCAGACCGCATAAATCAGTTAACAGAGCCCAGCAGCAACAGCAAGAGAGTGTGCCCGAAGTGTCCCTTAGTTGAAGGAAATCGAGAAAAATAATGAGACAGAGTGACGTAAAATATGAAAATAGGCTGAAAGGGAAAGCGGCAAAAGCGAGAAAGTGACGTTGTATCGTCGCTAGCACCTCAACTCTGAGAAATGGCTGAAGGCGTTGTATAGCGCTCCTTGGGGCACACGTGCGCAGGTTCCTTTGCTTCTCCCGCGAAAGCGCGTCTCCAGCGCTCCTAGCTCCCTCTCCTTTCTTTTCCTCTTCCTTCGTCTTCTTCGTTCATCGTGGTTCGTGCGCCAGTCGCGACACAGACAGTAAGCACCATCTATTATTCCCCAGAGCGACGATGAGAGAAAGAAGGGTCCGAAATGGCTCGTATATATGCGCGTAGCAGCAGGTGAACCCCTCAACCACGACACTCAAACCTATATCGACCGCCGACCACTCTCAGGCAAGCATGGGGCCGACAGTAAGAGCAGGAATGATGCACGTCCTCCTCGCCCTGTCCTGCGCTACGCTCGCCTTGGCCGGCGGCTCCTTTCCTGGCAAGAAGAGCCGGTATGTGTGCGAAATATTTTGACCGTGTGCAGTAGACATGTTTGGACCAATCAGATAGCCTTATCGTCCGTGGCGGAAGTGTGCTGTACAAGTTAGGCGCTCCATCCATTGTTGGAATGTTTCGCTTGTTACTTTCAGCTTGGCAGATGCGCGCTGGCAATCCTTTTACGACGAAAGAAACCTTTGCAGGTGCTTCGAAAGTGGGACGTGCTTAGTACTCTTACTCGGAGTTAAAAAATGTGGAGCCTCGAAGCACTTCTTTGACGTTATAATATATACGCACCGTAATGCTTTACAGGTTGTGCAATCGCTAGAATCCATTGATTAGCGTGCTATCAAAAGAAAGAAATTTTTCGCGGTAGGTCGTACACGAATAAAAAGTGGCGGAATGGCCAGATCCAAAGAGTGGAAAATGTCTACAACGCAAATGCGACACGAATATGACCCCCACAAAATGGCGTTAAATTTTAGAACTTTATTGCCATAGCGAACATCTGCTGATGCTACAAGGAGCGCAATGTCATTTCAGGCAGCTGCAAATCGTACATTGTGTGGGAACAACCATCGTGTTGTTTGCCTGATTGACGTACCTTTTTACTGAAGAACAAACTGAACACGTTAGGAAGCGCTAATTGGAGAACGTGAGCCTCTTCGCGGTAACCTAGAACAAGTCTCACGTACGGAATGTTTCCAGCAGTAAACAAGGGAATCAAGTGGCTTCCCAAAGCCGTCTGTTGTGGCATGTCTTATGATGTGCTCCCAGGTAATGAAAGGAAGAATCACAAGAAGAAGCGCATGTATGCTCTAATTTGAGAGAGCTCATGCCGATAAGGCAAGCCGTGCTATGACGGTTATGCCATTTGCGCTTGTCGGCACAGACACATGCTTCGATGATGAGTGGTATGTGCTGGCTCCTCGCATCACAAAGGAAAAAAAAAGTGACAGCCATACTGAAATCCCGGTTGCCCAGTAAAGCTGCGATATCATCTGACCGACATGTCAACGTGACGTAGCCTCGAATGACTGAGTAATGCACTACATGCAGTGGCTGACAGCAAAACAGTTTAATGCCTTTTACCAATACTTTATTTGTTTGAAACGAGATTGAGAACTGCTGTATGATGCTACATTTTGCATGCGTTGCTAGGCGGATTCCTCTTTTACATACGAAGATGTAGTGACATCCTCCCCTTGAATAACGTATGCCACAGTTGCTGCTGAAAGGTATTGTTCATGCACTTATCATCTACCATATTATTTCGACGCCTTAATAAACACAATGTTGATGCTATAACACCAGATATCTAATTCTAACTATTAATATAGTCCCTTCTAAAACGTGCGAATAACTTGCATGTAAATACAGCATGCCGTACTACCTTCGGGATCTGCCTCTATTCTGTGCCGACTTAGGATGAAGGCGCGTGCACACTGGCGGAAAAACACGCGCGGCGCGCCGCCGGCGGCAAAACGCGAGCCCTCGAGGCTGCCGCGCGTCAGGATTTTCGTGCCGCGAGAGCGATCGGTTACGCGGCGTCCCGAGTGCCGCCGAGGAGGAGACCAATCAGAGCGTCCCCGTCCGTGACGTACACTCTCCATCGCGGAGTCATGCGGACCCGCCCGGAGGCTCGTTTCGTACCCGTACGGTGGCTCGCTTGCTTCTCGCGCCCGTTCGCTCGGAGGAGGCGGGATTTCGCGGCGCTGCCGCCGCGGTTCGCCGCGAGCAGTGTGGCCGTGTCGCCGCCGAAGCGTTTTTCCGCCGGCGGCGCGCCCCGCGCGTTTTTCCGCCAGTGTGCATGGGCCTTAAGAAACACCGGTACTTGCGAAACACACCTGCGGTCGTTTAGAAACTTGCCCAGACGCACTATCAGAGTGCACCGCCTTGGCGGTCGGACCATATTTTCTATTGACGTACGCGATCATTTGCTTTAAATGCTTCAACCTCCGACCCATTGTTCCAATTATTTTACAAATACGATCCTGTTGCTGGTACGGAGCGTCCTTACCATCATCCAAGATTGTCGCCGGTAATCTACATCTAGGTGCGCATTAGTAAACTTCATGACCATGTTGTGATTTTCGCCCTTTAACCATTACAGCTGCTTATGTGTAAGGTACCAGAAAGCAAAAGTGTGACTTCTATCGAGTCAGCTCGCTAAGGGGTGTCGTTTTTTGATAACGGAACGGTTTAAGGTAGAGGTAATTCCGAATGGGGAGTCCACAGTTAACCGCGGCGCTGTGACGCAGAAAGGAAAAGTTCTTGCCCTTGACCCACTACACAGATCGATACGTAGAAGGCCAATATAGAACGAAAGAAAGGAAAGAAAGAAAGAAAGTCTCGGCTTGCGCAAAGGGAAAAGTGGACCCGCTCTTGTCCTCAACTCACTACCCCCATCATTGCCCTCAGCCCAATGCTACATAATAGTGATGGTGGTGATGATAGCGCTAAATGATAGTGACATCATGAGTGAGAGTGATCGTACAGCTAGCCTACGAAGGTGAGGAAGAAGGCGAATAGAAAGGTTAAAAAATGTGAAGACTCCGAGACAAGTACACGACAACGCGTGCGTAGTGTCGTGTAGCGACAATACACTCCTATCCGCTAGTTAAGTGACCGATAAGAAAAGTAAAACCAAATTTAAGAGGCTGATAAACAAGGTGATCCCACCAGCTCCGCTGTTCGACCAGTCTCCGTGACGTTAGGTCAGTGAACGTGTTTAAATTTTGTTTTCTTCGCGATCACCGCAGTGGTAGGGGTGATCAGCCCCAGCAGCAGCAAGCCAGGATGCCCCGTGTAACACGAACGTGGAATATCGCGTCTGTGTCAGGTATGTAGAAAATCGCTGTGTCCAGCGTATTTTGCCCACGCGAAGACGAAGCAACGGTGAACAACAGGGCGAGGGAAGAGCACGGACACGGGCGCTGGGCTCTTCCTTCGTCTTTCGTCCTGTTCTTCAGCCGTTGTTTCGTCTTCCCGTAATCATAAGCTAACCAACCCATATGACAGCCCTTCTACGTTATGTTGCTTGTCGGAAAAGTAGAACATTTCAGTTCTCAAACAGGCTGCTGTGGTGGTACACTGGTTACGGTTCTCGGTTCTTGGTCACCGACACGAAAGGCGCGGGTTCTCCCCAGCCCGCACGGTCGCATTTCTGTGGAGGAGAAATGCTAAGAGACGCGTTTACTGTATGATTTGTATGAACGAAGCTTTATTTCCACTGAACATTTGCACAATGGACGAGGGGGAGAAAAAGCCGTAGAAAAACGGCCTGAAAAATCTCAACTGCCTTACAAGCAGCGGGACAGGTCAGCAAAGCATACAACGTGAAAAAAGGAAATAACAAAGGCACAACTTTTGTGCAGCGTGTAAGTGAATGCCACTTACGCGTATACGTTAACATATGCGCAAGGGTTGCTGTGAGAAACTGTCAGCAAGAAACAAGCTGTGGTAGTCAGGACAGAAAAAAAAACAACTCGCTTGTGGCTGAAGCAAAGAGTATACAAGCATCATCACGAGACTTTCATACGAGCTCTTAAAACTTGATTGGCTTCACTGAACAAACAAAAAGAGTGACTGTCGGTCATTTGTCAGAGCCAGGAGTGAGCTTGCCTAGTTGGTAATCGATAGTTGAATGAACAGCGCAGCAACGGACGCGCACCCGTTCTTTTTTTATTTGTCCCTCGTTTGTTGGTGCGAGGTTTGTAGATTATCAGAGCGGGTAAAATTGCAGAATTTTTGTTCCTAACACTTCGAGAAAATCAACATAGATTTATCAGCCCGAATGCGCAATGTTAAATGTGCAATCATAAATGGATGCGCAATGTCGCAGCTTGTATTGTATCTGGGGAAATGCGCTGCGTAGGTTCCCCGGGAGCACGACAAAGCTGCAATAAGTCACATAAAGCAACAAAATATCATATTTTATAATAATATTAGAACGGAGGGAACCGATCGAAGATAGATGTTGTCGTGCCTTTCTTAGACGCTATGTTCTGCGCTGAGAAAGTGATGGCGTAGAAGATGCTCTTGTAAAAGATGCGCTCTTGTCACTCAAGAAGACGAAAGCCAGGTTGAATACCAGGTAACTCATGGTGCTTAGAACTCTACAAGACATAGTGAAGCCATCACTCGCGTTTTCTGTGCCCTCGCGGTGGTGCGAGCCTCCTCGATTTTCGCGCTCGTTCTCGGTCTGCGCGAAACTCCTGCGCGGAACGCGGTGGCTCGCTGCGACGCGTCGCGTGCAGTCAAGTGCGCGGCACTAGGCAGTGCTTCACTCTGCCACACCAAAGAGAAGCAGTGCACGAACGGTACACGCGCATACTTGGCAACTCGGCGGACCGGGATCGATTCCTCCTCAGACCAGGAAATGTTCTGCGGGATGCGATCAATCGGCGTTGTTCTTAGGAGCCTCTCTGAGAAATTTGACATGAAAAGGGGGCTATCTTTTACGTTACGACGCCAACGTCACCAGTAATGTAAGGAGCAACGCCATGTGGTGACACCATCGTAACGTCTTCGCATTAACTTAAGTTGTGACCTCATCGCGACGTCGCAAGGACGGTGATGGCGTTATTACTTGGTGTCATGGGTTTTTAGAAAAGGTCGCGCCAAATCGGCAATGTTTCGCGCCCAAGGTTTGCGGAGGGGAGCGTCAACGTAGTCACCTCAGGCTTTCGCTTAAAAAAAAAGTAGCAATACGAAGAACCGTGAATCCATGAGGGGCGTGCATGCACGAAGCGTTCGATGTATACATCATGTTGTGGCACTGTGTTTCGAAACCGAATCTTTGATATAGAAATCGTGCACCTCAGCGTCGCTCGCTGTAGGACTTCGAAGGTTGTTCTACGCGAACAGTCATCTACTATACTCGCATCGTGATGAAGAAAATGGAAGGAACACAATTTTTCTTTGTAGGAAGACCGGTACAGGGGGATCATTACGTAGGTACAGCCCAGTCTATATGGCAGAACAATATTTGTGCTGCTGTATTATAAGTAGGTTCGTGCTCCGTTAAAATAAAAAAAAAGTACTTTTGCAATAAATACATTCAGCCTTCACCTGTGAAAGTTGCTTTTTTGTCGACTTTCATTTTTATTGGTCTCCTAATAATCATATTAAAGTTCATTGTCTGTCTGTCTGTCCTAATAATCAGTCGGCACCTATAGCGATTCTTATCAGACGCGAACGAGCACCATATGGCACCATGCCTAGTGACAAGTGCCATAAGATTCACAGCTAATGTATGCGTGGTGCTTTTTTAGGAGCCAGGAAATTGGCCTAAACTATGCAATGAAACGGGCTACTTGAGTGCATCTGTTCTCGTGACACAATTCGAGTCAAACACAGTCGCATAGTGCTTTTTGCCATGCAGAATCTGAAGCTGGCAATTTTGCCACGTGCTCACTCAGATTGCAGCTTGGAGCGATGCCAGCAGATCTGCGAGGAGCACTACGGCGCCACCAAGCTTGATGTGACGGGTCGTTGCAATGGCGACGGCTGCAACTGCGAATACCGAGAACGTAAGGAACACTCATGCCTCGTGCCAAAGTCACGAGCTTATCGACTTGTCACATTCCCTCCTTTTATGTTAATGAGCCCAGGCAAGACAGTGTAGACATTTGAGATTCCTTACAACTGGTATGGCACACGTAATGTCCACAAGCTACTAGAGAGCAAGCAGCACTTCATGGACCCGACTGAGTTCATGCGAGTAATTTGAGTGAAAAATTTTTACGAATAATCTGCACAATCAATATTTGTCAAGCTTTAGTGCAGGCAAAGTAAGAAAACACGTGGTTCAATTGGGAGACCACATGAGCAGGTAAGTGGCAGCTAGGCCCAACGTCGACAACGTTTGTTGACAACTTAAGGCTTCAATTTCTAACACGCTAGCGGTGCTGCGTTCCAAGCCGAACTCTCCTCGCTTGTTTTACATTCTCCCTTATATTTAGAAAAGGTAGCGGTTAGAGGCCCAAGTGGTTACAATTTAAAGCGTATATGCGTAGGAAATACCTGTATGCCGATCTTCCTATCTATAGTTACAGCCGAGATACTGGCACTTTAATATCGTGTCAGCATACCAATGACGTCTTAATTAACTTCAGGTACGTATTAACGGAGTACAACTAGGCTTCCTTGGCTCATCTCGATCCTCTCAAATATATCCATCCATCAAGTGGATTAATTTCCGCCTTTTAAAAAAGGACTTTTTTTTTCGCGGCTTGTTTTCTTCCAGGCATACAGTGAGGCACACACCGCGAGAGTCACTTACCGCTAGGGCCGTAAAAAGATTCAGTGGTCTTGAAGTTCTGATTTAAGGATGGGATGTTCGGAATTATATAGCGCAGAGGATGTGCAAGTGCGTAGAAGGGTAAAAAATGAGCTGTGCCTTTTTTAATGCGGCCAATTTGTCCAATTCCTTTACCTAGCTCTCTGATGAACTATATAAATAAGCTGTTTAAGCATTCAATATCCTCATCTCCCAAAAGGAATCTTTAAAGGTGCTTGGCCATCTTTCTTCTGTTGTCGTCGACGGAGTAGACAAGTGTTCAAAATATCCGGCAGATCGTTAGTGCTATCATGGCAGACAGGTACATTTGCAATGGAATATGCGCGTCCACCTGTTTTGTAGCACGCACCTACAAGGGAATCCGTACCGATTTCTCAGAAATGAAAGCTTCCTAGCTGCCGAAAAAATCGCCCTGGTCCGGCGTTTGAATTAAGGACCAACGCCTGCCCGGGGCGCTCGCTCTTCCACTTGAGCTAACCAGGAGGCTAGCGATTGACAGCAAGAGGGCGAATCCATCGACAACTCCGAGGCACATGGGCATAATTATAGCGAATGAGTTCTGCGGAAACCAGGAAGGTGGAGTAACGTTTATGAAGGGGAAAATTAGCATCCACCCGCATCGTATAACGCCCCCTGAAACACACCGCATACCGCTCCCAAAACATATTTCCGGCTACGCCGGTGGCCTCTACTCAGTTCTTTCCTTCATCCATGTCATGGTCTTCGTAAAAGTAATTCAAAATATGTTTGTGTAAAATTAAACTTTCTTCACCTTTATTTAGAGTAACTGTGGCTGACATACCGTTCATTTATCAGAGATTTATATCGAAACACGTGTATGTCATATATAAAACATTGTCTCAGAAATGGTTCGTTTCAAAAGAAATCGTTTGCTTACTTGCTTTCTTACCAAATCACTCGATTTATGTTGACTTCTTTTCAAACAGCGAGTGTTATAGTTTTGGATTATCTTTATTTGTGCCAATCTTTCTTTATTTCTGTCACGATATACGTTATTCTTCTTGGAAAACTTTTCTCCAACAAAATAAGTTTTTACAGGAGGTCCCCTACACCTTAGTGCTATCAGACCTCCGTTTGTATGTTTTTGTATGATGTTTTTTTAGTAATGGCTTCATAAACTTGACGTCACTTGAATGTCGACAGCATCCTAGTGGCTTTTTTCATTGTCTCCTTGCGTGCCCACAGCATGCAGACAGATGCCATGCTACCAAAGCTGTCTGCGGACTAAGCGTGGAAAGTTGAACCTCAAGGCGAACTGCATCAGGCACGAATGCTTCTGCAAATGGGATAACCGTAAGTGTGGCACAACGCCAACCTCTCGGCTCAAGAACATGCAAGTTTTGAAACAGTGCCGCATAACAGAGAGACAGGCGTAGGTAATGTCGTAGGAGTGTGCGAATATTCAAATGTTCCAAATGTTTGCCGAATATTCTCAATATTTGTGCTCGACTCGAAAATGAGGAATTTGAAATGTCCAAATAATCGTCATTATTGGAATATCCCTAAAGACATGCGGTCCACTTAAACGAAAATGACCGATCGTTTGTGTTTACGCAAGATGTCGATACAGGAAATACGTATGCGGATAAGGACCGGTAGTGCAAGGAGGCGTGGGAGTGACCAATGACGGGCATCAGCTAACGACTGGGGCCGTATTCTGAGAAACGTCGCAAAAGGCGGTAGTATCGCTTACGCAGTACGTACGACCTCTCGTTACCAACATGCGTTATGACGTAAAAACATACTATAGCGGAACAAAAACAAGGACAGAGAAAGAAGCACACAGGACGACCTAGCTCTGTGTTACGATAAGCATCTTCAACTGAAGATGCTTATGACTATAAGCATCTTCAACTAAGTGCCCGACAGCGTTGTTGGAACTCATATAATCGGGCTTGTGTACTGCGCCTTCTTAACAGGCAGCGACAATGTGCTATCCCACCATTCGCTGCCGCGTACGATCTCTTCGGAATGCACTGCAGAGGCCTAATCATGTGGAACGAGTAATATTCCTTCGTGGTAGCCTTTGCATTTGTTATCGCATGTTTTACACTGTGACAGTTTATCAAATCAGTTACAATACGACAAGCTATTCTAGGCTATGTATCCTGAAGTAATATATTTTGCAGTGATATGTTATTTGTGTATTTTCAAAACATAATTACGTGGTAAATAAAATAATATCACTGAAGGCACATTTTTACCCTGATAATCCATACTCCATTCATATTCGAAAGATGTTATTTTCGCTTGACGATATGTTCTCGAAACCGATTCTATCCATCAGTGCGCATGGCTGGCGTGCGAATGTTGTTTGACCCGAAGATTTCAATGTCTATGTAACGGCAGCATACGTCACACGGGACGTATCTAGTGGTAAGGTATAGACGCATGGTTGATTGATTGATTATGGAGGTTTAACGTCTCAAAATCAGCTGTGATTATGAGAGACGCTGTAGTCGAGGGCTCCGGAAATTTTGACCACCTGGGGTTCTTTAACGTGCGCTGACATCGAACACTACATGGGCCTCAACATTTCGCCTCCATCAAAATGCAGCCGCCGCGGCCGGGATTCGATCCCGCGACCCTCGGATCAGCAGCCGAGTACCATAGCCTCTAGACCACCGTGGCGGGGCTATGGACGCATAGCAACGCACTTAATGATGTGTTCTCGTATGATCATTCGAGAATATGACATGAGACCTAATCAGCGCTTCTTGCTGGCACAAATATCGAAGGTGCCAATATTATCGCAGTCCTATATCCCTAACACTATTAGGCAACTACTACAGTCCACTAATATTTGATTCCTAAGCCATACTTTTGGAGTCGTTGCCCACAATGAAAACATGCCCAGAGCAAGCACTTCAATCCAGTTTCATGTCGCGCGAAATAGCTCTCTTAGTTACCGTTTGTTAGTCCTGATAGCAAATTCTTTCCTTTCGTTTAACATTAACGTTCATCCTGGCGTACATTCAACTACGTAATCTCTAACTGTCTATGAAGTAGTATGAGGTCCCGCCACGGTGGCCTAGTGGCCATGGCCCACGGCTGCTGATCGAAAAGTCGCCGTACCGAATGTCGGCCGCCGCGGCTGCATTCATATGAAGCCGAGAGGTTGAGGCCCGCGCACTGTGCAATGTGGATGGATGGATGGATGGAAGGATGCTATGAGCATCCCCTTTGTAACGGGGCGGTGACATGTGCGCCACCAGGCTCGTATGAAAACTTAAGAACTTTTCTTTTTTCTCCTTCTCTCTTTAAGTTGTCCTCATGCCTTTTAAATCTACTTCAATTAAATCGATCATACTATAGCAAAAACGGATATTCATAGCCGAGTTCTCTACCCCTTATGGCAGAAAGTCCTTATCTTTCCCTATAATTATTTTTGTCCGTTCTCTCTAGTTTTCTGTCAGTGCTCGTTAAAGAGCCCCTTGTGGTCGAAATTCGCGAAGCCAGAAACGCCAGGAATAATCGAGTGGTATTAGTGATGTTAAGTTGCAGAACTTAACTGTTTTGTCTTCTGCTAGGAATATTGAAATATTGAACATAATAATACGCCTGGCGTATTATTATAAACCGTGTACAGTCCTGAACTGAACAATCCCCAATTTGTGGTTGGTCAATCCGTCCATCGCAGGCAGAACTGACCAATCAGGAACGAACAACATGGAATACTATTGCGCATTCCGTGGTACGGTATAGACCCCCAGGAAATAGGCGCCAAAGCTCTATTCTAGCCTGATAAAAAGGGATGTGCAGAATTTCCCTTGTGGCCGTGTTATGAAGCTGAAAATAAATCGCGTTTTATTCTGCATAGGGAGAAACTCTGCGCGCCACATTAACCGCCAGTTGTCTATTTCACACGTTTTTTTAGGGGCGAAGCTCCTCTTAGTCTAACCATGTCACGCATCAGGCGTCAGTCGTCAGGCGTAACCCGCGTGAGAGAGAGACAGAGAGAGCGAAAGGCGCGCGTTGGCTATGGAAACGTTCTTTCTTAGAGGAACGCTCTACCAGCTCGCAAAGAAGGAGAACGCGCCCTCACCCGCGAGAGACAATGTTGGCGCAAGCAGCGTCTCCTAGCGAGTTTCTTGATTGAAAAATACCGACTGCTCGCGTTGGAGAAGCGTTCACCGGCAACCCATATATATATATATATATATATATATATATATATATATATATATATATATATATATATATATTATTTATATATGGAATACATGGAATCTGGATCTTGGCTTGAAAGATATATATATATATATCTGGAAATTGACTTCAAATGAAGTGCCGGTGGGAGATTTCACTTGTGCATAGTTGAACCATGAGGATTCGTAGCGTGCGCGTTAACTAAATTAATCCGGAACTCGGCACGATCTACGATGAACATCCCGAGCTTCGCCCACTCATCATCATTCACTCCATGGATATGCTGTAATTTTTTTTTACAAATCTCAGTTACCTGTCTAAGTTGTTATGCTGAGAATGACCTTTCAAGAACATTTTGTAGGATGGAAGTCTTTCCAGATTGTTGCATGTGGGTGGAAGTTTCATATTTTCTCTACCAATAACATTGTTATTAAGTCACAGAGATGCGCAGGACGACTCAAAGAGTCTGTGTCTGAAGATCTGACGTCTCATTCGCACCATCCCACTATTTGATTTCCTCGCTGCATCGGGCAATGAGTTAGATGCCCATGCCGTGAGACCTTCTCTGGATAGGTGCAACGTTATACAGTGAGAAGCTTACCCATAATTACAAAGCAGAGCCGAAAGGCGGAGACCTCAACGAGAAAAATTGCTCTTCCCTAGCCTAACCAAGAGGACAGAAGGATGAAAACAGTAAGCTGCAATTAGGGAGAAAATGGGGCAAGGGCACTACGCTGATATTCACGCGCACGACCGTTGATTGAAGGCGCCATTACTGAGTGGTAGGGGCGAGACAATGGAGCATGCGACTGTGGTGATATTAGGAAATTAACGTTGTGAACGCGAAAGAGGCACGCCGACCGTGACCGACAAAAAAGCTCTTCTGTATAGTCCGTATCATTTAGGATGCCTTTGTCGCGATCAATATTAGCCAATACAATATCTCGTATTCAAATATGTTGGTCACGGGATGGAATCCCGGCCGCAGCTGCATATCGATTGAGGCGAAATGTTGAGGCTCGCACATTGTGCGATGTCAGTGCACGTTACAGACCCCCAGGTGGTTGAAATTTCCGCAGCCCTCTACTACGGCGTCTTTTATAGTCTTATCGTGGCTTTGGGACGTGAAACACCATAAATAAATCAATCAGTCCATGAGTAATTCCCATCTGTCGCCCAAGAACCGGTATGTTTGTAGCAAAATAGCTGCTCTATTGTGTTTTGTGCATTGCAGGACGAGAATTGGTTAGCAAGTCATTTCTTATTAATCAGTGGTATACGTAGCAAAGCGAAGGACAAGAAGAAAAAGAAAGCGTCGTATATTGCGTAAACAGTGGGGCTGCAAGCTGAAATCAACAACCTATGTGCCCGGAGAAAGCGACAGTCTTCCGAAATTTACTCTCGGGAGAAATATTCTTGCTTCTCTAAACTTACTTAACAGAACGATGTGTGTTGACCTTTTGCGACGTCCTGAATATTCATGGCATCTCGAGGTTGCTGAACAGACCCCAAAGCATTTTTTTTTTGCTATCACGTGCAACGACCAAAAGACGAAGGTATTGTTATGTTTCGACTACGTTGATGAAAATGACCTAACAAACCACTTGCGTGCAATTCCACAATGAGCTGACTTTATCACACGACTAATATAGTACCTGATTCATCGTTTCTGGGTTAATTGTGAAATGGAAGAAAAAAGCGATTGCTATTCAATCTAAAAGGCTTCTCGGGACGATGTTCGGGCGCGTACAAAGCACGCTTTGAAGTGACTGGGCTCTCTCGTTGCAGACTGTGAAGCATCCACCTGCGAGGCTTGGTGCCTCAGGGTCCACCAGGATAAGCAAGGAGTGAGGGGTCTTTGCGTCGGCGAAGACTGCAGTTGCAGGTGGAACTGAAAAAGAAGCAGATAAAAATAAAGTAAGGCCGAATGAATGTAGTAGAAACAAATGCGCCTTCGACTCATATAAAATAAAGAGTTGTTCGTTGACGTCGTTTTTCGCATTAACTTTCCGGGTAACACTTCTCCGCAACTAAATGCCAACGTGTTGGAAAGGAGAATCAACATTTGATGGACATGCCTTATTGGGGCTTTGCCATTTACGAAATACGTTTGACAGGGCTTTTTTATTATACATAAGCATTTTCTTGATGTCATTGCTGTTGTGGTTCTTGTTGGTTTCCTCATCTGTGGTTTTAGGGTAGCCCGCTATATTGCGCTCAAAGTTCATTTTTCTTTAAGAGTCGATAAAAAGGAACGCGGGCCGCGTACATTTTTGTGCTAAATTACTTAAGTGCGCTTTCAGGTAACCACCTGGATGTTGAAATGTTAGAAAAGCTGGGGCTAGATGTTAGAAAAGATGGAGCTCCTATTTAGAAGCTAGACAAGGAATGGTATTTTTTAAGTTAAAGCTTTGGCTGGCCTGCTCACATGCAGCTGTCGACTAGTTACAAACTGACCGATGATGGTGCAGTGGCTTCGCGTTATTTGCTCGCCTTACTGATACTGAACCGCACTATACGTAGCGTAGCACACAGATAGTGCGGTTTCCATCGCAAACTACAAGACATTGTTTTTACGGGAGCAAGGTTTCACGTACACAATTAATTTACGCGGGGCGCATGTGTCAACCTATTTATCGCAGTTCGTGCAGAAGCAAAGCACGTAGAAAAATTGAATGCACAGTACTCGGAGAATGAAACAGTATACCCAGAGAGCATGCCTACCGGTGTCTTCGTCATCGCTTCGCTCTGGGAACATGGAGCTAATTGGTTATGGTACTAAATAAAAGCGAGACTTTCTCAAGCATTGTGATTCACTTTGGTTTCTCTGTAATCTCCCAGTGCGCTCTAGTAGCATGAAGTGCGCCAGTCCGAGCATCGCGCTTTAATCAATGAGCTTTGCACATTGATGTTACACGCAGCACAGCAGCGCTCTTGTCGTTCCTCATGGTGTTAAGCTATACCTCCCCTTTCTTTATCAGGGCGTAAGTTAACTACATATAATAGACATTTAAAGTGGGCACCTACGTTAAGAGAGACATGCCCGCATATCTGCTTGATTCGCTGAAAATGGCGTCGAAAGACGATAGTGTTCTACCTCCCCTGATACGTAACACTCCCTCTTCTACCAACTCCCGCCCCTCACGTTCTTCCCATCCACTTTCACGCCTCCCCCACTGGATGCAAGGAAGTCTTGTTGAAGTAAATTGAAATTTCCCGAGAGGAATGGATGGATGTTATGAGCGTCCCCTTTATAACGGGGCGGTGGCCCGCGGGCCGCCAAGCTCTAATTTGTTTCTTTCCTCTATGCAAACGCTTGTTTTCCCCGGTAATTTTCTTCTGCACTTACCTATTTTAGCTATTAGCGTTCCGCTGTGAAGTAACAATCTTGTTTGAACTCTCTTGTGTTTCTATTTGCTCTATACCTTTCCGCCACCAATACTCTAAGCCCCTTTTAATTATCTCTATCGCCGAAATGTTCAGCTTTGTCGTGCTACCCCGGAAACCTATGACCTCCTGCAGGCTTGTGTCCACACATACACCTGGGTGCATATCCGTACATTCAATCAAATCATGATCTGTGGTTTCCTTATAGCTTTTCCACAGCTGTAGCTGTGGAAAAGCTATAAAAAAGTACCTGTATCCGCTTCTTTATTGAATTGCTCTCTGTAACTTCGTGTTCTCAGGCAACCTGACTATGCTTCAAACAGTGAATGGCCTCCCTTTGAGTTATTGTAAAATTTGTCTCCCTTGATTTCGTCTTTTCCTTTTCTGTAGTTGCTCAATGCCAGTTTCTTCTCCACTGCTGCTATCCAATCCGCCTTCTCCGCCTTTGTTGCCCCATCCGTTTCATTACTGGCTGTGTATACTTACTAGTAAACCTCCTAGTTCTCTTCCTACTTTGTCAACGTTCTTCCTATACAAATATCTGAATGCTTTCGCTGCCCATCTACTTTCTTTCATATTCCTTAATTTCTGGGCGTACCTAATTTTACTCTGAGATTTCCTTCCCTTAAAGTCAGATGTCCCCATATCTCCCTTAACAGCCGCATTTGGGGTATTCCCATGGCTGCCCAATGAAAGACGTTCAGTCGTCCTTTGATTCATGTCCAGTCCTGATTTTATCTCTTACCTCACGAGTTCATGAATAGAAGTCCTGGCACCATCACACCTTTTCACAAACCTCGAACCACCTCGTACCTGTTGTAACCCAAAGCGCTCTATGTTTCATTATTGCAGAATTCCTCTTTCCTTTAGCTGTCATAGCTTTTTCCTGTACTTCTATGTAAATATTCCCATCATTTACCCATATTCAGAGGTATTTGTACTCTCGTATTTTGGGTACCTCCTCGCCCTGTATTGATATTGTCTGGTCGTTGCTGTCATTGAATATCAACAAACCGTATTTTGGTAAACTGAAATTTAGTCCAAAAGCCTCACTTTCCTGAACAACAGACACTGCAGATTTGCTCGGCTGTCTGGGAATAGCACATATCATCATCATAAAACAACCCAGGGAGCTTTAGTTCTACCACTATATTTGCCTGTTTGTGTGACAGTTTAAAACCAATATTGCTCATTTACAATGCTTTCTCCATTCTCCTCATGTAAAGCATGAATAACAGTGGGGACAACGTGCATACCTGCCTCAGCCCTTCACCTATATCGACATAATCCCTTCTATTATTACTGGCCATACCTTCTCATTCCACACAGACTGTATTTCGACTGTGTATTTCCTTTAAGAGCTCTATACAGTCGTCACCTATAGCAGCCTCTTTCATTATGTCCCAAAGGATATTCTAATTTACATTGTCCCACGCACCCTTGATGTCCAAAAAATGCCATGTGTAGAAGTCTGTCCTCCTTTCCGTCTATTTCTATACACTGCCTAAGCAAAAAAGGTTACCATCCAACCTCCTGTCGACTCGAAACCCATTTTGGAGTTCGCCAAAAGTGATGCTCTGTCCATATCTGCATTTTTATTTTAATTGCCTGCGTCGCCAACCTGATTGATAGATTTACGGGGCTTAACGTCCCAAAATCAGCTCCGATCACAGGAGACGCCGAGAGCCCGGGCCGCTAATATACTTCGTACTTAAAAGAAGAATGAAGGAAGAGCAGAGAATTACCACTGTTTTAGTGAAAATAAGCATTCACCTCTAATTTTGTCCAGCAAGCATGACGTATCATTATCAAAACTGCCTAACTTTATGACTGCAGTGGAGACAACTGCACAACTTTGGAAGACAACTTTAATGCGATGATATGTCTCTTGTAACTAATTGCGCAGCAATTTGTTGAAAGATGCGTTATCGTTTACTTTCTAGCACTAATACATCAGTTGCACTTGAAAAGAATGGGAGACAGGCTAGCTCAAGTGTGCTTTTTATATACAATGAAAGTCCGAGAATTCGATGCCCTACCACTAATAGCCCAGCGACTAACGGGTTCCTGGAAAAACGACCCCGGAAGAAATGTCCCCGGAATAAACTTCCCCGGAAAAAAATGTCCCTAAAAAATGTCCCCATATGCGTTGTCGGAAAAAAACGTCCCCAGAGGGATGCCTTCAAATGCTGCGCCTTCAAGTGCCCAATTTTTATTTCACATTCCAAAAAAATTGAAGGATCCCCGCGAAGATTGCAGTTTACTGAAATTAAATGTGCAAGAAATATATATCTGTATTATTTCCACGGCGCGAAAGGCGAGAACACAGACGGGGCGCTATAATGATAGACCAACTCGCCCAACTTTCGATCTTTGTAATTTTCATAGCAGATGCAATCGATGAACAGATCTCTAAAAGCGACGTAGAACAGGGAATGCCGCAGGAGCCAACATTTGAACAAGTGGACTTGTCTTCGTCAGGATGGTCGAAACCGCCACCCGACCATGTGGAAGGCCACTAACGCCTTGCGCTCGGAAAAAGCCATCATGACAATGAAGATGGCCCAGTCTCAAGTCGGTGCACCCCCAAGGAAGAGGAATGAATCAGTGGTCATGACCATGCAGCAACGTGTTCACAACCTGTGTGGGGACTGTACTGCTGGGACGACGAACATTAAGATTTCCTGTGGGCTATTGGACATACGATCTGGTTTTAACTTCATTCTTTTTTTGGGCCCAATGTAGCCGAAAATTTCCGAAGAGTGGAAGAAAGAGTGCAGTTTTTTGTGAAGTGAGTTCGCACAGGATTCCTTTCTTGGTTAAATTTTTCACTTGCGTACTTTGTTCCTATAGAACATTCCAAAGGGGCGTTTATCTGAGGATGTTTATTCAGGGCACGTATTTTCCAGGGACGCATCTTCAGGGGTCGTTTTTTCGAACACCCGTGACTAACGGGGCGTGGCGATTACCATACTCGTGCTTGCTCGTGTTCTCGCGAAGAACCGTTGCTGACACTCACTCCTGTAGATCAGCCAAGAATGGGTAGGTCTGGAATGTGCTATGAGATCTAATAAAGAAATGGTTGATGTTTAAGCGTTCTAATCCTAGTTGTCACGGGGAAATGCATGCTTTGCTTCTCTATAACGTCTTAATGTATCTCCCCCCCCCCCTTTGTTTTTTGCAGTTATTTTTTCAGCAGACATATTCGAATTCGCTTCAGATTTCTTAGTCGGCCCGTCTAGCTATAGTTACAGGATAATAAGATTAAGACCGTCGCTAGCGCTGAAGCATACCCCGCTACGGGAAGTTTCAAGCCAGCGGAGAGGCATGGCGCCAGCGTGCTCAAAAAGGGCAGTGTTATGCTGAGGCCACCTCTCTCTACAGCGGTTGAACCATGGCTGAGAGGCCAGCAGAGAATGGCAGTTGTTCGGAGCGCGGAGAGATACGTCTTCTCTCCGTGCAAGAGCTCCAAGGGCTTGCGATATGGTCAATATGGTGGTTAGAGCACATAGGGCAACGAACGCCCGTCACCGGGCGAGCAGCCGTTATGCCCTCGCCTAGGCACATGATAGCGCAGCGGTTCGCTTGCCAGAGCGAGAATAAAACATTTATTTAATATTTTAAAAGAGAACGTTGGCAAGCGGGATCCCAGTGGCGCGGGCCGCTGCCTTCGCCCGTTTCATAAGGGCCTCTTGGGTCTTCGGTACGAGCTGGACAGAACTGCCTCTGTCCCTACCCTACTCTGTCACGCTGTGTCCCGTGTGGCCTGAGTTGATTGCGTGGACACTCCCAAACCATGTGGTACAGGGTGGCTCTTGGTTATTGCTTAACCTGCAGTCTGGATTGTGTGCGTCAGGATCTATCTTAGATAATATGTATGCGTTGGGGTAAGAGTGCGTCTGCAGGTGACGCCACGCTACCTGGGATTCTGTACTGAGGTCGGGTCTCGGGGCCGGAAGTCTTTGTCGTTTGAGTCTTTGGTTTTGAAGAATGTCAGCGTATGTCAGAAACGGGTCCATACGCATCGTTGAGAGAGGTCACGACACACACGGGTCGGAGGTCCGGAAGAGTCATTCTCGGGCGGAGACGTGAGTGAGCTCATTGCCTCTGACTGTGCATTGGCCGGGTATCCATATAAATTGTTTCCGCTCTCCCTCTGAGCGTCGGTGGGTGAAGATTCGCTGCGCAATAGGGCCAATCTGGCCTTTGGAGAAATGGCGGTAGGCTGTTTGTGAGTCAGTGAGAATTAACATTGATCCGTAGTCCCGGAGGGCGCGAGCAATTCTTCTTGGTTCTTCATGCTAATTGCGTCTGTATTTTGGGCCGATCTAAAATCAGTTTTCCTTCGTGAATGATGGTTGCTGTGTATTTGCTGCAGACTGGTACAGCCGCGTCAACAAAGGCGCCTTCGGTGTCTGAGTATCCCCGGCTTGGCGTGGGTGTTCGTGAAACTGTATGTGCTCATTGCGTAGTAGAGGCTTGATGATGACGTCCGGTCTCCCTTCGGGTGGTATGCGTTGTTTTTCTCTCCTCTGAAGGTGGCTTCAATACCAAGTTGAGCGAGTATTTTTCGACCAGTTTTAGTCATCGCTAAGCGGATGTCTTTGCTAGCGTGATGAGCTTTAAATAATTCGAATGCTGCATTATGAAGCCCTATTTGAAGTAGGCATTCCGTAAGTGTCCAAGGAGGAAGGTTTAAATCATTTTTGCGAGTAAAACGGATAATTCTGTCTTTTTCGTGCTCATCAGCCTTCAGGTAAGGAAAGCTATACGTTTTGCGACTGATTACAAATGCCTGGGTGAGTCACAGGACGTGATGTTTTTTCATCCCTCGTTGTCGGTTGGCCACCCGAGAGATTTGAAGACGGGATGTTCTTAGTTTCTGGATAGCAAATGAGTTCTTACCCCCCTTCTTGAAGTGCGCTCCGAGAACTCGAACAGTTTCCACCTGCTGAATTGGCGTTCCGTTTAGTCGTACGTCGAGGGGTGCATTGCCGCAAGCCTTATTTATGAATACAAGAAGTTCACATTTCGTGGAGGAACACTCCAGACTACTCTTCCTCCCGATCTGTTCTATGACAGTGGCATACCTTGTAGGGCTTCCTCGAGTTGGCCTAGATTTCCGGAGCTGGTCCCGATTGTGACATCACCTACGTAGATGTCGTGGAGTACTCAAGAAATTTAAGGGCTTCAGAAAGGCGCATGAGGGCGATATTGAACAGGAGCGTAGAAACGGCCCCTTCAGGGGTTCTGAAGTCACTCATGGTGACGAGATGAGATTTGAGGTCTCCCGCACGGATGGTGACTCCTCTATCTTGAAGGAAGTCCCTCACGCATGCGTAAAGTTTAGGCCGCAGTTGAGTTAAAGAAGATTTTATAAGTGTGTGATGTGTCGGACATTGTGAAATGCTTTCTTAAGATCTGTTGCAAGAATGGCTTGATCCACTGGAGTCATTTCGCTGGGTTTGATAATTTTGTATCTCATTTGTAGGAGGACGTCTTGCGCAGGCAGATAGGAAAGAAAGCCGTATATGGTGTCGGACAAAAGGTTCTGTTCCTACAGACACTTGGTTAGCCTGATTAGTATTGCCTTCTCCATCACTTTGCCAGCAAATGTTCCCGTACAGCGACGTCCCTGACTTGAGCTCTGACCCTCTAGTGGCTCAAGGCCACGCTGTCGAGTAATAACACTGGGAGTCATGGTGTAGTATAGTTTTCGCTCTAAAAGCGAATTGATGATATTGATCTGCTTCATGTAGTGTAGCGAAACGTTAATGACTTAGTACTTAAAGAACTACGTGAAATAACAAAGATTGTATTTCTGGAAGGCCAATAAATTATCTCACCATGTGTAGATAAACATACTAATAGCTGTTGATGTGGGTAAACGATAGCTTCCAGGCATCCGTACTGCACGGTCCAACAATGCTGACACCAAAACACAAACATCGATCACTCGCGTATTCGAAGAGCTCTTAAATGAATTTTACAAGCTTTTTTCTTTTTGTTTTTGCTGTAGTAAGTCGTCTCCAGATTAAATGGAATGATTTGCTGTTTCCGGCTCACATTAAGAGGTGCTCGTTCTTGTCGTCGTCGCCATCTTGGCGTAAAATTGACTCAAACCGACTAGGGGGATTGGCCACGCTGTAGAGGAAAGTAATGACTGTGGGTAATAGAGGAAAGAAATTGAAACGGAGAAACAAGTTCAGAAATATGCAGGATGAGGTAATGGAAATGACACCTACTTAAGCTCCAATAGAAATGAACAGATAAAATTTCATGATATGTAAATAAATTTCCATGCAGTCTTTAGCTCGAACTTTTCAGGCTCATGCTGCTCGTCGTTGGAACTTTATCCGTCGCGAACTCAAAGCGCACATCGTACTACATCTGTATAGCGTATAATACGATGCGATACTCCTCCACCGGCGCATGGTTTGGAGGATACAATAAGGCGCAATGTTAAAAAGAAATACCTAACTACCTCATCAGCAGCGGGATGTGACAGTCCTGCGGCGTCGACAAGACGTAGGGAAGCACCTAAAAATGTGGTCGATCCCTCTGTCATAGGAATCTGCACAAACACGAAAGTGAAACCTGTCTTCGCAAAGTTGTGTAATGCATGCGTGGCAATCTGGCGAATCGAGGGGCGAGAGATGGCTTGGGTACTGTGAACTTGTGAACACCTTAAATCTAGACATCAGCGGCACCTCGACACGGCACAGGGATTCTCGAGAGTTGTACACGAGAGAAAGTTTTCGAGCGACTCACATTGCTCTGGAAAAACTGAGTTGCATGCGCCACAACCCTGCGCAAGCCTGCCATACACGAGGATCGTCCGGAAATGGTGACGCCTTGAAGGAGAAACGGAACGGGTTGTCAGCGGATCGTTTTGTGAAAACACAACCCACTGCAACGAAAGGCCAATAATTTGCCTGTCTACGACCGTCTTTGCGATCCTAGAGCAGAGCGCATCGCAACTCAGCCCACCTGGCCACGCAAGACACATTTTTTTAGCGGCTGCGTTCGTACTTTGCCCCTGGAGCGACGCCGCCACGGCCCTAACTTGCTCGGCGGTCGAGATGCGTACACTACCGAAGCGCTGACCGCCGGCGCGAATACAGATGAGCTCAGAGTAGCGTTTAATATTAAAAAAAAATATGTTGTCGCCTAATATCCACTTTCGGCTAGAAAAATAAATTGGACTCGTAAGTAGCTGACGTGATTATGGACCAAAGCAGAGTGTCGTAAGAGCTTTTCGAACTGGGCCAATTCCTTGGTCTCAGTGTGGAGGTCAGTCAAGGAAACCACAGAATGGTGACGTTGCTTTCTGATGCTTCGTCGAAAGTCGGTGCGGTAGTTTACACAAGAGTATCCACTTTACTGGTAGCGTCACGTTTCTCATGGCTTCCTTGTCAAACTCTTGGTTGTCTTGCCGACCTTGGTTCGGCTGGCAGACCCTGATGACGACGATCTGCTCGGAGCCTTTCTCCCCTTCGTGTACCTTCCTGAACGGCTCGAGGACGTGCGACTATGCGCGCAGCGTCGCTCTCCGACACGTTTTGATAGCGCGCGTGGCAGATGATGGGCTCCGAGACCGGTTACGTCGGCGGATCCTGTTGCGCCTTCTTTCACGGCTCGAGCAGGTAGCTCGAGCAGTGTCCGCACCGCTGTGCCGCGTGCGGGATTAGGATGACGATGTTTCTTCATGACATAGCGCGTGACCACGATGACAGACTCCTTGGACAACACTTTGGTCGCTGTTCTATTAAAAGATACTCTGTAAAAGAGCATACCACATTTTATTAGAAGATGTGGGAGGAATCGAATGAAGATATTCAGTAATGTCTCCTGATGCCAGTACTGTACCGCCGGATGCAGCCATTCTGTATTTATCGGCAAGGCTCTTTTGCAACTCCAAATAATCACGACCATGAATTACTTCCGTAAACTCGGAAGTGATGTCAATTAAAAGTAAAGAAAACGCATATTGGAAAAGATTGTGATATACAAGGCACATTTTTCCGCAGCCTAAGCCAGTCACATTGTGCAGGCATTTGCGGTTAAGCACTCGTCTTTATTAGATGTAAAATTAAAAGCCCTCCTTATGATTCGCTGTACTTGTTTCTCGATATCATCACCGCTATTTTTCATTCAATATTATTCATGGCTTTTTGAATAGATTATATTTAGGAAAGAACTAAAGCTAATAACTTCATGAATATTGTTATTCTTCAGTGTTGGTGAAGTGTAATAATATTAGTAATTTTAGCAGAAAGAGCAGTTATATATTTAGCTTAGACAAATACAGGATGAAAATAGTCACCAGAGCATAATGCTATGTATGAATAGAAAGAGGCTAATGTGCGAAAAATCAATGTTAGCCACAAGTTTGTTGTGACTGTTTAGTTGCTGCATTGCCATTGTGTAACCTACGTAACGATTGCGCAACCTACAGGCAATACTGCTCACCTCTGCGGAAGACATTCGGAGAGAGTGAGTGCCACTTCCTTCAGTGAGTTCATCTTCACAAATCACTTCAACACCTTGACTCCTTGCTTACATTAATCTTACAATGTCTGCATGCGGAACATTCTTTTCAAAAGCCGAATTAGGAAAGCCGGGGTAATTGTCTATAAGCTTAATGGGCGAAGCAGATTCCAACAGTTCAAGTAAAGGTATCATTGGATGCAAGAGCTCATTATTACAACGAAAAGCTTTCGTTTTTTAATATATTTATATTGCCATCGGGGTGTTCTGAGCCAGCGTATGACCTTCAATGCTTTTAAATAAGAACAGTGAGAAGATTACGCGCCAGTTGGAAGCCCCCCAAGTGGGTAGATGCCAAATGTGAAGCATCATCATCATCATCATCATCATCATCAATCCAGTTACCATTACGGCTGCTACATTTCGTTCCTAGACGATGATTACGCGCCACGTGAAAGGCAGGTCTCGTTTGGACTGTCAGATTTTGTTCCTTTCTCACGATACTAATGCAGTATTATGAGCTTTGCGCAAATTGAGTTCTGTAATACAGTGATTGATATTCTTAAAGGCACCTTATCTGGGTTCACCTCCTTGCCTGCGTCTCGGGATTGGGCTGTATTAAAGCTCTTCAATTTACAAACGCCTGCTGTCCTAAAGACTATTTATTTAATGTACCTGGACACAGAGGTTTCTTTGTAAACGAAACTGCCGCTTCGTCAGCGGAGGCTTCGCTCCATACACCAATGTAAGGGCTCGTGGCACCTTCAGGCCAGGAGTCGGGAGCTAAACATATGAAGTGTTTATTTGCAACATATTGGTAGCTGACTACCGACTGCCCTATGTCGGGCATTCTGCAGGTTCTTAAATAGGCAGCTTCCCTAGGATGAATTCTAGGAAAGACTCTCTAGCGGTTGCTCTTTCAATCGCATATCGATGGTCCGAAAGGGCGAGAAAGGGATGCACCGCCCTTTTAATTATCAACTTCGTCTAGGCGACCCTTCTCGCAGTCGGACCACCTGAAGGTAGCAGGACTCATTCGGGTGGAGAAATGTGGTCACTTCCTGCTGAGCTAATAGTGCAGTGGATACCAGCACATGCAATGAGATTTTGCTAGCGCCACTTTGTCTCCGGCGTTTCGGTCACAACACCATTAATTTGTATCCTATCACCAACAACGTATAAGTAACAGCGGCTAGATTTCGAACGTTAAGGTCCCAAAAAGTCGCCAGAATCAGTATTGGCGGGTGCTCAGGATTATGAGCGTCTTTTATTAGTAGCGAAGCTGCTTAAGCTAACCGTAAAGACTCTGTCGTGCTACTTTTAACAGCGAAGCTGTTTAGGCAAGCCGTAATTAGTCAGATATAGGAACGATTATGGAGAGGCGTAGGTACAGCCACTTTAATGATTGTGTAATAGACACACACATAGATAGATGCGGGAAAATGTGTCGATCGAGTATCATATAAAAATGTTAGACAGATAAAATAATTGCTGCATATGCATTCATTGTGGGAATCGGTGTCATGTGAAGAAGTCAGCGAGTCACCTGTGCCACACTGTTTGGTTTTGAGCTAAGCCTTTCGAGGCGGATTGATATCTGTGGAAATTAAGCAGCTGCGTACATGACGTTGGCTTCATGTGTACATGACATGGCTTCATTGAGTGTTTTTGAAGCTGAAAATAAATCCTGATTGATTGATTGAAAAAACGTAGGCCTACTAGGTACATCGACGGCAACTGGCGCCTAAGGGGTAGCTTACGGTACGACGTAACGTCCACACTCACCTTAGAACATAGACGTCCGTTTAATCGAAGAGAAATTCGCACTGGGCTGGGCTGATGGGCATAAGCAACTTTTTTTTTGGACAGAAAATCTTGCGGAGTCGAGCAAAGGTAGACTAAAGCATGTCGAGTCACGAATATGTAATGTTCGCTACGTTGTCGTGGGAGCGGAAGGCGAACACTGAAACCACATTTAGCGTTGGACAAGTACTACGTCCACAATTGATCCTTGAAGTACATCACCACAAGTGCCAATGCATTATTTTATTGCGATATTTGCGATGTAATTGATTCGTCTGTCTTGTCCTTCCGCTGAGGCCATCTCGCTTGTGATCGTTCTGTCTTCTAGCGAGGAGCATGCACAGAGATACTGCTGGAAGTAAAGTATCTGTTACATTCTGTACTCCTAGCTCGCTCAGAAAAACTTATTTGTGGTTCTACCAATCACAACTAATAGGTGCGAGTTCTTGCGCTGTCGGACATCTTTGTTCGACAGGGTGTTTTGTCGCGCAAATCGAACGAGTGATATTTGCATCTGGTACTTCGCTCTAAAGTGAAAATAATGCCTTGAAATTCCTAGATTAATATATTTCTCAAATGACTCGTGAAACCTGTGCGGGGACCATGGAGGACGTCGCTGTTCCATACAGTGTTCGCGGAATGAAACACCACAATTGGGGACCAAACCCCGCTTGTACTTTTACTCCCACAGTCTCCAGTTTATGTTACATTGGCGTGACATTGGTTCCTACACTCACAGTACGCAATAGCCCACGTCGCCTTTAGTTGCCAGATTCGTAGCGACGTTATGCAGTTATCCCTCCCAATCGCGATATACTAGTCGCCATTATCCACTGTTTAGCTGTCGTGTTTCATTCAGTGAGTACTGTGCATCCCGGTACCGTTGAGGAGTAGAGTACAGGAATCGCTTCAGAGGCACGCTTAGCTGTAGCTGAGCACAGTGAGACGAGGAGAAAGAAAAGGAAGACCCAGTGGCGTTGCACATAAGAATGAAGTTTTCTGAAGCATAGCCTGTTATATCTAGCCTGAATATGAAGGTAGCGGCATCGTAATGCAAGAGAAAAAAAGCAGATCCACTCTTGCTCTAAGCCCACTGCTAAATGACGGTGGTTATGCCAAGCCCAATGTACGATAAAGTGTAGAAGAGGTTCAGTTGGATGGTGTGGGTTCATTGTGGGTTCGCGACTGCATTTACATGGCGTGAAATCCAAAGTAAGAAAGAAAGAATGAAAGGAATGCATGAGTGGTCAGATTGAACTGCACGTTAGCAAAAGCACATTATTCAGAAGGGCTCCATTTAGACATTAGTGCGGTAAGTACAGGACAAGCTTCACTTTCCTCCGTTTTCTCGGCAGGGGAAGCTTTCGCGATTTTTTTTTATCTCCTTCACCGTATGAAAACAAGTGCCTTACAAATCACGTCACTGATCATGTGGCGCGCACAACATCCGTGGAGCAAGATGACATGACTTCCCCCAGACAAGATTATAATGGATGATATTTTTGTAAAAGCATGCGCAAGGAAGTCAGTTCTTTGTCGGATAACGTTAGGGAACTTTCGCTGATACACGAAGCAGCGCAGTAGTAAATTCGCTCATTTTCCATTGTGAAACGCGCGACTTCAGGTTGACCTTTTCCAGATATGATAATATTATCTAAAAAGAGGTACACGTATGCACAATCTTGGCAATGGATTGCATGAATACCTTCTGAAGGCGTGTTATTTTAGTGGTTCTCCTTCATCCCCTTCATTTGCGCAACGTCCGTTTGTCTGATGTACTAACGGTTGCAGGCGACAGTGTGTAACCGATAACGGTCGCACGATCGAATCCCGGCTGTGGCAGCTGTATTTCGATGGAGGTAAAATGTTGAGCCCTTTGTACTGTCTGAAGTCAGTGCACGTTAAATAATCCCAGGTGGTCGAAATTTGCAAGACCCCCCAATGTGGCATCTCTCATAATCATGTCGTTGTCTTTGGGCCCTAAAACCTCATAAATCAATGAAATCATCAACACCTACTTGGCATTAAACGAACGTTTTCTTATGCTTCTTTTTGCAAATCCCTTTTACCCTCCTTGCAAGCACAACGTTCTTTTACAATCTTCTTGTGCTTAGCAGCGCTGTGCTACATTTTTTCTTGTAAAATTCTGCTTTTGAAGCAATAGCTCAAGGCTTTAATAAACAATAATAATTTCTATATACCTGGGGTCACTTAAAATGCCTCGGATTTTCAAGAAGACAGTAAACTATATTTAGTTTGTTGCGTCCTCGTAACGCGCCTACGTACTTTTCTAAGAGTAGCGCAAATTAACTCGAACGCCCTGCATATTTACCCCCGGTGAGAATGAGTGTTTACTTCAGCGGTTAGGACACTAGCTTGTAGAGCATGGGAGCATAAGCTGTGAGGCCACTAGCACAAAGATAGCTATGAGAGCGAATCTGTCTATAGGTAGAGTCCCAAAAATATTGTCTCCGTCGAAACGGAAAGAGAAACAGTGAGAGTAATATTGGAGGACGCTTAGATGGGTTCAGAACTTAAGAAATCCAATTTGTGGCTCTTGCGTTCTTTCAACGTTTCTTATTGCTCCAGGAATCAGAATTTGCGCTCGAAGATTGTGCTAGTCACAGTAATTAGTATTTATCGCAATATTTATGTGAACAATTTTCGGTTTCGCTTTCTGGGTGCCGTGTTGACAGGGACGGGATTCTATGATGTTTGGTCCCGCGGCCCCAGGAAGCTGCAATGCATGCGCTTCTCCATAGTTTGCTCCCGAACACACGGGCTGCACTTGCGCAGGTTCCCCGAATTTGCTGGGACGAAGTCCATCTCACAATAGAACACAGGTATCGTCGCTGCCCCAGCAACCCCAGCAACCGTCAGCAACCGTCCGTCAGGCGTTGTCAAACCAAAATCTGTCCGTACTGGCCAAGAAGGTGGTGCAGAACGTTTACATGCAAGTAATGAAAAGCGACCTGCTGCTGGTGAAATCGAAACCGAAACACCCGTCGAAGCGGTCGGACTACTTGGCGCAGTAGCACATGTGCATAGGCTCCGCCTGCGTAGCCTTGGCCAACGTTACTACCTTGGCCGTGCTTCCACAGAAAGTTGTCGCCGGGTGTAGTGTAATATAATCGGGGTTTCTTCAACACGAAAGAAAACGCACACGCTGAATGTCGGCTTCGCAGGCTCGCGTGACGATGCGAAGTGCTCTACAGGATGCTAGAAAGCTCGGCTGTTCCAGCAATGGACCGAGAAGGACGAGCAAGTGTGCGTTCGATGACCCGGGCTAGCTTGCCCGGTGTTGTGGGCCAGCGCTCAGTGTGCGTTAGAGTAATCTATGGTAAAATATCACTGAAACTTTTGTTGTGCTTCCTAAGAGTGACGACGGTGTCAGTTGCTCTGGCGGTGGGTCTCGACTGCGATAATCGAAATTTAGGGACTCCTTGGACGCGAGGAGTACCCATTTCTTGACGAACTTGTCACTTTGATGGTATCTATCTATCTATCTATCTATCTATCTATCTATCTATCTATCTATCTATCTATCTATCTATCTATCTAGTAGTCTACGTTTCGATACTCTCTTGGTAACCTCATTCACCTGGTACACACCAAAATTGGAATGGTAAGGTAGAGGTCTATGACGAACACGACAGAGTGATCTTTGCGTCACTAACATCATATCGTCGTCATGTACGTCACAATTAACGATACTGCAATCACGTGTGGCTTACACCCATAGTGCTCGGCCCATGCTATGCGGGTACGTGCCACCGGTGTTTCAATTTTATACAGCCTTTCTTAGTCAAAGCCCAACTAAAATGGATATTTAACACATCATTCGATCAGACTCAAAAACAAGGAAGCCATACCGTCTTTCGTAGTTTGCGAGTGAAATTGAGACATAGCAAGCACACAAACATACGGGAACGCGTTGTAATCTCCGACGGCAACCTACCAAGTGGTAGGGGGTATGGAACCGAAATCCCCGAGGTGCCTAACAAGCACGCCACCATTAGGCTGCGGCTGCTCCTCTTACATGGTGCAATAGTAAATAAACCTATTGCACAAGTAGTTGCGATGTTAGCTATTGCGTATCGTCAATTGTGCTTTTAATATGCCCGCAATAAAGAATGTGCACGTTCTACTATCGCTGGGCATTCTTCTTCGTCCAACTTTGCTCGATCCGCAGGAATACTTCAACAAACGACGCTTATGACACGCACAGCGCGCCATAGCAGCTCACATTCTTCCACAACAAAGCAGACGCCTGTGCAGTGCACCAACGTGAGTGCCGAAGTTGCGCTGTACCATGAGCTACCACTCAGCGGCCACGCCGCTGTAGACGTTCCTGGATAGCCCACGTTAAGCCACTCATGCGCTTTGCCCAAAGACGTTCGTCCTGTTCGTAACGGTTGGTTTAAGCCACACAAATCGTCCTAGGCAAGTTTCCTCGCTGACTGCTTCGCATGACACCGATTCCCACAAGGCGTCGGTTCTGCAGGAGCTTTTTATATCTTCAGAATTTGGTGTCCCCGCTCCTTTACCATTCGCTTTTAAGAGCGGAACGTGACAGCGTTACTTTCGCTACGTTCGCATTCAAAATGTCGCGGTAAGGCGCGTAAATGATTGTGCCTTGGGCTGGACGTGCGCTAGAGCAGTGGGCCCACGTCTTTGTGCTCTTCCGCTCGACCCACTGTAGACTTCGATTCTCTGCTTCAGGTGGTACTATGAACCCGTTTATATCCTTCGCTTACCGAAAACATTAGCGTTTTCGGAGCGGGAACGCCTCGCACCCGAAAGGCATAGGTTCCAATTCCATCCCCGACGGAAATTTCGTTTCAGCTAAATTAAACTGCGTCGCTCATCTTTCTTCGTTCCTCGCATCAATCGGGATTTTTCGTTAACGTATTTTTTCCAACACGAGCTCCTTTAGAGCTACCCGGTTACGTAGAGTTACTGTGTATGCTCCCTACGGGGGAACACATACAAGTAACTCTAACTGACAAATACCGGCGCGTCACGAGCGGTTATGTGACGCCCGTCTGCATAGTAATGAGCGGTGATGTAGGGCGATCCCGTTGCGCGGCAACTTATGCGTCTGGAGCTTTGGAAAAATATTCATCGCCCTTTGACTACCATGGAGATAAACAAGCAGCGTCGTTGTTAAACAGGCCCCCCGTACGCACACACACACACACACACACACACACACACACACACACACACACACACACACACACACACACACGCGCGCGCGCGCGCGCACGCACGCACGCTGTGTATGAGACGCGGGCGTTCGCGTATTCCTCTTTTATCTCGGTCCGCCAGACGCTAGGAGGCCGCCGGTGGTGAAGAGATCGTGCACGTGCTCTCTTATCAAGCCGCTGAGGGACGCTGAAGGTTGCGGATGCGTGTTCGTAGACACGCATTTCCGGTAACGCATGGCTTCAGCTTTTCGTTCACCATGGAGAGAAAGAGGCATCACGACGCTGTTATCAAAATATCTTCCAAAAGTTAAATTTCGTTGCAGTGCATTTGTCTCGCTGTGAATCATTTAGTGGTGCTCCGCCCAATCATTGTGAAGCTGCGTCACATTGGCTTATCGGACCAGTTGATGCAAAAGCTTGGCTGGATCTTCACGGCGTGGACTGGAGCGCCTTTCTTACTTTTCGAATTTAATTCGCTGCTTATTATGGACTTCTTTCTTTATGGGGATTCATCCTTCTTGACGTAGTTTGGAGCACTGCTGTGACGCCCACAGCGACGGCATGAATGCGTCTCTGAGTGTCTGTAAATTGCTATCGCAACAACAACAACAAAAAAAGATCGTCATTCACTGGTGTCATGGGCCATATCCGGCATCTCAGGCTGCTATGCTCACAAAGCTGCCCGATATGTCTGGTCTGATCAATTTGTATCCTGATTTGTTCCAAACACTCACCGCTGATACAAAGACGGTAATATATCCCGCACATCCTTGTTGGACAACGCAAAGAGAAAACAGTACATTTCCACAGAATCTGTTTCCTGACGCCAACCACCTTACTACGTGATGACCATGTATCCTACTGCACAGAGTGCTGTTGGCTTTGCTTTATATGCAAACTCACGATGTTACCCTAGCAAGCAAGGTGTTCGGTAAACTGCGAGGCCGTGAACTTGGCTGGCGGACATGGCAGTCACGTTTCAATAGGGGTGAAGCGCAGTAACACGAGTCTAACTAGATTTATGTCGAAATTAACACTACCCCTCTACAGAGTGCCTCATAGCCATAATGCTGTTTCGACATGTAGAGCCTCACCAATTCGGCTTAGAGCGTTTATTATTCCCGCATTCAAAATGCTGTTTCGGTAATCCCGGATTGCCAAACCCTGTTTTTGCCATACTGCGACACCTCGTGCAATTATATATAGGCAAGATTTGAACATGTTTGGCTAACGTTCTTGCCAGAAAGAAGGCTCAAAATGCATCGTAGTCACCATTAGTGCACTGGCTAGTATTTACGCCAGGAACAAAGTAGCTTCACCTTCGCTAATTAAATAATAGCTACGTTTCTTTAGTGGAGCTGATGACGTCGCCACACTGGCCGCTGATGTCAGCGTCTCCGCTACGCTGGTAACGTAAAAAATTGCTCTCAAGTTTGCGGACGACCGAAAACACTCCACTGTCGCTTCCGCTGATCAGTTACAAATTCTGTGAACCCATTCTTTTTGATAAGCTTGGATTAATTTAGGGTTCTTGGTATGTTAGCATTTGGCCTCAAATTGTCCTTTAAATAACTTTAAGTACCTTACGGGCAAATAAAATTTCGCTAGTTAGGCAAAAATGCAAAAATAAGTTAACTGGAGACTTTCTATAGAAGATAAGGCAACAAGAAAAAGCGACTAAATAAGGCTTTGAACAAAAAAAAGAAGAAATTCTGCAGATCCCAAGTATTGTGGGAATCGGTGTCGTGCGAAGCAGTAAGCAAGAAAATTGCCTATGGACGAATTTCTTTGGTACTCAGCCAAGTGTTACGAGTAATCTCAAGGTCTCTGCGCAAGGAGAATGCACACACTCATGAGTGTGCTTAACATATGTTAACCAGGAGCATTTACCTGTACCGCGGCGACGGAACGGTACCTCATGTTGCGATGTAACGTTGGAAGTCCGTTGGCCAAAGCACAGACGTCTGTTCTGTCGAACGAAAAATGCACTAAACGTTGCGCTGATGGGCTATCATAAGCGTCGTTCGATGAAGTATTTCCTTGTAATCGAGTAAAGTTGCACAGAAGCATATCAATTGGTAGCAGAACATGTATATTGCTATATAATGCTTATTACACATTTATTTATTTATTATTTATTTTACCCTCCAGGTACAATGTACATTGCAGAGGGGAAGGGCAATTGAACTCAAAACAAAAATAAAACAATAACATGAGGCAATAATTTCACAAGGCTAAAAATATTAGCGGTGAAATAAAAATGAATATAACAGCTTACTAACAGCAAGGTCAGCTGCAAAGACAATGTTATGCAGAGGACAAAAGCTGCAATAAATTGATTATTGAGGAAAAACACAAAAGCCGTAAATAGGTAACCAGCGCTTTAAGCAGATTTTTAAATTGTATAGAACTGGTGATACTTATCAATAATGCGGGTAGGGAATTCCAATCCATGAAAGTTCTTGGCAAGTATGATTGGGCGTAGGTTACCGTATTACATTGGGGGATTGCGGCTTTTTTTTTTCGTGATTGCGGCGATAAGAAATGAAAGGGGCTGGATGAATCAACTGGCATCGTAGTTTCGAGTTATGGTAGCAAACCTCGTGGAACAGACAAATGCGTCGATGCTTTCGGTGGGTAGCTAACGGGATCAGACCTAAAGGTGGTTTTATTGGAGTTACGCTGTATGAAGGAGGGTAGTCAGCCATAATAAAACAAGCTGCTCGATTTTGTAAAACAAAAATAAAACCATAACACAAAGGAATAATTTTATAAGGCTAGAAATTAGAGGTCAAACAAAAATAAAACTAACATTACAGGCAGAATTCACGTTGCGCAAGCACCATCGTTACAAATGCTCGTGTAATATGTTTATTTACTATATATACCGAGCGGGATAAGAAGCCGTAGCCTAGGTGTGCGGTGCTTGCTTGGCACATGAAGAGCCCGTATTCGATACCACCATAAAGCTTGGTAGGTTGCATGTGTGTCTGTGTGCTTGTTATGTCAACATTTCAATCACAACATGCGATAAACAGCGTCCCTTTCTTGTCCTAAGAGCGGAGCTCTGATCCGGCCGTCGTGTGTCAACCGCGAACACAGAAGTGTGGGCCGATCTTGGAGGCTGTGCGCCGGGGTGAGGTGCAGAAAACTGCAGGCGCCGCTCAACGTTACAGGTTCGATCAAAGAGGTGACGGCGTTTCATACGTCTATTTACCGCAGTCCCGGCGTTTCGTATGCCTATTTTAGTTGTTCATTGGTTGATATAGGTTCGATGTGACTCAATCTGCGGCGCATACTGTGGGCCGAGCTCTACTAGCATGAGCCACAAGCAAATGCAGTGTCGTTAATCATGACGTAAAGGATGGGTATATCGCTTTAACTATGTAAAGATCAGTCATTGATGTTCTTCATATTTTTACAACCTAGCTCCCAAATATCGAGGTGTACCAGGTGAACGAGACGACCACGAGAGCACCGAGACGTAAGGGGCTAGATAGATAGATAGATAGATAGATAGATAGATAGATAGATAGATAGATAGATAGATAGATAGATAGATAGATAGATAGATAGATAGATAGATAGATAGATACGGTCAAAGTGAGTGAAGTTCTCCAAGAAATGCTTCGCATTTAAGAAATGCGCCGAATTAGCGTGTCAGGCGACGGGTTCTTCCCCAGTGACTGTTCGCAATACACCTCATCAAAGTCAGCAACTACGCTCCGCATGCTGGGGTGTAGGGCGGTAGCGTTCTCTACGCAGGCCTGCATGTACCCGCCAATGTGGGGGCTTCATTCGGATACACCGGCTAAGCTTATGCTTCTTAAACACTGAATCGCCTGCAGAATCACCACTGACCTAATTAATCTGAAGGACACAATCACTATTCGATCAAATGAGCTGGCTTTTCCTACAATGTGCTACCACGTCGCGCCGTCAGTTATCGAGCAGATTGTCACATGAAATTTTCACTATAGTCACAAGACCTACTGCGCAGTCATGACAAGAACAGTGAATGTTAGCGGTTCTCAAACATTGCACGAACCGTAGGACGTTGTTATCTGTGTGGAAACAATGCGCGGACTTTTTTTCGCCTGACTGAACGCTCCGTACGTGCATTCAGCAAGGAGAACTATGGAAAGAGGGGCAACTCGCGAAATGGAAGGAAGGTCTTCTAGTTCTTTTGTTTTGTTTTATTCACACACAGCTTAGTTTCCGACAGATCAGAGAAAACGCTCCTGAATTCATTGGTGAACCCTTGAAATACTGCTTGATTGTACGACTGCACCGATATTCCTGAGAGATATGATGCTTTTTGTTTTTGTGGGGTTTAACGTCCAAAATCAGCTCTGATTATGAGAGACGCCGTAGTGGAGGGGTCCGCAAATTTCGATCACCTGGGGTTCTTTAACGTGCACTGACATTGCACAGCACACGGGCCTCAACATTTCGCCTCCATCGAAATGCAGCTGCCGCAGCCGGGATTCGATCCCGCGACCCTCGGATCAGCAGCCGAGTACGATAGCCACTAGACCACCGTGGCGAGGCCTGATAGATATGATGAAAAGTGAAATAATGTTCCAAGTACGACGCTGCAGACATACAAAAACACACCACAACATTATTGAGGTAAAGTATGTAATAGATAGATTTTAAAAGTACCTTTGATGCACGTGATGCAGAAACCGTCCGACCATGATACCTGAGAAGGTATCTTCCCTGTGCCATATCTATGAATTTGAGAAGGAGTACGGCAGACATCTGCATTTGTTCGCATGCTTTATGAAAGAGCACACGTTAGATTAGAAAGCGGGTTAGCATGGTTACCCTCCCGTCCCCCCTTTTTTTTGAAAAAGAAGGCATTGTTCGTAATGCCAACAAGTTGTAGTGGTCGTGGTGAGAACAAAACTTGGACACAGAGGCGATTAGTTTCGCAGCATCCTCACCTTCCAAGCGACGTTTCTTATGCGGCTAAGCATCAGCGATGTCGCTTGGCGTAAGCCGTGCCTTCGAGAGCTTTGGCCTTCTTGAATGTTGTCGCCGGCTGTATGGTGGACCCACCGTGTCAGCTTAGCATGTAAGGTTTCGCGATGGGCCGCTCGAGGAGGCTGGTTCGATCTACGGCCACGGCGACCGAATTTCGATGGGCACGAGGTGCCAGAACATCCCAGAACTTAGATTGAGGCACACGCTATAGGAAACTAGGTGTTCTAAATGAATCTGTTGTCCCCCACCACGGCATGCCTCGGTATCAAATCATGCTCTCGGTATGTAAAACTATAGCAAAATAGTTAAATAGTTCTATGGGGAAAACTCTCCGCCATCAGACTACATAGAGAATAGTCGGTACGATCGAGAACTTTCTTGAGCGCAAGTGATTGCGCTGTAAGGTAGCCCTGAGAAACAGCGGACGCGTCCGACCAGTAGAGCAGCGGCCGAATTCAGAAAACTTCTCCTTCGTAAGCGCTTTCTGCTATTGGCCCGTTGAATTTGCTAATGATAGGTGTAGCATCTGGTTTGAAGGAAATTTTCTCCTACCAATATTTATAGCGTGGAATGCTTTTATGGACAGGGGCCCAGATATTGACGACTCACGACCTTGGTCACCGCTGTTGTGCTTCACGAAAGTTGTCTGCTTTTGCTGCACCCAAGAACGCCGAGTAAGAAGCTTTTCGTTACTGCTTGGTGAGCTCCCCTTTTCGCCGTCACGACGAGGTGCCAATGTAGTACGTATGCAAAGAAGATTGCCAAACCGCCACAGACGTATACGGAATGTATTTAAAGCCGGACTGTCATTCGCTTGACGCACTGAATGCGGCGACCGTGAAGGCTGATTGAATAAAAAGCACCAAAATGCAGTGGCATGTCAACTTGAAGTATTTCGAGGAGAGACAAACGCCGAGTGTGCAGGCTCACGGTTGACACAACTTTATAATGGGGCTACGCATAGATGAAATATTCTACTCTCTGACGCGGGCGCAAGATAGTTCGTGCGCTTCGGGTGACACATAAACGAGGACTATTCACTAAGCTCTAATGCAGACGGGTGAAAACCAAAGCAGCTAGGAGGAAACAAGTTACCACAGCAGGCATCGTGCGAGCTCTTTTCACTCTCACGAGGTGCTGCGAAAATCACGCACGCAGGGTGCGCTCATATGTCGACTGCCGACGCTTCCGCTTAAGCATCATGGAAAAGAAAAGCATTATATATATATATATATATATATATATATATATATATTTAGAGTGCGACGCGCCGCGCTACGGAACTCTTCGGGCGGGAACTTTTGAGACAATCTTCATTTAAGCGGTGAGCCGCACATCTGGACCTAACTACGATCTGGGCTACGATGAGGAGCTGTGTCCAGATTTAGGAGGTGTTAGTGAGGTTGTGTAACAATTGGAATATCGGCAGTTAACGCTTTATGTAGTGCTTTAGAGGCTTTAAAAGCCATAAAAACACGGATAAATAAACAGACAACGTCTACGTAGAAAGCTTCGCCTTGGGCCAGGTGGTTTATTCTTCGAAGACTAGCACGAAAAATAGACTGTGCGAGTGATGTTTGTTTGTGCCTTCTTTTTCCTTGTTCCTCGCTGTGTGCTTCGAACGCTGAAGCCCACAAGCGTGAATGTGATCAAGTCAGCATTGTTCACTGTTTGGCTCGTATTCTTTTTGTGGCTCGTATTCTTTTTAGTACGTTTGTACGTCAATAATAAGAAAAAGGCTGATACTTTTAAAGTGTATTTATGAAACTCGGAAATTCCAAGAAAGAACTACAAGCCAATGGAGAAATTTTCAATTTGATTGATTTTTACGGGCGCAGCGGACGCATTTATTTTTTTTCTAGGCTTCCGAAAAATGAAGTAGGTCTAAAAACGATGACCGTGGCAAGTGTTGCTGCGCACTGCGATATTCCTCTTACATGTATTGAAAGCGTTATCTGTATCACATGCTTGCCGACAGGCATGGACAGGCGCGGGCACAAAAATTGGCAAGGGGCAACACTCTACAGGCGGCACTTCAATCTACTGCCCTTCCATGCAATTTGTCGGCCAGAACACTGCGACGTCATAACGTGCCGTCATATTGGACGGCTGGAAAGTGCCGTCTTGAACGCCACATTTGCAAGCGGCGCGAAGAGACAGCCCGTCCGCTGAAATCAGCCCGTCCGCTGAAATTATCAAATCAGGAGCAGATGGACAGAGCCCTTGAAACAATGCTTGTTCAGCGCATCCTACTCATTGAAGTAACAGCTTTGTAGAACTATCGTAATAATAATAATAATTGGTGGGGTTTTGCGTGCCGAAACCAGCTGTAATTATGAGGCACGGCCCGGGAATTTGCATTTTTTCCTCACAAGACATGTCATCAGTAACTCTTTATAGCGCATTTTTAAACGTTCGGTATTCGATACGGCGTTGGGCACACCAGTAATCCGTGCCTGCGTTTACATATAAGTGAATACGAGCTGTTAGATGGATTGCAGTGGTAATTAAATGTCGCTTTTGCGTCCGAAAGTATCTTCGCCTTTATTTTGCGCTGTGGAAGGCACTGTTACACACTTAGTAGAAGAACCAGGATGTGTGCAACAAGTGGAGCGCATCTTGCGTATTTTTTGTTTTTTCTGACAGATTTGTGCAGAGCAGTGCCTAACACAGAGTAACAGAAATATTAAAGTGCGTTGAATAGCACCGTTTAAAAGTCGACTTATACATTCGTTCAACGGCATTGCGGTGCGCATGCGCTCCCGAATGACAAATTGAGATTACGCTGGCGCTCTTGTTTCCGAAATGTCTGGGGCTATTTTCCGTCATGCCACTACACCAAGCGGCCTAGTCGAGCAACAAGCTGACAACACCGCACTGGCACGATTGGCGTTTTCTATCGCTCCCGTAGCCGGCAGAGCCAAGTCACGCTGCTCCGACACTGGTTCTTTTTGAATGACTTCTTGCATTTTGAAGCGGAGTGAATGGTGCATTCTATACATTGGAGACCTAATTAAAGATGACGCTCGGTACCCTCATTAGCTGCAGAAATGAACGCATTGGCAGCTCAAAATAAAATGGCTAGTCAACCGGGCGCGAGGGTATGCATCTGGTTCGTCCGGATGCGAGAGTAGCGTGGGCTGGTGTAGACGGAGCAGTTACTCTGACTCAGTTTCAAAAACTACCGAGAGCAATATTTGTCATTGCATGGCTTTGCTTGATCTGTCATTTCAGCGCACGTTAAAGAACCTTAGATGGTCGAAATTTCTAGAGTCTCAAACATGGAAAAACGGAGCGCAAATGAAATGGCGGGCACAGGAGCAAGAGGGACACAGGACAGGTGCTCAGCTTTCAAATGACGTTCATTCGAGCAACACGATGCTTATACGCACAACCGGTATAGGTAATCGTGCAGAGCCGTGATAGAGCCTCCCGATAACAACAGTTGAAAGCTGGCAGCCTGCCCCGTTGCTTCCTGCCTGTCGTTCTTTTAGCGCTTCATTTTTCCATTTCAAGTGCGAACCACTTCTCGCCCAAGGACATGTTCTACCAAACTGGAACCCTCCCCTACGGCGTCTCTCATAATGAGATCGTGGTTTTGGGAAGCAAAAACCCCAGAAATCAATCAAATCCGGCGTACAAAACGTGAGCCTTACTATCCACGAATATTTTAGCTCGAAACAGGAGACAATGTGCATTGCTCTACTTTCTTGCATTAGAGGTTATCATTACAAGTCTTGGTGTAAGCCAGTTCTTCCAAATGGATGAATACATCCAGCAACAACTTGGCGCACGCGATGTGTGCTTTGGGGTGACTCGCGGAGCGTGGCGACTCGTGTGCCAGAAGCCCACCTATACTGTCGTGTCTCTTGTTAGTTAAAGCGTGTAAAGCCCGCATGTCACTTATACATCTCACTGCACGCGGGAATTTTCGTTGCAACCTGCAGTTCTTATTTGCTTCAATTACAGCCAATCCGCGGAGACGCGCGTATCATTTTTCTCCATGGAGTCAAGAGAAATGGGTGCGTATTGAAAACACACATTGCAAATTAGCGCAAAAAATTATGAAATCAGGAGCAGATGGACAGAGCCCTTGAAGCAATGCTTGTTCAGCGCATCCTACTCATTGAAGTAACAGCTTTGTAGATCTATCGTAATAATAATAATAATTGGTGAGGTTTTGCGTGCCGAAACCAGCTGTAATTATGAGGCACGGCCCGGGAATTTGCATTTTTTCCTCACAAGACATATCATCAGTAACTCTTTAATGCTCATTTTTAAACGCCCGGTATTCGACACGGCGTTGGACACACCAGTAATCCGTGCCTGCGTTTACACATAAGTGAATACGAGCTGTTAGATGGATTGCAGTGGTAATTAAATGTCGCTTTTGTGTCCGAAAGTATTTTCGCGTTTATTCTGCGCTGTGGAAGGCACTGTTACACACGTAGTAGAAAAACCAGGAGGTGTGCAACAAGTGGAGCGCATCTTGCGCATTTTTTGCCTTTTCTGACAGATTCGTGCAGAACAGGGCCTAACACAGAGTAACACAAGTATTAAAATGCTTTGAATAGCACCGTTTAAAAGTCGACTTACTTTCGTTCAACGGCATTGCGGTGCGCATGCGCTCCCGTATGACAAATTGAGATTAAGCTGGCTGAGTACAGCTCTACCCTTGCGCTCTTGTTTCCGATATGTCTGGGGCTATTTTCTGTCATGTAACTACACCAAGCGGCCTAGTCGAGCAACAAGCTGACAACACCGCACTGGCACGACTGGCGTTTTCTATCGCTCCCCTAGCCGGCAGAGCCAAGTCACGCTGCTCCGGCACTGGTTCTTTTTGAATGACTTCTTGCATTTTGAAGCCGAGTGAATGGTGCATTCCATACATTGGAGACCTAGTTAAAGATGACGCTCGGTACTCTCATTAGCTGCAGAAATGAACGCATTGGCAGCTCAAAATAAAATGGCTAGTCAACCGGGCGCGAGGGTATGCATCTGGTTCGCCCGGATGCGAGAGTAGCGTGGGCTGGTGTAGACGGAGCAGTAACTCTGACTCAGTTTCAAAAACTACCGAGAGCAATATTTGTCACTGCATTCATTGGCTTTGCTTGATCTGTCACTTCATCTGACAAGTTGGCAAAAGGGAAACCACACGTGTAAAAAAGATCGTCAATTCATGCGACTTGTTCGCGGCCCATTCATACACCCTGCCTGCACAAAGTATATATATATATACAACACATGTTGGAAACATGCTTCAGGGCACGAACGTCTTTGCGGAAAAGCACCACCATATAAGGTAGATATTTTCTCGTATCTTGCGCGTTTTACCGAATCCCGGGAGGAAAACAACAATGGCAACTGTCTTAATAGGATAACGCCAATCCTTAGTACAAGACATTCAACAACTCCATCAGAGGTTTGTCGTTGGAATGATTTAAAAGTTGGTGGGTGACTACAAAATTTGAGAGCAAGATGGCGCAACAAATTGCTCAAGAGGACACCAAAATTTCATGAAATTGTTAGATCTGCGAAGCGCGCATATTGGGGAATTGCACAGATTAGTTCATGCATCACAAAGGCATGACAACGGAAACCGTTATTGTAGAAAGCTGTTGAAAAGCGCACGCACATTGACGAATATTTCATTCTCCTACGTGGCTCACTGCGAAAACCAGATTAACACGCAAGTTTTTATTTTCAATTGGCAGATTTGACCATGTGAAGAAAACTACGATAGTGCTGCCACTATAAGGAAAATGCAATCGGGCAACCTCAAGTTAGATTACAGGTAGCACACAACTACTCAAGGTGTCTTATTAAGAGATTGATTGATTTGTGGAGTGTAACGTCCCAAAACCAGCTCTGATTATGAGAGACACCGTAGTGGAGGTCTCCGGAAATTTCGACCACCTGGGGTTCTTTAACGTGCACTGACATCGCACAGCACACGGGCCTCAACGTCTTATTAAAAGATCAACTTCTTGAAGTGGTTTATTTAGCTCGGCTGATCAAAAAGTCGCGAAACGGGCGTTAAAGACGCACCTGAAATGTCCTCGCGAGGCCGAACGCAAACGTTCTGTATGCGCGAAGCTGTCGAGCACAGACGGTGGCGTCTTCATGTTTCCCCCAAACCATTTCAGGGATCGGGTTTTTCGAAGACGTTTCGAAGACAGTCTTCTAGGTAGTCTTATAAATGTAAACAAGCCAATCATTTGCCAAGATCACGGAGGCAGGCCAAGATATACGCTGCCTTGAAAGACGTTCACAGCGTCATTATTGCCCCGCTAACGTCTCCGAAGTCCAATTTGAAGATGCCTTGTGTCCCTCCTGTGCTACCTGGGATGCTAGAAAAACATCCTTGAGACGCAGGTGACCCGCCGAGGTGGCATAAAACCTATAACGCTACGCTGCTGAGCGCAAGAATGGAAATTCGATACCATGCCACTTCAACTGCATTTTGAGGGGGGCATTTTCCAAAGGTGTCTGTCGACTTAAGTTGCCATTTAGGGAACTCCGGTTGACCCTAAGCGCTCGTCTGTCGCATCCGTCACGATAATATCATGAATGTGGCCAATAAAATTCGAGAATATTTCTCCTTTATCAGGAAGCAGTAACGCAGGCCCAGATTAAGCACTGTCTACTACATGCACGAGCCTTAGGGAAGAGGGAGAAGCAAGACCCGTCCAATCAGTAAGTCCTCGGTGAGGTGGCACGTAAACACTTAGCATTTATTTCAGCACATTTGTTATTGGTGCATTTGCTTCGCGATTATTTGTGAATTTTCACACGCGAGAAAGTCTAGCTAGGCGTAAAAGTCCCCAACGTTTTCCCGGTACTTAAGGCAAATATTCTTATCGCTTGCGTGAAATGGCACTTGTTGGGTCATTACGGCTCTTGGCTTTAGAACGTGCGCTCATTTCATCGAACACAGATGAGAAGTGGTCCTACTACACCACTAATTTTTCCAGTGGATCTGCCAGCATATTGGTTATAATTATGACTAGTTTTTACTCTTTTTCGACCAGCGCGAGTATTGTTCATATTCAAAAAATCTCTTGAAATGTTGCTGAATGACGTTTTCATTTTACCTTAGGCTTAGAACGTGGCTCTTACTAACATTTTTCAAGGTATCTCCTTCCCTGGCTTTTCTAAGCTTTTTCTTCATGTCCCCAGATATGATCGCTCCTAAAGGTGTCAATCTGTTAGAGACGTCGTTCCAGCACGACACTCCCGGGTTTCGACAACGGCATTCTTTTTCAGAGCATGGAACTTTTCGAAACTTTTCACATTTGTAAACAGCTTGTTTGTGGCAGCATTGTCGACGACAGCACATTGGTTTACGCAGTAAGTAACGTAATCAGGACCCGAAATCACAAAACTTCTCCTTCGTGAGGGCTTTTTGCCATTGGTCGATGGGCTTCTCTAATAATATATCTATCATCGGCGTTGGCTGAAATTTTCTTTTACGAGCTTTTCTGCCATGAATTGTTTTTGTGAATGCGGCCCCAGGTCTTGTCTTCGTCAGCACATTCCAGAGCCTAACAGCGACGTCGCTCGCTGTATTCGGCTCACTGTCCACTAAGCTAGGAAGCAATAAAATTGTTGCAACGTTTTAGTATACCACTTAGAAAATCGAGGGGGGGGGGGGCACGGTCACTGTTCTGGAAAATTGGAAATGCGACCTCACAATAACCGTTTTAAAGACAGGCAAGTGGCTATACAAGCAGTCGTACTACAGACCCGTTGCCGTATGCGACTGCGTCGGAAAACTGATGGAACACCTGATGTATATGAGACTAGAGTAGCTCTTGGTGAATAATGTGCCTTTTCCGAACTTAAAAGACACCAGAGGGGCCCATAAATGGGGGGAGCTTTGATACTAATTAGGGATGTGCGAGTTTGCGCTTATCTTATACGAGTCTAACACGAATCATCATCATCACTACCACCATCCTCTCTCTACGGCCCACTGCAAGGCAGGGGCCTCTCCCATAGATCTTCAATTATCCTGGTGCTGCGCTAATTACGACCAATTTATCCCCGCACACTTCTTGATCTAATCTGTCCACCTAACTTGCTCCGCCCCCTGCCACGCTTGCCTTCTCAGGGAATCCACTCTGTTACCCTTTGTAAGGGTAAGGAACTCAGCGGGGGAGGTGCAGCGGAGGGCCGTCAGTGCCGGCGGGCATGCCAGTCACAGCAGAAGACGTACCGCGAACCCAGAGCGCACGAGGCGTTCTCAGAAGGGATCTCGTGCGGGGAGGTGAACCCGTGACGGGCACAGCGCGGACGGCGCTTCTCGGAACAGTGAGGCGACGGACAGCACGGCATTGTTTGCACGTGGGGACGCCGCCTCCCCCTTCGTTACAAAAACGGCACGGTGTGCTGGAAGAAGGGTTCTTTCTGGCAGGCAGGCTGCTAGGCAGCACTCGAGTCGCTCGAGGCGGGCATGGCCCGGGCAGAAAGTCCCATGTTGTAAATATCATTCCCTGTAAATAAGTTTTCCTTGCTTTGCTTTACCTGTGATTATTCTGTATAAAGTCTCCATGGACTTCCTCGTCGGACTCATCACTACCGCCTGGTGTTCGGCCTTTGGCTGAACGAAAGGAAGAACTCACGAAATTTACTGGTGGCAGCGGTGACATCCCTTCAACGAGCTACCGAGGCGAAGGGAACAGGCGGTGAGCAAGAGCCGACGTTAGCGAGCGAGGGAAGACCGCGTGCCAAGACGTGGCACGCGCGGAGAGAGCAGCAGCGGCAACATCTGCAGCAGCACAGCAATACAGCAGCGAGCAACTGCGCAACGACTTGGGTGCCAGGGACACCACGAGGCAGCCACAGGGGGTGGCTGGGCAACATCTTCGACGGATTCGCCGGGCGCCGGCGGATGAAGAAGGCGACTGCAAAGACAGCGCGGCAAGGAGGACGGGAGATCGTCATCGAAAGGGGTGAGTGCTCTTCTTTTCCCGCCTGGGCTTGTGCACTGCGGTCGGAATAGGCTAGATAGGCGTTGAATGGAAACGCTGTTTGCCCACCTCAACCCGGATAAGTGCAAAATGAGTCGTGTTGGAGACGCGGGTGACGGCGAGGGGGCCGGCAGTGAGACCACTGTCACGGAGGAGACTGGGAGCCAGTCGGAAATGGACTTGCTCAAAATGAAAATTTGGCTGAGAGAGCGAGAGCTAGAGATCGCGAGAGAACAACGTGGCTCGGGGCAGAGTTCTCGCGTCGAAGGAGGGCAGGAAAGTCGCAGTGAACTACGGTACTTTTCTAAATTAATTGCAAGTGTGCTACCAAAATTCCCGACGGAGGCGGAGGTCCCGGCATGGTTTCGAGGCTGCCGAGAGCGCCCTGGACGCGTAGCGAAGTCCCGAAAGAGTGGTGGGGCCAATCATATTTCCGTTGGTCGCGGAGAAAATTCCATTTTTGTCAACGCGGTTGGCGCCGCGCCACCTTAGAGACTATGAGGCTCTTAAAGGGGCGGTGTTAGAGGAGCTGAAGCTGTCCGCCGGCGAATATCTACGCAGGTTCCGAGGAGCAAGGAAGAGAGCGACAGAGGGGGTGGCGGCATTCGCGACCCGAATGCAAAGCTATTTGCGGTTTTACGTGGAAGCGAGAGGCGTAAGCACCTTTGAGGAGCTCTTAGAGTTATTGACTGCGGACCAGTTAAAAGAGAGCTTGTCGGAAGCGGCTTTACGGTATGTACCACTTCAGGAAGCAGGGGACTGGCGCAGAGCTCCCGAATTAGCTTCGTTGCTTCTTACGTTTGAGGACGCGGAAGGAAAGAACAGCGGCAGTAAGCTGAACGAATGCAAAACCACAGAAGCGTCGAGCGAGATGACTCAAAAGCAGGTTAAACTGTCGCCACAGCAGGACTCAACAAAGGCTCTTATACCGGAGGGTAAAAGGCAACCAGGTGGATGTTTCTTGTGTGGGGTGAAAGGGGCATTTCAAAGTGGTCGCGGCTTTTGCCCCGCGGGCAAAAAGCCGCGACGCGGCCAAGCCCAAAACACAAGAAAAGAGCGGTCTGTCAGCACGCGTGTCGGCCACGGCGATAATTGCTCAGAAGGGATCTCGTGCGGGGAGGTGAACCCGTGACGGGCACAGCGCGGACGGCGCTTCTCGGAACAGTGAGGCGACGGACAGCACGGCATTGTTTGCACGTAGGGACGCCGCCTCCCCCTTCGTTACAAAAACGGCACCGTGTGCTGGAAGAAGGGTTCTTTCTGGCAGGCAGGCTGCTAGGCAGCACTCGAGTCGCTCGAGGCGGGCATGGCCCGGGCAGAATGTCCCATGTTGTAAATATCATTCCCTGTAAATAGTTTTCCTTGCTTTGCTTTACCTGTGATTATTCTGTATAAGTCTTTCTCATGAACTTCCCCGTCGGACTCATCACTACCGCCTGGTGTTCGGCCTTTGGCTGAACGAAAGGAAGAACTCACGAAATTTACTGGTGGCAGCGGTGACATCCCTTCGACGAGCTACCGAGGCGAAGGGAACAGGCGGTGAGCAAGAGCCGACGTTAGCGAGCGAGGGAAGACCGCGTGCCAAGACGTGGCACGCGCGGAGAGAGCAGCAGCGGCACATCTGCAGCAGCACAGCAATACAGCAGCGAGCAACTGCGCAACGACTTGGGTGCCAGGACACCACGAGGCAGCCACAGGGGGTGGCTGGGCAACATCTTCGACGGATTCGCCGGCGCCGGCGGATGAAGAAGGCGACTGCAAAGACAGCGCGGCAAGGAGGACGGGAGATCGTCATCGAAAGGGGTGAGTGCTCTTCTTTTCCCGCCTGGGCTTGTGCACTGCGGTCGGAATAGCTAGATAGGCGTTGAATGGAAACGCGGTTTGCCCACCTTAACCCGGATAAGTGCAAAATGAGTCGTGTTGGAGACGCGGGTGACGGCGAGGGGCCGGCAGTGAGACCACTGTCACGGAGGAGACTGGGAGCCAGTCGGAATGGACTTGCTCAAAATGAAAATTTGGCTGAGAGAGCTAGAGCTAGAGATCGCGAGAGAACACACGTGGCTCGGGCAGAGTTCTCGCGTCGAAGGAGGGCAGGAAAGTCGCAGTGAACTACGGTACTTTTCTAAATTAATTGGCAAGTGTGCTACCAAAATTCCCGACGGAGGCGGAGGTCCCGGCATGGTTTCGAGGCTGCGAGAGCGCCCTGGACGCGTGCGAAGTCCCGAAAGAGTGGTGGGGCAATCATATTTCCGTTGGTCGCGGAGAAAATTCCATTTTTGTCAACGCGGTTTGGCGCCGCGCCCCTTAGAGACTAGTGAGGCTCTTAAAGGGGCGGTGTAGAGGAGCTGAAGCTGTCCGCCGGCGAATATCTACGCAGGTTCCGAGGAGCAAGGAAGAGAGCGACAGAGGGGTGGCGGGCATTCGCGACCCGAATGCAAGCTATTTGCGGTTTACGTGAAGCGAGAGGCGTAAGCACCTTGAGGAGCTCTTAGAGTTATTGACTGCGGACCAGTTAAAAGAGAGCATGTCGGAAGCGGCTTTACGGTATGTAACACTTCAGGAAGCAGGGGACTGGCGCAGAGCTCCCGAATTAGCTTCGTTACTCCTTACGTTTGAGGACGCGGAAGGAAAGAACAGCGGCAGTAAGCTGACGAATGCAAAACCACAGAAGCGTCGAGCGAGATGACTCCAAAAGCAGGTAAACTGTCGCCACAGCAGGACTCAACAAAGGCTCTTATACCGGAGGGTAAAAGGCAACCAGGTGGATGTTTCTTGTGTGGGGTGAAGGGGCATTTCAAAGTGGACTGCCCGCGGGCAAAAAGCCGCGACGCGGCCAAGCCCAAAACACAAGAAAAGAGCGGTCTGTCAGCACGCGTGTCGGCCACGGCGATAATTGCTGAGAGGTGTGAACGTGAGCCGATTAGACTCGAGTATCAAGGCGTCGAGATTCGCGCAATCCTCGATACAGGCGCAGATATCACGATCATACGGGAGGGCGCGGCCCCGCGAGCGCTGGTGGAACTGCACGGTTCGGTGAGACTCGTTTCCGCGTTCGGGGAAGAGGTACAGGCAAAGCTAACAATGCTACCACTGACGCTCGCTCGAAAGGCGGGAGTCTTCGCGGACATTAAGGAGACGGTGCCAGTATTGTGCGCGCTGACCGAGAAACTAGTGGAATAGGGATGGCAAAATCGATGAACGATTCATCGATTAATCGATTAAATGTACACCGTTAATCGATTAATCGTCATCGATTTCCCTTTTTCCGTTAATCGAATTAATCAATTAAAGCTCTTCGATTAATCGATTACGGCACTCTCCCCCCCCCTACCCCAACACCACCCCTTGGCCGGAGCGCATGATTGCGAGGCGCGCGACGCCGAGACGCAGATGTCGAGCACATATTTCTACGCAAGTAGAAGGAGCCCGGAGCCGCAGGCGGCCATACCCCGTAGAGATAGAAATGAACTCGACCCGATCTTTGTCGCCTACACCGTTTTGTATAACCCCCAGATTTTACTTGCTTCTTGCGCAAGTGCCACATTGCAAAATGCGTTGCTTATTTCTTGACCGGTTAAGTTCTTATTGCCGTTATATTTTACTCCTTAGCGAATTAATGATTATTTGTCACCAATGAAAGAAAGAGAGATAATGTATTAGAGGGTAGAGAGGGTGGCCTGATCTAGTACGGCCCGGCCTTCTACTCCACTTTGGGGACAGCGCAACAGGGGAAAAAGAGTGATGAAGCAGGATGATGGGGATAAGAATGAGCGATCCGTATGTTGACAATAAGACATGACTGCTTGCGCAAAGGGACAAGGACGCTAGTAATCATATTTCATTACGCTTGAGACCAACTAGCCCAACTGTCCGCCTTAACGCCTATATTCCCTCTGATAACTGTAATGCTAGCTTCCCTGCAATGCAGTTAGTACACTTTATAGCAGCTATTCGCAGCTATTCACTTCTGCAAAAGAGCGTGCTATGACGCGGAAAATGTCGACTCGGCTCTCTTGACATAAACACTGGTAATAGTCAAACCGCAGCACGTGTAACTGGGACGTCGCCTCCACTTGAAACGTGACAGGGGCCGCCGTTAGTTGGGCGAATATGCTGTGCAGGGAAACGCACTCGAGGATTATGAAAAAGGTCTAATAGTCGCATAACGGAAAGAAGCCACTTTAGCTGCATTTAAGTCTAACAGTTGCTTTCCATAATCCGCAACTTTGCGGATTAGTGTACCGAACGTCTAGCATCCAGTCAATTTCTATTGAAAAAATGACCTTAAGCATTTGTTAATTCTGTATGGTCGCCTATTTCGGGTGAAATACAGCTTTCATCTATTGCTTGTATTCCCATGTCAGCCAGCCTAGAGGCCGTCGTCTACTGCTGTGACACGAATAGAGGACAGTCGCGAAGACTTACGTAGTGGAGGTCTCCGGAAATTTCGACCACCTGGGGTTCTTTAACGTGCACTGACATCGCACAGCACACGGGCCTCAACATTTCGCCTCCATCGAAACGCAGCGCCACAGCCGGATTCGATCCCGCGACCTCGGATCTGCAGCGAGCCATAAGGACGTACCGGGGCGGGCGTGTTAATATTATACATTAGACAGCGCTCACAGTTCTGATACATTAGACAGCGCTCTGATACATTAGACATTAGACAGCGCATTAGATCTGATACATTACACAGCGCTCACAGTGTTTTAATATCTGATACATTAGACAGCGCTCACAGTTCGAGCTGTACATGCGACTGAAAAGGTGCACGTAGCGCCGAATTTAGTCGGCGACCAGGTGAAACCTGTGCAGCATAGTGGCACTGCTGCCGTTTATTCTAGCCGGGAGGGAAAACTCGTGTCACTCTATTTCCCGCAGATGCCTGCACTGATGGCCTGTTTGAGACCAGTATATGTTGCTGCGCAATCTCGCAGGAGTGACCTCAAGGAAGAGACGACGTCAGTTCGTTGTTATAGTGTTATCGAGGGCTTCCACAATATCTAAATGACAAACCGAGAAATGTTGCCGTCCCTACAAGAACGACTGTCTTTGACTTTCATTTCCTCCTCGTCTCTTTTTATACTTTCTCGGGATTTCCTCACCTTCGGCCACACTGCATGTTTCTGCTGCTATTTTCCAACCAGTGTGGTCGACGAAAGCGCCTCCGATTTCGGTTCGATGTAGCAGGCAGACTTCGAGGAAATACGACCTGCTGCCGAATCGTCCGTGGATCATATATGACCACCCATGAAATCGTGGACCCAAAGACGACGGGATCCCTTTGTTCAGTGGGCGAAAGTGCGAATTTTCACGCAGTCCCTGATGCGTACATGGGATCTCTAGCGCGTCGGATAAATACTTGTGTCGATATCAAACACAAGCAACGCCTCTCAAACAACAAGGCATAATTTTTTAAGCACATATAAAAAATGTCGATTAATCGATTAATCGATTAAAACATCAGAAGCGAAAGCAATTATCGATGAAGGCTAAATCGACGAACGATTAACGATTAATCGATTAAAATATTTAATCGACCACCCTATATGGGAACGCACGGACGGTTACTGTCCGAAGAAGCATGGAGAATGCTGAAGGAGGGTACGAGCCGCAGGGATCGTCTCGTCAGGGAGTAAGGGCGTGAACCCCGAGCACATGCAGTCGGAGGCCCTAGACGACGTTAGCATAGTTGCGGCGGTTCACGTCACGGTGGGATCGGAAGGCGACGGTAGCTCAAATGCCGACGTAGAATCTGGGGGCGTGAACGGGAGCGACCGCGAGGATGAGAGCGCCGCAGAACTGTTTCGTCGGGAGCAACAGAGCGATGCTACACTCCAACGAGCTTGGAAAACGCCAAAGCCGGAAAGGAAGGGATTGTCAGTTGTTGTGGTCTACTTCACCACAAAGAGAAGTTGCTGGTCAGTCGGTTTCATAGCTAGTACTACCGAGAAGGTCGCCGCGAGGAAGTTTTGCGGCTAGTGCACGAATCTAGATGGGATGGCCACATGGGATACCGTAAAACAAAAGCCATGATTAATACAGCTTCTAACCGGCCTGGTATGGATGAGGAGGTGAGGAGCTACTGTAAGTAGTTAGCCATGAGTGTCAGGTAGCCTGTAAGACCATACGCTATTTTGGTCACATTGTAGGGTCGGGACGTCATGCCCCGGATCCGGTCCCAAAGCTAGCCGCGATAGGCTAACTGAAAGCGCCAGTGACAAAGGGGAGCTGCGTAGTGTACTCGGGCTATGTTGGCTATTACCGTAGCTACGATGAGCAACTACGCTGAGGTAGCGAGGGCCGTTGACCGAACTGACCGTAAAAGAATCCCAACAGGATTCCGTGACGGAGGCTGCGGAAAACGCGTTCAGGGCACTCAATGAGAGCTTTGTGAAGCGGTAGCTCTGGCGACACCAGACCCGTCCCGCCCGTACTTGTTGCACACTGATGCGTCCGCGTTCGCTGTGGGGGCCTGCCTATCCCAAAGCGCCGAGGACGGCTCGGAACAACCGATAGCTTTCGCCAGCCACAAGTTCTCTCCCACGCTAACGCGCTGGTCGGCGATTGAGAGGGAGGCATTTGCAGTGATCTGGGGGCTCAAAAAATTGACTCTTGGCTCCTCGGTGCCCATGTTACGGTGGTCTCCGACCACAATCCCCTCGCTTTCCCTCACGTTGACGACGCCGCCGGGGGCAAAGCTAATTGCGTTGGGCGCTTGCCCTTCAGAGATATCATGCTGTCGTGCAGCATAGAAAGGGCAGCGCTCACGCCAACGCGGATGCGCTGTCCCGTGTTCCGAATACTTGTTGGGACTCGACCGACAGTGCTGGGCCGGGGGGCGGGAGTGGAGGAGTGCTCCCCTCAACACGAGGGCGGAATGCCCGCGATGGAGACTCCTTCGGTATCCCCGTGTCACAGTGAAATGTTGTGTGTGCCCAAAGACGCCGAACTATGACGCAACGGCCACCGATATCAGAGTGTGTCGCGGACAATTGTACGATGCACGCGCATGCATGTTGTTTGCACGCCGTGGCGGACAGACCGTGCCTGCACGAATGTGTTCTTTCACTGTTTTGTTGTGGTTGACCGGGCTTTGGTTCAAGGTAACGAGAGCCCGGAAGATAGCGTGCTTATCTTCATGTAAGGCATGCAACCCTTCTTCCGGCGTAACGTGCTCGAGTTCCTTCCCTTTTGTGTTAACGTATTCCCATAAGACAAGTGGGCCTCTTATGTGAATATTAAGAGGGGCGTGTAAGGGTAAGGAACTCAGCGGGGGAGGTGCAGCGGAGGGCCGGCGGGCATGCCAGTCGCAGCAGAAGACGTACCGCGAACCCAGAGCACACGAGGCGTTCTCAGAAGGGATCTCGTGCGGGGAGGTGAACCCGTGACGGGCACAGCGCGGACGGCGCTTCTCGGAACAGTGAGGCGACGGACAGCACGGCATTGTTTGCACGTGGGGACGCCGCCTCCCCCTTCGTTACAAAAACGGCACGGTGTGCTGGAAGAAGGGTTCTTTCTGGCAGGCAGGCTGCTAGGCAGCACTCGAGTCGCTCGAGGCGGGCATGGCCCGGGCAGAAAGTCCCATGTTGTAAATATCATTCCCTGTAAATAAGTTTTCCTTGCTTTGCTTTACCTGTGATTATTCTGTATAAAGTCTTTCTTCATGAACTTCCCCGTCGGACTCATCACTACCGCCTGGTGTTCGGCCTTTGGCTGAACGAAAGGAAGAACTCACGAAATTTACTGGTGGCAGCGGTGACATCCCTTCAACGAGCTACCGAGGCGAAGGGAACAGGCGGTGAGCAAGAGCCGACGTTAGCGAGCGAGGGAAGACCGCGTGCCAAGACGTGGCACGCGCGGAGAGAGCAGCAGCGGCAACATCTGCAGCAGCACAGCAATACAGCAGCGAGCAACTGCGCAACGACTTGGGTGCCAGGGACACCACGAGGCAGCCACAGGGGGTGGCTGGGCAACATCTTCGACGGATTCGCCGGGCGCCGGCGGATGAAGAAGGCGACTGCAAAGACAGCGCGGCAAGGAGGACGGGAGATCGTCATCAAAAGGGGTGAGTGCTCTTCTTTTCCCGCCTGGGCTTGTGCACTGCGGTCGGAATAGGCTAGATAGGCGTTGAATGGAAACGCGGTTTGCCCACCTTAACCCGGATAAGTGCAAAATGAGTCGTGTTGGAGACGCGGGTGACGGCGAGGGGGCCGGCAGTGAGACCACTGTCACGGAGGAGACTGGGAGCCAGTCGGAAATGGACTTGCTCAAAATGAAAATTCGGCTGAGAGAGCTAGAGCTAGAGATCGCGAGAGAACAACGTGGCTCGGGGCAGAGTTCTCGCGTCGAAGGAGGGCAGGAAAGTCGCAGTGAACTACGGTACTTTTCTAAATTAATTGCAAGTGTGCTACCAAAATTCCCGACGGAGGCGGAGGTCCCGGCATGGTTTGAGGCTGCCGAGAGCGCCCTGGACGCGTACGAAGTCCCGAAAGAGTGGTGGGGCCAAATCATATTTCCGTTGGTCGCGGAGAAAATTCCATTTTTGTCAACGCGGTTGGCGCCGCGCCACCTTAGAGACTATGAGGCTCTTAAAGGGGCGGTGTTAGAGGAGCTGAAGCTGTCCGCCGGCGAATATCTACGCAGGTTCCGAGGAGCAAGGAAGAGAGCGACAGAGGGGTGGCGGGCATTCGCGACCCGAATGCAAAGCTATTTGCGGTTTTACGTGGAAGCGAGAGGCGTAAGCACCTTTGAGGAGCTCTTAGAGTTATTGACTGCGGACCAGTTAAAAGAGAGCTTGTCGGAAGCGGCTTTACGGTATGTAACACTTCAGGAAGCAGGGGACTGGCGCAGAGCTCCCGAATTAGCTTCGTTGCTTCTTACGTTTGAGGACGCGGAAGGAAAGAACAGCGGCAGTAAGCTGAACGAATGCAAAACCACAGAAGCGTCGAGCGAGATGACTCCAAAAGCAGGTTAAACTGTCGCCACAGCAGGACTCAACAAAGGCTCTTATACCGGAGGGTAAAAGGCAACCAGGTGGATGTTTCTTGTGTGGGGTGAAGGGGCATTTCAAAGTGGACTGCCCGCGGGCAAAAAGCCGCGACGCGGCCAAGCACAAAACACAAGAAAAGAGCGGTCTGTCAGCACGCGTGTCGGCCACGGCGATAATTGCTGAGAGGTGTGAACGTGAGCCGATTAGACGCGAGTATCAAGGCGTCGAGATTCGCGCAATCCTCGATACAGGCGCAGATATCACGATCATACGGGAGGGCACGGCCCCGCGAGCGCTGGTGGAACCGCACGGTTCGGTGAGACTCGTTTCCGCGTTCGGGGAAGAGGTACAGGCAAAGCTAACAATGCTACCACTGACGCTCGCTCGAAAGGCGGGAGTCTTCGCGGACATTAAGGAGACGGTGCCAGTATTGTGCGCGCTGACCGAGAAACTAGTGGAATAGGGATGGCAAAATCGATGAACGATTCATCGATTAATCGATTAAATGTACACCGTTAATCGATTAATCGTCATCGATTTCCCTTTTTCCGTAATCGAATTAATCAATTAAAGCTCTTCTATTAATCGATTACGGCACTCTCCCCCCCCCCTACCCCAACACCACCCCTTGGCCGGAGCGCATGATTGCGAGGCGCGCGACGCCGAGACGCAGATGTCGAGCACATATTTCTACGCAAGTAGAAGGAGCCCGGAGCCGCAGGCGGCCATACCCCGTAGAGATAGAAATGAACTCGACCCGATCTTTGTCGCCTACACCGTTTTGTATAACCCCCAGATTTTACTTGCTTCTTGCGCAAGTGCCACATTGCAAAATGCGTGCTTATTTCTTGACCGGTTAAGTTCTTATTGCCGTTATATTTTACTCCTTAGCGAATTAATGATTATTTGTCACCAATGAAAGAAAGAGAGATAATGTATTAGAGGGTAGAGAGGGTGGCCTGATCTAGTACGGCCCCGGCCTTCTACTCCACTTTGGGGACAGCGCAACAGGGGAAAAGAGTGATGAAGCAGGATGATGGGGATAAGAATGAGCGATCCGTATGTTGACAATAAGACATGACTGCTTGCACAAAGGGACAAGGACGCTAGTAATCATATTTCATTACGCTTGAGACCAACTAGCCCAACTGTCCGCCTTAACGCCTATATTCCCTCTGATAACTGTAATGCTAGCTTCCCTGCAATGCAGTTAGTACACTTTATAGCAGCTATTCGCAGCTATTCACTTCTGCAAAAGAGCGTGCTATGACGCGGAAAATGTCGACTCGGCTCTCTTGACATAAACACTGGTAATAGTCAAACCGCAGCACGTGTAACTGGGACGTCGCCTCCACTTGAAACGTGACAGGGGCCGCCGTTAGTTGGGCGAATATGCTGTGCAGGGAAACGCACTCGAGGATTATGAAAAAGGTCTAATAGTCGCATAACGGAAAGAAGCCACTTTAGCTGCATTTAAGTCTAACAGTTGCTTTCCATAATCCGCAACTTTGCGGATTAGTGTACCGAACGTCTAGCATCCAGTCAATTTCTATTGAAAAAATGACCTTAAGCATTTGTTAATTCTGTATGGTCGCCTATTTCGGGTGAAATACAGCTTTCATCTATTGCTTGCTATTCCCATGTCAGCCAGCCTAGAGGCCGTCGTCTACTGCTGTGACACGAATAGAGGACAGTCGCGAAATACTGTGTGTTTTAATATCTGATACATTAGACAGCGCTTACAGTTCGAGCTGTACATGCGACTGAAAAGGTGCGCGTAGCGTCGAATTAAGTCGGCGACCAGGTGAAAGCTGTGCAGCATAGTGGCACCGCTGCCGTTTATTCTAGCCGGGAGGGAAAACTCGTGTCACTCTATTTCCCGCAGATGCCTGCACTGATGGCCTGTTTGAGAGCAGTATATGTTGCTGCGCAATCTCGCATGAGTGACCTCAAGGAAGAGACGACGTCAGTTCGTTGTTATAGTGTTATCGAGGGCTTCCACAATATCTAAATGACAAACCGAGAAATGTTGCCGTCCCTACAAGAACGACTGTCTTTGACTTTCATTTCCTCCTCGTCTCTTTTTATACTTTCTCGGGATTTCCTCACCTTCGGCCACACTGCATGTTTCTGCTGCTATTTTCCAACCAGTGTGGTCGACGAAAGCGCCTCCGATTTCGGTTCGATGTAGCAGGCAGACTTCGAGGAAATACGACCTGCTGCCGAATCGTCCGTGGATCATATATGACCACCCATGAAATCGTGGACCCTTGACAACACCCAAAGACGACGGGATCCCTTTGTTCAGTGGGCGAAAGTGCGAATTTTCACGCAGTCCCTGATGCGTACATGGGATCTCTAGCGCGTCGGATAAATACTGTGTCGATATCAAACACAAGCAACGCCTCTCAAACAACAAGGCATAATTTTTTAAGCACATATAAAAATGTCGATTAATCGATTAATCGATTAAAACATCAAAGCGAAAGCAATTAATCGATGAAAGGCTAAATCGACGAACGATTAACGATTAATCGATTAAAATATTTAATCGACCACCCCTATAGTGGAACGCACGGACGGTTTACTGTCCGAAGAAGCATGGAGAATGCTGAAAGGAGGGTACGAGCCGCAGGGAATCGTCTCGTCAGGAGTAAGGGCGGTGAACCCCGAGCAGATGCAGTCGGAGGCCCTAGACGACGTTAGCATAGTTGCGGCGGTTCACGTCACGGTGGGATCGGAAGGCGACGGTAGCTCAAATGCCGACGTAGAATCTGGGGGCGTGAACGGGAGCGACCGCGAGGATGAGAGCGCCGCAGAACTGTTTCGTCGGGAGCAACAGAGCGATGCTACACTCCAACGAGCTTGGGAAAACGCCAAAGCCGGAAAGGAAGGATTGTCAGTTGTGGGTGGTCTACTTCACCACAAAGAGAAGTTGCTGGGTCAGTCGGTTTCATAGCTAGTACTACCAGAAGGTCGCCGCGAGGAAGTTTTGCGGCTAGTGCACGAATCTAGATGGGATGGCCACATGGGATACCGTAAAACAAAAGCCAGGATTAAATACAGCTTCTACCGGCCTGGTATGGATGAGGAGGTGAGGAGCTACTGTAGTAGTTGCCATGAGTGTCAGGTAGCCTGTAAGACCATACGCTATTTGGGTCACATTGTAGGGTCGGGACGTCATGCCCCGGATCCGGCAAAGCTAGCCGCGATAGGCGAACTGAAAGCGCCAGTGACAAAAGGGGAGCTGCGTAGTGTACTCGGGCTATGTGGCTATTACCGTAGCTACGTGAGCAACTACGCTGAGGTAGCGAGGCCGTTGACCGAACTGACCGGTAAAAGAATCCCAAACAGGATTCCGTGGACGGAGGCTGCGGAAAGCTCTGGCGACACCAGACCCGTCCCGCCCGTACTTGTTGCACACTGATGCGTCCGCGTTCGCTGTGGGGGCCTGCCTATCCCAAAGCGCCGAGGACGGCTCGGAACAACCGATAGCTTTCGCCAGCCACAAGTTCTCTCCCACGCTAACGCGCTGGTCGGCGATTGAGAGGGAGGCATTTGCAGTGATCTGGGGGCTCAAAAAATTGACTCTTGGCTCCTCGGTGCCCATGTTACGGTGGTCTCCGACCACAATCCCCTCGCTTTCCTCACGTTGACGACGCCGCCGGGGGCAAAGCTAATGCGTTGGGCGCTTGCCCTTCAGAGATATCATGCTGTCGTGCAGCATAGAAAGGGCAGCGCTCACGCCAACGCGGATGCGCTGTCCCGTGTTCCGAATACTTGTTGGGACTCGACCGACAGTGCTGGGCCGGGGGGCGGGAGTGGAGGAGTGCTCCCCTTAACACGAGGGCGGAATGCCCGCGATGGAGACTCCTTCGGTATCCCCGTGTCACAGTGAAATGTTGTGTGTGCCCAAAGACGCCGAACTATGACGCAACGGCCACCGATATCAGAGTGTGTCGCGGACAATTGTACGATGCACGCGCATGCATGTTGTTTGCACGCCGTGGCGGACAGACCGTGCCTGCACGAATGTGTTCTTTCACTGTTTTGTTGTGGTTGACCGGGCTTTGGTTCAAGGTAACGAGAGCCCGGAAGATAGCGTGCTTATCTTCATGTAAGGCATGCAACCCTTCTTCCGGCGTAACGTGCTCGAGTTCTTTTCCTTTTGTGTTAACGTATTCCCATAAGACACGTGGGCCTCTTATGTGAATCTTAAGAGGGGCGTGTAAGGGCAAGGAACTCAGCGGGGGAGGTGCAGCGGAGGGCCGTCAGTGCCGGCGGGCATGCCAGTCACAGCAGAAGACGTACCGCGAACCCAGAGCGCACGAGGCGTTCTCAGAAGGGATCTCGTGCGGGGAGGTGAACCCGTGACGGGCACAGCGCGGACGGCGCTTCTCGGAACAGTGAGGCGACGGACAGCACGGCATTGTTTGCACGTGGGGACGTCGCCTCCCCCTTCGTTACAAAAACGGCACCGTGTGCTGGAAGAAGGGTTCTTTCTGGCAGGCAGACTGCTAGGCAGCCCTCGAGTCGCTCGAGGCGGGCATGGCCCGGGCAGAAAGTCCCATGTTGTAAATATCATTCCCTGTAAATAAGTTTTCCTTGCTTTGCTTTACCTGTGATTATTCTGTATGAAGTCTTTCTTCATGAACTTCCCCGTCGGACTCATCACTACCGCCTGGTGTTCGGCCTCTGGCTGAACGGAAAGAAGAACTCACGAAATTTACTCCCTCAATGGCCAACGGTTGTCTTGTCTTCGCATTACATGCCCATCTCCTACGCCCATTTCTTCTTCTTAATTTCTCTTAATATGTCCCTAATACGCGTGTCTTCACTAACCCACTACGCTCTCTTGTCTATTAAGCTTACACGTATCATTTTCCGTTCCATTGCTCGCTGCGTCGTCCTCAGTTTAAGCGGAACCCTTTTCGTGAGCGTCGAAGTTTCTGCCCCGTAGGTGAGTACGGGTAAGATGCAGTTGTTATACACTTTTCTCTTCAGAGACAATGGTAAGCTACCATTACTTATCTGGAAATGCTTGCCGAATGCGCTCCACCCCATTCTTATCCTCCTAATTACCTAAGCCTCATGGTTCGGATCATGGGTCACTACCTGGCCTAAGTAGACGTATTCGCTTACCACTTCTAATGCCTCACCACCTATCTCAAACCACTGTGCTCGCCCAAGGCTGTCGAACAGCACTTTAGTTTTCTGCATATCAATTTTCAGGCACACCGTTCTATTTGTTCTGCCTAGCTCAGTAATCATGCTTCGCAGTTCGCCCCCCGGGTTACTTAGCATGGCAATGTAGTCAGGAAATATGAGGCTACTGAGGTATGTACCATTAACCCTTACACCCACCTGTTCCCAATCCAATGTTCTATATACCTCTTGTAAACTTGCTCTGAATAACAATGGAGAGATTGCGAATTACAAAGCATGATTGATGACCTAAACAGGGAAAGCATTAAAATTGGATTAAAAATGAATTGGCAAAAGACCAAAGTTATGCTCACTAGCTTAGCTAAGGAACAGGAATTTAAAATCAACAATGAACCCTTACAATGTGTAAACGAATATGTATATCTGGGACAGTTAATATCAGGAACTCCTACCCAGGAAAACGAAATTCTCCGTAGAATAAGGCTGGGCTGGAGCGCATTCGGAAGGCATTACGAAATCATGACCGGAAACTTACCGCTCTCATTAAAGCGAAAAGTATTCAATCACTGCATTCTCCCAGTACTAACGTACGGTGCAGAAACATGGAGAATAACGAAAAAACTAGAGATGAAACTAAGGAGCACGCAACGTGCAATGGAAAGAAAAATGATAGGGGTAACGCTAAGAGATAAAAAACGAGCGGAATGGATCAGAGAACAGACAGGAGTAGACGATATTATCTTATCAATTAAAAGAAAGAAGTGGACCTGGGCAGGACATGTCATGAGGAGGAAGGATAATAGGTGGACAGTAAGTGCGACGGAATGGATACCACGAGAGGGAAAACGCAACAGAGGTAGGCAAAAGGTTAGATGGAGCGATGAAATTAAAAAGTTTGCGGGCATAAAGTGGAACCAACTCGCTCAGGATAGGGTGGATTGGAAATCGTTGGGAGAGGCCTTCGTCCTGCAGTGGACCTAAACAGGCTGATCATGATGTCATACGCCCGACACGAATATCCAGCTTCAAATATAAAATATCTAAACAATAGCGTGACGTGACAAATTCTATATATTTGCCACATAAGTGTGCAGTGAAAATACATTAATAGCTGTCAAAATATATTACTGCATTATACCAGTAACACGTTGTTAATGATAGTTTGTCAGACCACAATTGTATTGAAAAAGAAATACCACAGCATAAACCAAGTGACAAGAAACGCTAAAGCCCATCATAAATGAATATTATTTGTTTTACGTGGTCAGGTCGTTGCAATGCACGCCGAAGAGGTGCTGCACAAGATGGCGGCTGCAAATGGCAGGGCTAACGTTTTGATTGCCTGCGAAAAACATGCAGTACACAACCATATTTCCATGAGAAAAGAACATGACAGCTTTGATTTCTCCTGTTTCAACAGAAAGGAAGCAGAAGCTAGAGGAGAGTGGCCTGACAATTGCTTATGCTCCCATAAAAACTGGGCGCGCAGGACAAGCGCTCCGCACAATTCACACAGGCATCGTGAGCAACCAGAATGCCGCGACAGCAAAACATTGCAGTAGTGCAAAATGTAATAATAATACTAACAGGAGCTGTCTACAAAAATACAAACCAGTAACAAATGCTCTTAATGCACACATATGTTAAACGAGAAACATAACTTCGAAGCGAAACAGAGCAATGACAATCTATACAGCGGTACCCAATTTAAGAAACTCCGTCATGCGCAGTGATAATTTCTTCATCAAACACACGTTGGCTATTTAGCCGTGAAGATGCCTGGTAAATGAGCAGCTGATTTCCGTAAATAGTTCTTAGTTTCGTTATTCTCAGATTGTGCTGTCATAGGCAATAGTACAAATCGGAGGGTACGTTAGAAATGAACTATGTTTTGAGCGATATTGCATCAGCTTATTGTAGTCAACATAATTTGACTTTAACATCGTGTATTTAACAAAAAAAATGGCTTGCCTCTAAACTTTTGTTCAGGGCCATGACAACCCTCGAATGCGCTTAAAACTCTTTTTTGCACTACTGACAGTTCAATATCTTTTTTGTGAAGTTGTACCCCAGATTAATATGCAGTAAGTTAGCCGAAAATAAAATAGTGCGTACTACAATGACATCGTCAACGATAGAGGAATGCGGATACTTAGTCAAAAGAAGCAATCGAAAGTGTTGCTTACTTTTATAGCAGTTTTGTCGATGTGCACATTCCAGGCAAAGTCTTCCTGGAAGTATCTCAAGAGTTTTCGACATTTCACCTACTCGATCGTTCATCTTGAAAAATAACAGTCGCAGTGTAGCTACGCGGTTTATTAGGGTAGGCATACATATTTTATTTTAAAAGGGTTAATTTGTATATAGCTTATTGGATTGTAGCGAGCAATTTTGTTTCTTCATATAGTTATTTACTTTTATTTCAGGTTCCGTTTTTGTAGCAACTTTAAAGAGCACATTAGTATCGTATGCATACATAAATAAATCAGGAGACTAAGGAACGTCACACGGGTCATTAATATAAATGATAAACAAGAGAGACTGATTGATTTCCGCGGTGTTACGCCCCAAAACGACGACATGATTATGGGAGATGCCGTAGTGGAGGGCTCAGGAAATTTCGACCAATTTCGGCCACCTGGGGTTCTTTAGCGCGCACTGACATCGCACAGTACACGGGCCTCAACATTTAGTCTCCACTGCAGCAGCTGCGGCTTCGATTCGATCCCGCGACCTTCAGATCTGCATCCGAGTGCCATAACCACCAGATTACCATGGCGGGGCTATAATAAAAAGAGGACCGAGTATGCATGCATTTGGAACACTTTTTACGATTTCTGCACGCGATGAAACATCACTATTTATTGATGACTCTTTGTCAAGTAATGCCGTGAATGATCCATTACGACATTTCGTACTCCATACTGTTCCAATTTGTTCATTAATGCAGAGTGGCATACTGAATCAGATTATTTCTTGAGATCTACAAATAAACCTAATGTGCATATTATATTTGAAATATTCGTCATTATTTTATGTCTGATATTAAGAGGAGGTGCTTCCCAAGATTTATTTCTTTAATCCATGCTGCATGTCACCGACTACGTTGTATTTAGTAAAAAGGTTTTTGTAGCCTCTCATTCAGGGATCTAGAACACCTTTGATAACACTGGTAAAACAGAAATCGGCCGGGCGTACTGCCAAGAAATTGTTGATTGTCTCCTTTGTAAATTGGCCATACTCACGCTATGAACATGTAGTTTAGGCTGGTTATCGTGTAGTGCATGTTGTTTGCGACAAGCCCTAGGTAGCGCTGGCGCCAAGCGATAATGCGAAAGATGTCATTTTCGGCAAGGACGGAATTGCGTATTCATTCTTTCCAAACGTTTGAATCACTTCGAATTGAACACATTTTCGATTACCTCAAAATTGAATCGATTACGATATTAAAAACGCAATATTCGATGATTGTTCGAAGTATTCGAATATTCACACACCCTTAGTAGTGATTTACCCAGCAAAATAAGAGTCTGCGATTTGTTGCTGTAATGGGCATTGAAAGAAGAAGTGTTTACGGAAACATCATTCACGAAGCCATCCTAGATGCCCTTAAAGGGACCCTGAAACGGTTTTGACGATTTTGTGCAAACATGGTGATCCGGTAGAGCGGGTCACTAGGACCATTACAGGACAGATTTTAGCGCTGTGCGTAAAGTGTGTAATTTACAATAAGGTTTTGAACACGCGTATCGCAAAAGGTCGCAGCGGCTCGCCAAAAAGCGTTTTCAAACGCCCCCGCCATCGAGCGATCGAATGGGAGGTCGCTGATTGGCCCCGACCCAAGTGACGTGCGCGTAATTTTCAAAACCTAGCTGCGAACAACGTGCTTCTACAACGTACTCCTTCGTTTCAGCCAACGGTATCGTCGCGGCATCTGGCGGAGTACACACGAGTCGCCGGCGCTCTATTACAGAGGCTAGCACTGCCGAGGTGGGCGACCTCAGTGAGGATATCGGGGCGCTATGTCACTACGGGAGGCTCGGCAGAGCGGCTGACGCGGGAGGCGCTGTCGTCGCTAGCGCGCACTCCGCAGCAGATCGAGTTGAGGAGGAACAGCAGTGGTAAGGAGGAAGGCGACAGAAATAAGCCCATAGCTGCCTTAGCGCATTGTGCTTCGCTTTATTTATGGTGTGAATGATTTCGCAATTGTGTTGCCTAATCAGTGACGCAATGTCAAAAAAACGTTTCAGGGACCCTTTAAGGACAATCACGCAAGTGACCGACCACGCTTGTGGATTCTTGGCTACCTCAGATGACGTGCCGTGTTTCCGAGATTGCTGATCGATGGTCGCACAGGCATCCTTATTACAACGCCCACACCCGTGAGACCAAGTACTCCACGTCTGCTCTCGACAGTGCCATTGTTAACACCGTAACTATAGAAGATTTGGACCGCGGAGATCGGCAGCTGTGATATCGGTGATAATTTTCCAGCATTTATAGTATGCCCATTTCATATTCATGAGAGAAGCTTGCCTCTTACTGCGCCCAGCTAGACGTACCTGTCAGGAGGAAATATGGAATACTTCCATGCGCTTGTTATCGCAAGGAACTTTACATATGCAGTTCATGTTCTGTGACGCATGAAACTTCTTTTCCCAGTAGATCAGAAATGCTAAAAACGACTTTCTCAGAGTTCCCCAGGTACATTCTCAGCATGTTAATCTAATTTAAAAAATTCCTGTTCAATAAACTTCCGAACACGCGTGAATGCGGCGATCCCGCGGCGCTAAGTATGTTAACAAATACATTAAATGGAGAACATCAAAAGGCTAAAGCCCTTTGCTCGTGATAGCCTTCTTGCAGCTGTATGTTTGTATCCATATGATGTAGTTATCTAGCCGCATTCATACCCGCGAAAGGAAAGGGCGGACAAGGTATGGCAATAGTGACGGCTCAAAGCACATTAAACTATATAAAAGCGCCTTTAAAATTTGCGTTCACAAATGTTTGGCAGCCATGAGGTTGCAGGAGGAATAGAAATCGAGAGTACCAACTAAACGACGACCACTCAACCTGCTTTACATGAACGGAAGTCGTCGTGCGAGCACAATCGCTTCCTTAAGGGCATAGCCGTTCAGGGGCCCACCTTTTTGACGACCGCCTCCTGTCGCATTCTCCTGTCACGTGATCATGCTCAATAAAAGTAGCAAAGCAACATTTACAACAAGGGTAAAACAGCTCAAATGCAGGTGAAAAGAAACGAACGAGGTCTAAAAGATTGAACGGCAATAACCCATAAATAACCGCATTAATTACCTAAAATATGTGGACAATGCTTCTGAAACATCCCACCGTTACCCGCGACGCGCAAGAGAGGGCGCGACCGCCTCATCGGGCGCATTACGGGAATCACTTGGTTGCCCGTGCTACGCCCTTCCTCAGGTATCACAGTAGTTAGCGGAGCTGTCTTCTTGCTGCGCTGTAAGACTCGCGTGGTGCGGCGCTGCATTTGATCGAGCGTGCCGATCTGCCGATACAAGGTCGGGCATGGCACGTGGGAGCGGAAGGGGGGGGGGGGGGCGCTCTGTTTTGCTGTACGCCGCAAGTGAGAGGTGTATCCACTCAAAACGGCGTAGCCCCTGGGCAAGTCATTTGCACCCTCAATGGCGTTGAAATTTTTCTTGAAGTGATTTTATGTCACCTTTGTATAGAACCAACGCGCTTGACTGACAGTTTTGTATTTACAGATGGAAGCTGGAATGTGAACAATGCAATAAATAAAGAAAAAAAGCGCAAATAACATGTGAGCCCAAATCGAATATCATGTCCGCCATTCGTGAAGGAAAGATGAAATTGCTTTCATAAGCTATACAACTCACTAAACCTCTGAATCCACATTTAATGTTACCATAACATGCAATGATCTCCCTGATAGATGTTTTTAGGTTTTTAGTGATCATAAATCTTTTAAAGAAAGTGTGAGATGATGTTTGCTCTTATTCTTTTTCATTTCACCTTTTCATTGAACGTTCTTTCGGGGGCTGGAGCATAACAGGCAGACTTGCGATATAGCCATAATTCCTCACATAACTAACTAACTAACTAACTAACTAACTAACTAACTAACTAACTAACTAACTAACTTATTTGGCACTAACCATGTGTTGACGAACAGATCGTTAAAACGATGGAGAACAGGCAATGTCGCTGGAGCCAACGTTTCGACAAGTGGACTTGTCTTCGTCAGCATGGCAGGTCAACTTGTCGAAACGTCGGCTCCACCGACATTCACTGTTCTCTATCGTTTTTAACGATCTGTTCATCGAACCAAGTCTTCATCTCCCCCTGTGCTTCTCTTCTAGTTCGAATAACTAACCATGTGGCACATACGCATAGCCCCACGCCAATCGCTATGCGCAATTTGCGTATATGGGAGCAATAGGCGTGCGGTTCAAATTACACTTCAATTGCCAGTTTCTGATTCTAAATCCCACTCTCTGAATACATATTGCGTCCATAAAATACACAAGTTTAACAGTCCATCCTTGTAGCAAACATGTGTATTAACAAGTGCTCCTTGATTGAGTAAGTTTTTGTTGGGGTGGACTTGTGGATGTTGTTCAGCAATCGATTTTCGAAGATATGACCAGAACTCTGAGACCCCAGCTCAATAAATATTTGTGGTACTGGTCGATACAAAAATAGAAAAATTAGCGTCCTGTGTAAGTTGCTATTACAGAAGCAGTTTATACTTTCCCACACCCTGCCCGCCACGGTGGTCTAGTGGCTAAGGTACTCGGCTGCTGATCCGAGGGTCGCGGGATCGAATCCCGGCCGCGGCGGCTGCATTTCGATGGAGGCGAAATGTTGAGGCCCGTGTGCTGTGCAATGTCAGTGCACGTTAAAGAACCCCAGGTGGTCGAAATTTCCGGAGCCCTCCACTACGGCGTCTCTCATAATCAGAACTGGTGTTGGGACGTAAAACCCCACAAAAACAAAACACTTTCCCACACCCTGTCATTCTTACTTTACCGTTAATTCATCATGCAGTAATTTATTCTTAGAATTTAGACGATGGTAGCAGTCTGAAGACTACAGCAGGACTCTTGGTTAACCATAATGTTGGTATATAAGAGTTCGCTGATGCAAGGAGTCGAAATAGCGAAATATCCTAAAGTAGTGAACATAGTATTAGATGATACACGTTGGGCAGTATAGAAAAGAGCTAACTCACGAATAAAACTTACGACCTCATTATTAATCCGAATTATATATATATATATATATATATATATATCGCCAAAGGGAAGGGGTCAAGGGCTCGTTTTTTGCTGAGACACAATTTAACTGAACCAACAAACAATGAAGCCTAGGAAAGCATAGGGGAAGCTATCCAAATTCCTAATTATGGTATTGTAATTTTGGGGTAAGTAGAAAGGAATTAAAGTGGACGAAAAGACAAACTTGCCTTCGATGGGAACCGAACCCACGTTCTTCGGATAACGCGTCCGATGCTCTACCGCTGAGATACGAAGGCGTCGTCCCCCCCGTCCACTTTTTTTGGTATTTATGTATAGGTAATCCTGGGAGTGTATATATATATATATATATATATATACAATGTTACGGTTGAAGGTGAAGCTCAGGTTTATTTACAGGAGAGCGCAGAGCGCTAGATAGTTGGTAGAGCCGAAGCAAGATGGCGTCCAATCGCTCGACAAGACATCGTCCTCGTCGTCTTCCACCCTTGCCTGGCTCATACCTTGATTGCCCGTCTGATGCCGTAGCAATATATATATATATATATATATATATATATATATATATATATATATATACGACGAACCACTACGGCTAATTCAAATGTATGTTCACATTTACATGCCGCAAAGATTACCAACGGGAGGAAACCTGCTTGCTCCTGTATGCCTTATGGGAGTGAGTGCTTCACTGATCGATATATTCGTTCTCATACTTTGGTAATTGCGTTTGTTGATTATGCAGTTTCCTCAGTTATTTATTTATGGACGCTGTTTAGACCACCTGTTACACCTAGATCGCTAGCCCCTATAATGCCCATCATAGGTGGTCTTTTAAAACTGCTGGCTGAAGTTCACCTTTTATGTATGCGAAAATCGATTCTTCTATTTCATTTTAAATTCGAATCATTCCTTGGCTAACTTCAACAATATTTACCATATTCCTTTATAAACTTAGCCGCCTGCGTCCCGGGGCTCGCCTGGTCGTCGTCGTTCTCTTGGTACATACCAGAATATGTATGATAGGGTAACGATGTATGACGAACATAATAGGTTGATCTAGACACCGCTAACATGATGCAGTTATCACACACGTCATGATTAACGGAGAGCGATCACGTGGCGCCCGTGTCCGCAGTGCAAGGTGCGGGGAGCGCGGGCACATGCACCATGGGAGTTTGACCGTTAACATGGGAGTCTACATAAATCAAGGACCAACAAAACAGAGACTCAAAACTTGGTGAGAATACACTTTGGGTAGGTTAATGAATATAAATATATACTGTTTATTGTAACCTTCCAATGATGTGTAGACGTGACAAGCAGACAGATACAGACGAGCATGCTGTAATGAGTGGGGGTAGGAATCAAACCCGATACAACCAGGTGACAAGTACGCTACCGCTAGTCTTCGGCGGTTCTTCGCTCGCGGTGCGTTGTGAATAAATCTATCAATAATCTGCTCCCTTCGCACACGAGCGTGGGTCCCACTCGTAACACTTGGCTGAATGACAAACAGTTCGGTACAAGCACATTTACCACTGACTGCTTCGCACGAAGTCGATTCCCACAATGCATGGGATCCGCCGAACTTTTCTAATCATACTTGACATGTATTTCTTCCGTCTTATTTAAATGATGTTCCTAAGCTGAGACGCCTTACCTGTGTGTGTAACAAATACATCATTTCTAGGTTGAAGTCTCCTGCAATTTTTTTCACTATTTCATGCATAACTTATTGACATGGTGTCCTCGAGTACTGCTGACTGTCCATCCTAAGGCTCTGAAAAATAGAGGCGAGTGATAATGTGCATCTCCTATTTCATTTTTCACTTATTCGCTATGCTTATAAATTGGGTTGTGCTGGATGCTGTCTGCGAATGCTCCTAGTTCTTACGCTTTTTCAAAACTGAAATTGCAACGGCCACATATTCAGCTTTGTCGTGAAATTATAGACAATTTTGAACGAAGGCTGTGCAATACATAGGCGTATTCAACGACTAAAGACAAGTGTGTAATATGGAGAATCATGACGTGCTTTTAGAAAATCAACACGGTTATACAGTACACAGAATATTGCGTTAAAGTTTTAAGAAGTTACCTAACAAACATGTACCACTGTGTTTCGCCCAACAAAGTCAAGTCACGGTTATTAGACATTGTAAATGGTGTGCCCGTAGGGCCCATACTGGGTCCACTATAAATCTTTCATTAATGATTTTGCTTCTATTTCATTTTTCTAGGGTTGGTAGTGCACGTCGATAGTACTAGCGTGTGTCTGTGTTCTGCAGGCAGATCGATGACAGTGCTGCAAGTTCAATCAATCAATGAATGAACCAGTCAAAGGACTTTAGCTTCCAAAGAACACATATAGTGAAAAATGGTGGCCGGAAAAAGAACTCTACAGTGACAACATGGCAAAGCACTAGCCACCCATCGGTGGTGAACAACAGAAATCAGCAGTTGATCTAAAGTTTAAAAAAATGAAGAAATAAAGAAAACAGTGACAATGAAAATCGCATATAAGTAGTTGGTCAATAGTTCCACTATGGTATCATAACTGCACATCGGTATAAACAGTTACACAATGTTATCGCTCATATCCCTCAAACAAGTTTAATATACAAGTGCAACGACAAAGAAAAAGGAAGAAAAAAATTAAAAAGAGACAGAAGCGAAAGCAAAATGAAAGAATACAATTTATGCTTATTGAGATTGACTATAAATTTGGTTGTGCATAAATCAGCTGCAATTAAATGTGGACACAGCTAAGTACCAATTTCCGTCAATTGAAAAATCACGTAATTTAAAATTACAGTGATGTTTCCATGGGGCTGACGTCGGCAGGCGGAAGCACGCGCATTTCTAGGCGATTGGTTTAAAGCAGATGTGTCATGGAATACCTACGTTATTAACGCTCAATCACTCAATCAATCAGCATTTATTTGGTGTTAAAAGGTAAGACAATGCAGACTAGTATGTAGGAGGAGGTCCCAAGGTTACAAACCGCAGGCGGAACCTGCTATGTTAGTATACTAGAAAATAGTTAAAAAAGCGAACAAGAAATCGCAAGAGCTTACTAAATCAGTTACTGGTAACAAGTACACTAATAAACGCTCAAGTTATATTTTTATATACACAAAGCAGATGGCCTTAGCAAAATCCCAGGTTGCTTCTTTAAAATAGGTCATGTTATAACAATGTGCTTAAATGAAGTTCTATATTATTAATAATTTGACTCTGGGCTTTTGTAATGAATCTCACTATGGGAGCCTACGGGCACCCAGAATTACAAGAAACTCATATTATAAAAAAGGGTTATACTTTTCGGAAATATCACCGGAAACCGCAACACTTGAGTCCAGAGACTGTATTAATGAAAATCGATCGACTTAAGGCCTCTCATGTGTTTTAACATCAATTGTTACAATGTGTAAAAGTCGACAAATTGTTCGATGTACATGGATCACAAATGGTAATTCACTATCGACTATATGGGAAAGGAATTCGAAACACGTCAAGCCCCAATTATTCCGATAACACATAAGTTACCGAAAGTCGGCATTGACAAATCGTTTAGGATCTACCGAATTCAATACACTTGCCAGGAATTTCTTCAAATCATTGTTAATTGATAACAATATTAAATATAGCATGCGGTCTTTCATTTCAACTGATGAATTCAAAGTGTGTAGTTGATATTTTCACCTGTTATTAAAGTCATATTTAATAAATTTTTCAGGCAGTGTAAAGGCCCAAACCTGTTCTGCTCTTAATTTTGTTCTGGTTCTCCAGATTTTGATTCTGTCTCGCTAATATATCGATCTTTTATGTGTTTGGCCATTGCTGTGATTGCATTGAACTTTGTAAGATACAAAACGGATATCGCATCTTTCTTGTCCTATAAGAAACGCTTGACTGTAAATTACTTCCATGCATGCTTATAGTGGCGCTGCTTTGCCGCCTGTTTCCCATGACCCACGTAAGATGCACAGGATCAACCCAGGTCCCAGACTACGGAGAAAAAGGAGAAAATCACCGCCATATCCACGAGGTGAATGATGTTAGAGGAGCTTGGTCGGAGATGACGGGGTAACCTGCGAATCCTCCGTACACATTCCTCTACCATTATATATAAACGTGACAGCGTTGTTATATATACACTACATACAGAATGTTTATTAATTTACATTTGGATGCACTATATACATATTGTTTCTTTAGTTGCAACACATTCTTTAAATTAGAAAAACGTAAATCATGGGAATGTCTCGGGTACCATTCGAGTGTACGGGTTGGCGGCCTCTAGATAAGAACAATTTCTGCACTAGTGCGCATAATTAGCGAAATTACGCTAATTAACTTTTTAATTATCAGTAGTTGGTGGCTACAGCAAATGAGTGCTTTGGAGCCCGTCCTCGACACCACCTATCCCAACGATCAAATTTTGAATAGCGTAGTGCATGTCGGAGCTACGCGAACAATTAGTTCCCCTTGGCAAGCTTCTTGAAACCGAAACTGGGCGCGAAAAGAGCGTCTGTGACGTCGATGTCGCCGCCTCCCCGGATTTCGTCACTCGCCCGCGGGCCCCAACGCCGCAGATAACAAGGAGATAACGCAAGCTGCTTGCGCGGCCGGAGCGGCGGCGACCACGGGCGAGTGGCGAGTGACAAAAGCCGCGAGAGCGGCGACGTCGACGTCACAGACGCTCTTTTCGCGCCCAGTTTCGGTTTCAAGGAGCCTGCCAAGGGGAACTAATTGTTCGCGTAGCTCCGACATGTGCTCCGCTATTCAAAATTTGATAATTGGGATAGGTAGTGTCGAGGACGGGCTCCAAAGTACTCATTTGATGTAGCCACCAATTACTGATAATTAAAAGTTATTTAGCGTAATTTCGCTGAATATGTGCACAAGCGCGGAAATTATTCTGTATCTAGAGGCCGCCAATCCCTATACTTGAATGGTACACAAGACATTAACGCGATTTACGTTTTTCTAATTTAAACATGTGTTGCAACTAAAAAGAACACCCTGTATATACATGTCGATGAACTAGTACATTATATATATACAAGAGATGTTCTTTTACAAAGTACAATAAGGGCGTCCCTCGATGAGCTCGGGGACTCGTTTCCCTCTAAAGATGATTGCTTTATGATGGATGAACTCCCGCCGCGCTGCTGCCCTGGCTGGGTGATCATGCTGCGGAGTGGTAACGAAGAGTGTTCACTGAGTGAGTTCCCGGCGAAAAGAAAGGAAGCGCGCCAAACATGAGCGCCAAATGAAAGGCGCGGCTCTCTAGCGGTTACCTATCTAACTAGTGGTGTGCGCCGTCTTCAGCAGCGGCGCGCCAAGTAGTGAGCATTCTTGAAATCACCGGAGTGAGCGCAGCTGCACCTATGGCGGGACAAATGAGAACTAGTGTACACGCCGTCGACAACGGACAAGGCGCGAGCATAAGAAGCTGCGCGCCACCTTGGGCAGCGGTGCGCTATCTAGGGAACATTGTTGAAATCACTGGAGAGAGCGCAGCTGCGCCTATGGCGGGACCAATGTGAACTAGTGTATGCGCCACCGACAACGGACAGGGCGCGAGCATGAGAATCTTGGCGAGCAACCTCTTCAAAAAAGACGCAATAGGGCCCGTTGTTTTTTCGGTAACGTTACGCTATAACAGAACGCACAAGCGGGGTCACACGACGCGCCAGCGCGCCTGCTATGCTACGCTGCATGACTTTCGCAAGGGAGCCTGCGGGGCAGGGAAGGGTCTGGGATTACACAAGGAAGACTACTTCACTATTCAGTGCAAACATTTTGTGGCCTAGCATTTAACTGTACGCGATGCGTACGGCTCACAGCTATCTCCGACATATGTCTTCCTTTCTTTCTTTCTTTCTTTCTTTCCTTTTTTTGCGTACCCATATACCTAAGTCTGTGACAAGCACTTGAGATTATGGCCCGCGTCATCTGCGGCAAGGAGCAGTATGACGTTCAATTCTGAGTTTGTGGTGTTGTTACTCAATAGAATATAGCTAATGTAGCTTTATAGTCATCAGCTGAGGAGCATAAGAGCGTATGGGTGCGTGCTCTTTGTAAAAATAACGCACAAAATAAAAAAGAGGTTGTTAGAAGCGGGGAAAATGGGTCATAATTTCCGCACTCATATCATTCTCATAAAGGAGTACTGCCACGAAAATTTTCATTTGGCGTTTTTTTGCATGAAATGAAAGGCCAAGCCCTCCAGAGCCCAGAAAACGCACTGGTAAGCGTGAGCGCGCCGTGAAAATTTATTTACAGCACGCCTTTAAAAGCCGGTTTCGGTTCCTACTGTTCCTACGACACAGTATGTGCATAGTAATGAGCTCTCGTGACGTGTTCCCGCAAAAAATCGTGACGTTTTCGCCTAGTGGTCTCTCGCGCACAGCGTCTGCAGCAAGTGCGGGGTCAACGATGTACAAAATTTTTTATAGTGACTCCGCGACGACAGCAAATACTTCGGCACAGTGCAAGATGCAACGTACGGCACGCACGGTGGGTGTCGGCGTGGATCCAGAGCCTGCGATAAGCTAAGGTGGCCTCCGAGACCTCCGCGGCATTTCAGGGGCAAAACGTCGGAACCATAGAGAGCTTGCCTTCCGATTATACGCGGGCACACATGACGATAGAGGGTAATTCGATTTCGCTCGCTCGCTTCACAGGCACTGTCAACTACGGCGACTGAACGGCGAGAGCATACGACCGAGAGTGACGCACGAGTGGCCATTTTGCATGTTTTTTTTGTACCTGACGTCATCGCAACTTGCCATACTGCTGCGTGAAGTCATCAAAATTTGTACTGTCGCCTGACGTCACACTAGTGTCGATGTCAGTAGGCACGCCATGTGAATATTGACTTTGACGTCCAATTAAAATATCTTATCAGCATTTCCTGAGCTTAACATTTGCTCAGAACTGTCTACGCATATATGAGAGTTTTATAGTAAACTCAGCTTCGAAATTTGGTGTCAGTACTCCTCTAAGGTCATCTTGCCTGTAAAACAAGTTTCATCATTACGATCCTAGGCGCTAAAGTCAGTCGCGTAGAATAAGGCGAATCTCCTTTTATTTCTTTCACTTGAATTACGTATTTATTTCGCAGAAAATTTATTTTAACGTATGCAGTTTTAGTTGATTAAAGTCGAATTATCCGCGCTGGAAAAGTGTTGTTAGATTCTGCATCCTTGTCCCGAGACCTCGGTTGTTATCGTTGACGGACGTCTTTCCCCGGAAATTGCACGTGCCTAGATGAAACCGGTTGTTGTCTGTTTCCGTGAACGTGCCCCAGGGGCGCTTGATAAACGCTCTGCTTTTCGGGGCGCACGTGTCGGAAGCAGCAGCGAATTTCGCCAGTAGGCAGTCACACTGAGGCTGCAGAAATTCCTCGATGGCACGAAAGGCTGCATAGGTACTCATTGCTAAGATATCACTGTATCGCTGTTGTAATCTTGGTGCAATATAGCTAAAGACTTTCCTAAATAAACACAGTTGTACTACGTTTTCTTTTTTTTTTCTGAATTGCGTCTGATTTGTCCAGCGGCATGACAAACGAATAGCTTTATTATTCCTGCTCAAGGTAGGGAGAGGGGTTAAAGTCGGTGGACTGTTACACCTAGGAGTGGTGTTGATCGTTGGCTGCGTATGGCGGCTTTACTATTATGCTTTATGCCATTTCCTAAGATGAAGTCGATAGGTTGATCAAACTTGATATTTCTTTTTTTCTTTATTAAGGGCATCTAAGGAGGTGTTGGTGCCTTTATGTGTAGTCGACCACTTTTCTTCTCTGCAATGACGGTTATAGTCGGAAAGTCGTCTGCAAC